>OU015754.1:62063980-62078128 GCA_907169655.1 Acomys percivali | reverse complement strand
GCGCGCGCGCGTGCGCTCGAGCGCTGAGGTTGACACTAGATGTCAAGGCTGGCTACAGTATGAGAACAAGGTGATGAAATTCACAAAGAGTTTAAGGAAACTGTAACTGGGAACAGCTCAACAAACAGCATCACCTGGCTGACTAGAGCAGCACCTGCTGCAGCCCCAGCACTGCAGTCATGCCCTGGCTTCAGCTCAGCCTGTTCTGGGGAACATGGGTGAAACACCTGCAAACTGACGCCTGCTGACCTCTGCTGACCTGGTATCCAGGAGACAGCAGGAGTCGCAGCTGGTTCCAGCAGCAGGTCACCTTACAGAGAGGAAAGCTGAGGGCAGAGGGGGCTAGGCGAGTGGAAAGGCCTGGGGCCACCCTTCAAAATCTCCTGAGTTATATCCCACCCCCCCAAGAAATTAGTGGCACTGTGAAAGCAAGGGAGGGGTCCCTTCCCAGGGGCACGCTAGAGTCCCATCTAGGCACCCCATAAAAGAGATTCGCAGGGAGAACACTTTAAAATGCAAGTGTGGCTTTGCCCATTCAGATCTTGCTGTGACTTAGTTGCTCTGCTCAGGTAAGCAGACCCTTTTCAGCCTTTAATGACCCCCTTAGTGACCCAGGTATATGGGAGGGAAGGAGACTAGATCCAGTTGAAAGGGCGAAGCCTAAGGCCTTAGTTTTTCAGAGGAGGCAACTAGCTTTCAGGATTAGGGGATTTGGGCTTGTCTGTGAGTTTGTTTACAGAGAGGTTTAATGGAAGTGGGAGGATCCATTCCGAATATGGGCTGGCATCATTCCATGAGCTGGGGCCCAAGCAAAATTAAAAAGGAGAAAGTGAATTTAATACCAAATTCAGCTCCCTGTTCCCTGAGTGTGGGCACAACTCAGGCAGCGGCTTCAAGCTCCTACCACTATGCCTAATGCACCATGGTGGACAGCAAGCTTCAACTGCGAGCCAAACGCGGCCTTCTTTACTTAGCTTGCTTTTGCCTAGCATTCTGCCACAGCAACAAGATGAGTAGTGACTACGTCCCTGGTCATGAAACAAAGCTGGGCACAGCAGCCTGGCTCATTCCCCTGGGGTGGGCTGCCAAAGTGGAGCAGCCATGGTGGGGAGGGCTGGGCTTTGACTGGCTGGGAACAGCATGGGGACACTTGAGGGAGGTGGCAGGAAATGTAAACTCCATCTCAGGACCAGGAAGCTGAGGAACCATTTGTGGTCTGGGACATGAGGGTTGGGAAGTGGCAACGAGCTAGGTGACTGACTCCCAGATAGGAGTCTTGGACTAATAAGAAAAGGAGCATGGTTAATCAGGATCCAGGAGCCATGACGTCAGAAGGGAAGTGGCACACGCCTTTCAATAGGCCTAGCACACCATTATTTAAGGCCATGTTTCCCACACTTAAGAGTTTAGGATGAGTCATTTCTCCCACCAATTTTTACACTAAATTTAGATGATGACCACATGTGCATCTCCCATGCAGACCACACAAATTTCAGGTGTGCTCTTTAGAATCCAAACAAGAGTGAATGCCATTTGGAAGATAGTATCTTCTAGGGCACACTCCAAAGGAGCTCTTAGTGGTGAGAAAATTGCAGGCTCCTTCCCACACTGGGCCCTGAGTCCTGGAGGAGCCAATGCAGCCTGTAACCCTTTCCATTCTTCTAAGGACAGGGCTGGGAGACAGAAGACCTTTTGCGGGAGGCTACAAGCTATGGCTCTGGCACCTGCCGGCCCCTCGGAGCACCTCCCTCCGCTGGGCCAGCTACTGCTGCTTTGAACCTCTCCAGAGGAGGACAGCAGCAACAGTGACAGAGGCTCCTTTGACCACTCGGCCTAGCAGCAGAGAGCTTTAACAGGCACAGAGGCGAGACTCTGGATCATAAGCCAGGTCTCTGCAGAGGAGGGAGCTGGCCAGCAGAATGGGAAAGCAGCTGAGCCAGGTGATCTCAAGCCAGCCTGGAGTGTCACTCTGGGATGACCTCACTGAGGCTAGGTTAGCAGGCCAGGAGGGCAGACAAAGCTTCTCGGCATTCTGGGTAAGAGCTGAATCTGTCTACAGCCTTGGCTGGAGGGCCAAACCCGTCCTCCCAGCAGCCATTACTACTACATACTGCTGGCTTTCATGCCAGCTCTCAGGATAGAGGCAGAGGGGCCCGTAGGACTCACCCCACAGCACAGGCTAGAGTGCAGAAGCTGAGTTGTAAACAGCTGGATGCCTTCCAAGCTGTCACCCAGAGGCAGGAGGGAAGCAATGAATGCAGGCAGCAGCCACCCTTCACCACGCAGCTGAGGACAAGGGAGTAGTGGGAGATTTCTACCCAGAGCCCCGACCTGCTTCCTAGCTCTCAGGCTGAGGGCCATAATGGCTGAGGTCAGATGTAAGAGGCTGCCATAGTGGTGGAATCAGCTTCTACAGGACCACAATATGACTTCCAACAGGCCAGGACACCAGAAATGCTGGCTGGTCCTGGCTGCAGAGGCACGGCCAAGTTCTGCTTAACACTGACAATGGCTGACCATCACAGGATGGTGCTCAAGGACTCCCAGCTTGTCTCCACCACAGTGATCTGGAAGAGACTACGGCTGAGAGGCTCTACAGAGGTATCCCAAGTCCCAGGAGATCAGGGTGGCAGGGCGGAAATAATGCTGGCCTGGGTTAGCTCAGAGCTCCTTTGAGCCCCATCTGTGGTGACTTCAGGCATACAGTCTTTACTGAATCTCAGTTTCTCTATATTTAAGAACCAAAAATTACTGTAACTTGAAGTTTATGGAAAATCCTGGTTTTGAGTAAATGGAGAAGCAGAAAGACACTGGGCTTAAATCCTATCCTGTGGTGCCAGTAGGCTAATCTAAGTCTCAGTCTCAACTGTGATGTGAGTGCTCGTACCTGCTGTGCCTGTTGAGAGAAAATTAAGTTCATGAAGCACAACACTCCACAGTGGCCCTGACCTCACTCTCACTGAGTATGACCTCACCCTGTCCCTGAGGCCAGACTGAGGCCTTCTTTCTGTTCCCCCATGCTCTGCCTCCTAAGGCTCTACCCTGTGTCTTGCCTTTGCACACCTGAGGTCAGTCTTCAGGAAGTGTCACTATTTATCTCTGCTTTGACATGACTGCAACCTGCTCTTCAGGCTAAGCCATGCCAATGCACCATCACCAAGACTCAATCCAAAGACCAAGAAGACAGATGCCATATTCCTTTTCTATGTCATCTTTCATAAAGAGGCTAAGATCACCAGCAAACACTGCAGAAGAACCCCAGAGACCAAAGGAAGATCTTCTGAGTCAAGGCAAAGGAAGAACCCTACCTAGGAACGCAAGGGTTGGGGCGGAACTTACAAAGCCAGGAGTGGTTTTGCCTGTGAAATAAAATCAGTTAAAATGCTAAAAATAAACTCATGGGAGAAAGATTTTTAAACTTCCATGTATAAAAAAAAAAATCTAGAAATATTTAGTGAATGTTCTAATTACCTTCAGGCTGGTAATACGGAAAGATCATCATGCCCCAGCCAGGCCAACCTCATTATTTTGGCTAGTAACCGTAGGATCAGCCAAGGTAACACATGGCAGCCAAGGTCAGAATGCAGGAGGTGGCACCCAGCCTCAGCTGTCCTCCCCACATCACGGTCCAGATTAAACCCTTTACATGTCAATTCTGATGGTGTCTCTCAGAAACTATTCTCTTTAGTGTTTGTTTAACCATATGACAGAGGGGATAGGCATATGGACTGTGGGACAGAACTCTGGTGGCCAGGCTTGGCAGAGCTACTTGTACCTTTTAAAATAAATTTATTTATTTATTTTCACTACCATCTAAGCTTTCAAGCATCTACTTGCTGAGTACTGATAACTGGATGTCTGGAGAAATGGAACAAATCCACTTTTTTTAAAAAAAAAAATGCATTTGCTTCACATGAGTTTTAGAGTGTCGTGTGCTTTGGTTGTTCCACATGTCCCTACAGCCATGCAGCTCTGGGCCACATAAGGATGGATTCAAGTGTTCTGATAAGAAGACTAACTAGGAATACTACACGGTGTCTGAGGCTGAGAGCAGTGCAGCCAGGGCTGTGAAAATAAGCCTCAGTAGTCATCAACTTTTGTTTTCTCGCCGAGGGTTCCACCATGACATCAGGCCTGGTCTGCTGGGGAGGGCTTGGTTGTAACGTGGCGTTAAACAGTCATCTTTTCTTAATAGAGATGAGAACACATTTACTGCTAAGTATGCTTTAAAGAAAGCTGCGACAGGAAGCCGGGCCTCTCCAACGTCTGGCTTCCTCTCAGAACACTGGCAAGCTGCCTCGAGCAGCAACTGCTTCTTTAGCAAATGGACAAACAGTGTTGTCTGGGGCCTTTGAACCCTGGACACACACAGACACCGAAAGTCAGGGGAGACATGCCCCCTTTCCCTAAACACGATGGGGCGGGGTATGAAGGGCCGGCACAGTGTTATAATGAATCCCAGGGTGAGACTTTATTATTTAAATTATGTTGTTTCTGACTATACTCCTATTTTCAAAGCTAATCATTCTGGGGAGACCACTCAGTCTGTAAAGTGCTTGTTCCACAAGTTTGGATTCCCAGCACTCATTCCAGGGCCAGGCATGGTGGCACAGGTTCAGTGAGAGACTGTGCCAAAAAATAAGGAGTGTGATAAAAGGAAGGCATCCACACACATGAACTATTCTACACTGTGTAGATCTTGGCTAGCTGTGCAACACCACATGTGGGGAGCTGAAGAGATGGATCGCTGGTTAAGAGCACTTGTTGCTTTTGCAGAAGACCCAGATTTGGTTCCTAGCACCTACATGGCAACTCACAACTGTCTGTAACTCCAGTTCTATGGATCTGATGACCTTTTCTAGCTTCCTCTGAGTACCAGGCACACATGTGGAACACATACTAACATTCAGGCAAACCAGTCATACACAGAAAATGGAATCTAAAATTTTCCTTAAAATAGCTCATTTCTTGACTATGTCAGGTAGATTCCATTTTGTTACTGAACGGAGAGAAAACCTACAATTAACAGGAATATTGTCTTAGGGAAAGACTATTTTCCCAACAATTCCTCAAGTATCTAGAATATGAAGTAGAACTAAAGATAGTCTGCCTCTGACCATCTTTACAAATACCAAACCAGCATTCTGATGTAGCTAGGCACTCAAAATAAAAAAATTTAAATGTCAATTCTTAAAATGAAACCTACATCTATTTAATGTGTAGATTAAATTTATTGTAAGTGGTACTTTTTTTTTTTTTTAAACAAAAAACATGCTACAGGGTTTTTCAAATGGTGACTCATGCTGTAGTCTGTACGATGCCACACCAACAATTAAATCATAAATCTGTGTGCTTTCAGGATACCTTGAGGGGAGGCCAGCTCTGAATCACTCAATCACTGGTGAGAGAGGTTCCTGTCACTAACACAGAGGCCCAGCTGGGTGCTTGGAGCACCTTGCAATCCCACACAGGGAAGAAGGCTCACACCAGCCTTTGCTTCAAGATGGTCTTAAAGGTTAGCAAAGGGCACCACTTTTGAGACTTTTCCCAAGCATGGCAAACAACCATTTTAGACGATACCTTACTCTCATTTATCAAAGAATTCTTTCTGTGTGTGCATGGGGCCAAATGCCTGGGGACTAAGACCCCAGCTGGAAGGGCTTCCGTACAAACGGGCTCACTCAAGAAGAGACAAGCCTGTGCTCCTTCCACCCGCCTGTTCCCAAGGCATTCATGTTCATTTTGGCTGGAAGCACTGACAGGGTACAGTAGGCTAGCTTTAGTAGGCGAGAAGGCAGGCCTAGAAGGTCCACGCCCCATCTACCTCTACATGGCAAGAGGAGAAGTTTTGATATAAGTCACTCCACAGCGACACTCCCTCGCACACAGGTAAAACCCTCGGCTCTTACTCAGTAGTTGTTTCCTCCGTGTGTTTTTCCCTAAGAGACAACCTCAGGGACGGAAGAGCAAGAGCCCGTAAGACTCCAAACAAGAGTGATTCAAATTTTAAGCTCATCTCTCTCCTCTATCCTTCTCCAATTTATTCCTTCTGCCTCCAAAAAATCAGAACTAAAAGATCCAAAGCATGTGAGACAGGAAATGAGTAAGGCAGGAAAGAGGATGTGGTCTGAAAAAGAGTGGATTCTGGGGCTGAGCCAGAGCAAACAGGCAGCACAGGTCAGAGCTGGGGGAAGGGGGTCTCTTGGCAGAAAAGGCAGTCTCAGGGTCAATCAGTTTAGATTAAAGTCAATGGTAGGCTGTGAACAAAACGCCTCCCTCAAAGGTGGTCCTCCATAGGTGGGTGGGGAACACACAGAGAACTAACTGCCTGAAGACCTGCGGCCAGAAAACTGTTTCTGCCGCAGAAGGAAGGGATTGGAGTTTTCCTCTTCACTGTTAGGGAAGGAAACAGTATGTAGGAAGCACACTTGGCAGAGGTAAACCAAAAACTAAGTCAGGGCACAGGAGTGAGTGCAAAGGGCCTAAGGTTATGGGTTCTGTTCCCAGAGCCATAAACAAACACCCAGCAAAGTGCAAAGAGCTAGAAGGCAGCTACAGGGTAACAAACAAACAAACAAACAACCCCAGCATTCAATAATGCCATGGCCACACTCATAAAGAACAGTTACAGGGAGGGGAGGAGGGAGGAAAACAAGGGGTATCCCTGAGCCCCCTTAGCCCACAGCATAGCCAACCAAGAAACTACCCGCTCTCAGGTTTAAAGCTTTTGTGGGGGGGGGGGCGAGGAGGGCATCTGTTCTCCATGGTATATAAAGACAAGCCTGTAAACATCTTGGGTGAGCAGGGAAGCAGAACTCACATGACAGTGCCAGGAGAGCAGGTGCCAAAAGAGCACCACTCCCCATCTGCCGGACCCTCGGTGGAGCACGCCACCCTTGAGCAGAAGCCAAACCCCCCACCTCACGGGGGCTGGCACTGAGAGGAGCAGACACGAACCAAGGGGGGGGGGACTAGCTGGTGGACAACAGTCTGAAGGTTCCCAAACAAACTGGATGTTAGGGGCTATCTCTTATTAAACTGTCTGTGGGGCCCAACGGTGCTTTACATAAAGCAGGAGCCTGATTTAAAAAAAAAAAAGTGCAAAACAGAATCCAACAAGCCCAGAGCTGTTCAGCTGTATGTACGGCGGTGGGAAGACCCAAGAGAAAAACTCTGGCGATGCCCTGTACTATGTTAATAAACTACTTTCTATTTCCCAGGCAAAATGATAGGACTTCCTATACCCCTGGTGACCCAACAGGCAGTGCCACAGGTCTGCCGCTCTGTGTGGGAATAAAAGGTGGGGAGAATGGGAAAGGTGTGTGTGTGTGTGTGTGTGTGTGTGTGTGTGCATGTGCGCAGAAATCCTAGAACAAGGAACAATTCTCTTGCTTCGTTAGCCTGTAATGTTCACACTGACCTAGAAATCCTAGCAGTTCTAACATTTGGGTTGACTCAGGAGGGGTTAGGAAAATCCCAGGTGAATGATAATTGGATTATCCAGTAAAGCCCCAGGGCCAAATGGCTGGAAAAGGCCAGGACAGTGGGGTCCAGCGCAGTGAAAGTGAGGTTGTTTTATAAACCCGAAATTGAAAGCTCAGGTTGGCAATCAGGTTGCAATGGTTTCAATTGGGGCCATCCTAGGAAAATTGCGGACACAGAGAGGATTTAGGTCGGCAGTTCACTTCCCAAGAGCTCCTCAGGGCCTAATATGCTAATGGAGGGGGATTAAGGCTCAAGGGTGGGAAAAGTCTGTGGAGAAAGCTGTCATTGATTTGTAAAGCAGGAAGGTAGGGCTGGAAGGTAGGCTGACTGGGTCTGGCGGGGGAAGGAAAGTTGATGCAGGAGGGTCTCACTGGCACAAACTGGCACCCGACGCGGGAATCGGGGGTTAGGCGCTCTGGCGGCAACTTCACGGGTTCGCATCCTGGCCGCGCACTTTACCTGCCTCTCTCTGGACGTCAACTTAAAACAGACGCTCACAGATTCCGGGTTTAACGTAAAGCGCCCACAGATGCAGCATACCTTCGTTTGGCACAGGAGGGCGTGAAAGCGCTCTTCTAGAAATGGAAGAGGACAGGCACAAAACAGCTTGTCCTTTCCCATCAATACAAGTCCCCGCGGGGCCGTGGGGTTGGGAGGCCCCGAGCCGGAGCGGTGGCGGCTCGGGCCCTCCCCGGAGGCCGAGTGCGGCGGCGCGGCCCACAGGCCTCCGCGAGGCCCAGGGCGGCGCCCGTTCCTGGCACCGCGCGATCCCTCCCCGCGGCAGCACTGACCTGTCCGGGGCCCGGCCGGGCCTGACCGGGCGGGGCCTACGGGGCCCCTCGGCCCGGCGCCGCCTGGAACGGGGGCCCGGGCGGGCCGCGTCCTCCGCGCCGGGAGCCTCCGAGCCGGGGCCCGGGGCTGCCGCGGCGCATCCGACCGCAGGGCCCGGCGGCCTGGACAAAGGGAGCGGGGCGCGGGGCCGGGCTGGTGAGCGGGCGACGGCCGGGAAGCGGCGAGCGCTCGAGAGCAGCGGCGCCGCGGAGACAATGCGGCGCGTCCGGGCCGGCTCCCGGGCCGCCTCCGCCGGGGCGGGGCGAGGGCGGGGCGAGGCGGTACGGGGCGGGGCGGCGGCCGACGCGGGCCGCGCGCTTCCTTTGTGCGCCCGAGCCCCGCCCCGCGTCCTCCGGAAGGCTCGAAGGCGCCGGGCGCCGGGCCCCTAGAGACCCGTGGCCTGTGACCCCCGCCCCGGTGGCTCACTGTGGGGTCTCGGAGGCGAGTCTTAATGATTGAGGGTTAGTGTGTGCCAGGGCGAAGTGCACGCACCCTCTCCCCTATTGTCCACAATAACCCTCCAAGTGGTCATTATCCTCCCCGCTGAGAGCGAGGATCAGAGGTGAAGTAATGACCAAAGGGACCCAGTCCTACCTCCATAAAAGGCGTAATCCCTACCGCCAGGTTTAATGTGAAGGTTAACTGATTTACAAATTGCCTGCAGTGCCTGGTGCACAGTGGGAGCCCAATAAATGTTAGTTTTCTTCCCCAAACACACTTTTAGCTTGAACTGTCCTGGCGAGGGTCCTACACGAAGTCAGCAGGCTAGGAGCGCTGAAGATACGCAGACATCAGAGAGGCCCCATCCTCAAACAGTAGCTGCTGGCTGGACACAATGCCTCCACTCCTGACTTCTCTCTAGTCTCAGCGGTTTCCCAGCCATTGGTTTTCTTCATTCAGCCCTCTACCACGCCGTCTTTTCCTCTGCTCCAACTGCACTTTGTCGTGTCTATTTCCTGCAAGCTAACTTCTCTCCCTTTCTCCCTCCCATCTCTCCCCTTTCCCTGTATTTTCCATACTTTCGAACTTTCTTTGCAGTAGAATTCACATTTCTCTTTCTCGCTTACATTTGGTTTTAAAAAACGAAAATGACAAGGGACTGAACACTCAACTTCTGTCTGGCACACGCTGCCCTCCACCTTAACTTCCACTGTCCTGCAAGAACTGTTCTGTCAGCTGGGGCGTGGGGGCGCACGCCTTTAATCCCAGCACTTGGGAGGCAGAGGCAGGTGGATCGCTTTGTGTTCGAAGCCAGCCTGGTCTACAAAGTGAGTCTAAGACAGCCAAGGCTACACAGAGAAACCCTGTCTCAAAGCAAAACAAAACAAACAAACAAACAAAGAAATGCTCTGTCTCTTAAGTCAGAAGCCCAAGTCCTACCCATCCTTCAAGGTTTAAAGACCAGCAGCAGACAAACTTCTAAAAGGGGCCACAGAGGAAATACCTCAGGCCTTGTAAGCCATATGCTCTGTGTCCCAGCTGCTCCAGCCTACTGTTGCTGCAGCTGAGAGCTGCCATAATGACTACTTGAGTGAGTGTGGCTGTGCTTCCACTGAGCTTCACGGTGAGTGCTGAGCGCTGACATCTGAATTTCATGTATTTTCACACATCACGAGAAACAATATTATTTCGATCATTTACATTTGTTATTAACTCGTGGGCCTGTACAACCCCTGCTTTACAGTGATGCCACTTCTGCTCTGAAATCTAGCTTGCTAATCTCCACTTGGCAGTAACATTTGCCTCTGTGACTTGGAAAGCACCCACCTGAGAGCCTCTTGTGGCACTTATCAAATCGTCCCTTTCATTGTATTCCCCTGTGTGCATCTTTCCCAGCTGACTCTAAGCTTCCTGATGGTGGGGACCAGTCCTTATATCTTTGGGCCTTTCCATCCATCCTACAGTGTTCTGAGCCTGAGTGGACATCCAAACATACATAGCCCACGCAGCCGCTAAGGCTCGGGTGCCTGGCAATTGCGTCCACTGTACAAAGCCGATTTCTCTTGGAAGATGGGGCCCCTCAAGAACAGCATGCTGTGCTATGCTTATTGCCTTGTTTGCATTTCAGAGAACTTTGAGAGCCTTGTCGGCCAAACAGCAAAAGGAAGGCAAATGCCAGTTGACTTAGGAGATTTTGTTGTTTGGCTTTTTGAGACAGGGTCTCTCTGTGTTAGCTTTGGCTGTCCTGGACTCACTTAGACCAGGCTGGCCTTGAACTCACAGC
The DNA here is from genome assembly GCA_907169655.1 of Acomys percivali. NCBI lineage: Eukaryota > Metazoa > Chordata > Mammalia > Rodentia > Muridae > Acomys > Acomys percivali. The sequence goes on along the minus strand of OU015754.1, from coordinate 62,067,588 downwards.
GATCCGCCTGCCTCTGTCTCCTGAGTGCTGGGATTAAAGGTGTCTGCCACCATGCCTGGAGATTTAGGGCATTTTGGATAATTGTACTTGAACAGAGAGTGTTGATCACCAGCATTCTGGGGACACTGCATGGACCCTCAGGCACATCCTAGCTGCACATGCATCAGCAAGTTGGTAAAGGAGGGCATGTTTTGAAAGGAATGGGGCTGCTCCTAACTGAAGTGTCTCCCTTCCCCCATAACTCACCCGCAGTTACACTCTGCAGAGGAGTTAGCATAAGGAGTGACAGAATTCACACACAAGTGATTCCTGTTCTACCACCTCAGTTTCCTCATCTTTAAAAGGGGGATAATAAAGTTCTCTATCTCTGAGGGCCGTGACCAGGATTCTGGGAAGAAATCTATGTAAAGCTGGCAAAGAAAGTTCAAGGATAGCTTTATGAACAATTATTATTCTCTGTAACTATGGGCTTAATCCACACAAGACCATCGAACAGACATAAGTAACTGTACTTTGGTTCTAAATACAAATGGTAGACTACACCTGGCTTGATGGAAACAGGAGCTTTTGATATTTGGAATCAATGAGTTTGCTTTGGGGACTTGTGCTTTAAGAGAATCAATGAAAAGTCAGATCATAGGTAAGGAAGCATGACAGGAAAGATGGGAATGCGGGTCTTGCCATGTCACGGGAGGTCGGGGGAGTCAATGAAATCTTGGGGTTTTAGATGCTCCCTGCCCCAGTAAGGACAAGTTTCTGGAAACACTGTGAGATGGACTCTTAAATTTGTAAGACAGGATCACAAGCAATGATGCTAAGTTCCAGAACAGCAGGTGCTGGCACAATTACAAGAGGAATTTTCTAAGCCCGGTGGTGGCAGCGGCGGCAGCGGCGGCGGCGGCGGCGGCGGCGGCGGCGGCGGTGGTGGCTGCGGCAGCGCACACCTTTAATCCCAGCACTTGGGAGGCAGAGGCAGGTGGATCTCTGTGGAGGCCAGCCTGGTCTACAGAGAAAGTCCAGGAAAGCCAAGGCTACACAGAGAAACACTGTCTTGAAAAACAAAACAAAACAAAACAACAAAAAAAAACCAAAAACAACAACAACAAACTCCTCCCCCCAACAAAAAAAGAAAAAATGAGGAATTTTCTGAATGGGCTGCTCCCCTCTCCCATCTCCCTTTCTTCAGGCTTGGGGACGGATCCCAGGGTCTCATGAGTCTCACACATGCCTGGCAAATGCTCTACCACAGAGCCAGCCCCAGGCCTACTATTCAGTAATCTTTCTCCTCGCAAGCCTGCAAAAAGAGAAGAGAGGACCCCTTCGCATCTTTTCATTTTCTAGTGTCCTTTGTCCATTCTCTTTCTCTTTCTTCTCCCTTGATCCCATCCTCTCTCCTGTAAGACCCCATTTAATGTTTCCGACCATTTTTTTTCATTCCAAAGTATTCCATTGCCAAGCTTCTTTCCTCTTGCCCCTCCCACTCCGTCTCTCAGTGCACACTTAGCAGCAAGGCTGGAGCTGTCAGCAGCCCTTGGCTCAGGAACGGCCGTGAGATCTAGGCCAAGATCACTGTGCAGACTGGCAGAGAGGAAGGCCAGCAAATGGAGCACTACAGAGGGCGGAGGTACCACTGTGACTCTCCCACCAGGAAGGAGTGCTCCAGCCGAGTGTCCTGAAGGCCAGGCCCTGGGAAGTCCACTTGTCACTAAGAGAGACAGATGGAGACCTCAGAGATGAGCACAGTTCCCTTAAAGATGCTCTCTGTGAGCTGAGCTCACTCTGTGTTCCCTTCTGCCTCTCTCAGAGGCATTTCCCTTCTCCTGGAGACTCTGTGGTCCTCTGGCCACAATTAGTTCCTCTGTCACCTTCTCTATCAGCTTGGCCCACATATATGCAGCATTCCAAACCAAACCGCGGCTCCAAACCGCGGAGCCCCACTCTTCTTTTTCCTCTGACCCTCTTGCTTTTCTAGCTTCTGTGTCATCTGTCACGGTCCCTGGCCCATGCCCTCACTTCCCTCTCTGTCTCCAGCTACCCAGGCACTGTGCTGCTCCATCAGGGTTACGGTAGTTTACCTCCCCTCCTAGGTGCCAAGAGAAGGGTGTCAGGACATGGCGGAGGAGGCCAATCCCCTCCCTTCTCCCAACACTTCATACCGTGAGCTGGGCACTGCTGGATGTTGGGACTCTTGGGTACAGGCAGGACACCAGGCATGGCAGTGATGATGGCTTGCTGGTGTGTGGACGGGCCTGGCTGCGTCCCAGGTGCACTCTTCTCCCCTGGCGTCACTTCCTTCCAGTCATCCGGAGCACACTGCTGCGGCTGTCAGGAAGCAGGACAGAGATGAGTCTCGTGAATCGCCTCCACGCTCTTGGACACTACTCTGGTTTCTGCGGAGCTTGGGGCAAAGATGTAAAGAGTCAGTCATGTCTAAGACAACGGGAGCTCTCTCTTCTTCCTGGGGGAATACTCAGAGAGAACCTCCACATTTAGCCTACCCTGAACTAGCCGGAGTCAGGATTGCAGGACTGTCTGAGCTACGGGCCCTCCCCACTGTTCCCTGTGCCTTGATATCAGCCTACTTACCACAGGAGAAGCAGGCTGCAGTTGTAAGATCACAGCTGAAGTGTGCTGGAACCTTCGCTGAGGGACATGGGATGCAGTCTCAGGATGTCCACCATTCTGAGCTGCAGTGTCGGGTGTGGGAAGGTGGCACTGCTGACTGCTTCCTGGCTTGTGCACATGGGCACTAGGGCACTGGCGTGGCAAGGCAGGTGTCCCTGGGCCTAGAGGCATGGAATGGTCTTCTGGGATGGACTGTAGGGCCAGGTTTGGGGAGACCGGGGCAAGCTGGGGTTGGGACTGGACTTGGGGTGCAGGCCGTGGTGGCTGTGGCTGCTGCTGCGCCACAAACTGGGGCGGTGGGTGCTTCGATGGCGGCTGTGGGAGGAGCTGGTGGGGCTGCAGTTGAGCAAAAGCTGCAGAGAGAAAAGCCAGATTATACAGCATGGCCAACTTCATCCGCCGTGTCCCTTTCACACACAAGTACAGTTTTCCAGAGTCTCCTACTTTTCCTTCCTATTACCTTGCACACGGAGACTAGCCTGGCCAGGGCCAGAGCCTGGAAGTCTCTTTGCTTTTGGTTTTGATCTTTCTTTCCAAATGAGGAACCGCACCTTAGCAACTACCATGTCCCCTGTACTCAGAACTCAACCTGGTGCCAAACAGCGCATGGTATAAGTAAATTAGTTTATTGTACTGACTCAGAGTTCCCATATGTTGCCAGTTTTCTTCCTTCCATTTTCACCAGGCTGGCTTTTTGAGGTAAGGATCTGGTCAGTGCGCACGTGTGTGTGTGTGTGCGCGCGCGCGCGTGTGTATGTGTGTGTGTGTGCGCAGATACATGTGCAGATGTGTATGCACATGTGCCGAGTCAGAAGTCCAAGACAGATGTTTTTGTTGATCACTCTCCACCTTATTGTTTCTGAAACAGGGTCTTTCACTGTAACTAGAGGTCATCAGTTCGGCTAGGGCGGCAGGTCAGTGAGACCCAGGGGTCTGCCTATCTCCATTCCCTGAAGGCTGAGTTTTGGAAACTCCAGTGCTTG
>OU015754.1:62027628-62054643 GCA_907169655.1 Acomys percivali | reverse complement strand
CACACACACACACACACACACACACACACACACACACACACACACACGAGGAAGTTAAGGCAGATCCAGGGCTGGCCAAACGTGAAAGGCGTTGTAAAAGGAGACAGCAAGAGAAAGAGACAGAGACAGAGACAGAAAAAGAGACCACAGACAGAGAGACACATGGGGCCATGGGCGTGGGCAGTTAGGGGGCTGAAGGAGGAGTCAGGTGCAGGTGGAGTTTGTGAAGAATGCAGGAAGTATGGCTAGTGACCAGAACTGAATTCTGAGGCTGCCTGACTGGGGCACACAGGGGCGGGGAGGCCAGCGCGCTTTATTCTGTTACTCTCCAATATTATCAGGAGTGCATACCACTAAGATGAGGCATGATACGGAAAAAGCCAGCACAAAAGTGACAGACAAGCAAAAGCTCAGCTTGTCCTCACAGTCAGGTTAAAGCCAAGCACTTCCAAGACAGCTTGCATGTTTGTTCATCCTGGTCCCTGGTGCCCTCTGCTGGACAACGGGAGGCAGTGCCGGACTCATTACCTAGCTTCTCCATCCTTGAGCTCTGGTTGGTCCCCCATTCTGGAGATAGGGTGGGGAGATGGAATAAGAGGTATGTTCTCAACTGGGCATGGTGGCCTGTAATAGCAGCACTCGGAGGAGGCAGACGCAGGCAGGCGGATCTCTGTGAGTTCAAGGCCAGCCTGGTCTACAAAGTGAGTCCAGGACGGTCAAGGCTACCCAGAGAAACCCTGTCTCCAAAACAAAGCAACAACAAAAAACAACACAGCAAACAAGCAGACAGACAAACAAATAAACAAACAAACAACCCAAACCAACAAGCAACCAAACAAAAAGTTCCCCAGAGACTTCTCTCACGCAATCCGCATGCTACAGCAGAAGGCAGGAGGCCAGGACCCATCATCCTGTTCCTTCTCTCAGTGTGCCCCGCCCCCCAGTTCCCACCCCTCAGTGCTGGCTCACAAGAGCCTCAGCACACTGCTGTCTGCTGCCTAAGTATATACAGAGACAGAGTCAAGAGGTGCTGAGGCCAGCTGGGTGGGAATTAAAAAGTGAGTCCAGTTTATTTATTTTTTCCTTCCTAGAAAAGTCCCGCCTCTGCCAGCACCCCTACCTCTCTAAGAGGTGCCCACCTCCCTGCTCTCCCACAAGCCTGAGATCCTCACCTGGGCAGGGGTAGGGGGCCGAGCGGGGGAGCCAGCGCCGAGCTCAGGCTGTACAGTAGCGACGGCAGCCGTGGGCGTGAAGATGAGCTGAGGGGACAAAGGAACACTGCGGCCTAGGCTCCTAGCTACCTGCACCAAGTTACCTGGCTGGGCCTGGAATCACAGGAAACGAGGCGCCTTTTACCTGCTCAGTGTGGGCTCAGCCACAGGGTAGAGCAGTTTAGCCACGGAACAGCTAGGCAAGCAGGACACAAAGCCTAGACGAGGCAGGAAGCCTAGGGACATTAGGGACACTGAACATCTTAAAAGGTGTTTGTTGTGATGAACCAAGCGAGACAGGGAGGAGGCAGGGAAGAACCCTCTGGGAGAAGTTTATGCTGAGGGACTCTGAATGTTCCCAGAGCACCCTCCTCAAGTCACTGTCTCCTCAAGCCTGGTGAGTAGGAAGTTAGGCAGCTGTCACAGGCCCATTTTCCAGGTCTAAGCTGCCTCTGACCCCAGGGTTAGATCAGAACAAGATTCTCTTTCAGAAAGGATCAGATCAGGTATGTGCAGCGGTCACTTTCTAGTCAAGAGTTGACTCAACAGGGGTGGGGAGGGGCATCTAGAAGCAACCACAGCAGAGGGAGGAGATGGAGCTATGGTGGTAGCGGCACCTTATTGGGAGGGGTGCAGGTGACTTGATGAGCCATCACTGGCTGGCTCCTTGACCTCTGTCTCCTCGACCTCTGTGTGGTTCTATCTCTGTATGTATGTGGGTAAGCTGGTGTCTGGGCACTGGGCCTTCCCTTCAGCTCAGAGCTGATGCCTCCTGGCTCACCGCCTCCCCCACCCCCACTCCGACCCCCACCCATTACATTCTGCTCTTAGGGGACAGCGGATGGGCATCAGGACTCCAGTGGAACATTGAGTAAAGTGAATTGTGGCTGGGAATGTGGAAGTCCATCCTATGCTGACAGAGGCATTACCTAGGAAGGGCAAAGTGCCTGCAGTAACAAGCTTGGAACCAGAAAGAAAAGTGTGGGACCGAGAGCAGAAAAGGGCCGTGTGTGTGGCCCTCTGGTCATAGCAGCAATGGTGGGGCAGGATTGCACTGTCTTCAGAATGGCGAGTCCAGGGGTAAAAAGAGAGTTCTCTCTTCAGCAAGGGGACTGTGAGCTAGGACTTGCCAGTCAGAGCCCACCGTGGTTATACGGCAGCTGCTTCCCAGACCTAAGGACCTTTAGGAACAGATGCGAAGGCGAGATTCCAGGCATGCCGGTGCCAGCCCTGGAATGTTCTGCACTGGCAAGCTCACCTAGCCCTAAGTAGAACAGGGCAAGCTGAGAAGGCTGTCATGGGAGCCAGCCATCGCTGTGTCTCCTCGTCCGTGAATTGTAGCCACCCTCTGGGCATGCATCCTGCACGGTCTACCTAGTTAGTTCTGAGAAGGTGAGGGAGAGGGGGCCACCATGGGTGACTTTCCCTGGCTCCATCTTGGACCTGACCCTTCCTGAGCCCTGTGGCCTCCCTCTCAGCTCTGGGCTTCTTTCACTCCCCCTTTCTCTCACTCCTGGCTCCCAGAGTTCTCTGTTCTTTTCTCTAATCTCCTATCTCCCACCTTTTCTGACTGTGTTCCCAAAGTCCAGGAGCACACCCAGGCTGTGCACACTCACCATCTGTGCCCTGAGGTACATCTGTGCTTGGCTGGCAGTCAGGGCAGGAGAGGATGTGTTGCCCAAGAGCACAGCCTGCTGGGCAAGGCCGGAGGCTGTGGCCGAATTGACACTCTGCGCTCGGTTGATGAGCTGGGCCGTGGCGGGGGAGGCCGCCAGATTGAGCTGATGAGAGAAACGTGTACCTTCAGAGACAGGAAGCCTGGGGCGAGCAGGGTCCCTTCTATTTCTTGCCTCCCTCTCCAATGGCCACATCCTTTAGGACCATCTCCTCCTCTTGGATGCGGGTGATTCCTCTAACTCTGCTCTGTAGCTGGCGTGGGACACACAGCCTCAGGGAGGACCCTGTGGTACAAGCGCACTAGCAGCAGAGCCCTGACGCCAGGAAGATGATGGGCTGTTAGTATCAAAGCCAAAAGAGCACGTGCATTTTTTTTTTCCTGGAAAGAGCAACGGATTCCAGCTATGACCCTACATGGCTGTGGATTCTCCCCAGCTGGATCTGGGAGCTCAGGAGCATCTCAGGCAGGAGCCGGTCCATGTGTGTGGACTCTGCCTGCCCTTCCCATGCCTTACTCACTGAAGATGACTGGGTGGGAGCCTGTGTGGACACACTGTTGCTGGAAGCACTTCCTTGTCTGTTGGCCACCAGGCTGGCCTGGAAAAGAACAAACTCCGGTCACTAGTGATTCATGGGCCCTTATTTTCCTAGAAGCGCTCTGGATGGTGACCAGGAGAGCAGCCCCGAGGGCCTAACTAACCCCATTTTCTTTCTTTTCTTTTTTTAAAAAAGGATTTAAAAAAAAGATTTATTTATTCAATATACAGTATTCTGCCTGCATGTTATACCTGCAGGCCAGAAGAGAGCACCAGATTTAATCATAGATGGTTGTGAACCATCATGTGGTTGCTGGGAATTGAACTCAGGACCTTTGGAAGAGCAGGCAGAGCTCTTAACCTCTGAGCCTTCTCTCCAGCCCACCCCATTTTCCTCATCCACATGGCCCCCAGCATGGTCCTGGCCTCCTCTCCCATTGAGGGCCAGTGATAATTGAATCTGTGGAGGAGCCACTGAGAGCATCGTCTCTCTGACAGATGCCCATCACCACAACGCAGCAACCAACTCCAGCTCTCTCCAGACCTCTGCCCCACCCACACCATCCATGAGGTCTGTGGTAGCACATAAGAGCTTTGCACACTGGAATGTCCAATCTGCCCCTTTCCTCTGACCAGCTGCTTCTAGGACTGAAGTGTCAGTCTGTGTTACTCCACAGTGCGAGCTTAGCTTCCCTGACCACCTGACGTAGGGGCAGCCTCCTGTGGTTCCATTGCAGCACTCCATTCTCTCAGACAGTGCGCATCGCAGCAGGGATAAAGGGCTTGCTCGCTTGCTCCAAGGAGACAGGGTCCACAGAGCACACTGTGCCTGACACTAACTTCACACACAGAAGGTGCATAAAACATTGCATCGGGTGAAGGAATGAATCCATTACTGAATGTATGTCTCTCTCAGTGGAAGGAGAGCATCACCAGACAGGCAAGCTTGCCAAGTAAACCACCAAACCGGGTTCACCCAGGACTTCCTGGGCCAGCAGGTGACAGCACCAGCATGGGCCTTGGCATCCATTTTCTCACCTACTTAAGAACACATGATGACAGTACCTGCTGCTCGGGGGCTTTGTGGGGACTCTGAGAGGAACTGGGGAGGCAAGGCGACAGGACTCGTTCCCTCTCATGTCACGCATGGTCACCGGGGCAGCCATCACTCACCTGCTGCACGGCTGCAAGGCTCTGGAGCTGCGCACTGCTGAGGTGCTGCTGCTGCAAGGCTGCCGTCTGCAGCATGAGGTGCTGCTGTTGTGCTGCATACATCTGTTGCAGGTACTGCGCCGCTGTGCTGGGCTGCCTGTGCAGGGCCTGCTGGATCACCTGAGAAGTGTGGGAGGGGAGGCGGGAGTGCCAGCAGCCCACACCACGTGTCCCCTCAAGCCCAGCTGCCCAGAGAAGGACCCGGCACCACTCCTTAGGCAACACAGAGAGCCAGTCTCTGAGTTTTACACCCGCTGTCTTCAGCTCCTGCCTGACAGAGGTTGTCTGCCTCAGCTGCCTGTGCTCAGCTCATGAGTTGGGAAGCAGCCTGTAGCCTCCCACGCCAGGCTTGGTAGACACTCCAGCCCTTATTTCTGTAGCCTCATAGTCAAGGTCACAAGCAGAAGGGGCTGAGAAGAAAGAGTGAATCAGAAGGGCCACCGGGAGCCGGGAAAACTGGCTATCCTGAAGGCCGCTGCCTCCCTAGAAGGTCAACCTGGAGCCCCCTCCCAGGTTCTGTCCTCAGCACCCCCTCCCCCCACTCTGACCCCACCGGACAGTCCTCCTAGTTCCTGAGAAGGTTTCTCGGCCTCTGGGGAGGGCACGCTCACACAGCAGAGGAGTCATATTGGGTTTGACTCATCTCTCCTTTTCTCCCTTTTGGGAGCTGCCACCTCAGAGCAGCAGTCTGTGGGAGGCTTGTCTTTGCTCCCCACTCACCCCCAGGCCTAAGGCCAGAGGTATTTTCCTTCCCTCCTTGCCTGTCACTTTTTGCCACCCACGGGCCCTAGCTCTGCTGCCCCCACATCAGGCCCTTTTTCCTACATAGTCTCTGGTCCTGGGGTTGTCCCTGACCAGCAGTGACTGTCAGGGAGTCACTGGTGAGAATCTCTCCCAAGTGGCTCCAGGGCTTTGGGTGTGAATTTGGGGGTTCTGTTCTAGCAGACTGATGTCACAGATCCTCCATGGGCTCTGGTGCCCCCCCCCCCAGAGCCCCATGTTCCTATGAGTGCACTTCTGACTCCTCTCCACATCAGTGCACTCTCTTCTGAGGCACTGCATATAGAAACTCCTTTCTAGCACATTCTCCTCTGTTTCACTTGTTCTTACTCCCCCACCAGGCCCGTTTCCTTCAGATTCCTGAAAGTGACTCTTGCCTCAACCAGGAGTTCCCTCAGCCAGCAGTGCCTGAGATTCTGTGACTCCTCCTCACCAGGGGTGGCTTTTACTGGAACCTGGAGGGACCCAGTGGTTCTGTCTGCGTGCTGCTGCAAAAACCCTGACAGCCCTTTGCCCAGAATTCTGGTGAGTGGCAGGAGGAGGACACATTTGACCCAGATGCTGAAGACCAGAGCTAAAGACTCAAGTGTGACGGGACTAGGTGGGGGGAGGGGAAGGCTGGGGGTGGGAAGGGAGGGGACAGGAAACACCACTTGACTAAGTGTGAAGCCAAGATAACTGGACGAGAACTGTCCAGAGTGTCTGGCCTGGTCTAGGACAGAATTTCCCAGGCTTCCCACTTTCTGCTGTGGCTCCTCCCCCACTCCCTGTTCTGGGCCCAAGCCCAATGCAGGATGAGGTCACTTGTCTAATTTATCCACACTGTAACAGCAGGATTACTTAAAGTAAATCTTTCTCAGTAGTGGTCTTTCTAATCTGCCCTACTTGCAAGGATGCTCACATAGATATCACCGTGACAATACAAATGGCACATGCCATCTGCTTGAGGGTCTTGGGGACTTAGGTTCTTTCCTCCCCTTTATGCTGGGAAGTCGCTGCTTCCTCTGAGACTCTGTTTGGCCAAGTGTGGCCCTGTGCCTAACAGCACCATTCTCACAACTGCTCAGCCATGGTACATGCCTGTAATCCCAGCATGGAGGATGTTAGGCCTGCCTGGCTGCACAGTGAGTTCTCGGCCAGTCTGGGATACAGAGTGAGACCCTGTCTCACAACACCAACAAAGATCTTAGCACAATGCTTGTCATAATACTGGGTACATCCCATGACTGGTGGCAATACATGATCACGGCCACATTTTGGGACTGTGTCTAAGTCCCCGGAGGACCTGACCAATAGCTCTTGACAAACTTTAAAAAAGAAATGATAAAGTTTCAAGGACAAAGAATGTGTGTATTGTGTGTGTGTGTTGTGTGTGTGCATGTGTGCACATGCATGTATTTGTATGTGTGTTGTGTGTATATTCATATTGTGTATGTGTGTGTGTGTATATGTGTTGTGTCTGTGTGTATTGTGTCTGTGTGTATATGTGTGCATATTGTGTATGTATATGCATATTGTGTATGTGTATGTTGTATGCATGTATGTGTATTTGTACATGTGGGTATGCGTGTGTATTGTGTGTGTGTATGTGTGTTGTGTACGTGTGGATATGTGTGTGCATGTATTGTGTATGTGTGTGTGTGTGTGTGTGTGTGTTGTATATGTGTGTGTGCATGTGGATGTGGAGAGCGGAGGTCAGTCTGAGATGCCATCCTTGATCTCTGTTTTCCTTTTGAGACAGGGTGTCTCTCTCCCTGATTGTGCTCACTGATTGTGCTGGGTGGCTGACCAAGCAGCTCCCAGGATCCACCTGTCTCCACCCCAAAGCACTGGCGCTGCAGACTTTTCTAAAGTAGGTGCTGGGGGCCCCCATGTTTGCATGGCAGGTGCTTCACTGACAGGGACACCTCCACAGCCCCCTTAAGTTTGTTAAGTGGCAGTGGCCACTTAGATGACCAGTCTGGGATGTGACAGAGCAGCTCCCAGTCACTTTGCTGTTGGCTACTTTTACCTGTCTGCCCTTTATGCTTGTACGCATCTGTTCTCCGCAGACAACATCCTCATCATCCACCCCTCAGAAGAGATGGGGCTTTTTTGACCTAAGTTCTCTCTCTTTCTCCCTCAACTTGCAGGACCCATCTAGTACCACTTCTCCTCTTTTTTTTTTTTTTTTTTTTTTTTTTTTAGACAGAGTCTCTCTGTGTAGCTTTGGCTGTCCTGGACTTGCTTTGTAGTCCAGGCTGGCCTTGAACTCACAGCGATCCGCCTGCCTCTGCCTCCCTGAGTGCTGGGATTCAAGGCATGCACCACCACACCTGGCTCACTTCTCCTCTTTTAATCATGCACAAGTATGTGTCCACTGACTCACTCCCCTCTGTCCATGCTGGAGCTGCCCTGGCTATCCCAAGAGACCATGCCAGCCCTCCTGGGTAGCCCTGTCAACGAAGCAATGTAATCCCACGCTTACTGGGGCTTTACCTGCACAGTCTGTCGGTCAGGAATACCACTGTACACAGAAATCTGGGGTGCAGTGGGGCGCCCGCTGCCACCGCTGCCACTGCTGTTGCAGCTGCTGCTACTGCCTGTCCCACTGGTGTTGCTGGTGCCGCTGGCCCGGCTGGATGTGTGGGGACCTGGCAGCTCATTCTCCATGGCTTATGGGGTAACACAGTCAGGGTGCTTGGGCGGTGGAAGAGCAGGTGGACACTAGGAAGGAAGGGAAAAGAATGGAAAGTTTAGCAAATGATTGTTACGCAGGCACAAGCATTCGGCCCTCCATGTCCCAGGATCCCGATTCTGTGAATTCTGTCACCTCGGATGGAAAAGCACATGGAAAAATGGTGTCAGAATGAAACGTATATGGGCCCTTTTCCTGCTAGTTCTCAAATAATACAGTACAATCCACTTAGCTCTTCACCTTGTTAGAACGTGGAAGACATCTAGAGCTTCTTTGGAACACATGGAAGGTTGCCTGTATTTATGTAAGGGACTAAAGCTTAGGGTCTGGGTGGGCAGTCTGAGAACCAGCTTCCCAAGCAGGCTGCATGGGGCCAGTTATGAACTCAGGCCTTTTGTTTTTATTTTGGTTTGGTTTTTAGACACAGGATCTCTCTATGTAGCTCCCTGTTGGCCTCAAGCTTGCAATCCTCCTGTCCCCGTTTTCTCAATGCACAGAGCCCAATACCCAGCTCTGAACCGAAGCTTTGAGTCATACTGGACCCCAGAAGCATAGGGCCAGGCTGGGTACTCTCGGGGAGTTTTGAAGCCAGGTGTGTCTGGTCTAGAGCCTTGGCCATGTGTCTTCTGCCGTAAGAGGTAAAATTAGTGATGGAGGAGGATTTCTGGTATGTTCTCCTTGGCAGGTGTCACATCACACTCCTCCAACCTTGTCATCTTTGGGATGGTGGAAACCAGGCATACCCAGGCCAGGTGGTGAAATAAGTGGGGTTAAAAAAAAAAATCTTCATCTCAACCTCTGTGTAGAGAACGCTTTGCCTGTGTGTGTGTGTGTGTGTGTGTGTGTGTGTGTGTGTGTGTGTGTAATGACCCTTCCACAGAGGTCACGCAAGATCGTCAGAAAACATACTTACATTATGATTCATAACAGTAGCAAAGCTACAGTTATAAAGTAGCAACAAAAATAATTCCATGGTTGGGGCCCATGTGAGGGGTTGTATTGAAGGGTGGCAGCACCAGGGAGGTTGAGAACCACTGCTCTAGAGAACAAAGTGAGAGAAGAGGCAAATCAAGAAACCATAGATAGTTCCTTTGTTTTGTTTTCAAAGAGCCTAGAGTGCTTGCAGCCTCTGTTTGAAGTCCTCCCCAAGTGCCCTAGGGACTCGGATTAGATGGACTCAGGTCTCAGGCTTGGTTTGGCCAGTTTCTAATCGGGGCCCATACATAGTGCACTTGTCTGCCTGTTTCATAATCTGTCAATATGAGAATCCATGAAGCCCAAAGTGAAATACTGGGCATAGTGCCAGAACGCCATCACCCACTCAGTGTCCCCTCACTGGCTACTGCTGAGGATAGAATACTGTCCCTCGTCTGGTTCCCACTGGCTGCCTGCCATAGATCATGCTTCTCCCAAGTCAGAATTGGTGGAGTTTCTAGGAATATGTTGTCCTAGCCAGGAGGGAGCACCAGAAAGTCCTTCAGAGACCATTTGGTGGTCCAGATGTGTGCCCTACCCTCGCAGGCCCGGGTTGGGCAGAGCTTGGGAAAGACATAAAGAGTGGTGGGAGAGGAACATTAGATCTGAGTTCAAGTTCCTCTTTTAATTTTCCTTCTATCTTCCCTTTTTGTATGCACACATATTACATTACACATATACAGTACCAACATACCTATAGCTAACCATCTCTACATATCTATATCTATTTATATTTCTATCTATATTGTTTGTGTATCACCCACCATCGACATTCAACCCTCTCCTTGTAGTTGACACCAAATTAATTAAAGAAAATAGGACTTTTCATATTAATGGAAACCCTGGACTTGTATAAAGAGCTGAGACACATGTTAATGGCTTCTCTCAGTGGCTGACATTCCTCAAGCCACTTTTCTTCAGCCGGAGTAGGTTTCACTATGGGATTAAAACTATGTGTGGGGAGGCAGCTGGAGGGATGGCTCAGTGGGTAGAGTGCCGGCTGGGCAAGCATGAAGGCCAGCCCCGATGTAAACGCCAGATGGATGTGATGGCCTGCCTGTGGAGCTTGGGAGGCTGAGACAGGGTATCCCTAGGGCAAGCTGGATAGCCAGACTACGTGAATCTGAGCTCCGGGTGCAACGAGAGACACTGCCCTATGTATAAGGTAGATAGAGTGACTGACACCTGATGTCAACCTCTGGACTCCATATGCATGCATACCACCCATCTCAGTATATGTGGAGGTCCAAAGCGGGTGGGAAGCTGGAGCCATGTGGTTCCCAGGTGGCAGATGGGTGCTTTATCTTCCAAGGCTAAGTACCTGTCTGCAAATTGTGCCTGTGAGCTAGATCACCAAGTGGGGTTTCCCCAAGGCTTGGCTGCTTCGACTGCCACAGAAGTCCTTGTCTGTGAATCCCTCTGCCCTGGCCTGCCTGGGAGCCAGGCTTCATGATGGTTGCTCACTTGTTAAGGATGCTGGTGAGACACAGGGGCCAACGTATAGCTAAGTCAGCACATATTTCCTGTGCCCAGCTCTGCCGAGATCTGCCTTATCTGTGTTCTAGGATCATGAGTCTAGACTGATGAAAAACAGTACAAAGCCCTGCTCCCGGCCTTGCGGAAACTGAAAAAAACTAGCTATCAATTGTAATTTAAAGTAAAAAAAAATTAATTTGTGGATGTATGTGTGTGGTGGGCCTAAGCAGATGTTTATTTCCTAGCACGTGGGGGCCTGAGGGCAATCTGGGTGCCTTCTTCGTCTCTCTTCACCTTACATACTGAGGCAAGGGCTCTCACTGTTTTAGCTAGTCTAGCTAGCCAGACTGCTCCAGGAACTCCCGGTCTCCCACTCCGAAGCACCGAATCACAGGCAAGCTTTTAGGCGAGTGTCTGGGATCTGAGTTCCAGTCCTCACACTTGCACAGCACGCACTACACCGGTTGAGCTGTCTCACCTCCCCAGTTCACACTGTGATCTCAGCACACCAGGAAATGACCGCAATCCCCAAACATGGGCTGCCCCCAGGGGTCCTTGTCTCCCTTTCCTGAATGTTGACCCAAACTGGGGTTCAGCTCACACCCTGAGACACCTCAGCTGAAGCGTGTGGAAGAAGTGAAATGGGAGACAGGCACCACAGTGGCTGAGGCAGAGGGGACATCCAGGTCCGGGCTGACCGAGTCTTTGATTTTGATTGACAGGTCCTGTAAAGTGTGTGTGTACTTGGTCCTTGTTGATAAATGCTAGTGGCATTCCTCTGCGGAGATGCTGCTGCCTGTAAGAGCAGCATGGCTCCCATGCAGGACTGATGTCTGTAAGCCACCAGGGGACACGGTAGTCTCCATCTTCGCTGGCTAGTTCCTACACCTTCATTGTTTGCCTTGCTCACGGGTCCTTACCTCCAGCTTCTCTGTGGATGGGCTGTATCTCACTTGGCTTTGCTCCTTTGGCCCTGGTCCTGATCCTCTGTTACACCTGTACTTACATTCATATTCACACTCACCCTCACCCTCCTTACTCACCCATCTATGGCTGCACCTCCCCCAAGTCTCTGCATGTACAGGCTCCTCCCACTGTGCTCTCATTCCTGCTTCCCCCCCCCCCCCCCCCCCCCCCCCCCCCCCCGTGTGATGGATCCTTCTCAGCTCTCAGCCCACTAACCTTGATCTCCTGTCTTCTCCAGCCTCTCTCATCCTGCGCTGACCTCTCTCTGGTTCTTCCTGGCAGCATCCCTTACTGCCCAGCCCCTTCTCTCCTTTCAGGATCCCTCACACAGGCCAGATCAAGAGCACTTCGTCCAATCACATGCACTTGCTCATTCCCCACGTGCTCACGCATGCTCACTGGTGACGCACTGTCTCCAGCTCTCCCTGTCCTAGCTCCTGCTTTTAGTGGCTACAGCTGTCTTCCCAAAGTGCACTCTCTCTTTGGTCTCGGCCGACCACTCATGCACAGGGCAGGGAAAGGAAGGTCACAGTGGGCAGCAGCACTGACTACCCTTACCGCGTATGACCACCACCACCATCTATTTTGAGAACTTCAGTAACCATTAAGCAACAACTTATTCTCCACTGTCCACCTGGTGGCTTTAGATCTGTCTCTATGAATCTGACTATTCTAGTGTCTTAAATGGGTGGAACCATATTATCTGTCCTTTTTACAATAGGTTCATTCACATTGTAGCATATGCCACAATTATATTCCTCTTTGGGCTTGAATAATACTCCTCTCTCTGTATGTGTATGTGAATGTGAGCGCACACACATATATGTATATATGTGTTTGTATATATGAATGTATGCATACATTTGTGTGTGCATGCATATGTATTTGCATGTGTGCATATGTGCACACCACATTTTGCTGCTCCATTCACCTGCTAGTGACACTCGGGTTGCTTCCACCATTGGCAATGGCCACTGTGAACAATGATCTAATTCTCTGGGATGTAAGTAACAGTCAATCATGGAGCAACTCTGGTGGTGGGGGCACATGGCTAGATAGGTGTTCTTGTGCCATCTGTTGAACTGCCACTGTGTTTCTGGGGCTCACAGGGTTCTCCTCAAGCTCCCTGGTGTGTGACAAGCTCCTGTGTCTGATACCACCTGCCTTTCCCACCTTACTTCCCACCACGCTGTAATCTCTCTGGACTCAGGATTATTCAGGACAGTACTTGATTGAAAAGCCTTGGACACCTTGGGACTTTTCACCTCTGGGCTTCCTGCTGTGGTTACTTGTGTTGTCCCTGTCCCCTTGAATAAACGCCTTCCTTCCAGTGTTCATTAACAGCCCACTCAGGTCAGCAGCACAGCACAAGTCCTGAAGAATAGCACTGAATGCGGTCCCCCTTCACATCCAGCCCACCTTTCTCTTAAGCCATCGGCCAGACGGCTGCTCGCACACTGGGTGCTTGCCTCTGTCTCGCATTCATGGTGCACCACTGCAAGGAAGTAAAGTGCTTGGTGTCGCCTCCTGTACCCATCATGTCCTATGTCCCCACGCATGCTTGAGGCTTCAGGGCAGGGATGCCCCTGCTGGCTGGAAGCTTGGTTCTGCCTCGTCTGCAGAATTCTCCCAGCTGGTTAAGAACACGAACCACTCACAATTCATACGTTCTACCAACGGTATCTGCACTATCTGTAGAGGAGGCTATTGCTCGCTAAGCTCTCCAGCACGTCCTTTATGTATACTCATGGCTATCGTATGGGGTAGTTATTAATATCTCAGTTTTGCCAATTAGAAATCATCTAAGCCACGGGCAACACACACTCGTCATCCTGCACTCAGGAGGTTGAGGCAGGAGGATTGCTGTGAGTCCAAGGTCAACCTGAGTTAAATGGTGAGTTTCAGGTTAGGCTGGACAACAGAAAGATTATGTTTCAAAACATTAACACAGACACACAGACAAATGGGGAGGAGCTATCTAATTTATCTAAGGTCTTCAAAAAAAACTGGCACTCCAAAACCAGGTGTGACTTCAAAGTAGCACCCTGCAACTTCAGGGGAAGCTGACCTGGGCCACTGTTTTGGTGACACCAGGTCCAGTCCCCGTCAGAACATATCAGAGCCAAGTAACTGAGATCACTGGACTGAACGCCCTAATATTAATGTTCATCAAATATTTATGCAAAACAACTTCTTTATATCATACATACATACATACATACATACATACATACGTGATGTAAATGGGTACCCATCAACCAGTTCAAGAAATCAGACGTTGCCACAGACTCCCTTGTTTTTCCTAGGGAAAACTGAGGCCCTAGTTCCTGAGGAAGAGAGAGACTTGCTCAAGGTGTCATGGCTTTGACTCCCTTCCAGGGCCATGGTAACTGGACTTAGCCAGAGAAGGCTGGAGCTCACCCCGAGAGAAAACTAGAAGCCAGTTCATCTCCTCATGCAAGAGAGTGTGAATTTGGAAAAGAATCACTGAAGTGCGGAGCACTGTAGCTGCTTTCCAGCGTCTGCTTCTCAGGTTTGTGCGGCAAAGCTTTCGTATCTCCCTACTCACACTTTCCTTCTGCCTCAAAGCTTTGGACGGGAGGGAAGCAAGGAAAGCCTCCTGGGGTTTTAGCTGGGGCTTCTGATGTGTCTGTCTGTGGACTCTCATTAGGGCCTGTGCGCCACATGAGAAATCTGAATCCGTACATTTCACAGCATCTGGGCTTTAAACATTTATCCACTCCGACGCAGTTTCCCTTTCCTTCCTATCCTCGCCATGCCCGCCCCCGCCTTTCTCTTCCTCCTAATGACTGCCTTATTTCTTCCCAAGGCCACCCACCCCTGTGGACTCCCACTGTGAACCACAGCCAGGCTCACTAATGGCTGACAGCCAGAACTAGAAATCTGTTTTCCTCCAGTTCCAACTCACTGTGTGGTTCTGTGTGAGTCTGAGCTCCAACGGCTGCAATTCCTGTTCCAGTCAGTCCTCCCTCCCAACCGCAAGGGACCACTTTGACTGATGTGCTGACTGGAAGTGGCTTGGAGAGCGATCTTATTACAGGTCTCCCGCCGCCCACAGGGCTTGAGACCTGGCAGATGGAGAAATGCTCATGGCTCTGGCCTTTCAGGAGCCGCCAAGTCTAGGAAACACTAGGCCTTTGTCCCCAGGGTCAGGGAAATCCATTTGCTGTGGATTATGGATGTGATAGCTGTCCAGGGAAGCAGAGGGGAAAGATACTGAAAACAGGGCTCTTCAAACCTAGTCAGAGCCCATGGGGCCAGTAGGACGAGGCTTTCTAATGGAATCAGGGCTTGGCAGGAAGTCCGATGTCTCGGGAGCCCCATAATGGCTGCTCCTGGTGTCATTATATCGGCTAGTGTGTTGAGTCTGAGAAGGCAGCATGAAGGGGTCATCTTGAGTGCCTCTCTCTTTGAAGAAGACAGTAAGTGAGAATTCAGCTCTCTAGACCAAGGGAGTTAGGGAGAGCCCTTCCAGCTCCAGGTTGTAGCGTTAACATCTGCGTCCTCATGCTGTGCAGAGCTCCAGTAGCAATGTGAAAACACGGAGACACGGAGACACGAGACACCGGGGCAGCTCAAACCTCAAACCTCCCTCCCAATTCCTGCCCCCCACTCCCCACCCCACCGTCCTCTGCTACCTGCTGTGTCTCTTAGAAACTGAGGTAAAAAGGGCTGAGGAGATGGCTCACAGGAACCTGAACTTGATCCCCCCCCAGAACCTAAAATGCTGGATATATCAGTGTACACTGGGAACCCCAGTACTGGGGCGGGGCGGGTATACAGAGACAGCAGGGTCCCCAGGCTTGCTGGCCAGCCAGTCTAGTCAAATCAGCAAGCTCCAGGTTCCGTGAGAGACCCTGTCTTAAAAACTAAAGTGGAAAACCGATTGAGGGGGACACCTGACATCGATCTCTGGGCTCCACATGCATACATGTTACATGTACACACGCATCCGTACTCACGTACACACAGGAGCACATACACACATGGAGGGCAGATCACCAATAAGAGTCAGTGAAGACAGATCTGCAGGAGGCACAGCTGGAACAGAGCACTATTCTAGCAATGCAAACGATGATTTCAGAGCAAAACACAGCTGCGTATGTTCACACAGGCAGTCTTTCCCTGATGATGCCTGACTATTTCTTGGTACCTTATAAAAGGCAGATTCTATCAAGCTGTTTATACTCTGACCTGGTGCTGATTTGTTGAAGACTATTTGGAGAAGAAAGAGAAAGATCCTTATTTGTAGACACATTTGGCAAAGGCCCCGCTGGGCCAGGCTGGGGACTGAGGTGTACTGATGAGTTTGTTTTGGCTCAGGCAGCTTTAGTCTCACTGTTCTGAAGTGGGGCAGTCTCCCTCAGGCCTTTAGTTGACATGAGTGGTGAAAAGAGGCAAAGCCTGGAGTACATTGCTGTAAGCCAAGCCGGAAACCAAAGAGAGGCAGAAGGACTCAGAGGAGCACCGCCACCCAGACTTCCGGTCTCCAGAGCTATGAGAACATAGCTCTCTCGGTTTCAGACCACCTTGTTGGTCATGGCAGTCCTAGGAAGCACTAAAGTATACTGCCTACATCTAACTCCGACGAGCCAAAGAAGGTCAAGCGAAGCCTGTGGGAAAGTTGCTGAGACACAGCCCACAGTCTTGCCAACATAAGCGCTCTGTGTACTTCACCTCAGGGGCTCCTGAAATGTGGCCTTCAGGCAAGCTCTCCAAGAATGTCAGCTCTCAGGCCCCACCTCAGACCCAGAGAAGCAGAAATTCCAAGACAGGGGTGGTGGGATGGGAAGGGGGGTGGTTTCAGCAACCTGTGTCATGACCAGCCATGTGGGGTTTCTGACGCAATACACAGAAGTCTGAAAAGCCACCATAAGAGGCCACCCTCAGACTCCTAAGAGATGAAAAAGGAATGGCCACATGCCTAAGATGGTCCACAGGAGGTTCCTCAGAGAGGGTGCTAGGCGAGGGGAATGAGATGGGAAGGACAAGTTAACAAATAGAGCATCTCCCCTGATGGAAATCAAAGGGCATCTGCGTGAAGAAAGGGGACAGTGCTGGCTGCCCCAGAGAGCTTCGCCTGATTGCTTCTCGTGTGCCCACGTACTACGGGTTCCAGCCTTCTGTTTCCCCTACCTTCCCTTGAGGCCTCTCCCTATGCCTCACCTCATTGGCCAGAATCTGTTTATCCTATACCAGCCATTCACAATGTCTGTTCTTCCTAGAGTCTAGCCTTGGTTCGGTGTCCTCATCCGGCCTTTGTCACATTTATTTAGTGTGTGTGCGCGCATGTGCACACTGTGGAGTCGGAGGACAACTTGTTGGAGTTGGTTTTGGGGTTTTTGGGATGCTGGGGACTGAATTCAGGCCATCAGGCTTGGTGGAAAGTACCTTCACGGGTTGAGCCATCTCATTAGCCACCCCACGGTCCCCTTAACTTTGACCTGACAACAGGATGGCTAATTTTCCCAGCAGGCAGGGACTGGTATTTTCATTCCTACTGGACACTGGGACACGACCAGCGATAGTGGATGCTGGTGGAGTGAAGAACAGGCCTAAAGCCCTGCTGAAACACCTACTCTTGGAGAGAGCTCTCACCCAGGCGAGACACCAAAGCAACCTTGACCCTATTCTGTGACCCTGACACCTTTGAAACCTTGAGTCAACATGGACACATCTACTCAAAGTTGTGGGTCCTAATTCAGACTTCAGGGACAGGGCCATTGTGTATAAACTTTGACTTGGGAAAGGAATAAGGAGAAACACAGGAAGGAGGTGTTGAAGGGATGCTGTGGTGCCCCAGCTACTGTGAGAGGTGCACGCACGCAGGAGATCCTGGTCAGACAGCCCCAGCTGAGATGATAACCTCCTACCTCCTGCCTCACATGCACTCTGCAAGAACGAATCAAAATGCATAGACCTAAGAAAAAGGTGTTTAAAACAAAAGCTAGCCAGGCAGGGCAGAGGCAGGTGGATCACTGTGAGTTCGAGGCCAGCCTGGTCTACAAAGCAAGTCTAGGGCAGCTAAGGCTACAGAGGGAGACCCTGTCTCAACAACAACAACAACAACAACAACAACAACAACAACAACAACAAGCTACATTAGTTCAGTACATTATAAGTCCTGAAGGGCAGAGGACAGTCGAGAACAGCACAAATGAGGGTGAATAGGGCATAGGGTGTGTAAGTGCACTCTTGCCAAATCACCCTCTTTCTTATTTTCCGATTTTGCAAAATGGACAGCAGCAGAGATGTCACATTTGTTTCAAAGAGCCCATATATTTTTGATATAAGTTCTCACTATTTATCCCACACTGGCCTGGGACTTGCTGTAGAGATCAGGCTGGTCTTGAACTCAGAGAGAGATCCACCTGCCACAAGAGTATACGGGGTTTGACAGCAGTAAACTGAATCCTGAGCCTCGCACACACCGGGCTGATGCTAGACCACTGAGCTCCATCCCAGCTCTGCATTTGCTTTTTGAGACAGTCTCCCCAAGCTGCCCTTGAGCCTACAACCATCCTGCACCAGTCTCTGGGGCGGCTACTGTTACAAATCTGATCTGTGTACCCCCAGTTCTGGCTAGAGTCAATTAAAAAGTTATTTATGAGTATGGGTGTTTTGCCTACATGTACATCTGTGCACCACTTGTGTGCCTGGTGCCCACAGTGGCCAGAAGAAGGCATCAGATTCCCTAGAATTGGATTGTTGTTAGCCACCAGAGGATGCCAGGAAGTTTACTCTGGATGAGCATTTAGTGCTTTCAAGTGCTGAGCCATCTCTCCAGCCCTAGTTAATCCTTACTTTACGTAGTCCCAGTAGAGTTATACATATTCGGAACTTTAACATAGCAATCTTAGCTAAGGCTATAAAAGTAAGAATCTCTCTGTACTGAATCTCCCTATAAAACACACATGTACACGTGTGTACATGCACGCGCGCGCGCGCGCGCACACACACACA
Organism: Acomys percivali; assembly: GCA_907169655.1. Classification (NCBI taxonomy): domain Eukaryota; kingdom Metazoa; phylum Chordata; class Mammalia; order Rodentia; family Muridae; genus Acomys; species Acomys percivali. The sequence goes on along the minus strand of OU015754.1, from coordinate 62,036,149 downwards.
CACACACATACACTCAGACCTAGCACTTCTAGAACTTGCATGATCTTCAATTCCAACCTGCCCTTGACCTGGCTTGGCGCAGGGTAGCTGAGGCGGCCAGTCTGCATCCACTGCACTCCCACAGACCTGAGCGGGACAAGGACAGTGGGAGCAGGCCATGTCCAGACTTTCAGAACAACGGTTCCAGGACCTGCACATTAGGGTGCACATTTTTGAGCAGCCTTCCTTTCTCTTCCTGTCATACCATTTCCTGGACCGTGGCTCGATCTCAAGTGGCCTGTAGGGTCACCTGACATTTTGTAGCCTGTGGCAATGACAAGTTTGCTGACTCGAGGAAGGCAAGCATCAGGGACTATGATGGGGTACCTTGATCTCTTGTGACCACTGATGGATCTCTCTCTCTCCCTCTCTCCCTCTCTCCCCCCCCCCAATGTGCATTGGTGTTTTGCCTGCATGTATATCTGTATGAGGGTGTCAGATTTTGGAGTTACAGACAGTTGTGAGCTGCCATGTGGGTGTTGGGAATTGAACCTAGGTCCTTTGGAAGAGCAGTCAGTGCTCTCAACTGCCGAGCCATCTCTCCAGTGCCCACCTCAGATCTCTTAAGAGTAAAGCTTAGTAATTCCTTTTCCATTGCTGGGAGGAAATGAGGGGGTCAGGGCTGAAACAGATACTTTGAACAACCAGGCTTCAGGGATGAATGGACACTTCTGAAGACATACATGTGGCGTGTAAGGGATTTCTCCTGGGTGGGAGGCCAGTGTTCTGGGGCTGGCCTGGTGAAGGGAACAGCTCTTGCCACTTGCTTGGAGGCCGGAGCTTTACCATGCACAATCCCATTTAGTCCCCATGATACCCCTGCCATAGGGATCACTTTTCCACAAGAAAGGTGAGGTTGACTTCCCAGAGGCAGCAGAGCTAGCAAATTGCAGGTGTTGGATTTGAACTAAGTTCACACACAGGGTGCAGGATCTCCTGTGCGTATTACAGAATAGGCCAGTCGGTGCGTATGAACTTGGCTCCTATAGCCTGCTATCCAATAGCAGCAGTCTCACGAGAATCATTCCAGCAAGGTCAGTTCAAGGCTAGTCAGTGCCATCTCTCCCAGGGGCTGGCTGCTCTTCCCTGCCCCCAAACCACGCCATGGAGAAGTAATGCAGAGCATTCAGTATCTGCAGGCTCTTTCTGTCCCTAATAGTCTCATATAATACAGCTAAAGCTGGTCACAGAATCATTCACACGGCCCTTGCAGTAAGTGAATTCAAAAGCAATATGAAAGACCCTGACGGCCCAGCAGTGCTTTGGAGAGAAGGGGCAGAGGCAGCTTTTCTTTCCTGAGTGTCCGCGCATGCACATCGTGCCAGAGAGGCAGTGTGCCATATAAGAAAGGAGGGCTTGCTCAGCCAGAGATAGCTTTGGATTCTTGCCCCTGTCCCAGTGGGGACATCTTGGGCAGATCATCCAACTTCCACAGGCTTTCTCTATCTGTAAAATGAGTTAATAACATTGGTGCCTAAGAGTTCCTGGGAAAATCAGAAGGCAAGATGAGCCAAACACACATGCACACACATGCGCACTCACTCACACGCGTGCACACACACATGCATGTATTTAAAGCATGACCCCTTCACCTGTTCCAGCTGCTCACTGTTGCTGTGGAGCAGTGGTTAGAGTCAAGAAACAAGTTCCCAGAGGGAACAGCACCAGCCCATGATCACCCAGCTACAAAGTGCTGCATCCCCGAATGGATCAGTGCGCTGGAGCCTTGACTGTGCAGAAAAGAGGCTGCTTGGACATAAGCTTTCCACCAGACCTTTAAAGCCTAAGAGTTTTCTTATAAGGAAGAAAGGAAAGAGGGGATATGTTTGAGAATAAGTAATCAAGCAACCACCCCAAAAAACTCCCTCAGTTCCAGGTCAAACTGAAAGCATATGAGAAAGAGGGGTGTGTATGTCACAATGCTCTCATGAACATATGTGGGCTGGGAAGAGAGAAAAGTGAGAGATTGGAAGCTAGACACTCAATTATGTGTCCAACCCCAACTCTGCACCCGCTGTACTTCAGGTATGAGAGTGAGCCTGCTCCATGAGCATCTTGCTTCGTGAGCACCCTTCACAGGGCTACTTCTCACGCAGTGATTGGGTTATGAGCGCTCAAGGTGACTGCATGGAGACTACTGCACACAGCATGACAAATAGGTGGATAGCTGGAGATCTGGGCTTCCTTCCTCCTCTCATTCCAGCCGCTTCCTACGTTGGTCCATCCCACCAGTTAGAGGACGCAGCCCTCCAAAGGGGCTTTCTCCTGCGTTGATCTAGCAAGTTCTCATGCCAGCTGATCAAAGCCCTGGAACCACAAAGTGATCCAGAGGGCAGAGGGTGTGGCTTAGTTGGTACAGTGTTTGCCTAACATTCAGAAAGCCCTGAGTTCAACCCCCAGAACCAGAGAAACTGTCTTGGCTACAGAGAGTTTATTGACAGCCTGTGATACATGAGATCCTGTCTCAAAAGTTAAAAAATCGAGGCTGGAGAGATGGCTCAGCGGATTAGGAGCACTGCCTGTTCTTCCAGAGGACCTAGGTTCTGTTCCCAGCACCCACATGGCAACTCACAACCACTGTAACTCTAGTTCCAGAGGGCCTGACATCCTCTTCTGGCCTTTGTGGGGACCAGGCACACACTTTTAGAGCATAAAAATATGTAAACAAAACACCCAAAACCCAAATAAATACATACATTTTTTTTTTGAAAAGCAACTCTTTAAAAATTAAGCAAATAAACACTTCAGAATCTGTAGTTCCAGCTCTTAGGCTTCATCATCCTCATTTGTCCCAAATAATAGCCAATAATTGCAATTAACATTCCTAAGGTCCAGTAAGCCCATGCCCTACTGCGACCACAGGCTTTCGTCCTTTAGCATATCTGCTGGCTTTATCGCTTTATCCCCAGCTCCCGCTACCCCTAAGCACTCCCTGTATCTGCAGGAGAAGGGATCCAACTGGGTAGAATCTATATTTTCATCCTTACCTGTCAAGTATAATTCTACTCTACTTCTTTTTTTCATATTTATAAATCGCAAATAGCTAGTTTTGACTGAGGTCTCCGGGATGAGAAGGAGAAGAGACTGGAGTGGTTAGGAAGTGGGAGCGGTAGCTTCCTGAGAGGCTGCGTTTCTCCCTGTGGAGCTGTCTGAGCAGAACTGGGCGGTCCACACAGGAGCAGTTCACAGGGCTGTGTTCCTGGGAGCCCCTCCAACACGAGGCTTCCGTGACTCCTCCAAGATACTTTTCTGGACACCGGGAAATCTTCCTGAACATGCTGCTGTAAGCTTCTACAGTTCATCGCTCTGCTCTATATGAATACTATAAAGGCTAATGCTGTTTGTTTTTTGTGGTGTGGGGCAAGCCCTAACTGGTTTTACTTAATAAACAAGAGGGAAACCTCGGTTAGTATGAGCTTCCTGATGCTCACCATCCACCAAGCGGGAAGAGAGCACCATTCCTATCCTATGGATGGGGCAGCCAAGAGGACGCCATTTCTTTCATCAACCATCCAACCAGCTCACTCCCACTACTAACTCGCTCTCCATTGGCTTATTTACTAAAACTCATCTATATACTCGGTACTGGATGGGAAATAGAAGTGACTGACTCTGCTTCAAGGAAATTAACATGTAAAATGGGAAACAAGATGAATCCATCAATTCAACAGGGGTTATTAGAAAGGTGGACATGTTTTGTTTTGTTTTTTCCTACAAAGGGCAAGGTACTGTGGAAGTCAAGCTTTGTGGGCCACATGCAATCTGTAGTGAATAGTCTCTTTCGCCCCCCCCCTTCCACTTAAAAGGCTAAATTCTGTTACTCGGCCAGAAGGCTTTCCACAAGGTGTGCAAGATAACTTTTAATTCAATCAAATCAAGTTTTGTTTTAGGAGGGTCTTTCAGGTGGACTTTGGAGCCAGGAAGGATCATTCTAGGTGGAGGTCAGGCTGTTACACATCACCCTGTTAGTGTGGAGCTGAGATTTGCTGGATGGGCACGGTTACCTAGGAGCTAACTGAAAAGGCAAACTTCCTGGTCCACAGTGGTTCTCAGCCTTGAGCATGCGTCAACATCCACCAGAGAGTTCAAATACTGCCTGGTCCCACCCCCAGAGCTGTGATGTGGCAAACCAGGGGTCAAGACAGGCTGTATGAGCAAACTAGGATGAAGAACTGACACCTGAGAGATAAGGGAATCACCAGAAGAGGCTTTTCAGAACACCAGAGAGGGGCTTTGAGCTCTGCAGTTAAGGATGGCTCTTCCCTCCCAGGAAAGCTCTGAGTCTCCTTGGGCAAGGCTTTGTGTGTGTGGGTGCATCTGGGAGGATCTTCCCTTCAGCATCTGGGGTGTTGGCACTCATTCTGTCTGGCTTCTCAGAAATTTGCATATTTAAACCACGCCTACAAACAGCCCCTATGCAATATGCTTGGGATTACATCCTTTGATCAGGCGGTGCTTCTAGTTCAGCATTCACATTAAAAGGATTGTTAAAAAAAAAAAAAAAATCAGATGTGGTGCTCAGAGAGGAGGTGGGGGCAGAGAAAAAGAAAGAAGTCAGAATGAGTATGCAGAAGTATCTCAGAGGTTGCTGTGGGCAACCATATATACAAGAAGTCATTAATCTGGTAGACAATGAATGGCAAAAAGGCAATTAGCTCGCCTGGGGTCATAGCAAGCCAATGAGGTATGCAGCAAGGCTTTGGAGGGTCTAGTGGAAGGGCAGGGTCATTGCTGGGGAACTAAAAAGGAGGACAAAGCAAGGGAGGTGGGAAAGCCACCTGGGGCTACCATGAGGAGCGGGGAGGCACTCCGGGTCTTCACGCTTAACATCAGACTGTGGCAGCAGCCGGCAATGGCTGCACCCTTGCCAGGCTCTGCCCACTGTTATGCTTGGGCACAGTCTTGAAAATATACTAGGTGCTTCAGTTGCGCGCGCGCACACACACACACACACACACACACACACACACACACACACACACACACACACACACACACACACACACCCCTGTCATCCACCTGCAAAGTCTAACCTGGCAGAGGGGCAGGCTGACGACTGCCTGGCTGAACACCGTGAGGAGCGCATGCCGGGACACTGGTGGAGTTAAAGAGACAGTTGGAAACTTCAGCTCGAGGGCCTTCCCTCCGCACTGCACAGCACGCTGTTTCCTCCGCCACATGCCTCATCCACATGCACTTTCCCACGTCCTGTTCTTGGCAGACACTCTGAAGGCACGCGAACCAGTTCTCCCTTCCTTGACACAGTCTCCACACACATTCCCTTGCTCACCCTCAGTCACCCGCACACGAGACACCACCTTCTGCATCTATACATCACTTTAAATGTCAAAGTTGCTTCCATAGCTCTGGTCCCTGCTGTCTGCAGGGCCTTGCCAGCTTCGCCATTTTTACAGAAAAAGAAAATTAAAAAAAAAAAATTTTTTTTTTAAAAAGGAGGAAAAAAAAGGGGGGGGGGAGAATGAGCAAATATTGGCTTAACTGCATAAAGAGCCCGACCCAAAGCGGATTGTCCTACCGTGGGGTGCAGGTTTGTGGCTGTGGTGTCCCCGCCTTCAAGACCATCCCATTTATCTCTCTTTGTTCCACTCCCTCTCTCTTCCTGCACAACGCTGCAATCACACACATACTCTGCGTTGGAGGGGGGGGGAGAGGACAGCCTAATTTCCTGATGATTATGTTGTTACCTAGCAACAGCCAATCAGGGGCCGGGCTTTTTGTCTGCAGTATTTCATGCAAATAGTTTGGAGAAATTGCAGGGTAACACGGGCTGCTTAGTCCGTCTTCTCAGGGGACACATTACAGAACACAACCAACCCAAAGAGTGACTGCTGGAGCCAGGCACACGCATGAGAGTGCAGGCCATCTGATCTCAACCCTAACCCTTCAGCCCCCGGACAGAGAACGCCGTTCTGCAGAGATACTCATGGGGCCAAAAACTTGGGAGAGTGTCTGGGCAGCAGCCATCCCGACCCTGGGTCTAAAAGCTAACAGTCCAGTCCAGACCTCACTGACCCCAGCAAGGCGGACAGTCTCCTGCCGTGGAGCATCTGTGGAGGGATGTGGTAAGTTCACACATTCACAAACCAGGAGAGACTGCCGTACTCGAAGAAGGTGGTGACAGCTCCTCAACCTCGGCATGTCACTGCCTCACCACCGCAGCCACAAGTTGACACCAAAGAACCCATCTTTGTTCACTGGTGGAAAACTCTATTCTTGCCCTAGTCCTCAAATTCCAGAAAATTCAGAGTCAGGCATTTTCATCCTCGGAACCCTGGAACCTGCAGTAGTGGTAGGGGATTCAATGCGTAACTTGCCTAAAGTGGCACAGGCCGAGTATCAAGACACGGGACTAATAGGCAGGCCTTTGGATGTAAAGTCTGCATTGTGGTCCCCAGTAATTCTAGAATACTCCCAAGGCCTTATAAAAGTAAAAGAGAACAAAGGAAAACAGCAACAAGAAGCTATTTTTCAAAGTGAAAAAAAGTCATTAAAACAAAAACAGCCTGATGACCTGTGAAGGTCTTTCACTTGAATCAGATGCCGGACCTGCAGTGACTCTCAGCCCTACTGAACGTTAGAACCTGCAGGTGGACATGTCAGAACCGCATAGGCCTGGATCCACTGCCCCCTTCCAGCACCAATTCATTCATTAAGAGTTTTTGAGGGCTGGAGAGTTGCTCAGCAGTTAAAGAGCACTGGCTGCTCTTGCAGTGGACCCAGGTTTGATTCCCAGCAGCCTCAGGGTAGCTCACAATCATTTCTAACTCTAGTCCAGGGAATCTGGCACCCTTTTCTGGCAACGTCAGGCACACAGTACACTTATACCCATGCAGGCAAAACACTTATAAACAAAAGAAAAATAAAATAAGTCTTAAAAAAATATCCAGGGAGGGGCAGCAACACTCTGCCCCAGTGTGCGTATGTATGTGTGTGTGTGTGTGTGTGTGTGTGTGTATGTGCACATGAGGGTATGGGTGAGCATGTGGGCATGCATGTTGAGTTGAATTTCTTTTTTGACCTTTTTTTTTCTTTATTGCTCCTCACTCTGTTTTCTGAGGTAGGGTTTCTCACTGTAGTCAGTGCTCATCCATTTGACTAGGCTGGCTAGCCGAAGGGCTGTCCCTGTCACTTAGTCCCCAACACTGGCTTACAGATGTATACCACGCCAGGCTTTTTAATGACAGTGCTGGATGTGAACTCAAGCCCTCATACTGGCACAGTAGGCACTTTGCCCTACTGTGAGACGTCTCCCCCGCCCTGAAGCGCATTAATTCTTAAAAGATTCCTTAGAAATAGAACAACTCACTTTGGAAAACAGATTTCTTTCAATGTTTAAAACTGTGTAACTGACATGTAATAATTACACATAATTATAGGATACAGAGTAAACTTCTGATACATGTCAAATCAAGGTGATTAGCAGAACTGTCACTTCAAATATTTACAATTTCTTATATTCAAAATTCTCTCTTGGAGGTATTTCGGAACACAGAATAAACCAGTTTACTATGGCCACCATACCAGGCTGTGGCTCACTAGAACGCAGTCCCTCCCTTTACCTGCACTTACCGAGCCTCTCCTCATGCCCTTTCTAGCCTCCATAACCATGGCTCTATTGTTCACAAAATGTTCAACTTCCTACAAAAATTAAACATTCAGAGTGACCCCATCAGTCAGAAAATCCCATCCTAGAAATTTATCGAAGCAAAATGAAAACAGATTTTATAAGGAATCTTGGACAATTATGTTCACAGTAGCTTCGTTGACAACAGTTACAATCTTGTAGTGTAGTCATGCAAGGAACTACAACTCATCAACAAACAAACTGTTGATTACTCAACATGGGAGAATCTCAAGAATATTATAACGGGAGCTGGAGAGATGGCTCAGTGGTTAAGAGCATGCACTGCTCTTCCAGAGGACCTGAGTTCAGTTCCCAGAACCCATGGTGGTTCACACGTGTGCACACACACACAGGTAATATAGTAGTTACCTAAAAATACTATAACAAATGAAAGAACGCACACATGTTAAGGGTTTTTGTAAGGACCATTAAATGGTACAAAAATACAATTGCACAGGAGAAATAACTTCTAATGCTCGATAGCAACTAGGGTGACCACAGGAAACAAGTTTGAATGTACCAATATGAAGAAAAGGTGTTCCACTTATATGAGTTTCTATGGTGGAAAAAAATCAGGACAGTGGTGGCTCCTGCAAGCAATGGGAGGGGCAGGAGCGTCTGGAGCGATCCTGACTGGACTGTGTCACTTGGTGTAGGCACCTGCCAGGCTTGCTGTATTTCATTACATGTAAATCTTACCTCAAAAGAAAAGAACTCGCAAATATTGAACACCGCTGAACCATTAGGGATGAAGTGCACAGAATTCTGCCACTTAGTCTGAAATGTATTCTTCTTCTTCTTCTTCTTCTTCTTCTTCTTCTTCTTCTTCTTCTTCTT
>OU015754.1:62012295-62027618 GCA_907169655.1 Acomys percivali | reverse complement strand
TTCTTCTTCTTCTTCTTCTTCTTCTTCTTCTTCTTCTTCTTCTTCTTTCTCCCTTTCCCCAGACAGGGTTTCTTTGTGTAGACCAGACTCTGTCTTGCCTCAAACTCACAGAGATCCTCCTGCCTCTGCCTCCCGAGTTCCAGGATTAAAGGCATGAGCCACCACCACTGGCTGGAATTCTTTCTTAAAGGGGATATTGACAAAGGATGGATTATTTAATAGTTATGCAATGAGACTAATCTGGTAAGACGTTAGTTGTAGAATTTAGATAGGACGTGTCTAACACCTACCATACAAGCCTTTTGACTTTCTGACACAGGTGAACATTTTCACGGGGAAACCTTCTGGGTGATTCCAGTGAACAGGCACAGGGTATAGGACATTTTGTTTGTGTGTCGGGTGTCTGTGTCTGTGTGTGTGTGGTGTGTGTGTGTGTGTGTGTGTGGTGTGTGTGTGTGTGATTTTTAGTTGGTAAGTGTGAACTGAGTAATATTAGGCTACTTGGTCTCCAGAGATGACTGCACTCAACCCCTGACACCCTCAAGTATCTCCACGGAGCCCTGCAGCCAACGCTCATGCTGAGAAAAGACTTCCCAGAGAGTCAGGCTATGTATGCCTTGTTAAAACTATGGTCTGCATCACTCTGGACTTCTGCAGGTCATATTGTTTAACATGTGGCCTTGTGAGACGGCTTTGAGCATTTGAGATATGCTTAATCCATCTCTCTCTGAGTTTAAAACAAAAACAAAAACAACCAACCAACCAAGCAAATAAAACCTGTGCCAAACTCAGGGCTGTCTGGCTTAGGGAGCTCCACCTAGCCACTGCGTGCCTCTGGTTTTCTGACACAGTCATTCTCTGCAGCTGCTCACCCCCCTCCCCCACCGAGCCACAGGGACAGCGCAGGGTCTCGTGCTCAGAGAAGAAGCCCATGCATGGTGCCATGAAGAGTCTGAGTGGATAGTGACTCTCATGGGGTGGGAAAGGACGGGGTGGGGTTGGAAGCATAAGAGGGGAACTCACACAGTCAAGTGCAATGTGGAGCCCCTGCTCCCTGAGCTGCCCCATTTAGTCTGCGTAATTGCTTCATTTCCACTAGCACTGCATCCCCAAGTGAGTTTCATTACTGGTGCCTGGATAGCATATTGATTACCAGTTTCATCGATCCCTATCTTGCTAATTAGCATATAAATTAGCCATTTGGGGGGGCATTAGACAAAATTGAATTTTCTCCTTTATCTTCTTTCAGTAGGTAAATGAAAATAGATGTGGCCTCTTAAGGCCGGTGGCCTCCCTCTGACACCAAGTGCTGTTCACAGCCAGGCAGCCTCCCTTGGAGAGAGAGAGAGAGGGGAGCCTAGTGGAAGAAGCCTTCCTACCCCTACCCATGCAGCCAAAGTGGGAATTCCTTTGGAGTTATCCAGCCTTGGGCCAGAGGAAAGCTTTGCCTGCTGACAGACACAGTATCTATCCCTCCACGGAGCCCCAACTGAGGCATCCCTGTCGAAATGGCCTCCAAGGCCAGCCGGGAGGGCATCACTCTGCTCTAGTGCTCAGAGAAGTATGGAGTCAGGAGGTCAGATGTGGAACATCTATCTACCTAGCCCCATTAGCTGGGTACTCCTGGGCATTCAGCTTCTCTGTAGCTGGGTACTCCTGGGCATTCAGCTTCTCTGCAGGTAGGTACTCCTGGGCATTTAGCTTCTCTGCAGCTGTGTACTCCTGAGCATTCAGCTTCTCTGAGCATCCTTAGGTTCCTGTTTGTTGAATAGGGATGCAAGCATCTAGCTCACTGCATCACTTCAGAGATGGAGAGTGGCTGTATTTGGAGCATCTAGCATGGGCCTGCCACTGAGCAGAGCGCACCATTATTTCCAGCAGTAAACACTACCAGGGATGTAGAGGCCACACAGGAATCTGGGGACAACCAATTCTAGGTGCAGAGAGAGACCCTGGCACTGCTCAGCAGGGAGTCAGGGATGGGTAGCTTCCTCACAGTGGATGAGATACTGGACAAAGATATAGTGACATAAAACATTACTTAGATCGTCCATCCCACTTGTACTCTATGAGATCACAGCAAAAGGAAGGGTTGGGCTTCACACCAATGGGCTCTGAGGAGTAGGACCAGCCAGGGGTTGGGCAGACCATTCAGTTGGTAGAGTGCTCGCTGTGCAAGGATTAGGACCCAAGTTCAATCCCTAGCACCTTCATAAAGAAGCAGGACATGTTGGTGCCCTCTTACAATATGGACAATGGAAGGCAGAAACAATCCCAATGTTAGGAGGCAGAAATGGGCAGATGCCTGGAGCTCACTGGCCAGCTAGCCTATCCTCATTGGTGCATACCAGGTCCAGGTGAGAGACACTGCCTCAAAAAACTGAGGAATAACACCTGAGGTTGGCTTCTGGTCACTAAAACACCCAAACCCAAGGACACTTACCATTTCTTACACTCATGTGCACCTCCCACAGGAACACACACACACACACACAGATACACAGACAGACAGACAGACACACACACATACACACACATTCTACACAAACACGCATCCCCAAGAACACTTACCCTCACACACATGTGCACTCTACAGGAACACACACACAAACACATGGCTTCCCATCCCCACCTCCTACCAAGGAATTGAAATAAAATAAAATAGAAAAAAATACAAATAGAAGAGCACTAAGGTAGCTACAAATATACCGTGCACACAACCGCACTAAGCATATGGTACTTAATATACAGTTAAGAAAAGCTGCTTTGGGGAACAGGGTTACTTTAGAATTTTTTTCTTGTGTTTTTCTTTCTTTTTCAAGCTCTCTGTGCTTTTACAAAGTGTTTGGGCTTACGCCACCATGGTATCTTTTGCCTAGAAGACAAGTAAGAGCAAAGGGCATCCCTTCTTCATCTGGACAATGGCTCAATCCGAGGAGAGCCGCAAAGATCTGTGTGCGTGGCCTACGGTGCCTGGACACCCACTGCCCCAGGGGCGAGTGGCATTCTCGGTCTCCTCTAAGTCCATTGCCCAGGGGCTTCCCGGACTACGCAGCGTTTTTTTTTCAGAACTGGAAGCACACAGATAGAAGGCGGATCCCCGCCACTGCCTCCTAGTGGTTGGAGGAGCTCCTTACCTGGACATCGATCATAAAGTGTTTCGGGGGCAAATGCAGCGAGCGGATCTCACTTGGAGCTGCTTAGTTGGTAGGAAAAAAAAAAAGCCAGCTTCTACCTTCGATGATGCTGATGATATTGTAAGGATGATGGGGATACAGGTGCACAAGGCAAAAAATAAAAATAAAAAATACGAATAATCCTCCCACAGTTACACAGAGAACAGTGCAGCAGAGCAGAGTGGGGTACCTGGGGTGACCTCCTGAACTGCCTGAATCCTCTCATCCTGGAGATGACTACAGGGAGGCCGTCCCACCAGTAACTGAGTCAGCCTGAGCAGTTGCTCCGAAGGAAGGAGTGGGGAATAGGGCAGAATAAAGCAACAGAGACACAGACCGTGACCCAGAAAAAGGTCTGGTGGGAGTGCTCCCCACACACTGAGACAGATGAGTGGAAGCTTCACACTGTCTGCAGCATAAGTGTGTATAGTTCATCACTCGGTCATATCTGACTTTCGCTGTGACAATGCTTCTGAAAATTGGTGTCAGTTTTCTTATCTTTACGGCATTGAGGACTCGGGAAAAAGATGCTTTAGCAGGAAAACAGGCAAGGGATATGAACAGGAGTTTATCGTTGTTTGCAAAAAACATAAATGCTATTTCTATAGAAGGGTTAACTTTGCTCATATTTAAAGAGAAACAAGTCAATTAACTCAAAAAAAGCCAGTAGCCTTCCTATATACAAATGACAATCATGCAGAGGAAGAAAGTAGAAAACTACACCCTTCGTGATAGCCACAAGCAATATAAAATATCTAGGAGTAACTCTAACAAAGCAAATGAAGGACTTGTTTGAAAAAATCTTCAAATCTCTGAAGAAAGAGATTGAAGATGACATCAGAAGATGGAGGGATCTCCCTTGTTCATGGATCAGGAGAATTAACATGATGAAAATGGCCATCTTACCAAAAGCAATTTATAGATTCAATGCAATCCCTATCAAAATACCTACACAATATTTTTAAAGACATTGAAAGATCAATTCTCAACTTCATATGGTAAAACAAAAAACCCAGAAAAGCTAAAACAATTCTATACAATAAAAGATCCTCCGGAGGAATCGCCATACTTGATCTCAAGCGGTACTACAGAGCAACAGTAATTAAAACTGCATGGTACTGGCACAGCTATAGGCTGGTGGATCAATGGAATCGAATCAAAGGCCCAGAAATGAATCCACACACATATGGTCACTTGATTTTTGACAAAGAAGCCAAATCTATTCAATGGAAAAAGGATAGCATCTTCAACAAATGGTGCTGATCTAATGCAGTAGAAAAATGCAATTAGACCCATATTTGTCACCATGCACAAAACTCAAGTCCAAGTGGATTAAAGACCTCAACATAAAACCAGAGACTCTAAATCGGTCAGAAGAAAAAGTAGGGAAGAGCTTGGAACATATCGGTACAGGAGACAACTTCCTGAACAGAACACCAACAGCCTAGGCCTTAAGGTCACAATTAATAAATGGGACCTCGTGAGGCTGAGAAGCTTCTGTAAGGCAGGAGACACTTTCAACAGAACAAAGTGACAGCCCACAGACTGGGAAAAGATCTTCACCAACTCTACATCTGACAAAGGTCTAATATCCAAAATATATAAAGAACTCAGGAAATTAAACACCACAAACCCAAATAACCCAATTGAGAAATGGGGCTCAGAACTAAACAGAATTCTCAACAGAGGAATATTGAATGGCTGAGAAATACTTTAAAAATGCTCAACGTCTTTAGTCATCAGAGAAATGTAAATCAAAATGACTCTGAGATTCCATCTTACACCCATCAGAATGGCTAAGATCAAAAATTCAAATGACACCACATGCTGGAAAGGATGTGGAGAAAGAGGAACACTCCTTCATTGCTGGTGGGAGTGCAAACTTGTACAACCACTTTGGAAATCTATCTGGTACTTTTTCAGTAAACTGGGAATAGGGTTTCCTCAAGACCCAGCCATTCCACTCCTTGGAATATACCCAGAAAATGCTCTACTACACAACAAGGACATATGCTCAACCATGTTCATAGCAGTCTTATTCGTAATAGCCAGAACCTGGAAACAGCCTAAATGTTCCTCAGCTGAAGAATGGATAAAGAAACTGTGGTACATTTACACTATGGAATACTACTCAGCTATTAAAAACAAGGAAATCCAGAAATTAGTGGACAAATGGATGGAACTAGAAATAGTCATACTGAGTGAGTTAACCCAGAAGCAGAAAGACTCACATGGTATATACTCACTTATAATTGGGCACTAGCCCAAAAGGCATGTCCCATGAAAGTCTTTACTTAACCCAGAAATTGGGATAGATGTGAGGACATCCTACTGAGACTCTAGGTAAGAGAAATATAGGAGATGGGGAAATAGAAGGACCCAGAGGGTCCTAGAAACCTACAAGAAGAACATCGCAATGGGTGGGTCGGGGCCCAAGGGGTTCTGCTCAAACTATTGCACTAACCAAGGACAATACAAGTAATAAACATCGAACCCCTACTCTGATCTACCCAATGAACAGGACATTCCCCACAGTTATGTGGAGAGTGGGGACTGACTATGACATGAACTCTGGTGCCCCATATTTGACCACCTCTCCTTGGTGGGGAGGCCTGATGGCACTCAAAGAAAGAAAGAATAAGCAGACTACCAAGATGAGACTTGATAGCCTATGACCATATAGTGGGGGAGGAGGTCCCCCTCAGTCTTAGACCTAGGGGAGGGGAATAGGGTGAAAGCAGGAGGGAGGGAGGAATGGGAGGATACAAGTGATGGGATAACAGTTGAGTTGTAATCTGAATAAATGAATTACATAAAAAAAGAGAAGCAAGTCAAAATAATCAAGCATGGCAACTATTTAGCAACGTGCTGGTAGCCAAGGCTGAGGTGTGGTTGGCAATACACTCCCTAAACTGTTGGTAAGAAGTGTGATTTGGAATACCAGTTTTAAAGAGAGATTGGCAATAAATGACATTTGCAGGCATATTTCCTTTGACCTAAGAGCCTCCTCTTGAGGAATTAAAGGACACAAAGCACATGAATCAATCTCTCAATCCCTCTCTCTCTCTCTCTCTCTCTCTCTCTCTCTCTGTGTGTGTGTGTGTGTGTGTGTGTGTGTGTGTGTGTGTACATATGTGTATGTATGCTAAACATGTGTGTCTATGTTGAGGGGCACAGGAATATCATGGTCCATTTGTGGAGGTCACAGTATACCCTGGGTGCCACTCCTTGGTTTCCACCTTGTTTGGGACAGGGTATTTTTGTTGTTCATTGCTGTGTCACCAGGCTAGCTGGCTCATGAGCTGCTGGGAGTCCTGTCTCTGCCTCTCACCTCACTGTAGGAGCTGGGATTGCACACGCAAGCTATTGCTCACAGCTCCGGGTGGTCTGTGGGCAGAACCCAGGTCACGTGCTTGAGCAGTGAGTGCTTTCCCTAGGGAGCCATGCCCCAGCCCCACAAAATACTTTAGCACATATGTACAGGGAAGCCCATCACAACATGTCTGTCACAGCAAACACCTGGAAACGAGCCAAGTGCTAACAGCAGTGTAGGAGCGAGAAGAATAGCAGATACTGTTACCGAGCGCTTGCTCGGCAGCAGGCAGACTCCGAGGCTTCCACAAACTAGCTCATGTTCACGCCAATCCTGTTACTTTGTCTGTTTTGTAAATGAAGAAAATGAGACTCGCTGAGATGAAGAAACTTGCCTAAAGTCTCTCCTCAGGCAGCGAAGCAGCATTCCAAGACAGGCAGAGCTCATATGGCTGTTATGTTAGGCACACGCACATCTGCATACACACACCTGCACATCCCTACACTCATCTGTACATACACACACCTTCACACACATCTCTACATGCCTGTACTCACACCTGCACACATCTGCACACGCAAACCCCAGTGCTAATCTGCACCAGTGCTAATTTGAATCACACGTGCTGACGTGGGAAGCCACACTGCTGGCTGGCAGGATGGAGGCTGGACTACTGTGCTTCAGGGTGCCCGTCCTTGCTGGGCAGACAGCAGTGGGTCATGGCCCCATCCTTCTCTAGATTTAAAAAAATGATTAAAAACCAAAACATTTTTTTAAATGCTAGACAAGTAAAATCTTTATGGGAATGGTCTAAAATACTCAAGTCCAAATATTCATTATTTTGTAGTATAAAATTAGCAATTTTACAACTGTGTGGTAAGACTGGTGTAGAAAGGATTTAGAAGTTAAAATTGTCTGCCCTTTCCCTCAGCCTGGGATGGAATGGGAGTTGATGAATGAGAAGGGAATTGGAATTAAATCACTTTTTCTTTTTGGGTCAGTGGGGGCATCAGCCCAGACTTAGAAAACACAGAGCCAAGGTTGGAAGACTCAAAATAGAGTCAGTTGTTCTCTGACATCCACACTTACAGACCATGATAACAAGTAAAATTTAAATTAAAAATCAAGAAGAAACAAAATTTAAAAGTTCTTGTTTCAAAAAAGAAAGAAAGAAAGAAGAAGAAGAAGAAGAAAAAAAAAAAAAAAACCAGCAGGGCATGGTGGTGCATGCTTTTGCCCTCAGTATGTGGAAGGAGAGGCAGCTGGATCTTTGTGAGTTTAAGACCAGCCCAGTCTACATAATAAGTTCCAGGGTAGGCAGGGCTACAGAGTGAGACCCTGTCTCAAAATACCAATCCTGCCACAATAACAAAAACTAAAACCAAACCCCCACATCTGGTAATTCAGGTGCCCAACATAGAAGGCGCTCAATACAATTAGTTACACACACACACACACACACACACACACACACACACATGATCAGCCCCTCAGAGTCACATCCACCGACACCCCCCCATACACACACACACACACACACACACACACACACACACACACACACACACGCATCTCTGCCCCCTTGCTGGTTTGCAGGTACTTTTTTTTTCTTTCTTTCCGGTTTTTGGTTTTTGGAGACAGGGTTTCTCTATGTAGCTTTGGCTGTCCTGGACTTGCTTTGTAGACCAGGCTGGCCTCGAACTCACAGAGACCAGTCTGCCTCTGCCTCCCCGAGAGAGCTGGGATTACTGGTGTGCGCCACTGTGCCCAGCAGCAGGTACGTTAATATGCTTGTAATTTCACCCTTAGTCCTACCTGGGTGCATACACACTTCTGGCCACTCAGAACAAAGAGGAGCGTCTGCCCACGAACACAGAGGTGGCGCACAGTACATATTTATTGAGCTGATTTGGGTGCTAAGAAACAGAAATATGTTCACAAAATGGTAGAATGTCAAATACATTAAAAACAAAACAAACCCGGTGGCTTTCTACCAAGTCATCTCCATTTTACACAGTCCTCATATATTTATACTTTTTCTCACACACAAACTAAAGGAAAATAGTTTGAAAGACTGCTTAAAGGGAAAACTCACTATAATCGTGTCATAACGTGGTCTGGAAGGTCTGCCGTTTTACTAGGTGGTTTTACGACACCCTCACCAGGCAGGCTTAATTGCCTCTGCTGCCGAATGGCTTGAAAAACACCTGCCCCCACTCCATTACACAGAAAAAACAAAACAAAACAAAACAAAACAAAAAACCACAACAACAACAACAAAAACCCGAAAGCCTGGAATGAGCTGGAATTTCCAGGAAAAACATACCAACTCAATTTGTATCAATCCCTGCGGGATTACCGCACTGCTGTCATTTCCAATAGGTCTGGCTCTCCCCTCTGACTGGTGTGATCCCTCAGCTGGTTTAGCCACGCCCCTCCCCGCCCCCCAGCAGGCGTCTTTGTGAATGACTCTCTCAGGGAGCATGTGCTGTAGGTGTCCAGCGCTTCACTCTACCGGACTGGGCTGGGAGCAGCAGCCGAATGAGGCATGTCACATGTCACGCTGCTTCGGAAGCTGCCAAGGCTGATCGAGGGTGCCTGCTTGGGGTGACCCTGCAGGCTGTGTGTGTGTGTGCAGGGAAGGGTGTGTGTGCAAAGCAGCTGCACACGAGAGGCAGTGAGATTCCAGGGTGGCTCCAGCCACACTTATTTCCTCTTCTGCTGGATTTCATTCATTTTGTACAAAAGGCGGTGTGTGGTCTGCACTGTTAGGGTTCGGGGGCTCTGCACACAAACCTATTGGAAGGCGCACTCAGCTGATGGTCCCCTCGGCACTCTTTCAATTTGTAGGACTGCAAGTAGCACCAGGGGAACTGGATCATTCTTATCACATTCGAACTGACTTTAAAATGCCTTCTTTGTAAAAACAGCAGTCGCTACAACAAAAGGGAGTGCTGATACTTAGAGACAAAAACAAAAAAACAAACAAACAAACACACAAAAAAAACCCAACCTCAAAAATACCCCCTATAAAAAGAAAAAGGTTCTACTGTAGGCATGGTGGGAGAGTAAACCCAGCAAACTAGGGCACCAGGCACGGGGTCCTTTCCCCACCTGGGCACCTCTTGTTCTTATGATCATCATTCTAAAAGACCTCTAGGTATGGAGTAAATTAGATTTCAACAGCAACTAGCCAGCATCATTGGTCTCCACCTTACTTTTGGAGGCAAGTTCTCTCACTGAACCTGGAGCCTGCACATTGGCTAAGGTGACTGGTCAGTGAGCTCTCAGGGCTAGAGCAGCGGGTGCTGCCTACTGTGCCGCCTCCACCAGCCTTTTTTCACTTTGGGCTGGTGATCTGAACTCAGGCCCTCAGGCTAATGTGGCAAACACTTGCTGAACCATCTCTCCAGGGCCAGCACTTTCATTTCTTTAAAAAGGAAGATTTCAAAAGAATTTAGATTTTTTTAAACTGGGAATTACCATATTTTTCAGACAATAAGAGGTACCTGACCATAAAACACACCTAGTTTGTAGAGCAGCAAAACAAGAAAAACAGCAATTGGACCATAAGGCACACCCTAATTCCTCCCCGCTTATACTTTTTGGGGGAAAGTGTGTCTTATGGTCCGAAATACAGTATGGGACAAGCAAATGGCCAGGGGATTAGCATGGGACTTTGTTCTAGTATTGGTTCATATCTCACTAAAATGCATTTACATTACCAAGAAATCTCAATATAATCGTTGGTTTCTCCACCTCCAACATATATATATATATATTTGTTTTGTTTTTTGAGACAGGGTTTCTCTGTGTAGCCTTGGCTGTCCTAGACTCACTTTGTAGACTAGGCTGGTCTCGAACTCACAATGATCTGCCTGCGTCTGCCTCCCGAGTGCTGGGATTAAAGGCGTACGCCTGAACCGCCCGGCTCATTATTTTATCTTTAACATAGTATCTGTGTAGTTGAGACAACTAAAGAGCAAGCCTAGAGATTCTGAACTACCCCAAGACACTGCCAGCTTACAACAAATCTGTACAAAAATATTTTTGTTATATTCAGGAAGTGGCTTACTATTTGAAAAATTAATCACTATATACCATACTAATAAAGAAGATGAACACATGACTACCCCTACAGCTCAGAGGTTTTCAACCTTCCTTATGCTGCAACCCTTTAATACAGCTCCTCATGTTGTGGTGACCCCTAACCATAAATTTCTTCATTGCTACTGTTATGAATCATAATGTAAATGTCTGATATGCAGTATGGTCTTAGGTGTCCCATGTGAAAGGGTCATGTGACCCCCAAAGGGTTAGTGACACATAGGTTGAGAACCAACGCTCTAGTTGAAGGAAAGTCATTTGCAAAATTTAGTACCCAGTCTTATCACAACTCTAAGCAAAGTAAGCAGTTAATTGGGCTTACAGTTTCAAAGAGTAAGAGTCTGTAATGGTGGACCAAAGGCTTGGAAGCAGGAAGAGCTGAGAGCTCACGTCTTGATCCTTAAGTAGGAGGTAGAGAGAGGCACGCTGGGAATGGTGTGAAGTCTCTACCTCCCCCAACACCTTATCCAGAAAAAAAATGAGATTAAAAAGAAATAAAACCAAAACGCTAAATGCAAACACTAAACATCATGTCTCCTCTCAATGTCTATGATTTTGTTGGAGATAAATAAGAAAAACAAGATGTGAATCCTGACCTCTCATTCTGTTGAAGCATAACTAGTCACCTGACTGGCTAATTGTGGCAGTTATACATGTGATCACCACACAGGCCTGCATATGCCACACTAAAAATAGCCTTCAAATATAGTGCTGGGCATATGTGCGCCTCGCCCTTACCCCAATAAATGGTAAACATTTGAGTTTGGTATGACCTGTCTCTAATTACAGAAGACAAAATCGGAGTGTTAGCGGTACATTTGGGCGTCACCCTCAGGTTCGAAGGAGCCTGGTATTGGATTTGAAAGCACAATGCTAAATGCTCAATTAGCCACAAACCAAAGCAAAGGTTGCTAGGCCTTTTTGTCGTTTTAGGGGTTATCATGAAGAACTCTAGATACGGACTTTTGGAGTAGCAACTCTCGAGGTTCAAAGGGAAACCAGAGGGTAACAACTGTTAGTGTCTATTGAACTCGCTACCTGATGCTGAGGCTCCGGCATGAAGCTGCCCATCAATACCAGACACCAAGAACAGGCTGAGAGAAGCTACAGCCGGAAGTGCTTTACCTTGCAAGCAAATTCGGGGTAGCTGCAAAGCACAGGCTTAAGCATCCTTCATCCCAAACCCTCCCAAAGCTGAGACCTTTGAGCACTGACAGTACACCCCTGGAAAATCCTATCATGAGAAACGTCACATAAAGTTACACGCAGCCTCTGTAATAAGGTATTCGCAAACCACAAACTTTATGCTTAGGGTTGGGCACTAGCTCTAAAATATCTCATTATTTAGAAGCAAATGGTCCAAAAACTGGAAAAGCCATATTCTAAAGTGCCTTTCATCTCAGCCTTCCAGGGGAAGGGGCCTTACCTTGTGGTTGCTGTGGGTACAGCTGGAAATCGTCACCACGATTTCTGCTCAAATTTGGGGGTTCCGTCCCTCTTGGGACTAATCAGTGTTTCCTAGGCTATTGAGGAGCTAGGATTTGAGGCTTTGGCCTATCACCAGCGGAGCCATCACAAATGCTTAAGACAACTGCGACTCTTGGGTTTTTCTCATGTTCTAGGAAGAAGATTCTGCTGAGGAATCCACGGGCTCAGCCGGAACTCTGAGCGAAGCTCCTTCACTAACAGCTTCACCCGCAACCCCAGTACCACGCTCACCGCCATCTACCAGAAAATCCACTCCATGCCCAGGCCAGAAACAAAACTATCTTGTGGGAGGGCAGAGGTGGCCTTCCTGCCAACTGGAAAGGGATGCGGACATTATTAGTCGTGTAGAGAGAAAAGCATGAAAACCAGATAGACAAATGAGAGTCCTGACTTGGAAGCGAATTAGGAGACCTTGTGAGAAGGGTATCCAGTGTCCAGTAAGGAGGAGCTCATCAATGGACCTGCAGTGTTTGTGGACGTCACAGATGGGACCCTGAGGACGGCACAGTAGGAAATGGTTACGCCAGGAGTGGATGTAGGCCCAAGTCATCACAGGGCAGGAAAGAGTGTCCCCGTGCGAGGATCCAGCGACTTTGAGTGTCTACATGTGAGTGTGTAGGCTCCGCCGTGTGGTTCTCCGTTGAAAGGGCAGTACTGGGATACTTTCCAGACTTGGCGCCAGTTTGAAGGTATTCAGATGACCTCGTGATGCTCTTACGTTTTGATTTGACCTAAAGAATGAGTTTCAAGTATTCCCTGTGTTTAGGAGCCTCAAGTCTAGGGGAAAAAATACAATGACTTGAAAAGTGCAAAGAGAATATTGGAAAGCCGGGTGTGGTGGCGCACACCTTTAATCCCAGCACTCGGGAGGCAGAGGCAGGCGGATCGCTGTGAGTTCGAGGCCAGCCTGGTCTACAAAGTGAGTCCAGGACAGCCAAGGCTACACAGAGAGACCCTGTCTCGAAAAACCAAAAAACCAAAAAAAAACAAAAACCAAAAAACAAAAACCAAAAAAAAAAAAAAAAAAAAACCCCAAAACAAAACAAAACAAAAAGCAAAGAGAATATTGGGTTATCTGGTTAGAATGTAATGGCTTGGGCAGATAATTAGATTTTGTTTGTTTGTTTGTTTGTTTTCTTTACAGAAGCTCCTAGTAGGAGGAAATCTTGTGTTCTTTTAACTTTTAGTAGAAAATAAATGCAGAGAGGAAATTTTTTTTTTAACCCCGTGGTATCGATCTCAAATGTGAATGTTGTCTTTCAAAGCTATTAAGTTTAAAACACAGAGTTGTCAGCATCGTCAGACTTGGATAATAGTACAAGCTCAAACTCAAACATGTGGTGGGGCGCTGGGTTAATCGGGCAGATCTACACCTGTATCAGTGTTCTGATCTACTTCATGCAAATCATGAGTTTCAAAGTTTTTCCAATGAAAGAATGAAGCATCCTTCATCCAACTTTACTTTATCACGCAGGCTGCCTGTGGCCCCAGAGTCCAAGACTGTGAGTGCAGCAGTCCGACGCTGCATCTGTGGTCTGTCGACAGCTGAACTATAGGACCACTGAGGGCTGTGCTGCTGCGTGAGAGAAGGGTGGTGTGAAGGAACTCATGAACGCACTGCTTAGTGCCTCTGCATCTTGGCTTATTAAGTACCTAAGAACTGAAATTATGCCGTGATGGAGACAGAGATGCCTCACACACATGAGGTACTCAACAGATGCGTGTGCATATTTGCATGAGTATGTGCCACCACCATGTGTTGTATACATTAAATTAATATTTAATTCATTAAATTACTAAATTTGATAGATTTATTAAATTAATACTTAATTTAATAAAATAACCTATTAAATTAATAGGTTAATAGTTGAGGTTGCTGTATTGTTCTAAATGACTGGGTCCAAGGGCAAATGTTATAATTAGTTTCACTTATTTTCCATGTATTCAATAAGAACATGGAGAAAAATATGAATTCTGAAGTCAGATGTCAGTAACTGGGAAACTACCTTAGTTGAAAAGGTGAACACAATTGCCTTCCGCTGGTTTTGGTCTTTATCCCAGTGATCTGAAGCACCTTACTTCTTGTTTGGTATTGGGATGAGATGCCAAAAACAAAACACAGAAAACACTGACGGAGTTTAAACAGAGCAGGGCAACCTCGGGGTTGATCGCTCAGGAGCTGGTCACAGTGCCCTGTAAGGAGCTGGTCACAGTGCCCGGTAACTGGACTCCAAGGGAAGCAGAGTCGGATCAGCCTGAACCTAGGTTGAACTCCCTTGGAATCCTCGAAAATCTGTAACACTGATGTAGTCTCTAGTCATATGATAGACGCTGTGAGAAGACACCAATCTCCTAAATCTCATTTCATCTAATATATTCAACTTAGATTTATCTAAATATATACTTCATGAATTATTCAAAAAACCATGCCTTGAGTGGAAGTGTGTGTGTGTGTGTGTGTGTGTGTGTGCACACGCGCGCGTGCGCACGCGTGTGTGTATGTCTGTTGCTGGGTATCAAAACCAGGGCCTTGTGAATGCTAGATCTAAAAAAAATAAAGCCTCTTAGAAATTATAGATTTTTACTAAGATGGTGGGGTGGGAGGGGTGTGATTTATCCTTCCCCTATAAACAACTAAAAACTAGACAAGATACAGAAAACATTGCTTTTCAGACACTAGCTGACAGACAACACATGCCTGTGATGTCAGAGCAAAAGGACACAAAGTGAATCCTAGAGAGTACGAGCCTGTTTCCAAGAGGAGCGTGAGGTGGGAACAAGTCTAGAGGGCTCCTGGGTGGAGCCGACTGAGAGACCTGGGATGACATAGTTAGCTCCCTGCAAGGAGAGAAGGGCGGGGGGAGAACACTCTGGGATCCTGTTCTGCACACAGGCCTCCCCGAGTGTCTAGCTTCGTCTGACACACGTGAGAGCTGCTACAGGGCACCTGGAAGAAGGAGGTGAGACAGTTCCCTGTTCCCACAGGACAGAATAGTTTATATTCAGATGTTTGGCTGTATTTCAAAATGAATTAAAGGAACAGAACACAATTCAGCCATGGGCATATCCAATTTACAGCGGCTACTGTCCGGTGAAAACAATCAGCAAACTAAGATGCTAGAGAGCTGCTCCCCAGATTCCAACAGGAGTGGACGAGCTACTAAAGTGGCATTAATACCTGCACCCCACGTGCTGAGGAACCTGCATGAATACCTGCACCCCATGTGCTGAGGAACCTG
>OU015754.1:61971308-61987663 GCA_907169655.1 Acomys percivali | reverse complement strand
CTCTCTCTCTCTCTCTCTCTCTCTCTCTCTCTCTCTCTCTCTCTCTCCTTCTCTAGATACCTATGCTTCTCATGAGGGCTCCACATTCACAATTTTATCAAATCTTACTTTCTTAAGGCTCCACCTTCAAATACCAATAACATGAGTTTGGGGTTTAAGTTTCCAAGCCAAGAATTCAGGGAAGTGGGAGGGGGGTGGACACAGTCAAACTGTAGTGAGCATCAAGAAATTAATACTGACTCCACTGTTTCCAAGGGAATACTAGGACCTGTCCTAACGAAGATTTCAAAGCTTTCCCCAGGGCTGGACTATAGTTCGGTTGGTAGAGCGCTTGCCTAGCACGCATGAAGCCCTGCGTTTGCTCCCTACAGCTGCGTAAAACAGGGCATGGTGGCGCATAGCCATAATCCCAGCACTTGGGAGGCAGAGGCAGGAAAGTCAGACATTTATGGTCCTCCTGGTTTATGCAGTGAGCTTGACACCAGTCTGGGTTATCTGAGACCCAGTATTCAGCATGTGTATTTTTCCCCTCTTCATAGACAATCTCACCAAACTGTCCATCTCTGTCCATTTGCTGTCCATCTCTGTCCATTTGCTCCTTCATTCAACCCTTTGTTTATTTGGTAGGTTTTTCAAGACAGGGTCTCTCTGTGTAGCCTTGGCTGTCCTGGACCTGCATTGTAGACCAGGCTGGCCTCGAACTCACAGCAATCCGCCTGCCTCTGCCTCCCAAGTGCTGGGATTAAAGGCGTGCGCCACCACCGCCTGGCTTCAAAAATGGGTGGCTTCTCCTGTGTGCTGTAACTACAGGGATGACTCAGACCCAGCCTTTTTTTCCCCAGGAGTTCAGTCTGCTGAACTCACCCCAGGTGCCCTAAGTATAAAACAAAGGCATATAAAACAAAAAAGTTGTACCAAGATGCTGTACCACACTAGGAAAAGCAGTTACCTTAGCCTCAGTATGGCACTTACCAGCAAGAGACACAGGGGATGGAGCACAGAGGGGCGATGATGATGTATTCACCTGGGAGCTGAGCATCAGGTGAGAGGAAGTGGCTGGCAGGGACTGAAGCTGGAAAAGAAATATAGGTTCAGGATGTGGTTGGAGGATACTTATAAATAAAAAGTCACAGAAACCACACAATGAGGTCATGATGTTTCTCCCATTCGTTGTCCCAAAGTGCTGGGCCAAGATGGGGGTCCAGAACTCCTAGTGGCCTGGCCACACAGGGCGGCCACACATACCATTTCCCACGGAGAATACTGCAGGGGATTGACCTCAACTGGGAGCACCAGAGAACAAGCTAGTGGCGAAGAACAAACGTGCAGTACCAATTCTGTTTTATGGCCTTATCTGATGCTCGAACACGTAGAGAGGGCACCAGGTCATCTCTGGTGCAACGGGGACATAAATCAAGCAGCACCCTGCTTCCTGAGGCCCTTGCCAGGGAAGACCGGACCTGCCCAGCTCTAGCGGAGATCAATTGCAGGCCATTTCTCTCCTTGTCCTGGTTACTTCCACAGGCTGGTGCAGGCCTGGTCCCAGAAGCAGCAGTCAGACTGTGTCTGTGACAATGTGCAGAGCCCCGCTCGGACAGGCCAGAGGCAACAGAGCTACACGGTTGGGATAGAAGGACGGTTACCACAGCGGGAAGAGCTACTTTGTGTAGGCTGCCAGCCAGCCCAAGCCTTAGGGATCTGGAGCTCGGCAAAGTTGAATGGCTGGCCTAGGACCACCCGTCTAGGAATTGCTGGAGCCCTAAATCCAAATCCAGTTCTGCCTACCTCTCCGGGCTGAGTTCTAAAACAACAGCAAAGAGATAGCAGACCTAAGGTAGGCTTTCTGTTTGTTAGTTTTGTTTTATTCCAGTCTAATTCATTTGAATTCAAATTCTGACTTTTCCACCTCCTACCTATGTGACCCCAAAGCAAGCCACCGAACCTCAGAAGCCTCCGTTTTCTCATCTGCAGCATGGGGGGAAAACAGAACCTGTCTGACCCAGGACCCTGCTGTGAAGATTGAGACTACGTGTGTGAAGTAGCTAGAAGTGCTCTGTAAGTGCTACAGTTAGCACCATCTCTGCCATCCACGTTCTCCGTTCTCACCTCTTTTCCCTACCACAGTCAAGTGGTACACGGAAGGGTCTGCCAGTACCAGAGGAGCAGTGTGTGTCTGGAGAGTGAACTGGAGAGTGAAGGGAACTGCACAAAACAGAGGCAAAAAGCAACTGGGGACCAGATCCCGCAAGAACGCTTTGGAAACCGGAATAAGGATTTACACCGAGATGGGTCCAGATCCATTGCGCAGTCTTTCTTACGCAGATGGAAGCCTTGACCTGGCGCGTGCTCCGTGCCAGGCTCTGCTGTAAGGCACGGGAGGCTAGCGAGGTAGCCTGTGAGGTCCAACTTCCGGTGTGAGGAAGGGAAGAAGGTCGTGTGAAGTTGGAAAGTTGAGGAAGATCATAGTTTATTTCCCAACCCTCAGGCTGCTAGGCAGGTAGGATGCCAGCAGGAGGCGGGCCAGACAACAGCAGACTGAAGAGGAGAAGTGAGGTGAAGTGTAAGATACCTCTTAGGAGTCACTCAAAAGGGGCGGAAGAACGGCACAAACAGCCAGATCTTTGAGGCTCACTCACTTCAGGCGATGTTGGCACACACCTTTAATCCCAGCACTCGAGAGGCAGGGGCAAGTGGATCACTGTGAGTTCGAGGCCAGCCTGTTCTACAAAGTGAGTCCAGGACAGCCAAGGATATACAGAGAAACCCTGTCTCAAAAAAAAAAAAAAAAAGCTCACTCTGTCTGTCTGTTCTTCCCTCCCTCCCTCCCTCCCTCCCTCCCTCCCTCCCTCCCTCCCTCCCTCCTTCCCTCCCTGTCTCTCTTCCTTTTGAGAACATTTACAAACAGGACTGTTTCTGTAGAGTGGAGTCTGAAGATGGAGGACAGAGAGAACTTTCACCTTCTCTAGGTGACGCTGACCTCCAGCAGACAGGAGGCACGGGGATGCTTAATCGTCATTGTTAGCCTGAGGGGTTCTAGAGTCACCTAGGAGACACACATCTGGCTGTGTGTGTGTGTGAAGTTTCTAGGTTGGGTTTACTGAAGTGGGAAGATCTACCCTGAGTGCGGGCAGCGCCACTCCGCAGGGCGAGGTCCCAGGCTGGCTAAAAGGGAAAGTGAAACAGCAGCTTTCCTCTTTCTGTTCCCTGACTGTGGGATGTAAATCGACCCACAGCGGCACGCTTCTGTTGCCTCGCCTTCCACAAGCTGGACCCTTCAGCTGGGAGCCCAAATTACCCTTCGCTCCTTAACTTGCTTTTGCCAAATGTTTTGTCAAAGCAACAAGAAAAGCACCTGATACAGGGATTATGTGCGAAGATGCAGAGGCTAGCCCTGAACCTTTTGTCCTGTATGAGAGGGAGGTGGGGACATTCGAGGATGAGCTGGGAATAAATGCCAAGCCATTCCTTCCCAAAAGCTAGTGTCTATGAATGATACCAAAGGGAAGGGATTCTGGCATAGAACGGGCTGTGGTTGAAAAGAGGGAAGGAGCCTGTATGTATGTGGATTAGGTCCGGTCCAGGCTCATGTATGGTTGACAAATATATCCAGAGTCTACCAAAGCCAGTCCAATCTAGTTGAGAGACAGAGTATGTGTGCTTATAAATCTAAAGGTGTGTGTGTCTGACTGTCTGTCTGTCTTTCTTTCTGTGTATGTGTCTGTGAGATGTGTATGTGTGTTTTTGTGTATCTCTCCCTCTCTGTCTGTCTGTCTCCCTCTTTCCCTCCCTAATTCTCTCCCTCCCCCCCCCCCTTGTGTGCGCACCTCTTGGCCACAGGAATAGCACGTTCCCAAGCAGCTGTACAATTCTGTCCCATCAGTGGTGACTGGGTGAATGGCACGGATATGGGAAGCACGGAGGGATGGGGCCTCAGGAATCCTAGACACTCAGAAGACACTGAATTCCTACAGGTCTCAGGGACGGGACTGCAATAAAGCGTCTGCCAACAAACAGCACATGACGTCACCTGTAGCTGTCCTGGTTTCATTCTATGTCTGCAATAAAACATTCCGGCCAAAAGCAACTTAGGGCAGGAAAGGGTTTATTCCGTCTTATACTTCCTGGACTCAGCCTACCCATCGAGGGAGGTCAGGGCAGGGACTTAGGCAGGAACCTGAAGGCAGGACTGCTTGCTGTTATTCCATGCAGTGTGGTCTCTGACCCACTCACAGCTCAGGGCCACCTGTGTAGGGAATGGTACCTCCCACGGTGAGCCGGGCCCACCCACATCAGCTAACAGTCAAGCAGTCCCTCACAGACATGCATGCATACGCATCGACCCGACAAAGACACTCAACTGAAAAGCCTCTTGATGCAACCTAGAGTCAACTGAAAGTTGACAGCTAATGTTGTCTAGGACAATAACCCAGGAGCTGATGCTAAATTTTAGGGACCATCTGGATTGGCTGGGTTGGGGTTGGGGTTGGGGGAGTGAACAACTGCTGCATCTCATCAGAACATAATCAACACACTCACGTTAGGTCGTCTGAGAAACATTTGATGAGGGGCCTTTTGGAGAGCTGTGGGCAGAGTTTAGGAAAACCATAGGTAGTACAGAGCCTGGGACTGGGAGGAAAAGACTGCTGCCATCCTTGAGGCTGAAGGTCAGAGAGAAATATGAGCAATCGCCTCACTTCTGGTGCCCTTCATGGAAAAGGCCACAAACAAGGGTAGCGCTCTTTAAAAAAAAAAAAGAAAACTCTATTTGGGGTGTTTAGGCCTCAACTTCCAACCTCCCAACCCTAAGTAGAAGAGAGAAGGACGGTGGGGAGAGGGGGGGTCCCTTTATTTCTCCTGGCTGTTTAGGGTCGAAGGGTCTTTGGGGCTATATACAAATCTCCAGCAGTCTTCTTCAAGCCACTGCACCCCAAAGCGTTTCTCTCCGTCTGTCTGCTCCAAACCGCCACATCATCCGTCTTTGTTCTCTTCAAATGGTTGCACACCACGCACCAACACGGCGCGCCACAGCACGCTCTCTGGGCTCTCCTGGCATTTATATCCTCGGAGCCCTAGACCACGCCCCTCCCCGGCTGGCAAGAGTCACGCCCACGCATGAGACAATTAACAGCTGTGGACAATCTGAAACAGCTCAAACTGAAATCCCAAAGTTGGGAATTAAAACAAAAACATATTTACATAGCACAATTGTTTTTACAAAGAAACCAAAAACTTCCATTACAAACAAGAGCTGAAATCTTCAACTGAGGCAGGCATTAGCCCAAGGCAGCTTTGCAGAGACAAGTCAAGGAATGGATATTCCTGCTCCCTAGCTCGCCCGCCCCCCATCCCCCCAGTTCTGCAGTTTCTTCTTAGTGCTTCTATTGGCTAACCCCAGCTGAGAGCCTGAGGGTAAGGGTTTACTGATGAGGTGCCTCGAGGCCAGCTGCTTGGTTCCTGGAGGAGAGTGGGTGATGACAGTGGTCCTTGTGGGCACGTGTTAGTGATGCTTTACATTGCTGTTACTAAACTCCAGCCACTTAAACAAGCATGGAGATACTGCTCAGGGTTTGAGGGAACAGTCTGTTGTTGGGAGGAGTCCTGCAGGCAGGAATAGCTTGTGCCTGTGGTGGCTGGAGGGTGAAGCCGCTTGCTCCGGTTTGGTGGAGCCGGAAGTAGAGAACAGACAGGAAGTGGAATCAAGCTTCTTGTGACCCTCTTCCTCTGACCGAGGCTCCACTTCGAGGTTAGATTCCACAACTTCTCAGAGTACTGCCTCTATTTAGAGAGTGTCTGACCATATGAGCTTCCTGGTCCTCCAAAATGTGAGCTGTGGGATAATACATTGTGGTTGGTTAAGACACTAACTTTGGGAGCTGGAGAGATGGCTCAGAGGTTAAGAGCCCTGGCTGCTCTTCCAAAGGTCCTGAGTTCAATTCCCAGCAACCACATGGTGGCTCACAACCATCTATAATGTGATCTGGTGCACAGGTGTACACTGTATAAACAAACAAACAAACAAAGAAATAAGACACTAACTCTGCTTTGTAACCGCAGGAAACTCACAGAGCAGTTATCATCATAGACCTTTAAACACATTAGGGACTCTGCAGACCGCAGCTGACTGCATTAAGGAGGCAGGAGAGATAACTGAGGCTGGGAAATGACAACGGGTCCTTGCTCCGGGCCCAGTATCTATGTCTGTGGATGTGGAGTGAAGAGCCATCTCCAGATGACACACAATCTCATGACACAAGCATGTTGCTACGGCTCCCCTCATGGGAATACAAAGCAGGACCCAGAGACAGGGCACTGGTGCTGCTTCAAGGAGGGTGACAAAATGGCAAGAGGTGATCTGGGAACATGAAGTGTGGGTGATAGCTCCCACGTGGGAGCAGAGGTGCAATCCTCCAAGCAGTGTGGGCGATAGCTTGTGCAGCCCTGACTGCTCCAGACAGTACAGGAAGCCATGATGATGCTGGGAGTGGGGGCGGGGGAGAGAAAGAAAGCAGCCCGTAAAGGTTCTGAGCCCTGTAGTTACTTGGATTGGTAGTGTGCAGCCTTTGGGTGTCCTAGACTCACTTTGTAGACCAGGCTGTCCTCGAACTCACAAAGATTCACCTGCCTCTGCCTCCCCAAGTGCTGGGATTACAGGCGTGCTCCGCTGTACTCAGCCCAGAGGTTATTGAATTAAAATAAAGTCATTATCCCAAGACAACTGACAGGATACAATAAAGGACAACGTGAGGAGACACAGGGCATAGAAAGATATAGCTAAACCAAGGAGAGGGGACTTCGGCAAATCTTATCCTCATAGTCTGCTAAGGGAACCAACCCTGAGACACTGAGACCTCACTGGTGGCAGCCCGGGCAAGCTCTGCCTCCTGCTGCTCTGTATGCTATGCAGGCGGTCAGGGAGCTTGGGGATGTAGGGTGTGGGAAGGGCTGGCCATGATGGAGCAGGAAGAGGCAGCTGCACTGGAGGAGGGAGAGGAGCATCCCTTACGTGGCTGACCACGTGGCTGCAGGCCTTCACAGACAACAGCTGTGGCTGGCGGGAGCAGCTGTGCGAGAAACTGGCTTGGAAGGAAGGATAAAGGCTGCAGGGAGGATGTGGAAGGCCCTGGGGTCAGCAAACCGGCAGAGGCTGCTGTGGGAACAGATTTGTTATTTTAGCATAAGTGAGATAGAAGAGAGAGCCTGGGGACCACTAAAACTTGCTGGGAACACTTTGTAGGGGGCTGGAGCGAATAGGATGACTCAGTCTTATCCACAGACTCTCGCAGATGGCCCCAATTCCTGCCCCCTCTCCCCCTCTCCCCCTCCCTCAGCAGTCAAAGCGACCAGTGGCTGGCAGGAGCACCCCCTTGCCTGTCTCTCCCATCTCTTCAGGCGTCACTGCTCAAAGTCACCAGGCCCTATCTGTTTCTGTAGAGTGACTTCAGACCTCAAGCTTCCAGGGAGGGGAGATCTTCCCATGGGGGGAGGGGGTGTGGGGTGTGGGGGAGCCCTTGGATCCTGTTTAGATCAGAGTATGGGGAAAAAAGCTCCTGTGTGAGGGGAAGGAGGTGCCTTGGGATTTGGGAACAGAAGCTGTGAAGGAGGAAAAGGAAGAGTAGAGACACGTCTGGGCACTGTTGAAGATCTGTGGGTGATGGCAAGTGTACACGACGTAATAAAAGACTGGGCTTGAAAAACCAAAAACCAAACCAAACCAACAACCAACCAAACAAATAAACGAAAGAAAAACAAAACAAAAGACTGGGCTTAAGGGAGGCCTGGGTCGAACTATGGTTTCTACAATATATCCTCAAAGTCTGGCCTGAAATGACACGCGTCTCTGGAGTCTTTTTTTTCTTCTTTCTTTTTAAAGACTGGCTAGCGTTGAATTTGTGAAACTCCTGCCTCAGTTTCCCCAGCTCTGTGATCATAGGCATGAGCCACCAGATCTCTCTTTAGGAAAACATCCAGTTGAATCACTGGGTGGGTGAGGAGCTGGGTGTGCCTGCGGATTGCTGGCTCATGTCTGTGATGGCTTTCCAGCATTCCAATGTGCCTGCCTGTCAGTTCCCGGCACTCCAATGCTCTGTGACCCCATAGCGCGAGAACCCCAAACAACATTCATGCTGCTCAGAGACCTTTGGTTTGGAGAGAGCTTGGCAGGGATAGCTCATCTCAATTCCGTTCAGAGTTGTGGGGGACAGATGTGATCATCTGGAGGTCCTGGCCCTTGCAAGTCTGGTGGAGGTGGAGGTCAGGACCTTAGCTGGGGCTGAGCCAGACCCTAGAGGTGGCCTTTCCAGGTAGCCTGGACTTCTTCATAATGACTGGATCCCATGGGTAGGTGTCCTCAGTGTGGGAGCCAGATGGATGTTTGGATAATAGCCTTTGAAGTACTAATGTACTGTGGCCTACATTTTACTCAGTAGCCACTCACTGGGGGTCTGTCGGTCTGTAAAGGGGACGGGACTAGAAGCCAGGCTTTATTAGATGGAATATAAAAATAATGTAGACATGAATTAAAACTATACCCCTCAAGGTCTGTCTGGTTGTCTCTACATTTCAAAGATGTCTCTGTCTCTATGTCATTTCCAGAATGACATAGAAGTAGAGGATGGGAGAGATGGCTCAGAGGCTAAGAATATGTACTCTTGCAGAGGCTCTGAGCTTGGTGAGCTTGGTGCCCAGTACACTGATCTGCTCACAGCTACCTATAGCTCCAGCTCCAGAGAGTTTAGCGTCCTCTCCTTAAACTTCTTTCACTGCTGAGCCATGTCCCCTGCCTCTCCTTATGTGTTCTGGAAGCTGAGAGTTCCTAAAAGTTCTGTGTGCGCAACTAGCATTTCTTACTTCAAACCATGCCTCTTTCGTTTCGCATAATGACTTGGTATTCAGTTCTACTTTGTTTTCACATGAGTATGGTCATCAAGCTCTGGTCTCTTCATCGTTGGCAAGACCTCAAAGTGTTGTTTGGTTTGGTTTAGGTTTGAAGTCTTGTTATCTGCTGAGAAAATAGGATGGAAGAACCGAATCTCCCCCATGGTCCTGGAGAAAAGTCTCTAAAAACAGCGGCCCATATACAAAGTCATGAATTTTACACATTAACTCATCATAGTCAGTAACAATAGATACACGCATATGCCTGTGCACATAAGAACACACATCTACAAAACAACCAGTGTCCCTGAAGGCTGGAGACACCCCCCAACACCTACCCCTACCACACCCCCTCCCCAACAGAGTGACGGGCAGAACTCACCAGACAAAGGAACTCAGAGATGGTCAAGAGTGGCTTGAGAGAGGGAGAGGAGGGTGGCATAGGAGGATGTAGGTAGGACTAGCTCAGGTCGCAGCAAGTGATGCTCTTTTATTGTCAATATGGTGGGGAGCTGTGGAAGGCTGTAAGCAGGATGGGGTGGTGCGCTCCCTCCCTCCCTCTCTCTCTCTCTCTCTCTCTCTCTCTCTCTCTCTCTCTCTCTGTGTGTGTGTGTGTGGGTGTGTGTGTTTAAAAGGTTATTCTCCATTTGGTACGAAAAGTGGGTTGTGGGAGGCAGGAAAAGGGCCAGAGAGGGTCAGGAGAGCACGCTGTGGTCCGTGCAGAAGGTGATGACCACAGCATCCAGGTGATGGAGATGGGGAGAAGGGAGCGGGTTCTGGAAGGGTTCCAGTGTGGCCTCACCAGGGCCGGCTTCTGGGGAGGAATGAAAGAGAAATCAGGAGAGTGGTTTGCAGGTTTGTGGATTAAAGAAAGAGCTTTGTAGACAGAGTTGTGCTGTGCACTCGGATTTCCTTTGATGGAGGCACACAGGGCTGGAATACGGCTCTGTGGTAGTACATTTACCTAGTAGGCTGAGGTCTGATTCCCAACACCGTCATAGACAAAAAAGTAGAGACATTTAGAGGGAATAGAATGGAGCAGGTGCGAAACTAGACGCTTATTTTTTTTTAGTTAATTAAGTCCAAATTGCTTGTTTAATACTCCACCCTTAAAGTGAAGATGCCAAATAGGTAGTTGCTTAAGAGCCTGGTGCTCAGCAGGAGACAGGAAGCCATTGGCAAATAGTTGCTAAGAGCCCAGCGACTGTACAAGGTGACCTAGAGAGGAAATGCATGGGAAGGGATTTCGTGGTACTTCGGGGTACGGGTCTTAAATTCCTTTCTATTGCTGTAATGAAGCACTGACCAAAACCAACTCCAGGAGGAAAGGATTTATTCCAGTCCATCATGAAAGGAAGCCAGCAGGAGCTCAAGGCTGGAATCCGGAGGCAGGAGCTGAAGCAGAGGCCACAGGGGGTGGGGTGGAGGTAGGGATAGGGGGCCGGGGATGGGGGTGCTGCTCACTGGCTTTCTCCTTGTGGCTTGCTCAGCCTGCTTTCTTACACAACTGACGACCATCTGCCCAGGGATGGCACCATTCACATCAATCATTAATTAAAAAGAAAAAAGAAAAAAAAGCTGGCCTTGGTGGCGCATGACTTTAATCCCAGCACTCAGGAGGCAGAGGCAGGCATATCATTGTGAGTTCGAGGCCAGCCTGGTCTACAAAGTGAGTCCAGGATAGCCAGGGCTGCACAGAGAAACCTTGTCTTGAAAAACAAACAGGGGTCCTGAGTTCAATTCCCAGTAACCACACAGTGGCTCATAGCCATCTATAATGTGATCTGATGCCCTCGTCTGGCCTGCAGGTATACATGCAAATGGAACGCTATATAATAAATAAATAAGTAAGTAAGTAAATAAATAAATAAATCTCTTTAAAAAGGAAAAAAAAAAAAGAATCTTAGAAGTCTCTGTGAAGGCCAACCTTGAAGAGGCCTGGAGGTTGGCCTTGCAGGCTGGGGGCTGGAAGAGCTGTTGCTAATACACTACAGGGAAGTGTGGTCAGCTGACAGGAAGACCAAGGGGGTCTCCGGATCATCCCCTTCTTGCTTGCCTCACCCATCACAAGCTTCCTGAGAAGTCTTTCTTCCCCCTTTGCCTCTGGTGAACTGTGCTGCTCAGAATAGGGGTAGCCTGAAGGAGGGCTCAGAGCAACTGCCTCCAGGCTTTGTAAGGCTGCTCAAAAGGAGAAAAGCTCTACAATGAAATCTGCAAGACCAGAGGAAATGGGACTCTGGGGAATCAAGACCAAGAGACTCCTGAGAACCCTGTTTGCTGGCCTTTGGGACAATAAAAGAATGGCTCTTGCTTCTCTCCCTAAAACTACGTATAATCCCACAGCCCCCAGGAGGAACATTCCAGCAAGCTCACCGTATAGACAGAGAACCAGGTAGATTTTTCTAGAAGGTTCTAAGAAAAGAGGATGGTAGTGGTCCTCTCTACCTTTGAGTGCCTACAGCAAATCCCTGGGGTTGGCATGGGCTGGAGGAAGGGCATCAGGACCTGTTTCTCGAAGAGGCCGAACCTCAAACAGTTGTGCTGGGTGGCAATAGGTGCGTGGACTCTAAGTGGGACCAGAATGGGGGTGATGTGGGGCTTTTACAGCCTCCAAATCCAACCCTGGGCTTGAGTTTAGTCTGCTGTTCCCTGGGGAGTGGTGCCAATAGGCAGCCATGAGGCAGAGAATCAGAGATGTCTGGCAAGGAGAATGCTAAGTTGAAGCTGAAATTTGAGACACGGAGGGAAAGAAACTAGATATTGCGGTTACTGGAGTTGTTTGGGTCAAAGTCTGGCCTACTTGTCCTTAGTAGGTCCATTAAATAAAGTATTAGTAAAATGTAGAAACATGAGATGTATTCAGTACACCACATTTTATTTTATTTTTAATAGTGTGTGTGTGTGTGGGGGGGTTTGTGCACACGAGGGCATGTGCGCACAGAGGACAGAAGAGGGCATCAGGAACCCTGGAGCTGGAGTTACAGGCAGCCATGAGCCTCCCAATTTGGGTGCTTTGCAAGTGCTGTACACATTCTTAACTGTTGAGTCATCTCTTCAGCCTGAAATTTGGCCACATCGAGAGAAAAGGAACAAATAAAGAGGCCCAGTCGCTCCCATAAATCCATCTTCAAGGTCCTGCCGTGAGGCTAAGGTTTAAGGAGAGGGGAAGAGGAGAGGTGTGCATGCCTAAGCAGGCCTGGTCAGAGTGTGGCCCTGCCCATCACTGAACCCAACATGACTTCAGCTTCAGTCTACCTTCCAAGGACCATCTGACAATTTCCCAGAACTATGTGAAATCTCTTCCTGAGAGATGAACTTTAGGCTTTCCGCTCTTCCAGCTTGAGATTCCAGGGAAGTGCCAGTTTCTTGGGGTTCCCTGTGCCAGCAGTCTAAGGCTGAAGGGAGGCCACTGATGCCCCTACCATACCCTTTTCCTACCTGGTCAGTCACTGCTGTAACTAACTACACAGTAGCTGACAGCCCTACTCCTGGGTTCCATCTCCTCCAGGCACCCCATCCCAATGCCCAGCCGATTTAAACTTCCAAGAAATCATCCCACTTCCCCCCAGTTAATACTGCTAGGGCAGTCATAATTTGTTTGTGTTTCCAGATGTCAAAAACCCCTTATTCAGAAATGCTTAGCCGGGCTCTTTCACTTCCTCACGGGGCAGATGCTACTACCCCCCACTGGTCTGCCCAAATCTCTGCTCTGGAGTCATGTTCATCCGGGTGGAGGTGGGGTGGGGGCAGGGGTAGGAGTTGGGGTGCAGATCAATGACTCTTCCTTCTTCATCAGTCTAAGGCTCTCCCAACTGAGCAATTTCGGCTTTGAACTTTGAACTCCTCTATGTACCCTGACGGTGTCTGAACTATCAGGAGACAAGAACGCACCTTTCTCTGCGATGGTTAAGAATTGGCTAGTGAAGACATGGGAACACAAACCCAAAACAAGAAAGGATTCCATGGTCCAACCCCAACCATCCCCTGGAAGCCCAAACGAGGAAGTGACACCAGGGCTTTCTGGGCTTCTGCAGAGAAAGAAACTACCTTGGGGTCGAGGGCAGTCACTGGACTTCTTTGGGCAGTAGGTCTTCCTCTGGAGGCTGAGCAGGGGGAGGGGGAGAGGGAAGGGCATGTGCTCCCAGAAACTTGATCTGGAGAATGAAGAGGTGGGACATGTGTGGTGGGACAGGGCTTGCCCTGCACGAAGTCCTCGCTTTCATCCCTAACACTGAAGAGGGGTCGGGGATGGAACGGAGCGATTACACATACTATGTTCCCAACAAATGCTAGTTACCTTTGTGAATAAAAGGAACACTGGCTGGTTAAAAGGGGGATTCTGGAACATAAAACACTTGAAGTCTGGCACACAGACAGTCTGTAAGTCTCTGAGATCTTGGAAGAGATCGCTGGGGGAAGGGAAAGAGGCATGGGCAAGAATCCCAAAGAAGTTCTTATCAAACACTGTCTCCCTCTCCACATTCCTCTCTGGAGTTGGGAAATCAGGAGAGAGCAAATTCATCTCCCACAACAGAGGGAAACTGAGTTAATCTCATTCTGTCTTTCCGTCCTTTTTACTTGGCTGCAAATTCCACTCTGGATTCTCAGTTTTGATAAGTAGGCAAGGCTGGTGAGAGAGGGGTCTTCTGGGCTTAAGAGTTTCATTTCCTATAGTTAGAGGCAAAAGTGTGTTTGTTGCTACCAACATACCACCCGCATCTAACCTACTCACAGGCTACACTCTGGACTCAGTTCTTTTTTTCTTTCTTCCTCCTCTCCCCCTTTCTTTTTCTTTCCTTCGTTTTCTCTTGTTTAACCATCACCAGAAAGGTAAAGGCCTACAGTCAGTTTTGAGTTCTTTAAATTTTTTTTAGATGTATTTTATTTTACTTTATCTTTTTTTTTTTTTTAAAGATTTATTTATTTATTATGTATACAACATTCTGCCTGCATATGAGCCTGCCTGCCAGAAGAGGGCAGTAGATCTCATTATAGATGGTTGTGAGCCACCATGTGGTTGCTGGGAATTGAACTCAGGACCTCTGGAAGAGCAGACAGTGCTCTTAACCTCTGAGCCATCTCTCCAGCCCCTATTTTACTTTATCTTATTTTGCATGTTTAAGCGTTTTGCAGGCAAGTATGCATATACACCACATAAGTACCTGGTGCCCTCGGAGGTCAGAAGAGAGTGTTGGGTCCTTGAATCCCCTGGAACTGGAGTTTCTGATGGTTCTGAAGCATAAAAATTAATCTCACTGGTCGAGAATAAGACTGCTACCACATTTTTTGATCCAAATTAGAGGTAAGCTTTAATGAAATACTGGCCAAGATGAAGGACTCTGGCTAGGTCCATCCTGGGGTTCCTGAAAAATGGCCATAAGTCCCATTTTGCCAAAGTTTATAAAAGGCAAACCCATAAGGCCAAGTATTTCCCACTAGGTCCAGTCAGGGGGAGTTTATATACTGACGTTCCTGTCCACGTACTTCCTGCCCACATGTGGTCTAGTACAACTGCTACAGCTGAGTCAAACAAACTTGTTATCTCCTCATAAACAATAGCTCCATCATTTTAAGAAGTAGCTGTCCTTGGGCAGGGGCCTTACAGGTTAGAGGCAGGTTTTGTTTTGTTTTAATGGATCTCTTAGGCACAGTCATTAAAACTTAAAATGTAACTTTGGCTCTTACACATTGTAGGTGCTGGGAACTGAACACAGGTCCTTTGCAAGAACAGCAAGTGCTCTTGACTTGCTGAGCCATCTCTCCAGCCCCAGTTTTGGATGCTGTGCGTTTATATCACAGGGAGGGGCAGGCAAACATAGACTGATGTTTTAATAATCCTTTACACCTCCCCCCCCCCCACTTGGCCGGGGGCTGCACAAGGGCAAAAGCTGTGGTTCATTTAGCTCTGTGATACCAGTAAAGTTAGAGGGTTGAGATGGCTCCTCTTCCAGCCCCGACTCGTCGAGCTAACTATCAAATGCGGGCGCTGGACTCCATGACTTGGGAGCTGCAGACATATGGGCTTCCTGCAAGCGAAGCCCGGAATTAGCTTTATCCACCCTGCTGAAGAAAGTGAAGAGATATGTTTAATTTTTTCCATGTGCAGTTCATTCTTAACAAAACCAGAACACAGAGCGGCGGATTAAGGTGTGTACTCCCAAAAGGAAAAGAAAGAAGAAGCAAGAGGCGACACTCCCCGCTGTTTCCTCAAACTCATTATTAACGTAAGTCCTACTTCCTCCCTGAAAAGGGAAGGAGTAAGCAAGCCAGAGGGTCATACCTGAGGAGGGTCCTTGACATGGAAAGATGCACCAAGTGTGTGGATGACCATTCTCTCTAGCCACATGCTCCAGGCAAGGGCCCTGCATTCAGTATTAATGGATATCAGCCATTTCTTTGGTGTTTCAAATTCTAAGTCTTTGTTGGGCGTGGTGGCACAGGCCTTTAATCCCAGCACTCAGGAGGCAGAGGCAGGCAGATTGCTGCGAATTTGAGGCCAGCCTGGTCTACAAAGTGAGTCCAGGACAGCCAGGGCTACACAGAGAAACCCCTATCTCGAAAAACCAAAACCAACCAAACCAAAAACAACAACAACAAAAACCATAACTCTTTTTTTTTCCCCCGTTTTGTTTTTCTGAGACAAGGTTTCTCTGTGTAGCCTTGGCTGTCCTGGACTCACTTTGTAGACCAGACTGGCCTTGAACTCATGAAGATCCACCTGCCTCTGCCTCTTCGAGTGCTGGGATTATAGGTGCACCACCGCACCTGCCTTATTATGTTTCTTTTTAGGAGACAACTCCCTGACCCTTAGGGAGGTAGGGAGATAGGGTCTGGTCATTTCTAGAAGACAGGAAGGTGACAGGGGCCTGTCTTTCCCCATCCCTCTTAAGCTGTAGTGAGCCCCACGGACTAATCTTTGCCCTACTCTGAATCTTAAGGCAAGTCTCTCAACAGTAGATTCTGTCTTTGGTAATTGATTTAAGGGGCAAAAGGCAACTCTCTCTGGCTTCTATTCTGGCAGAAGCCCCCTGTATCTACTGTTTGGGAGACAGGTAAGCTACTAACTGCAGCAGCAGCAGCAGCAACTGCAGCAGAAGCGATGGCCTCATGGGACTGATTCTGGCTGTGAGGCCACTAAGTTGGTTTTCTTTGTCCCCAAAGATCCCACAAGTTAACCAAAATCCATTTTTTTGAAGTTTCTTTCTTTTGATTAAAAAAAAAAAAAAAGGTTCTTTTTTGATCTAACCAGCCTGAGTTAGAGTGTGCAGGACACACCAGATCCAGAACAGTGGACACAGAGATGAGACTGTAAAAGAAATAGCCGTTGACAGCAAACCCCAGAAAAGAAGGCAAGTCAGAGAATTGATTCTCAGGGCCTGCTGGGACCAAAGACATCCACAACCCAGCTTTTAGCTCTGTGCTCTAGTGGACTAAGTGTGTGTGTGTGTGTGTGTGTGTGTGTGTGTGTGTGTGTGTGTGTG
>OU015754.1:61912847-61971298 GCA_907169655.1 Acomys percivali | reverse complement strand
GTGTGTGTGTGTGTGTGTGTGTGTGTGTGTGTGTGTGTGTGTGTGTGTGTAAACACCTTATTATTAGAGCTTCTAGCCACTCAGAAAGAGCTGCTCTTTACAAGCAAGGCTCTAAGGCCCAGGAGTCATTGCTATAGAGCAGTGTGCATGACATGCAGACCCGAGGAACAGGAGAGGGTATGGATGCTTCTAACCCCACTTTAAAAACTCATATTCTAACCCCTGAGTTCAAGTGTCCACCTTTGACGGCTGTGACTGACGGCTCAGCTGTTGTGTGCAGAGACAGGGATGAGGGAAGAGCTAGCTTGACTGCAGTTCAGAGTTCAGAGCCAGGAGAGGCTGGCACTAAGACAGAGCTGCCCTGTGGCATTTAAAGCCATTGAGAGCTTCAGATGTAGCTGGAAAGTCCACCAAAGCAGAGAAGGAGAAGACCAAGGGAAGTTCCAAGTTGGTCCAAGACACGCCAAGACCAAGTTCTTGGCACAAA
The DNA here is from genome assembly GCA_907169655.1 of Acomys percivali. Classification (NCBI taxonomy): domain Eukaryota; kingdom Metazoa; phylum Chordata; class Mammalia; order Rodentia; family Muridae; genus Acomys; species Acomys percivali. The sequence goes on along the minus strand of OU015754.1, from coordinate 61,970,811 downwards.
GGAGATTTATTTGCCCCAGACAGGCAGAAGCATAGGTAAATCAAAACCAGGAAGAGAGGCACAAAGGGATTAAAATACATACATGGTGAAGTATTGACAAAATTTAGACACTGTTGGAAAGAGACTATGAGAGCACCAGACCAAGGATGTGATCACATAACTTTTGGACTGAATTGAACTTACTAATGTGAAGATAAAGACCCTTATTTGGGTAGGTGATTTTGAGCAGCCAGAAGGTTCTGTTTGCTTGGTTTGGTGACTCAATCTTGGTCTATGGAACAAAGCTATATGATGCTATAAACTCCTGGGGTAAAATGGAAGAGAGGTTGGAGTACTGTGATGTGTCTCCCTCCCACCCCCTCCCATATTCCTGCAAGGGACCTGAGGCAGGGGAGCAAAATGGGGGGATTTGGGGACCTGAGGAAGGAGAGAAGCTGCTCACACTAGAAGCCTCTTGCCATCAGGAAAGCAGGGAGAGAAGCCACGTTTCCAGATGCTCAAGGCCTCCCTTCCTTCCCTGCAGCAGTCCCCTAGGAATCTCACCAGAAACTTACCTACAGAAAATGGACATGGACCAAACTCTTTGTATAAACTCAGTGACTCCTGATTTTACCTTATCCACTGTGCAAGACATGGTTGGAGCCACTTCGGTTATATCTGTCATCAAAAGTTTCATTTCATTTATCAGGGGCAGAAGAGAAAGAATAAGGTAAGTTAGTAACTTGTAAAAATACAACTTTGATAGTCACAGAAAGTGTAGGTACGGCTAACACTAAGACAGTTGGTTGCAACGCTTCCTTGTGTGTGTCCCACCCTCTGTAGCTCTCTCTTGAGGAGCCTTTACCCACACTGTCTCTTTGGGAGCAATGCTCACTTGCATATGTATCTCTTTCTTTCTGGCTGCTTCTTTTCTCCTTATGCTTCATGGCCAAGCCTATATTAAAATGTCTCCTATAAAACTCCTAGTCTGTTTCAGATTGCCCAGGCTTGAAACTCTTCTGTGTCAAAGCCACAAATCTTAGTTGGGCCCAGGTCCCTAAAAGGTTAAGGGAACCCCTTAGGCTTCTGGAGGTGACAGCACAGAGCTGGATCTCTGTCCCATGACTGCTGACCGGCATGGAAGTCAATGCATCTGTGAAAATATTGAGAAATACATGTACTATCACTCCTGAGAGCCGCTGCCACGGTAGCAACAGTGCTGAAACTGGGCTTTCTGACTTCGGTGGGGGGTAACAGTTCCAGAAGTTTATTTCACTTAAAATATTTTCCCATTATGTTCATATTTTCCTTTAAATCTTCAAGCATACTGAACATGTTTATATGAGCCAGTTTGCCATTTTGCTAAGTCCATAGTCTCTGCCATTCCCGGGTGTGTTTATGTTGGTCTATTTTCCCCTGGTTATCAGCCTCATTTTCTCACCTTTTAACTTATCTTATAATTTTTATTAAGGGCTGGACATTGTAAATGACATATTAGTGACAGGCTGAATTTTGTTGTTTTCTTTTGGAGGCTATCGAGGTTTGGGCAGGGAAGGGTTTGTGGGCTCACCATGGAAATTCTAACACTTTCTTTTAAGGCTGTGCTCTGGGTTACTCTAACCCTGTGGTGGTTTGAATAAGAATGGTTCCCCCCCATCCCTACCCCCACCAATAGGCTCATAGATTTGAATGCCTGGTCACCAGGGAGAGGCATTCTTAGGAGGCATGGGTTTGCTGCAGGAAGTGTGTTACTGGGGAGGGTTGGATTTGGGTTTCAGAAGCAATAGCCAGACCCAGAATCTCTCCCACTTCCTGCTGCTTGCAGACACAGAACCCCTTGAGCGAAGGGGATTTGTTAGAATTACTTACAGGCTGTCATCTAGCTAATACAGCAATGGCAGGACATGAAAACGAAGTCCAAGAGTCCAGTATTACTCAGTCTGTGGGGCTGCATGTCTCAGGCGGTCCTCAGTAGACCCTGGAATCCTGAGGAAGTGGGCTCTAATGCCAGTGGAGGAATGGGCTGGCTAGTGAGGTGAGAGCAAGCAGGCACAAGCTTCTTTCTTCCGCGTCCTTATATAGGCTTCTACCAGAAGGGGTGGCCCAGATTAAAGGTGTTTCTTCCTGATTCAAGACCCACATTAAAGGCAAATTAAGCAAAATCACCTGTGTGCCCTCCCTGTTTGGATTTTAGTTCATTCCAGATGCAGTCTAGTTGACAACCAAGAACAGCCACCGCCAACCCTATTGCTGAGCTGTGACCTTGTCATTCATTCTCAGCAGAATGCTCTGGGTGTTTGAACGTGTCCCCCCCCCCCTTTGGGCTGTCACACATTAGCTTCCCCGAGGCTTACAAGAACTCTGGGGGTGACTGTTCTCACAGCTCTCCAACAGCCATCCTGTGCCTCCACCTTCGGCGTTACATTCTAAACACTCAGATTAGTGTTCAGCCCCAAAGAACCCTATGCAGCTTTCTAGGAATCATCCATTTCCCCAGCTTGCTCCACAATCAGCAGTTGTCCTGAATGGTGGTTAGGCTATTGGTTCTGCAAGTCAGGTATGGTCGGCCTGTGCTGGGGTTCAGCAATTGCCAACTGTCCAGCTTTCCTCTCCTGTTCCCCTGCTCTTGGGGAGCATCGTCCTTTACCGCCATGGTTTCTACATGAATTCAGATGTTGCCAATGTAGGTCTTCAAAGGCGATTAGGCTGTAAAGGTTCCACCTTTGTGAATGGGGTTAAGCTTCTTATGAAAGGAGGTTTATCCACTGCTCAGCCATCTTGCCCTTCTCTCTGCTTTCATGTTCCTGTTTGGGGGCAGAATGCAGATGCAGGTACCATTTTGAAAGTAGAGGGCAGCCCTTACGAGACATCCAAGCCTGCTGATGCCTTCGCTGGGACTTCCCAGCCTCTGGACTGTATGAAACAAATTGCCTTTTGTTTTTCAATATAGTTGGGATACAGAAAACTACTTTAAGTAACCACTCTGGGTAGTCACTAGATACTTTTTCTTTTTTTCTTTTTTCTTTTTCTTTTTTTTTGTTTTTTTGTTTTTGTTTTTGTTGTTGTTTTTGTTGTTCTTGTTTGCTTCTTTGTTGCTGTAATAAACACAAGACCAAAAGCAACTTGGTGAGAAAAGTGTTTATTTCATCTTTTCCTTTCAGGTCACATCATTAAGGGAAGTCAGGACAGGTACTCAGACAGGAGCAGAGGCAGGGACCATGGAGGAATGCTGCTTTGCTGGCTTGCTCCCTGGCTCATGTTTGCCTACCTTTTTCTTTTCTTTTCTTTCTTTCTTTCTTTCTTTCTTTCTTTCTTTCTTTCTTTCTTTCTTTCTTTCTTATACAACCCAGGACCATATGCCTCAGGGATGGTACCAACCATAGTAGGCTTGGCCCTTCTGCATCAGTTAGCAATTCTAGAAAACACCTCACACACATGCACACAGGCCAATCTTAAGGAAGCGATTCTTCGACTGAGGCTTCCTCTTCCCAGGCTTTTCAAGTTGACAGCCAAGATTACTTATCATGGTGATCTTGAAGAACGGGGCTTTGCTGTTTTGTTAGCACACAGATAATGACTTTCATTATACATGCACATGTATGTCACTGCACCTTGCCACATCCATATCCTCTCTTTACCTTCCTTCCTTCCTCCCACTTCCTGCTGGTCCCAAATTCCTGTTCCTTTAAAAGTACCCAGTCTGTGGTACTCTTCTGTAGCAACACAAGACACTCTAGAGACAACATCCTCACATCTGGAGGAAGCTGTTGGATGTCTCTGGCGAGGGCTTGTTTGGCACGAGCTACTGCCCAATAGAGGAAGCGGGAGTCTTCTTTTCTGTAATTGTTCCTTTTCTAACTTCTTGAGGGCGTTGCCTAGCTTGTGACTTTCCAGCTTTTGATGCTGGTTTCCAGATGAGAGTAGGTGTGTTTGGGTGGCGTGGCCGTAGACCTGGAGTTGATTTTTCAAACACAGACATTTAAGAGTGGATGTTTTGCCTATGGAAACTACTTTAGTTTTACCCAGAGGGTTTCACTATGTAATATTTTCATTGTTATTCCATTGAAATGCTTTCTAGTTTTCAGTATGGTTCCCTCTTAGATCCATGGGTTATTTAAAGTTATTATATATTGCAGGTATGAGTCCTTAGACAGGCAGGCAGGCAGGCAGACAGACAGACAGACAGACAGACAGACAGACACACACACACACACACACAATTAGTACCTCCTTCTACATGTAGCTTCTTTTTCAGTTTCTTGGTCATATCCTTTAATGTGTAACGTTTTGATTTTGGTGAAGTCAAATTATGAAAAAAAGTCCATTAATGGCTGGTAATTTTTTGTAGCCTATTTAGGACATTTATGTTTCTCTCAGGACCTTGACAATATTCTGTTTCCACAGTTGGACTTAAGAGGCAGTGGTTCTCAAACTTCCTAACCCTGTGACCCGTTGATACAGCAGGGTTTTCTTGAAATTAGACACTAGATATAATTAGAACTGTTTAAGAACCATATTCTGTCCCATTTATCTATACATTTATTTTCAATTTTTAAAAAATTGATTCATTTTATGTGTATAGGTGTTTTGCCTGCCTGCATATCTTTGCACCCTGTGTGTGACTGGTGCCTGCAGAAGCCAGACAAGGGCATCAGATTTCCCTGGCCTAGAGTTACAGATATGGTTGTGAGCCACCACATGGCTGGTGGGAATTAAACCTTGGTCCTCTGGGAGAGTAGCTGGTGCTCTTAGCTGATCCATCTCTAAAGCCCCACTTATTATCTGTCTTAGCTATAGGTTTTGTGTTTCCTGTCTTTACAGTCCTCAGGGTTGGGATTGGCTGAACTCAAGGCTCCATGTTTCCAGCACCCCTACCCTTGTAGTTTGTTTGCTTGGGGACAGGGTCTCACTATGTTTCCCAGACTGGTTTCGAACTCCTGCTCTGGCCCAGAGGGAGGCTGACGTTTCAAGTATCTTTCTGCTTCAGCCTCCCAAATAGCCCAGGTTAGGACACCCTGAGGTTTTATTTATTTTTCTATGTGAGGGGTGGGCATGCACGTGTGCGGGTCAGAGGGCAACTTTATGGAGTCAGTTCCCTTTTGATGCCAGGTGGGTCCTGGGAATCAAGTTAGGGTCATCAGTCTGGCCGCCAAGCACCTTCACCTGCTGAGCCATCTCTTTGGCCCTTAGCAACTATTTTTAAAGCACATTTTCCTCCAGGTTTATAGTATTGTTTGTTGTCGCAACGCTCCCATCTGAAAGCGACTGTTCCCTGTGTTTAGTCCAGCTTGACGTGTGCTCAGTGCTGGGAGGTCTAGTTTGATGTGGGTCACCACGTAAATGAGGGAAGTGGGAGTATAAAAAAAAATTTTTTTTTTTTAACTTTTTAGGCATGTGGCCTATCATACTAATTTTCAGTTTGTGTTCTTTCCTCCCTCCTCCTCCTCCTCCTCACTTTCTTTTAGACCATTTCAATCAGGGTCTTTGTACTTAGATCAGGCTAACCTGAAACGCGCTATGTAGCACAAGGTGGCTTCATAATCATGGTCCTCCTGCCTCAGCCTCCTGGGCACTGGGATTATGAGCAAACATCTATTTTTCTAATCCTCTGTTGCCAGTCTCTCTGTTGTGCTCCGTCTTGCTCTGGTGCTCAGGGGAGTTAGCGGAATGGATTTACACACGGGGTTTCCTGGTCTGATTTGGGGGCCCCTCGGACATCCAAGGGCAAGATCAGCACCATGAAGTTGAGAGAGAGGCAGGTGCTATTTATTGCTCTTCTGGAGGCAGCTACTCCCTCAGAACTCCTCCAGGGCTCTGTCACTCATGGCCCTTCTCCTGCTTGCTGATCCTGCCTGGGCTCCTGAACTACCCGTAGGTCCTCCCAAGCCTGCCTCCTAACCCCTGCGGTTAGTATCTTTGCATATTAAATTCTTAGGAAAGTCTTAACTCAAACAGGTTGCCTGTTCTCTATAGCAACACGAACTGCACACAGGCATATTAGAAGAATTTTCGGAAACCAGACCTAATACCCAACATCTTTGCTAAATATCCTTTTGGTTTTTTTTGTTGTTTTGTTTTTTGTTTTTGTGTGTGTGTGGTTTTTTTTTTTTTTTTTTTTTTTTTTATCAGTTTGGTTTTTAGAAATGTTTGGGTTACCCCTGCAGGCATCACGGCATCCTGTGCATGGTGACAGTTGTGCTTCTTCTTTTAAAATGCCTTTAGTTTTAGCGTTTTCATTTCTGTCCTGCCGTTGTTCTTCGGCCTCCGTTCTAATGTTGAGCAGAAACACAGTTGCCTCATTTGTAGCTTTAAGTCAAAGGCACGGAGAACGTGGGGATCTCAGAGGGCTACACTATTTGCAGGCAAGAGGCTCTTCTCTCTGAGCTTGTTTCCAGTCATGAACAGACGTTGACTTGTGCTCAATGCTTTCCTTCACGGTTTGAGGTGACCACAAAGCTCCTTTCTGCCTTTTTAGCCCCTCTTTGGTCCAAGCCCTGTCCTGGCAGTGCATGCCAAGGTCAAGGCTGGCGGAGGATGGGGGGTTGGGGGGAGAAGGGGAGAGGGGGAGAAGGGGGCGGGCGTTGTGGCTCAAAGAGTAGGGGTGGAGACCTCCCCACCCCCAAGTCCTGGCAGGTCAAACTGATGCCTTTTGGGACTTTCCGTGAGGCGCCTACGAGAGGTCCATGCCAGCATCATATTGATGTATTATTTTGGTTACAAAACATCCATTTTGTGCTTATCCAAGAACTCCAGGGGATCAGTAAAGAAAGGAAGTCATAACGAAAGTGATGAGGAGAAAAGCCCATACTACTGATCTGATTTTGTTTTTTCAGCAATTCTACAAAGTGAGAGTTAGCCCACGTGGTCAGAGGAGAGAACACAGACCCGGAAGAGGGTAGATGCGACAGAGTGAACGCCGGATTGGACTCGACCTGGGACATGGGAACGTAGCTCAGTTGGTAGAGTGCCCTTGCCTAGTGTGCATGGGAGCCTGGGTTCTAACTGCGCTGCGCAAACTGGTTGTAGTGGTGCACATCCGTCATCCCAGCACCGAGGAGGCGGAAGTAAGAGGGTCAGAAGTTCAAAGGAGTCCCTACAAACTGAGTTCACGGACAGCCTAGGCTATACGAGACCTTATGTAAAAAAGAAAAGAAGAAGAAAAGAAACTTCATTGGCTTTCTCCTAACAGAGAAGTGAGACCCACGTTCCTCTTCATCACCCCTGTACGTCCTTTCCCCACCTCAGGGCTCACTCAAGTCTGCTTCCACACCTCCACGGTGGAAGCCCCTGTGGCCCTTTGACTACGCTCCCAGACCTTGCAGCTACTCCCAGGTGGATGAGTATCCCGTTACTGGTGTGAGTATCGGCAACGCGCATGCGTGGAAGGGTGGGCATCTGAGCCTCCCCCCTCCCCCCAGGATCCTGCCGGTGTTGAGATGGGCAAGTATTCACTGCTAGCGGGTCTGCTCCTTTCTCTGCCTCTGGTAGCAGGGTGGACCACTTCCAAATGCCTACTGACTGAAGGTTCCAGGCTGCCCCTAGTCTCCCGCTACTTTTCATTCTGCGCAGACTCCAAGCTGGCCTTTCTTGCTGCATGCATCCCTGTGACCAACCTGACGCAGACCTTGGAAGCTGTGCCTCGGAGCGTGGAAGGGCTCTGCCTCAGTGGTTCTGTGTCTACCCTGCATGCTGATGCCTTTTCTGCTTTCTCTGGACTCAAGATCCTGGCACTGAATCTACACCTTACCCGACTCCTGCCAGGCGCTCTCCGGGGCCTGGGACAGTTACAGAAACTCTCCTTTTTTGAGCAACCTTTTGGGAAGAGATCTCTCGTTCTACCTCCTAATGCCCTTGATGACCTGATTTCCCTCCAGGGACTCCATATCTCTGGCTACTGCCTGGACAAGAAGGCCGGTGTCCAACTGCCTCCCAGCCTGCAGTGGCTGTCTGTCAAGTTCAGTTGCCTCCAGGATGTGGGGGAGCTGGCTAGCATGTTCCCAGACCTGGTGCAAAACTCCTCCTCCAGGACTCCGTGGTCCCTGCGTATGTTGGATCTGTCATTTAACCGGGGACTGAAGATGGCTAGTCCCGGGTCCCTCCAGGGTCTCCAGCTGGAAGCTCTGAACCTGGAACGCACGGGACTGGAGGCAGAAGCGGTGAGGGCCCTGGGACTTCAGAAACTCGACGTCTTGTCTGCATGGACTGCCACGGCAGAGCTGCCTGCTGAGGCTGTTGCCCACTTCCGGCTGCAGGGGCTCAATGTAGGCCACACCAAGCTAGGCTATATATCCCAGGAGGCCCTGGCTTCCTGCTCCAGCTTGGAGACCTTGGGTCTTCAAGCCACTGGCCTGACTAAGCTGCCACCAGGGTTCCTCGCTGCCATGCCTAGGCTTCAGAGACTGAACCTGGCCAGCAACCAACTGCAGAGCAACACGCTGTGCATGAACGAGACAGGCGACGTGTCAGGACTGGAGACTCTGAATCTGGCGGGCAATGGGCTGCGCACCCTGCCTCCAGCCACCTTCTCCTGTTTGCCGCACTTGCGGGAGCTGTTGCTTCAGGACAACCGGCTGCTTTCCCTGCAGGGGCAGCTATTCCAGGATCTACAGCAACTTGAGACCTTGAACTTGGATAAGAACCCCCTGCTCAACCTGGGTGGGAACTGGTTGGCTGCTCTACCTGCACTGACCACCCTTAGCCTGCTGGACACCCAAATATCAACAAGCCCAACCCCTGGCTTCTGGGGAGCAAAGAACCTGCGCACCTTGAGACTGAAGCTTCCGCTTCCGGCTCACTCTGCTCCACCAGTCTTGTCCCTGCCCATGCATCTGACCAGCTTAGAGCTTCAAGTAGCCGTGGGCGGGAAGCACTGGAGGCTGTCCCCGACCGTCTTCCCTTTCTTGGAGACCTTGACTGTAAAAGGCAGGGGACTGAAGCTGGACATCCCGAATGCCTCCGAGGTCTTCCCGGCCCTCCAACAACTCTCCCTCCTCCAGAATAGCTTGGATGCCTTCTGCTCCCAGGATACCTCCAACATTTTTCTCTGGCAGCTCCCCAAACTTAAGTCCTTGAACATATGGGGTGCTGGAGGCAACTCTAGACCCTGCCTTATCACTGGACTACCCAGCCTACGGGAGCTGAAGTTGGAGTCACTTCAATCCACAAGCCAGCCCCGTTCGGTAGGGCTGGAGGAGCTGGTGGGTGAGCTACCACAGCTCCAGGCATTACAACTGTCCCACACAGGGCTCACGTCACTGTCTGCCACTGCTTTCCAGCGCCTGCGTAGTCTCCGGGTCTTAGCACTCTACAATGAGGAAGATTTGGTGCTACATGACAGTTTGAGGGAGTACAGCCCGCAGATGCCCCAGTATATATACATCCTGCAGTCAAACCTGGCCTGCCAGTGTGCCAATGCATGGATAGAGCCATGGGTTAAGCAGTCCACTAAAACATACGTGCACATAGTAGGCCATCACTTGTGTCCAGCAGGAGTGGGGAGCCCTGCCAAGCACTCCTTTTACTCTTTTCTCTGGGACCACTGCCCCCAGACTTTGGAGCTGAAACTCTTTTTGGCTAGCTCTGCCTTGGTGTTTCTGCTACTTGCCTTTCCACTCTTCCAAGAAGCCAGGAACTCTTGGATCCCCTACCTACAGGCCTTGGTCAGGGTTTGGCTCCGGGGTCTGAGGGGTCAGGGAAATGAAGGAAAGAGATTCCTTTTTGATGTATTTGTGTCTCACTGCAGGGAAGACCAGGGCTGGGTGATAGAGGAACTTCTGCCTGCTCTGGAGGGCTTCCTTCCAGCTGGCCTGGGTCTGCGCCTCTGTCTCCCTGAGCGAGACTTTGAGCCCGGTAAGGATGTAGTTGACAATGTGGTAGACAGCATGGTGAGCAGCCGTGTGACACTCTGTGTGCTGAGTGGCCGGGCCCTGTGTAACCCCCGCTGCTGTCTGGAGCTCCGAGTGGCCACCTCTCTCCTCCTGGCTGCCCCCTTCCCGCCGACGTTGCTGCTAGTTTTCCTGGAACCCATTTCCCGACACCAGCTCCCCGGTTACCACAGACTGGCTCGGTTGCTTCGACGAAGAGACTACTGCTTGTGGCCTGAGGAAGATGAAAGAAAGAATGGCTTCTGGGCCTGGCTGAGGAGCAGGCTAGGGCAGCCGGGGGTTTTAAAGTAGGATGGCACATGTGAATTTTAGGGTTAGGGAGGGGAAGCAAGCCCGTGAGACAGGGAGCCTCAGTGTATTTGTGGGGAGGGAGGACACAGTGGGATCGAGAGGCTGAAGTCAGCCTTTTGCAGGTACAGGGATCCACATGGTGGCAACACAAGGTTTGGGAGGCCTGGAGGTTGGCTGAGGAAAGTTGAGAGATGGAAGGTGCCCATGGGTATGCGACACTCCCAAGATCTTTAAATCTTCAATAAACTCGCTGAATCCACGGAATGCTTGGCTTGATTGAGCTTTTTATTTAGTGGAAATGCAAGAGGCCGAGGGCAAAGGGGGAAATTAAAGGTGGGAATTCATGGGGCATCTTGGAAAGGAGGGAAGGCCTTTCTAAGCTATGGAACTTGGGACCAGGCCAAGGTCAACCTGATTTTCAAGAGGCCAGTAGGTCCTTTTTGCATGTAGGGTTACAGATGATGATTTAGGCTAGCCGTGGTGGTGCACGCCTTTAATCCCAGCACTCGGGAGGCAGAGGCAGGCAGATCGCTGTGAGTTCGAGGCCAGCCTGGTCTACAAAGTAAGTCCAGGACAGTCAAGATAACATAGAGAAACCCTGTCTCAAAAATAAAACAAAACAAAACAAAAACAAAACATAGATGATGATTTAGTTTCACTTTTGTTGCTGTGATAAAACACCGGGACCAAAATCAACTTAAAGGAGAAAAGGTGTCTTTGTTTTGTTTGTGTGCTAGTTTCTAACAATTCCAGGTTGCCCTCTGCCAGTGAGAAAAATCAAGGCAGAAATTCAAGGCCTGTTTGTTATTGCAACAAAGCACAATATCTCCAACTGAGAAACTCACCTCACAGCCAAGAAATACAGCAAGAACCAGGGAGAGTGCCCCTTGCTAGCTGGCTTGTACTCAGTCAGCTTTCTTACAGGGTTCAGGACTACTGCGTGGCGCCACCTACAGTGGGCTTGGCTCTCCAGTTGACAATCTAGATGGTCACAGACATGTCCCAGGCCAACCAGTTCTGGGCAGTTTCTTAATTGAGGCTTTCCTCTCAGATGACTTGAAGTGGTTTCAGGTTGACAGTTAAAGGTAACTAGGGTAGAGGATTTGGCAGCTGAGGTCCACAAAAACGGGACACTGTCCAGGAGCAGAAAGAGCATCTCCCCTTCAGTGAAAACATGTAGACCATCTTTGAGCCTCAAAGAAGCACCATCCCCTGGATGCTTGAGCCACACGCAGCTCCCAGAGCACCATGAACTCTTGCCTCTGGGCCTTTGCACACACCGCTTCTTTACCAATGACACCTTGCCCTTGAGGACCTGCTAAGCATCTTTTGAGATTCATCTCAGCCTTCGCTTTCTCCAGAGGTCTGTGCTGAGCTCCCAGCCCGGGGCAGGGTTTTTGGAAGAAAATATTATGTTAATATTTCTCTCTTTCTCCCTCTCTCTTCCTTTCCATCTTCTCCTTAAACCCAGGAACTAAGTAACGGAGGATGACCTTGAACTCCCAACTTTCTTACCTCCAAATCTCAAGTGCCAGGATTATGTGTGCATGTCTTATCTGGCCCAGCTATATTTCTCTTTTCTTTTTAAAATCTCATCTTTCCATCCCTGAAGCTAGATTGCCCAATTTTAAACTCTGCGGCTTTGGTATACTTACCCTTTCTTTGTACTTCAGTTTCTTGTTCTGTAAAGTGGGATAGCATTACTCCCCACCCTCAGTATTTTGTAAGGATTAAATGCTTTTAATACGACTGAAAGAATAAGAAGAACATCTACCAATTCTTTACACATGTGTTCAATGGAATCTTATTATAATATGGATACATAATCCATATTCAGCGATTAATAATCCTAAGGTTCTTGAAGAGGACCTGAGCTCACAATCCAGTACCCACTTTGGGGCAGGCACATAACCACCTCTAATTCCAGCTCTGGGGATCTGGCGCGCCCTCTTCTGTCCTTGGAGGGTACTGCCACTCATGTGCACATACCCACCCTGACACACATAATTAAAAAAAACAAAACAAAACAATGTTTTATATCACTAAATGCTACCTGTGTATCAGTTATAAACAAATACACATGTGTTGGGAACATCCGCTCTAGATGTTTGTTTTACTCCCATACGTTCTTGACTCTATTTGGAGATCAGGTCCTGAAGCAAAGATGAAGATTGACGTCTTCACCCTTGGAGCCAGGTGAAAAGATTCAGATCGGCAAATGCACAAGTGCCGTCAAACCAGACAGAGCCGAAGGCTGGTTCCGGCCGGGATTTCCACTTCTGTAATTTTTAATTAGACAAAGGCTAAGAGGACCCATACAATACCAGGCTGGCTTTAGGGTGAGGGGTGCCCTCTTGTGGCGTAATGGTGTTTTTTTCTTTGTGTACATCACCTCTGTCTCTGTTCTTCGGACAGACCTGGCTGATGTGAGGTTCTCACCAGACCCTGCAAAACTGTCTTCCCACCTTCGGATCCCAACGCTGTCTTCGACGACTCCGCCCCTCAGCCCTTCCTTACCGCCTCAGTGTTTACTGCAAGTCCCCGCCTCCTTCCACCTTCGCTCTCTTCTCCATGAACTCGGTCAGGCAGAGAGCAAGGCCACTTCTGCAGTTTTAGGAGTCCAAATGCCATCCTAGGCACTTATTGGGTACGTGATATTGAGCAGGCTAATTTATATCTCTGAGCCCCATCCCTTTTGTAAATTGGGGTAACAACACCAATCTCAAAGAGCTACGGGGACCACTGACCAAGGTTTGCTAGTGTAAGCTGTCAGTACCAATGCATTACATACACTAAGTAAATGGTGATATATTAAAAAATAAGTCAGAAACTGGGCAGTTGTGGTGCACACCTTTAAATCCCGCACTCAGGACGCAGAGGCAGGCAGAGTTCTGTTAGTTCGAGGCCAGCCTGATCTACAGAGTGAGTTCCAGGATAGCCAAGGCTATACAGAGAAACCTTGCGGGCGATGGGGGGGGGGGGGGGGGGGGGGGGAACGACGACGACCGACCAAGCAATCAACCAACCAACCAACCAACCAAACAAAAACCTTACACTCCGAAACAAAACAAAAAAGGTCAGAATATAGTTTTTAGCTACAGAAGTTGAACTTATGAAAACTAAGATGTAGGAGTCCCTCAAACGCAGCACTGGCTAAGGTAGTGAGCTCTGCTAATCTGCCCAAGTGTCATGGCTCTCAATAAAAATAATAGCCAGTAGTCATTCAACTTCCTGCATGCCGGGAAGGAGACAAGCACTTCACGTGCTTTACCTACTTTTTCTCAACAATCCTCAAAGGAAGATTTCAGTATTGTCATGTCTGCCTTCCAGACAAGGAAACGGAAGCATTAGCAGTTTGGGGGAGACAGCTCAGTTGATAAGGTGCCTGCCACATGATCAATAAGGGTCTCAGTCCAGGTCCCCAGCATCCATATCAAAGCCAGGAATGTCAGTGCCGTAGGTAACGCCAGCTATGAAGAATGGCATGGAAGGCAAAGACAGGCAGGTTCCTGGGGCTCATGGGTTAGCTAACCTAGCTGAATTTTGGGGTTCTAGGTTCGGTGAGAGACCCTAGCTCTAGGAAACATGGTGAAGAAGGTTCCATGAAAGATACTCATACTGACCTCAGGCCTCCTCCGCAAGCACGTGCACCTGCACGGTACAGCTACCACGCAAACACACACGTACAGGAGAGGTTTCTGCACTTCGCTCGAGGTTTTGCAGCTAAGGGTCAAGGCATGACCCCCCCACCCCCAGCATTGAAAGGTACGGAGCATGACTCCAGCATCCCCGCTTTATGTACATACATATTATCATCTTTAATCTTCAAAATACACTGAGATGTAGGTTCTGTTCTGTCACCTGAATTTCACAGCTGAAAAACAAAAAACAAAAACAAAAACAAAAACAAAAACAACCCAAAACCAAAGACAAACTCGAGCTGGCGTGATAACTCCAGCACTCTGGGAGGCAGAGGCAGGAGGATCTTTGTGAGTTGCAGGCCACCCTGCTCTACAAAGCGAGTCCAGGACAGCCAGGGCTACATAAAGAAACCCTGTCTCAGAAAAACAAATCAAAGCAACAAACAAACACACAAACAAAAAACAAAACCACAAACTCCATGCAGTTTTGTTGTTGTTGTTGTTGTTGTTTTTGTTTTGTTTTTTTGGTTAAAGGATATACAGATACAAAGCATCAGACCTGAGATTTGTATCTATGCCTGACTACAAACCCCACATTCCCAGCTTCCTTTTACATTGCCTCAAGAGAATTTACAATCTTAGGGTTACTTTTGCTATGACAAAACACCATGACCAAAGCAACCTGGGGAGGAGAGGGTTTCTTTGGCTTACACTTCCACAGTGTAGTCTGCTGTTGAAGGAAGCCAGGACAGGACCCTGGAGGCAGGAGCTGATGCAGAGGCCATGGAGGGGTCCTGCTGACTGGCTTGCTCAGCCTGCTTTCTTACAGAAGTCAGGACCACCAGCCAGCTCAGGGTTGGCCCCACCCACAATCGGCTGAACCCTCCTCCATCAACGTCCCACAGGCTTGCCCACAGCCCATCCTTCTCCACAGAGGCTCCCTTCTCATTGACGACTCTAGCTTGTGTCGTTAGTGTCTAATGAGGACGGAGCAACCATATATTATATTACGATTACTCAGCAGCAAGGATTAACGTATTTCCAACACCTACGAGAATTTAAGCTCTGCTAAACTGATTTACATAATAATGGCTAATTTCTGCTATCCGTTGTTGGATCTGGGATCTGAGTTAACAGTTCTAGGTTTATTGTCTCACCGACGCCTCAAATAAACCTGTGACACGGGCGCTATTGTTGTTTCTAATTTTACAAGTGAAGAGGTGAGGTACAGAACTCTTTCCAAAACACTCATCTAAGATGTGAATTGGAAATTGTAGTTACAACTGTCTAACTCTCTCCTGCCCAACAGATGGCCACTATAGTCACCCTCTTCTCTTTTATACTATTTTTCCCTACTCCAGCTTAAGACAGGGATCCCGGATTCTTCAGTAGGCCCCACCCACTTCCACTCCAGACTCCACTCACTAGGCCGTAACATCACCGCAGAACCAATAGGAAACAGTCAAAATCGTACCGGGATACGCCCCCCCGAAGCGTTGACCCTGCAAGATTTGTTCCGGTGCCAGAGTCCATGAGAAGGAGACGCACTCATTGGCTGACGTCATCTGAGAGGCGGCCGATAGGGGGAGTTGCCGGCCGGTGCTCGCGCGATGCTTCTTGGGAGTTGTGGTTTTGGAGGCCAGGTTCCCGGGCTGGCGGCGTCAGGACTCTGCGTCCCAGCATCCTCTGCAGGAGCCTGGGAGCACTTCCGCCCTGTTGTGGAGTGGGTGACTTGGTGAGTAAGTCTGGGTGCCGGATGGGGTGCAGCTGAGACTCAGGCGCTGGGCTGGAGGCTTAAGGAGGTGGTGGTATACCCTGCGGGAGGTGGGGCTGGGAAGGTGAGAGGGGGAAAAAGCAGCGTGTGTGTGTTTGTGTGTGTGTGTGTACGTGTACTGTGTATGTGTGTCGAGGGGCGGGCAAAGGATGCAGCGTCTGCGGATGGGTAGGGTCATAGAGGGGTTGGGGTGAAGAAGAGAGTTGGAGGGGCAGGCAGTGAGGTGGGTCTTCCAGAAGTCAGCAGGTAAGGTGGTAGGGGATGGGTTTTGGCCGCGTAGGGAAGTCACCACTGTCCAACTCCGGAGAGCACAGCCAAGCTGGAGAGAGGATTTCAGGGCCCTGGCAGAGAAGTAGAGAGGCTGAGCTGGAAGTTTGACCTTAAAATGGTGCTTCATTCTCCTTACTCGAGTTCATGTCATCTGTGATGGGACTGGGTGTTGTGTTCAGCCCCCAAACCTGTACTTCTTTTCCTTATTCCTGATCTCCTGACCCAGCTACTATCTGCTGAGCCTCTCACTCTCTAGTGACCCATCCCCCGGCCCCCCTTGTTTCTCCCTCTGATTCCCCCCCCCCTCCCCCCCCCCCCCCTTCACACCTTGCCGATTCTTAAAAATTACTTATGTCTTCCGAGGGTCTCTGCGCAAGTGTCCACGTTTTCGTTTTTCCAGCACTGACAAACATTGCAGCCAGTGTGATCTGCTTAACTCGCAACTCTGATTGTACCATCTGTTCTCCAGCTTGGGAAACCATCACTGGCACTCAGTGTTGAGTGAAATTCTGATATTATAGATTCCCTTTGCAGCCTACTTTTTACCCCCTCCAAGGCCGCCTAAGTTTCCCCCATTTCCTGGGTGGGCTCCTTTGGTTCTGCACTATTAACATATCCTCTCTCTGCAGAGAACCTTCAAGAACTAACTCAGCGGGTAGCCCCTGTGGGGTTCCTTTAGCCGGTGTCTCCTGCACCTTCCCAGTTCCCAAGTTATACTGTATTTACTACGTTTGGTTAATATAATTATGAGTTTTTCTGTTTTTTTTTGTTTTTTGTTTGTTTTGTTTTTCTCTTCCTCTAGACTGCCAGCGATATCAGGGTGGGGAGTGTCTGGCCTATCTCCATTTCTCATTGTCCATCCCAGAATAGTAAACACCTAATATAGATGGAGCAAATGAGTGAATGCTTGGCGAACGTGGACTAGAGACCGCGCTTGGAGATGGCTATGGACTTTTCAGTGCTGTGAGCTGTAGCCCTTTCCCTGTCATCCATGTCTGCTGTAAGCTGAGGCTGATGGGAGTTGAAGGACAGGGGTAGCCAACACACCATGGTGCATGGTGCCAACTCCTTTTCCTGAGGCCTTGCAGCCATTGCCAAGTGATCGCAGCAAATCACACGGAGTTAATGAACCAATACGGAACTTGTTCCTCAGCAGACCATGCTAGGTAGTTACCTCCGGTGATCGTGGTCTGTTAAGTGAGGCCTATCTGCTGCCCCTGTGTAAAGTCCTTAGACGTGAGTCTAACCTGCTTTAAGCCACAGCCTGCCTGTGCTGTCAGCAAGTAGGATTTTCAACCATTGGGAGTTCCTGGTTTCTTCTTGTTTGGAGGTCTCCAACCAATCTGGTCTTTTCTCAAGTCCCAGGGGGAATCTTTCCCCCCTTTCCTGTCATTGCAGAAGCAACCGGAGAGAGTACTTAACATTTTGTGCCCCCAGGCCCTCCCAAGGCATCCCCCCCACCCCCTTCCGCTCAGCTTCCCCATGGTTAAGTGGTACAAATTAAGGTTTTTTTTTTTTTTTAATTCTGAGAATTTCATACAATGAATTCTGGTGGTCCTGACTTGACTGAGCACCTCTTCTCTCCTCGTTTGGGGAATCCGTGCCTCCCCTGTGCCTTTCTGGGTACTAGAAGAAACCTTCGTGATTTATTTAGCGAAGAGGAGCCCATGTGGGGGGGGGGGCGTGTGGGGTGAAGTCTGTGGTCGTGCTTTAATCCTCATGGTGTCTGAAACAGTTCTGGTTGTTGTAAGCTTTTAAACTCCAGAGCTCTAATTTCTCTTGGAAAAGGCAGAAGAGCTGGGGAAATGCTGGGCCCACATCTGCCCAGGGTGTCGCGGCTGGTCACAGTCCCTCCCTACCTTACCTATGTTTTTACTCGCTGGTTGCATTTCAGTTTCACTGCCTGTTTATTCTGCCCTCTTTTTTTTGGTTTTGTTTTTTTGTTTGTTTGTTTTTGTTGTTGTTATTGTTTTTAACAAGTTAGCCTGGGGCAAGAGTTCAGACTGGCAGATGCAGTTAAGGACAATGACAGGGGGTGGGGTGGGGGGGGGGGCGGGGGGGGGGGGGGGGACACATACACTGACCTGACCCGAGGTCCTAACTCAGCCAGTTGGTAGTTTTAACAGGACCCTTCCTCTTCCTCTTTTACAACATCCCCACCTCCCCCTTTCCCTCCCTCTCTTCCTCCCCACCTAGAAGCTCAGTTTCCCTCTGTGCATCACAGCTTGGGACACTGTCACAAGTGATGCACGCTGTCTTTGCATAAACTCAAACTACCACAGCCAGGGTTCCTAGTGTGAACATGAGACAGAAAAAATGACTTTGGTCTGGGACAGCGCTGTAGGACAGGTACCCCGCTTCCGTTCAGGGACAAGAAAGGCTCAAGAGACTGAAAGCAGGCAGAGAGTAGCAGGGACATGCCGATCAGCACCACACACCCACCTTGGAACAGACACGGATGGAATCGGCTCTGAGTCTTAAATAGTGCCCTTTCTCTCTCTGGTCCTTCTGTGTCTCAGGTGATACAGGCCAGTGATGTTCAGCTCAGTACTAATGGCTCTCCACTTCCTTGTCTGGAGGATTCTATGCAAATATGGGTGGAAGATGCTTAGCACTGTACTTAGTGCCAATGAAAGGCACCTCTCGGAGGCCTAGATATGTTCCTGGTAGCCCCATGCCTGGAGAGTGCCCTTGCCCAGCTCCTGGCTGACGGCATTGACCTCCCCACCCCCACAGTGTCTGCACTCCACGTGGAGAGGATTGATATATGATTTTTTTCCAGGGGTTTCTGACATCTGTTTGAAGTGAAGGGTCAAGGTTTTAAAGATCTCCCCCCTGCCCCCCTTCACCCAGCCTCCATGGGAAAGATGTGCTAGGCTCTGGATTTGTGACTGGTGGCTGCTTGTTGCCTGATGAGTGCCCCCTTTATGCAGGAGTGTGGGAGTCTTCGCTTGCTGACTCACTGTCTGTCCCAAGACTGTAACTTTTGTGAAGGCCGAAGGGACTGTCTGTCCCAGCTATTGTTGGCTCTGTAGCTCCCAGTACAGTGCAGGGCACATAATGGGCACTCTGTGAATGCCTAACAGATTAGTCCTTGTGTGTGACAGCGACAGATATGTGTTTGGATTAACAGGTCAGGAAAATGTACTTTTTAAAAAAAAGCTATGAATGTAAGTTCTTTAAACCATGGACATTGTTTTGATGTAATCGATTTATATATTTAAGACAAGGCAACAAAACTCTTTAATGGCCCTGCTGCTAATCACATATGAGGCTGGGTACTATACTGAACTGTGACACAGAGTAGTGGCATTGTCCAGTGTAGGGACAGGTGACTACAAACCATGGGTGAACATTTATCTCAGAGGTGTGCATCAGCTGCTTAGGGAACAGGATCAGGGGGTGGGGATGGGGCATGACAAGGGAACCCCAAGGAATTCTTCCCCAAGGAAGTGACAAGTGGTTTGATGAACCAGTGGCCGTGTGTTGCTCTCTAAGCATTGTCCTAAGTGCACGGAAGTCTTATGGCCAGCCTCCATTTTTCTGTTACTTTTGCTTTGTTTCCCTAGAGCCCAGTCAGATGGCTCAGAATACCAAATGCCATCATTTTTCCCCTCTGGGTTCTGCTGTGCCATTGCAGCTTAGATGCAGCCAAGCTTCCTTCAGTTGGGTGTGTTTTATGTCACTAGACTTGCTTGTTTTCTGTGCGAGCCCAGTGTGGGTGTCATCAGGGAGGCTGTACCCTTCTTGGGAGCCAATGGGCACGTCTCTACAACGTGTCAAAGAAGACGGTGTCATGGAAGGTTCACAGCTTCACTTCACTATTTGTTGTGTTTCCCCCGTGTGCTGAGCACTGTGCTAGATCCTTCGGAAACTGTAGTCTGGTCACTATGATCATTGCAATAGGGTGATCACAGTCTTGAGGGAAGGCATAAGATGCCGTGGAAGCTGGCGGCTGAAGACAAGTCCTGTTTCAAGGAACAGGAAGGCCTCAGGAAACTGCAGTTTAAGGAGAGACCTAGAAAGGGTTGGTGGTGGCTCTGGCTCCCTGAAGGGTTCAGGGAGCAGTGGGGAAGAGCTGGAGGCTGGGCAGCTGGTCTGGGTATTAGGGTGAGGGCTGGGGAGGGTGGTGGCCTGGTCTGGCATTGGGAGGGTAAGTGCAGGAAGACTTGAGATGATTCTGTGGCACTGAGGGTGTGAGTGCCAGGTACACAGGTCCTCGTGATGAACCAGGTACAGCACCCGGGAGAAGGGATGATGAAAAGTGACACCTTGCACCAAATGGAGAAATCCAGAAGATGGAGGGGCTTGCCATAAAAGATGGCCAACTCAGGGCTTTATTGTTTATGTACTTATTTTGGTTCTTGGGTCAGAGTTTTGCTATTGTAGCTTAGGCTGGTCTTGAACTCTGGCTCTTCCTGCCTCTATCTCCTGATTGCTGGGGTTATGGGTATTGTACTTAATGGTGTATGAAGTTTTGACCCATTGAATATGAGGCTTCTATGGGATAATCCAGTGGAAGTGCTGGAGTCATGGGGTCTGCAGACAGCTTTGGCTGGAGTTCTGAGAAGTTTCTAGTTAGGGATGGTAAATAACGTCTGGTGTGTGGGATAACTAGAGGGATTTTGCAAGGTGACCTTCCAGAGAGGAGCACTAAGTCTCAGGTCTCAGGAAGCTGGTCTCCTGGAGGAGGTGACCCTTGGGACTCGACTTGAGCGAAGGTTAGCTTTTGGCCATGGAGTAGTAGAAGGGAGGAAGGCCATACTAGGGCCCAAACCAGAGGCCAAGGACACATTTAAATGTGTCTCAAGGGATGTAGCCTGGTGCTTTCTTGTAAAATGAGCTGGGTGCTGGTTTTGGTGCCTGATCATGGTCTCACTTCCTGCCCTTTGCAAAGGGGGTATCTGAGTCTTTCTATGCCTGTCACAGGCTGTGGAAGGTATGAGAGAAGTGAGGAAAGTGATGTTTTGGGTCCTCTCGCTCACTGTATCCTTTGTCTTTCTGCCTTCACAGCCTTGGGGAGCAGTCCCTCCCCAGGAGTCCCTCGAAGGACACACTGTCAACACAGGAAGTCTCTAGATGAGGGCATCGCGGCTGAAGTGAAGCACCCAGGACAGACGATGGCTGTGGCCTCGTCTCCACCAGAGCCTGAAGGCCTCCTGATTGTGAAACTGGAGGAGGACTCGTGGGAGTCAGACTCCAACCCCCAGCAGGAGGCCCACAGCCCTGTCCCTGGCCCTGAGGTTTCCCGCCGCTGTTTCAGGCAGTTCCAGTACCAGGATGCAGCTGGACCGCACGAGGCCTTCAGCCAGCTCTGGGCTCTCTGCTGTCGTTGGCTCAGGCCCGAGATCCGCCTCAAAGAGCAGATCCTGGAACTGCTGGTGCTGGAGCAGTTCCTGTCCATCCTACCCAGGGAAGTGCAGACCTGGGTGCAGGCACGACACCCTGAGAGCGGGGAGGAGGCGGTGGCCCTGGTGGAGGATTGGCAGCGAGAGGCCTGGGCTACCGGACAGCAGGTAAGGCCAATAGTCTGTTCCCCACGAAGAAGCTAGCTAGGTGAGGTCGAGGGCCTGGGGTTGAGTTAATAGTTGCCCCCAAATCACAGCAATAGTAAGCGTTGAGCTACTGTGGTTTACGGAGCCCTGCTGAGCATGCAGCAGGTGGCATTCTAACTGCTTTACTTGCATTAACTCATATAATCCTGCCACAGTTCGATAAAGTGGGTAGGTATCGTTAGCCTAATTTTACTAGTAAGGAAATGGAGGCAAAAGAAAGATAGGTGATTTGTTCAGAATCCTTAGCTGCTGGGTTGTGGAGCCAAGATTTGCACGTGAGGGTGTGTGCCTAGCCATCCCCGAAACAGCC
Organism: Acomys percivali; assembly: GCA_907169655.1. Taxonomy (NCBI): domain Eukaryota; kingdom Metazoa; phylum Chordata; class Mammalia; order Rodentia; family Muridae; genus Acomys; species Acomys percivali. The sequence continues at coordinate 61,949,107 of OU015754.1, read as the reverse complement.
TCCGAGTTCCATTCGGTGTGCATGGTCGGTCTGTGTTCTGTTTCATGTTTAACACAGTCATCCCACATACTTGGATCCCTTTGGATGCTTACAGCAGCACATAGAAACAGCATCACTGTCCCCATTTGTAGATTAGGGCTCCAAGATTCAGATGGCTCACGGAGGTCACTCGGGGAGTGAACCAGAGCCTAAACGCTGCTCCTTGGGTCTCAAGGTTGTGCTGTTTCCACGACAGAGCTGATGCCTCATCTGCAAACATGAAATTAAAATACGCCCGAGTGTGAGCTCAGGTAGGGCATTCACTGACATGCCATGAGCATCCCCTGTGCATCAGGCCCTGTTGGGAGCCTCTTGTGGGCATCCCCCATCCAGTCAGCCACACAGTCTGTCAAGGTAGCTTCTCCTTTTGCTGTTTTTCAAGTGAGTCAACAGCGAGGTATATAACTTGTCCAGATTTGGTTTTTTGGCTTTTTGAGACAGGGTTTCTCTGTGTGTAGCCCTGGCTGCCCTGGACTCACTATATAGACCAGGCTGGCCTCGAACTCACAGGGATTCACCTGCCTCTGCCTCCTGAGTGCTGGGATTAAAGGCGTGCGCCACCACACCCGGCCACTTGTCCGGATTTGTAATAATGGGAAGTGGCGTTATGGACTGGCCAGAGTGGCCGTCCAATGAGCTCCAGGGATCCCCCCTGCCTCCACCTCCCTAGAGCTGGGGTGACAGGTGCACACTCAGGTCCTTATCCTGCTGTGGCAAGCACTTTATTGACTGAGCTTTCTTCCCAGCCCGCAACTTACAGTTTCTTGATTATAAATGCCTTTTCATGAGCTTGCTTGGCATCTGTAAGTTTTTGGTGAGGAGTCTGGGTTATTCTGAGTCTTTTGTATAAACTTAGAATCAATACCAGACAAAGATTCAGCAAAAAAGAGAATTATAGGTCAATCTCCTTAATGAATATAGACACCAAAATTCTCAATGAAGTACAAACCAAATCCAAGAACACACCAAAAATACCATCTACCGTAATCAAGTCAGCTTCATCCCAGAGATGCAGGGATGTTCAATAGTAAATCAATAAATATAATCGTCCACATAAGTTGATTTAAGTACAGAAGCCACATGACCCTCTCATTACATGCAGAAAAGGTCTTGAGAAACTCCAACATCCCTTCATAATAAGAGTTCCAGAGAATCTAGGGATACAGGAGACATATCTCAATGCAATAGAGTATGATATAAACCACAGCCAACACCAAACGGAATGGAATGTTTCCACTAAAATCAAGAACAAGACAACAGTGTTCCCTCTCTCCTCTCCTGTTCAATATAGCGCTGTGCTCTTAGCCAGAGGATAAGACAGGAGAGAGAGAAAAGGGAGAAGCGCATAGGAAAGGAAAATGTGAAACTGTCCTTATTCATAGCTGATAAACACATTCAAGAAAGCATCAGGATACAAAATTCACACACAAAACCCAGTAGCTTCCTATATGGCAGCAGCAAACACACTGAGAAAGAAATCAGGGAAACATAATTCACATTATCTCCCCCACTCTCCCTCCCCAAAAAACCCAGCCAATTGGAATTAATCTAAACAAGAAGCTGAAAGACTTGTACAGTGAAAACTTTAAGACACTGAGAACTTGGAGACGCCACCAGAAGATGGGAAGACCCCCTATGGGATGACGCTGTGAAGACGTCAATGTCCTAAAAGCAGCCTACAGATTCAGTACAATCCCCATCAAAAGCCCAGCACATTTCTTCATAGAAATTGAGGAAAAAAAAAAAATTCTTAAAATTCAAATGGAAACCCAAAACACCCAGGATAGCCAAAACCACCCAGAACAATAAAAACACTGATTTCTGATTTCAAGTTATACTACAGGGCTCTGGCAATACTCCCAGCATGGTTCTGCCATTAAGATAAACATGTTTGACAAATGGGATAGAGGTTAGGACCTAGATTAAAAAAGAAAAACAAAGAAACCCAAACAAACAACCCCCTCCCCCACTCCTACAGCCACCTAATTTTGGCAGAGAAGAGAAAACAAAAACAAAAACAAAAAACTACCATTCCATCAATGTGGGAAGAGTGGTGGTGGTCAAGCATAATGGAGGCAGAGTGGGGGTGGGGTAGGGGGTGAGGAGGTGGGGATGGAGTGGTAGGTGGGGGAAGGAGAGAGAGTGGGGGCCTGGGGCCTGGGGCCTGGTGTGGGCTTTTGGAACCTTAAAGCTCACCCCCAGTGGTCCACCTTCTCCAACAAGGCCACACTTCCTGATCCTTTCCTAAGCTGTCCATGAACTGGGGACCAGGCCTGCAAGCATTTGATCCTGTAGAAGCCAGTGTCATTGAGACATCGCCTCTGCAGCAGCAACAGGTGGTGCCGGTCAAGCTGGATAGCTTGCATGTAGAAGAGTGGGCTGGCTCCCCATCTCTCACTCTGCACAGAACTCCACTCCACACGGATTAAGGACCTCAGCATAAGCCCTGATAGGGGAGAAAGTGGGGACCACACTCCAACTCCCAGGCACAAGAAGGGACTCTAAGCAAGACCCCTGCAGCACAGGGGCCTCATGAAACTGAAAGACTTTTGTACAGGAAAGGACATCAGCATTTGAGTGAAGGGATAGCCTACAGAATAGGGGAAAATAACCAGCTATACATCTGACAGAGGATTGGAATCTAGACTAGACCGACAACTCAGGAAACAAACAAAAAACAAAGGAAAACCACACATGTCTAAACAACAGACAAAACCCAATTAAAATTTGGAGCATGGGCCTATGAGAGAATTCTCAAAAGCAGAAATACAAATGACTGAGAAATACCTTTTTAAACATGGAATATCCTAGCCAGGTGTGGGGGTGCACACCTTTAATCCCAGCACTCAGGAGGCAGAGACAGATAGATGTCTGTGAGTTCAAGGCCAGGCTAGTCTACAAAGTGAATCCAGGACACCCAAGACACACAGAGAAACCGTCTAGAAAAACCAAACCCAGACCCAAAACAAACCAAAACAAACCATTGAATATCCTTAGGTGTCAGAAATGCAAAATAGAACTACTTTGAGGTTTCATCTTACCTTAGTCAACATAGTTAAGAATAAAACAACAGGAACAGAAAACAACTGATGACAAATGGTGTGGCTGTGGGAAGGGGAGCATTTACTGTCTATTAGTGGTGGTGCAGACTGGTTACAGCCGCTATGGAGTCAGTGTGGAGGTTTCCCACCGAGCTGGAAATAGATCTATGCTGTGATCCAGCCATACACTCCTCAGCTTGTTCCCGGAGAACTGTGCTCTGCTCCAGGGATACTTTGTCATCTGTGTTCATTCAGCTTTCTTCGCAATAACCAGTGCCATTAAGTCTGGTTTATACTACTGATGGAGTGAAGTATTCAACAGTTTACCCAGCTGTGAACCCTGCTACAATGACAACCCGCCTGGCAAGGTCTGGCCCTGGGTGCAGTGGTGGTGTGAATGTTATGGGGATAACCAATGCCTTTCTGATTGAATTTAAGGCCTGCTCTGCACAATAGAACTCATGACTGTTAACTGGGCTGAAAGCTCTTTACTGGGTAGTTCACAGGCACTAGGGGAGAACCAAATACTACTGCTGTGCTAAATGGACATAGTATTACACCACCCCCTAAAGTTCTTTATTTTCATAGATGGCCGCATCTTCTGTCTGTCACTAGAGAAACGTCTTTTACAGTAGGTGGTGATACATGGAGAGACCCACAGCTTGTTACCATGCAGAGTAAGAGGCTGGAGTGCTCAGGTCTAACTGGGACATCCACACCGTACACAGTCCCCCCAAGGCTCAGGCATCACCCCAAGATCCGCAGGAAGTTTGTAAGAGATACAGGGGGTGGCTCTGCACTCAAGGGTTCTTTGCTGGGCATGACGAGGCTGTTGTACTCATGAGCTGGGTGCTAGGAGCCCCACCACTCTCATTGTATTCTGTGGGCTTTTTTTTTTTTTTTTTTTTTTTTAGTTGTATTCATGAGGTTTAAAGTACTTTTAGGTTTCTGTTAAATTAATTGTGGGGGCTTTCTACATGCCTGCTCTAGCTCCCAAATAAAGATGTGGAGACCTGTTACGTTTATTAAAAGCCATAAGCACTGCAGCCAGGTAGATCCTCAGCTGTTCTAACCCGACTGTGCTAGCCTGGCCAACTTACCAGCCATGTGCCATTACCTGCTGTCTAGTCTCGCCCCGGCTGCTCCTGCTCCATCTTTGTCCTCCTAGAGACTCTCTCATGGCGACCTCATGGTCACCTCCTCAAGGCCCAGTGACCTTCTTCTCTCTGTTCCACCTGAGACCCCCCCCCCACACACACACTGGCATCACAACTGTCACCTTAACTCGGCTACCCTGTATAGGCTGTTGAGCTCTTTATTGACCAATAGAGATGATGGAGAATAATTTTTTTTTTTTTACACAACACTGGGACAGGAGATTCTTCAATAGTAATGGCAGTATCTGCATCTGTTAGCATGTAGCCCACTGCTAGGCTCAGCAATTAACAATCAATTATACGAGACACATATTACTATAATGTGAATGAAGGTCACCTCTACAGACTCCTCTTGAACTTTCTTCTTTGACTCAAATATTTACTTGTATATTGTTTGAATCCCAAGTATGTTGGGATTTTCCAGCCATCTTTCTGTTCTTGACTTACTTCCATGTGATTGGAGAGCACACGTCATGATTCTTTCAAATTGGCTGAGTGTGTTCCGTAGCCTGGAATATGGTCCAGCTTGGCAAGGAGTGGTCCATGCGGGCTGGAAGATACGTCTTGTGTTCTGTTGTTAGAGACTCTACCTTACAGAAGTCAGTGCTCCGAGAACGAATCGAACACCCCCCCTCGGCCCCTTCAGTTCACTGGTTTTGGTTCTGTCTGTCCCAAGAGCACTGCTGTCGTCTCTGACCATATGCATCCTTTTCTCCTGTGGCTCTGTCAGCGTTGGACTGTGTCATTAGCAGCAGGAGGTTGAAGGTGTGTGTAATCCTTCCGTGGCTTGAGGATTATTATGCCTTTGTAGAATATTGAGCCCTGTATCATGTTATAAAGCCACTCCTTATCCCTGGTGACTTCTCTTGCTCTGAAGTCTGTTGTTCTGAAATTAATACTGCTTATCTCACTCTCTCCCCCCCATGCATATGTGTGCATGTGTGGTATACATGTGTGTATTTGCATGTATGTGGGGGTATGCATATACATGTGTGTGTGCATGCATGTGCACCTTGAGGTTGATGCCAGGGATAATCTTTCAACACTCTTTTACCCCACTCATTGAGAGAGCCTTTCAGTCAGATGCAGAGATCATGGACAAGGCTGGTCTTCCTAGGCAGCTTGCTCTTGGGATCTCTTGCCCCTGCCTCCTGAAGCTGGCCTTACACACAGGTCACCATGATTACCCTCCATTTACATGGACCCCTAGGACCTGAACTCTGTTCTCTGCTTGTTTGTCAAGAACTGTAACTACTGAGGCATCTCCCCGCCCACTTTCTTTTTTTTTCTTCTTTTTTTTCCCCTAAAGATTTATTATGTATACAGCATTCTGCCTGCATGTATGTCTTCAGGCCAGAAGAGGGCGCCAGATCTCATTATAGATGGTTGTGAGCCACCATGTGGTTTTTGGGAATTGAACTCAGGACCTCTAGAAGTGCAGTCAGTGCTCTTAACTCTGAGCCACCGCTCCAGCCCCTTCCCCACTTTCTTTGCTTAGGGTTAAATTGGTATTTCCTCCTTCCTCCTTTACTCTGTTATCTGTAAGGTGTCTTTATATTTAAAGTGGATTTCTTGTGTACAGCATATAGTTGGGTCTTATTTTGTTTTTTGTTTGTTTGCTTGCTTATTTATTTATCTATCCTTGAGGCAGGGTCTTACAGTGAAACCCAGCCTGGCCCCAAACTTGCAATCTTCCTGCCTCAGCTTCCCAACTGCTGGGATTTCAGATGAGTGTCACCATGCCAGCTAACTAGTGTGTTCGGGCCATTGGCAATGAAGGTCACTAGTTCTTCAGCTGGGTTACCAGTTTTTACGTTTCATGGTTTGGTAATCTGAGCTTTCTGCCACCTGACACTGGTTTTCATTCTTATTCTCTTCAAACTGTTGCTGGCCTTTTAGTAAACCTTGTGGTTTTTGGTTAGAAGGTGGCATGTGATGTCTGGAAGGGAAGGGACTGTGTGGATAAGTCTTTTGTGACATAGTGGCTGAGTATATCTAGAGGGCAGCTGATAGCTCTGTGATTAGCCTGGGCCCTGGACTCTGAATTTCATCAGTACTTCCCTGGTTCCCTCCTCTCTTGGATGGGGCAGGCTGCTGGGAAGGCCTTCAGGTGGATAATTCCCATCGCTGGTGCAGAACAGTAGGGAGCTGGCCTGTCCCAACCCTCCTCCTCTCCCCAGCCCCCTCCCAACCCCCCTATAAGCCCCCCCCCCCCCAGCTCCTTATGTAAAGCAGATTATGCTCTGGTGAAATGGTTTCTCCCCAGGCAGGCACTGTTCTCAGAGTACCCGGGCCTGTTTCACAGTGGGACCTGTTCCTGTCTCCAACAGAAGCCCGAGGGGACTTTTCTGTGCTCCTCACAGTGAGAGGAGGGTAGAAGTCTTGGAAGTAAAACTTGTGAAAGCTCCCTTGCCCCCCCCCCCCATCTCCAAGACTGAGTCTCATAGAGCTTGACCCTCAGTTTGTCTGCAGTGTGCCTTCAGCAGACTGTCCGCCATGCTGTCGGGAGGGCTTTCCTGCCAGCACTGGGCCCTGAGGAGGTTTCCGTTCTGGTGGGTACCTCTCTGGGCTCCTGAGCTTCAGGGCAGGCGCATGAGGCTTGGCCTCCCTTCCCCGCTGGCTCCAAGAGCTCCGGTCTTTTAGTGTGTTCAGATTATTTTTGCTGAGGTGGAGCAGTGGCCTCTAACTTCTTACTCACTGGACTGAAACACAAGAGCCACCCTTGTGGTTGCTTCCTCATCTTCTTTGTCACTCACTCTGCCTTTGTTCTGTGTTGACGGTTCCGACCCAAGGGGGTAGAGTCTTCGCTGTACGACGGCAATAGCTGGAGAGTAAGGACTGTTGTCGGGTCCAGTCGTGCAGTGTTTCTGTAGACTGTAACTACTGAGGAGGCCAACAGGCGTAGAAATTATTTTCAGTGTCACATGACTTTATGTGATTTGTCTTTGTGAATGAAGAACATTTTGAATAGTGCTCACCTGCTTGGTACCTGGGTGGCCTCCGGGAGTCAACGAGCCAGTACTCATTTCCTAAAGCCAGTCCCGATAGCTTCCTCCCCGTGTTTGAAACCCTCTTTGGATCTTGAGGGTCTGTTAACCCCAGAACACATCCATACTCAAAGTAACGTGCCTGTGCCGCTGAAGGGGCCTTAACTGACGGTTGGAAGCTCTGCCTTTGTGTGTAGGGACTGGAGCTGTGCACTGAAGAGTCCAGGTCCTTCGAAGCAGTCCAGGAGTTCCAGAGGTTCCAGCCGCAGCCAGTGGCTCGCTGCTCTGAGGGACAGCTCCAGAAACCGTGGGTGGAGAGTACATGTCCTGACCTTTCTAAGATGCCACCTCAGTCCTTGACAGAGAATGGTAAGCACCAGGGATATGGGGACATAAAAGAACGAAGCCTTTCCTCCCAAGGGATGGGCTTGGGAGGTGGGGGGGAGGATGTGCAGAGTTCAAGGATCAAGATAGAAAAAATGTCTGATGGACGTTGACATTGAGCGGTGACGTTAAAAAGTTCTGCAAAGTGGGATGCTTGCAGCATGCCCACTAGCTGGAGTTATAGAGAAGGTGCCAGTGTGGCGGTGGCATTGGCACTCACAGGATGGGGACTTGTACCCCACATATGGCCCATCACTGAAAATAGCTCAGGAGTCCCATGCTCTAAAGGAAGGTGAAATGGCAAGTGTGCCCGGGCATGGGACATGCGTGGCTTGGTCCCAGCATGACCATTGGGAGGCTGTGTGTCAGAAGGAAGTGGTCGTAGAGAGCCAAGTTTCTATCTCACAGGCTTATTCTCTTCCTCAGCTGTCCTCACACCCCAAGTCCCCACTGTTCTAAAGACGGAGAGCACCGGAGATTGGGAGGTGGCAGCCCTGTCCCAGGTAAAGTACTGTTTTCTTTTCCTGTTGTCCTCTTGGTCCTCCTGCTGTGTGCTCCCCTGACCCCCCATGGCCTCTTTAGCAAAGGGATGTAGAGCATAAGACATTAACTTTTGCCCCACTGGGCCTGCCGGCAGTCAGTGACTGTGATGCTGGCCACCCCACCTCCCGCCCCTGCCCCCTCAATCGCCACACAGGGCATCACTGCAGTGTCCTGATCTCTCTTAGGTCTGGTCAGGCTGTTTTAAAGCATCAGTGATATTTAAGGTCCTCTCTGTGTGTGCCACAGGAAGCCCTGAGCCCCAGAAGAGAAGCCAAGGAGGAGCCCTGCCAGGACCCCGCAGGAGATGATCGTGGGAATGGCATGTGCCTGGGTAAGCAAAATGTGCTGTGCTCCAGGGCCCAGCTGGCCTATTTCCGGTACCCTCAGAGAGGGCTTGCCACTTAGAACCAGAGCTCTGCCTTCTCTGGACTTCAGGAGGGTGAATAAGACTGCCTCCTCTTAGCCACTCCTGCAGAGAGTCTGCCGGGTCGTGGTTGAGGCTGCTTGCTGTTTTCCTAGAGCTGGCCCTGCTGGGGCTCATGACCTGGGTGCAGTCTTCTTGGGCCCAGAACTGGACCAGGCCCTCTGTCTCAAAAATTCAGCACCCACCGAGAGCTGCCTCTTGGGAGCAGACTCCTGTGAGGGAGCTCATGAGGCTGAGTGTGAGAAGAGCGAGCAGCTCAGGTTTCCAAATACCCAAAGCCCACATGACCAGCGCGCTTGTCTCTGAAGGCTGGCTGTGTGGAAAGCCGATGCTTCCCATAGGTTTAAACTCATGATAGGCTTAGACTGGACAGTGGGACCCCAGATCGAGAAGTGCTGAATTAGGGTACCCTGAAAAGGCTTTACATCCAAACTCTTCATCTAGTTCTCCTCAAACATTTACTGTGATAAAAGGCTTTATATTTTGTTAGGACCAAGTGTTTCTGGGAAAGTCATCTTGTAGAGCTGCTGTAGTCTTAAGAAATCAGGACATTTATTTCCTCAAAGTGTTCTAGGCACACTCCATATCTGCTCAACAGTGCCCCAAGGGCTCTGCATTTACTCTCTCTCTCTGTCTCTCTTTCCCCCCTGACCCCTCTCTCCTTCCTTCCCTCCCTCCCCTTCTCCCCCTTCCTTCTTCCCTCCCTCCCTCTTCCTTCTTCCTCTCCCTGCCTCTCCACTTCTCCTCTTTCCCTCCCTCTCCATCTCTCTTTCTCTGTTCCTGCCAGAAGGATTTGCTTCATGTTTAGTCTTTGTTTTATCTTATAGGTAACGGTGGCAGCGGAGAACAGAAATTTCCTAGTAAGAGAGAGACACTCACTCTCTCTCTCTCTCTCTCTCTCTCTCTCTCTCTCTCTCTCTCTCCTCCCCCCTCTCTTCTCTCTCTTTCCCCTTCCCTCCACCAGTGATTGGGTTTCTTGAGGTCCTTTGTTTGCCAGCTGTTGACTCATTGTAGCCACTGTGTTCTATGTCTAACAACAGCACAGCAAATGAGAAGCCTGCAGGTCACTTGGTCTCAGTGAGGGTCCTGTTGCTTCCAGGCACCTCTCTCCAGGGGGATCAGCATGGGCGAGTCTCCCATCAGCCTCTTTGAAGAGAGGGCTGTGAGTTTCAGGAGCAGTTTAGAGAAACAAAGCCCAACGGGCCATTTCTGCTCAGTCATGTCTGTTCTTCCTTCTGTGTAGGAGTTCCAGTTTCAAAGCCATGTGTCACCTTCCAGCATGAGCGAGGAGCAGAGACTTTGCATCTGAGCCTTATACATCCTGGGAATGGGCGCACTGCAGATGATAGCCTGGACAGTGAGCAGGACAAGTCAGCCCAGGCAACATCCCAGGAGGACTCAAGGGCCTGGGAAGAGCAATGCCAGTGGGATGGGGAGGACATGAAGGTGTCAGGTGTTCACTGGGGCTATGAGGAGACCAAGACTTTCCTGGCCATCTTAAGTGAATCTCCTTTCTCTGAAAAGCTCCGGACCTGTCACCAGAACCGCCAGGTATATGGGGCTATTGCAGAGCAGCTGAGGGCACGGGGCTTCTTGCGGACTCTGGAGCAGTGTCGCTACAGGGTCAAAAACCTTCTACGAAATTACCGGAAAGCCAAGAACAGTCACCCACCAGGGACCTGCCCCTTCTATGAGGAGCTAGAGGCCCTGGTGAGTGCTCGGACAGCCATTGGAAGACCCACGAGTGGGCCAGGAGAGGCTGTGGCACTCCCCAGGCTGGGGGACAGTGACACTGAGATGGATGACCAAGAGGAAGGGAGCTGGGAGCCTGAGGAGGCAACGGAAGACTACAGCAGTTCTGGCGTGGCCACCGAGGAATCTGCTCAGGGGCCCAGGATTGCAGGGAGCCCAGCTCTGCTCCAGAGCCGCATTGGTAAGGACATGGTGTTTAACTGGATGACTGTCAACCCCGCTGCTGCTTCCTAAGGTCAGAGCTCAGGCTAGGAGTCAGATCACGGACACGAGAGTAAGGTGCTAAGTCTTCATCTCTGACTCACACTCTTACCTCCAGTGACCACGCCTCTTAGTTATAGGAACAGATAACTCTAAAGCCTTGCGCGACCTGGAGAACAGCTGTGTGAGAACAGCCCATTTGTTCACAGCAAGTCTGGGGCCAGAAAGAGTGAGTGAAATACTGAAGGGTAGAGAAACTGACAGCGTAGACTTGAGAGTCACCTAATCTTGCAAAGGGAGAGTCTCTGACACCCACCTGAAGATGCTGGAGCCGCACAGGCAGGGGCGGAGAGACCCTGGCTCCTGCCACGTACTCATGTGCCCCCAGCCCACCCCCGCTGCCTCCTTTGGTTATATCACTTACCTGCAACAGGACCAGAGAGGAGAGGGTGTCCTCAGCCGTAGTGTGTCGCCTGCTTACAAGGTCCATTTATGTCTCTGATCTTTGGGGATTCTCAGGTCCCATGTCTTGTGGAAAGGAGAATTCACAAATGAGACGGGATGTATTTTGAATGAATACGGGGAGAATCTCATCCATGTCAGTGTCTCATCAGCCGAAGCCAAGGGAGTGGGTCCCAATGCAGTTGCTAAAACATGGCCACTTATTGCTCCCCTTCAGTGAGATTGTCTCTTGGGGTGGTGGGAAAGGATGCCTTGGCTGACTTTCCTAACCTATCCCTGAGAAGAAGTTTGTATTCCCAGGTCCCTGGGCCCCTGTTCTAGATACACCCCAGTCCTAATGACCTAGTTAAAGCTTCTAAGTCTCCCACGTCTGAACTTTTCACTTCTGACAGCAGGTGTTCACTGGGGCTTCGAGGAAACCAAAGCCTTTCTGGCAATTCTTAGTGAGTCGCCCTTCTCTGAAAAGCTTCGCACCTGTCATCAGAACAGCCAAGTGTATCGGGCCATCGCGGAACGGCTGCGGGCGCTGGGTTTCCTGCGGACGCTGGAGCAGTGCCGCTACAGATTCAAAAACCTCCTCCGAAGCTACAGGAAAGCCAAGAGCAGCCACCCACCAGGGACCTGCCCCTTCTATGAGGAGCTGGACTCACTGATGACGGCTCGGACTGTGATCAGCGCCATGGAGGCGGCAGGAGGAGCTGCGGGGCTTCCTGGATCTGGGCAGAGCGGTACTGAGGCTGATGACCTAGAGGCCTGGGGTGAGATGGAAGATGAAGAGGAGATTAAACTCCTGACTCCTCCAGATGATACTGGTGAGCCTGCAGTCATTGGATGCTGGCCTTGTACAAAGAGGGCACCTGAGAGGACCAGGGTCACAGCACAACACTCGAAAACCAAGTTCTCAGCACAAAGGAGATTTTATTTGTCCCAGAGGGGCAAAAGGAATGGGTAGGAGACAAAGACAGGAGAAGGGGAAGAGAGGTGACAGATGTGGCTCATAGGCAAATGGCGGTTTATAAAGGTAAAAGGGGTAGCCCTATATTAAGATGAGGTGTTTACTTTTTATTGGGTATATTAATTAGGTGAGCTAAAGGAGGCTTTTGATTGCTGGACTTCAATGCTTTGATAGCTGGACCTTGGTGGTTTGCCTCAGGAGGAGGAAGTGGCCAAATAAGGGGAATAGACCTTGGTGGCCAGCTTTAGGAATGTAACCGAATGGTTTTTTTTTTTAGCAAGGCAGAGGGAACGGGGGAGAAGGGTAAGGCCAGCCAGAGCCAGGTTTGCCTGCTAGAGCCCTTCAGGTACCAGGTATGGTATCTTTGTCTCTGAGCCAAAAGTATGAGCGAGATTGTATTAGGAAAAGATCTTGTGCGTTGCATAGATTCTTTCATCTCTTATTTAGTGATGGTCTGCGCCCAAGGTGGCCAGTCTAGCTTTTCCTGGGACACACCTTGGTAACTACGGAACTGAGTCATGACCCAGGATCAGTTTAATGTCCTGGAGGGTGACAAGAGCTGTTTACTATTGAATCCAGACTTAGAGGAGTGGCTGAAGGGGTGAGCCAGGCTTCATGGTTGCTGGGGTGCGACTACTGTATCCCAGACAGTGCTTTTCAGCTTTTCAGGGTTAGAAGCGCACGTGTACACAAAAACTTGGTAGCTGTCATGCTAGGCACATTTATAAGCTGTGGGATGTAAGATACAAATTTGTGTTAGCCAAACCTCAGAGTGCATGGTATAGGTGCGCGAATGCTAACCAGCATTAACAAACAACTCTCAGTTCTGTCTCTTGTTTCAGGCTTTGAGGTGAAGCGTGAGGATGAAGAGCAGATTTCAGAGCAGGACGTTTTTGGGGATCGGCCTGGAGCCTTACCAAAATACACCACAGAAGCCATTCGCCAGCCTCCCCACTGTGGGGAGGACCGTGAGAATGAGGGTGGCGGGGAGTGGAGAAGTGCTGTCCCATGGGAAGCGTGTTCCTCTGAGGAGGACTTTGAAAAACTTATTGATCATCAAGGCCTGTACCTCACGGAGAAACCCTATCAAAGTGACACGTTTGTCAGTCAGAAATTCCACTTCTTTGCCCACCAACAGCCCCATATGAGCGAGAAGCCCTACCAGTGTCCTGACTGTGGGAACAGTTTCACGGACCTCTCCAGCCTCAACACCCACCAGAGAACGCATACTGAAGAGAAGCCCTCCATATGCCGGGAGTGTGGGGAAATCTTCAGTCAGAGCTCACACCTACTGGAACATCAGCGGGTCCACTCGGTAGGGACTCCCGACCGGGGTAACGCGCCTGTGGAGAGTGTTAGCCAAAGTCCATCTGTTAGTGCTCACTGGAGAAATTCTACATGGGAGATACCTAAAGCGCCTCAGAATGCCAGCATGCGCACGGGCTCCAGAGGCCGTCACAGCAGCTCAGGGGAGAAGCTGTATCAGTGTCCTGAGTGTGGGAGGGGCTTCTCTAAGAGCTCCGCCCTCATCAGTCACCAGAGAATCCACACCGGTGAGAAGCCCTACGAATGCATGGAGTGTGGGAAGAGCTTCAGCAAGGGCTCCAGCCTGTCCAACCACCAGCGAACTCACACCAGCGTGAAGCTCCATCAGTGTGCGGACTGCGGCAAGTGCTTCAGCGAGCGTTCCAAGCTCGTCACCCACCAGAGGGTCCACACGGGGGAGAAGCCCTACAGATGCCTCGACTGCGGGAAGTTCTTCCGAGACCGGTCCAACCTCATCACTCACCATAGAATCCACACGGGAGAGAAGCCGTACAAGTGCCGAGTGTGTGGGAAGTGTTTTAACCAGAGCTCCAGCCTTATCATCCACCTGAGAATTCACACCGGGGAGAAGCCGTACAAGTGCACAGAGTGTGGCAGAGACTTCAACAACAGCTCCCACTTCAGTGCCCACCGCAGAACCCACACAGGAGGGAAGGCAGTGTAGGCCACGCCTCGTCCCAGCAGAGAGCAATAATGTATTCTAATACCTCCCACGTTACTAAAACATGCCAGAAAGAAACCTTGGAGTGTTGAAGCTTGATGTGTACTTACAGATGCTATTTTGGTAGAATTCAGGTCATTTTAAATGAATTACAACTACTAAGGTTTGGAGATACTTCTCCAAAAGCGTAATTTTGGTTTGCACCCCTGCCCCCCAAACTCACACACACATTAATACCCCTACAGAATCGTTAGGCTGTCCTTACATCTGCCGTCCCTAAGAGCTTAGTCAGGGTTTGAGGCGGATGGGTGACGTGGGGGTTAGAGTTGAATCTGTGGCTCTAGGTACTGGTTCCAGCTTCTTCCTGTGCCTTGGCTGCCCCCACCCATGGGAAGTAGTTTTGTTCTCGGTAGTTTGCAGCTGAGGCTAATCCTCTCGGGGAAACCTTGCCACTTGATGGTGAGAGGAGATGGAAACCAAGAGCCAGTGCCTGGGCCACTCCACCGCAGGCTCAGCAGCCAGTGGGGCAGCAGTGACAGCACTGCACAGTCATTAACAATAGCAGACCCAGCTGTCCCCTGAAGATTTGCTCTTTGGCAGCCTGTGTGCCAAGCGCCTTACGTACCATCTCATATAATCCTCCAGTAGCCCTGTTTCCTGGAGTCGGAAATCAAGGACTGGGAAAGTCAGGTGACCTGCATTGGTCACACATATCTGGAAATGGGGGAGGCAGAATTCATCAAGACTCATGTGTCCCCAGAGTCCGGGGGGGGTGTTGCTCCAGTGAGTACATGAAAGCAGGTAACTGGTACTGGGATCTCACAGTGTGATCATGACGAACTCTTCCCTTCCTGCCGGTGAAAGGACTTTGGGATGTTCAGAATTGGTGAAGCACTCGGTCTAAGGCCGAGTTGCTACCAAAGTGATGGGCGGGGGTCTCCATCTTTAAAGTGTTACGGGTGAGGGAAGGGAGGTAGCAGAGGCTGGTGTGTCTTGCGGAGAGGTAGTGCTTTGGCTAAGAATTGGGTTTGGGAGTCCTCGGGCCAGGCCTGTTTCTCATTACATGTGGCTGATCACGGGTAATAAGAAGTCACATCAAACAGGCCTTCCCTCCATGCCCAGTCAGTCACTAGTGCCTTTGGTCTCTCTCTGGCCTGAGAGGGAAGGAGTTGACACATTGTCCTCTACTGGGGGAGGGGGGGCTTGAAAATGGCCCCACATTCATGGCACCATTTTAGCTGAGCCCTCTTGTCCCAAGCTGCCCGGTGCGGTTGGTCTCTCAGACCAGCAACTCACACAGACGGGTCAAGTCGGAGAGGCTCATACACAACCATTTTCTTGCTTGTAGCACTTTAGCCTCTGGAGTTTTTCCTTAGAAAGAGTTTAAAATGTTAACCAAGAGCTTTGGCTTTCATAGGTTCTTAAAGGAAGATGACCTTCTTCATCTACAAGTGGCCTTAGAATGCCATTCATACGCCGGTTATCTCATGGCTCTGGGTAGTCATGATCGGATAGTAGCTGTGAAGAGCTTTGAAGACTGGATTTTCTATCTGCATGTGAAAAAGTGGGGGGAAGATCTTGCCATTCCCACTAAAGGAGGTTACTCCCTAGTCTAGTTCCTTGTTCCAGAACCCTCTCCCAGGAACCAGGCCACCCGAGGCCACCACCTATTAACTCTCATCAGCTTCATCTTATCTCTGAGGAGCAGGGGTGACGGGGTGAGCCCTGGCTAGAAACCAGCAAATGCCAGCAACTGTGATCAAACGATAAACAGAATAATCTGGGTCTAAAAGGAAGGGTCCCGAAGGAGAGAAGAGCATTCTAGAGACAGTTGCCCAGGTAGGAGGCAGCATGGGTTCTAGGTGGGGGTAGCGGCCCAGGCTTATAAACACAGGGCAAGAGATTTGGGGTGGAGCGGCAGCAGTGGCATCCCAGACTGCACAGGTGCCGCGGCAAGGTCACTCTAGGTGCAACAAATCCTTAGGCCTTTTTCTTTCCCACGTTGGAAGCTTAGCCGGGCAGGCCCTTAATGGTGCTAATCTCTTTATGAATTCCAGCCTCTCTTTCAGCACATGCCTTAGCTGTAATTAAATTGCCTAGTGCTTTTTTCCGCTCCGGACTGTTCATTTTGTATTTCTTTATGTCTCACTTGCTCTTTTTTCATTGTAGACCCGCGCAAGAGTTACTGGTCCTAACTGCACCACAGGCACAATGTTATACTGTCTTGAAGTACTCCTAAAGGAATCACTTTATTACTTTTAAATTTAGCCTCAAGCAAGCTCTCAGAACACAGGCAGAAGGGAGCCAGGTTCTTTGCCAAGGCATCACACAGATGGTCTCATAGCTAGTTATTAAGAGACCTCGTTTCCTTCTGAACCCTCGAGCTGGGCCCCCACAGTCTGCGTTACTCTCAGCACTACATTGTCCCGTCTCTTTACTATCACGGTCCCCTAAGCTTTGCATATAACCTCAAACACAAAGCAGCAAGAACAAACTGGAACTGAGTGAGGCTATAAGCAGCCAGAGCTTATCCCCAGTGACATACCTTTTCCAGCAAAGCTCTGCCTTCTAAAGGTTCCATAAGCTCCCAAACAGCACCACCACCCAAGGGTCAAGTATTCAAATACCTGAGCCTAGGGGAACATTTCTCATCAAAGCCACCACAGTCATGTATCGGTGGAGCTTAGATGGCAGACTTCGGGTGACGTGTTCAGATGTGCATTGTCAAGATCTGAGAACTGACTGGAACTCGAATGTGTTGCTGTGAGGTTGTATGGCAGCAGCGGTCCAGTTAAAAGAGGAAGGCTCTGAACTGCTGCAGTGGTTCTGTTGAGGGGAAGAGATACCTTCTTAGGGTTAGGAGGCCGACCTTTGAGGACGGCAGAGGTAAGTGAAGTGCCTTTGGTGACTGGATGGGGCATGCATCCCTCCAAACTGGGGGACAGACACAGGAAATCGGAAGATGGAAGCATAGTTTGTGACATTTTGAAGTCGGAGGCCTTAGTGGACCTTTGAGTAACGGTTCATTTGTGTGGTTGAGCCTAAAGTTGGGGGAGGGGTGGTGTCCGTCCATTTGTATATGTGGGCATGGTAGGCAAGCTCACTAGGAGGAGAGTGTGCTCAGTGTCAAAGGAGTACTGTGCTTGAGACAGAGCTCAAGAAACTACTAACTGGGAAGGGAAACACCCCTCAAAGGCAGCATGGACCACTTCCTACCTCACTCTTGCCATCTTTTGGACACTGCCTCCGTTGTTGCTGACCCTGGCTTCTCAGTATAGTCTTGAGCTTTCTAGAAGCTTCAATGTGAAGGACTGAGCTCCCATGGAAGTGTACTGGCTGCCAGTGCGTTGTCTCTCACTCTTCCCTTTCTGTTGGGACTGTGCTAGTGTCTCTTGTTTTCAGTAATGCCTTCTGCTGCCTTTATTTTACTGTCCTTTGTTCCTTTTCTTTTTTCCCTTTTGGTTTTTCAAGACAGGGTTTCTCTGTGTTAGCCTCGACTGTCCTGGACTCACTTTGTAGACCAGGCTAGCCTAGAACTCACAGAGATCCACCTGCCTCTGCCTCCCGAGGGCTGGGATTACAGGTGTACGCCACCACCACCACCACCACCACCACCACCACCACCACCGCCCTGCTCCTTTGTTCCTTTTCACAAGTCTTTCAGTTTTGAGTTTGGCCACTAAAGCGAGGGTAGCAGGGGCCAGGAGAACCCTGGGTCGTGGTGGCCCCACCCTCTGTCAAGTCAGGTCTTTGGGAAATCATTGAGGTGATGTCTGTTCTTGAACCTGAGCCGCCCCACCTTGCCTGTATCCCCAGGCATCCACCCTCCAGGAGGACTTTTCTCCATGCACAGACTGGTATCTGAGTGCTACCATTCTTTTCTTGGCAGCAGATTCACTCTGCACAGTGGGGAACAGTTCCTCAGCCCTGCCTCTGGAGAATCAGAGTGATATTTGCTGCACCAGGAGAGATTTGTGTTTGGCTGAAGGCAGGGCTGAAGGTACCTGAAGGCCTCCTCTTCCACAGACTCAGCACAGAGCAGCAGCCCTAAAGGTAAGGTAGGGAAAATGTGGCCAGGGCTACGCTGCAGCCTAAAGCGGTTTTCCCTGAGGTCTAGTCCCCAAAACAGAACTCATAGTTAATGACTGCCTTTCCTGACCCCTCTCCAAAGCAGAGCAAAGCAGTTAAGAGTTCTAGCCCCAGTGAGGCTAGCTCTGTTACAGGCTGCAGAGGAGAGCTGGTATCAAACTTGGGTCATCACGATTGGTGGCTAGTTTCTTTGCCTGCTGAGCCATCTCCCTGGCCCAGGGAGCCAGCAGTGTTTGAAGCGGTGAATGCAGCGGTGTTTGGAGTGGAAGTGGGCACGGCAGCTGTTGATAGTTTAGGTTAACCACCAAAACAGATTTCTAAAAGGTCCTGTGCTCTGGGAGCCTTTTCAATATGGAGGCCCTGTAGTTGCCGAGAGCCGAGCTGCCTCTTGTAGGCTCAATTTTCTTAACCAATATATTTTATTAACAACTTAGTGACCGAACATATGTCACTTTTAACCTGACTAATCAAAATAATAGGAAATGAGGATTAATGGACACAATAACAAAACCTTAAGGATATCAGTTCCGAGGAACGATTCTCTGGGCGTGAGCCGCAGGATTTCTCCTGCTAGAACCTGGGGTAGCCAGAACCCAGAACCTCAGCAGGAGCCGGAGCCCTGATTCCTTCCCTCGAGCGGTTCTTTCTAGGAGTGTCTTGAAGGGCAGCAATGAACAGCCAAATCTATCCCAAGTCTCCAAAAAGCCCTCCTTCCAGTTCTGGGCTCATTATCTCCTCCCAGAGTCGGTTCACGGGATCTTTTCAGCTGGCGACAATTAAGCTCCTGCATGAGGTGGTTGCTCTTCTAGTGAATTAACCTCACCTGTTCTCTCACGAGACCGTTCCGATCCCACACTTGAAATCCTAAAAAACAGGTTTATCTCTCCTTCAGCCTCTTGCCGAGGACACAGGTTGTGTCGTTTCCCACCCCCCCATGCCCCCCCCCCCCCCCCCGCTCCTCTGCTCCCTCCACACTTTTACTTCTCTGCTTCTCCCGTTCGGACCAGACATCCAGAGCTCTTACCTGCAAAGGACCCATGTGCCAGACGGTAAGTTCAGCCTCAGGGAGGTGGTGCTGTCACCCCACTTTACAAAGGCTGCAGAGAGGCCCAGGTTAGTAATTTGCTTTAGGCAACATCCAGCTGCAATGCAGGGAAGCCTAAAATCACAAGTCAGTATTTTGGCTCCAGGTCTATACTCCAAGCCAGCGCTCCACTCCAGTGTCCCTTGGAAGACCTTGCACTTTGTGTCTCCCGGTACCCTTCCCCTGTCTGTGTGAGTTCTCACTTCGGAGCAGTCTCCTGCAGCCACACAGAACTGCTCCCCCCCTCCCGGCTGGTTCTCCTCCTCTGCATCTGAGCCTTGCTGTCACCCCAGATGACTTGAACGCCCACAGGAGGTCAAGGTGGGACTGTCATCTTTGATATCATAGCTGCTCACTCAAAGCCTGGGCCTCGAACCCGCCGCCTTCAGCATCCACAATTAGAGTAATCTGCACTCTCTCCTTCTCATGAGCTCCAGGTTTTCTCAGCTGGTTACTCAGCATCTCCCCTTGGCTCCCAGCATGTCCGTGGGGACGTAAGCCTGTTTTCTAACCCTCTGCCCTTCTATGTCTCACCCAGTAAAGAGTATCGTCTACCTAGACAGCTTGCTGTCACATTTCTTTCTTTCTTTCTTTCTTTCTTTCTTTCTTTCTTTTTTTTTTTTTGATATGGAGAAGTTTATTATAAGAGCATGGGGAG
Organism: Acomys percivali; assembly: GCA_907169655.1. Lineage (NCBI taxonomy): Eukaryota > Metazoa > Chordata > Mammalia > Rodentia > Muridae > Acomys > Acomys percivali. The sequence continues at coordinate 61,929,344 of OU015754.1, read as the reverse complement.
AGAAGAAAAGGGGGGTGCACCAGAGACAGACAAAGACAGAGATACAGAGACAGAGGAAGAGAAACAAGAGAAATGAGAGAAAGAAAGAAAGAAAGAAAGATAGATAGATAGATAGATAGATAGATAGATAGATAGATAGATAGGGTTTGTCTTTTTATAATCCTGGGTAAGGGCATGCCTAGTGGCAGGTAGGTTATGATGGCATAGGTTGCTAGCAGGCAGGCCTTCTTTACTTTTTCAAGAGGCTCCTGCTAGTTTTGAAACCATGATGTCCACTTTGGAGAGATCATGTGAAAAATCAATCATTGGAAGCACATTTAATGTTACTTGCACATTGGGAGTTGCCTCTCAACACCCTTTCTGTCTCTTCCTTGCTGGTCTGTTGGTTGTTCTCTGCCTTCCTGCTGTGTTGCTTGGCTTCTGACCACTAAAGGCCCCAGTTTCCGTGTCATCTATCTCTTTAGGGATGCACACACAACTCAGCTGAAGGCAATGACACGTATGTGAGTGAGTCTCCTGGCCTAACTGGATACCTGAGAAAGGCTTCTTTGTATCTTAGAAAAAGTAAAATGGAAAGATGGCTTTTCAAGGCATTGAAATTTCAACAGGCTTGTTGTGGTTATTGGTAACTATGAATGGAATCAGCTTATGGGCTAGGAAAGCTCCGGATAGACATTTCATGGCAGACAGGTTGATACTGCAGAACTTTCCAGCCTCAAACTTTCCCTGACTTTTTGTAGTAGAAACCTGGGGAGTCTTACAGCTGTGCACTTGTGTTTGTTTATTTTTTTGTTTTTTTAAATTTTTTTATTAATTTATTCTTGTTACACATCTCAATGGTTATCCCATCCCTTGTATCCTCCCATTCTTCCCTCCCTCCCATTTTCCCCTTATTCCCCTCCCCTATGACTGTTCCTGAGGGGGATTTCCTCCCCCTGTATAGGCTCATAGGGTATCAAGTCTCTTCTCGGTAACCTGCTGTCCTTCCTTTGAGTGCCACCAGGTCTCCCCCTCCAGGGGACATGGTCAAATATGAGGCACCAGAGTACATGAGAAAGTCGTATCCCACTCTCCACTCAAGTCATATCCCCCACTCCACTGTTCTGACCATTGGCTAGATCTGGGTAGGGGTTTAAAGTTTACTGTCTTTATTGTCCTTGGCTGGTGCCTTAGTTTGAGCGGGACCCCTTGGCCCAAATCTCCCTATCATAATGTTCTACTTGTAGGTTTCTAGGACCCACTGGATCCTTCTACTTTGCTATTCTCCCATGCTTCTCTCATCTAGAGTCCCAATAGGGATGTCCTCCCCTCTGTCCCAGTTTCCTGGTAAGTGAAGGCTTTCGTGGGACATGCCCCTTGGGCTAGTATGCAGATGTAAGTGAGTATATACCATTTGAGTCTGCTTCTGGATTAACTCACTCATTATGATCATTTCTAGCTCAATCCATTTATCCACTAATTTGGGAATTCCTTGTTTTTAATAGCTGAGTAGTATTCCATAGTATACATGTACCACAGTTTCTTTATCCATTCTTCTACTGAGGGACACTTAGGCTGTTTCCATGATCTGGCTATTATGAATAAGGCTGCTATAAACATGGTTGAGCAAATTTTCTTGTGTGCTGGAGCATCTTCTGGGTATATTCCAAGGAGTGTAATAGCTGGGTCTTGAGGAAGCCCTATTCCCAGTTTTCTGAGATAGCACCAGATAGATTTCCAAAGTGGCTGTACTAGTTTGCATTCCCACCAGCAATGAAGGAGTGTTCCTCTCTCTCCACATCCTCGCCAGCATGTGGTGTCGCTTGAATTTTTGATCTTAGCCATTCTGATGGGTATAAGATGGAATCTCAGAGTTGTTTTGATTTGCATTTCCCTGATGACTAAGGATGTTGAGCATTTCTTTAAGTGTTTCTCAGCCATTTGATATTCTTCTGTTGAGAATTCTCTGTTTAGTTCCAAGCCCCATTTCTCAATTGGGTTATTTGGTCTGGTGGTGTTTAATTTCTTGAGTTCTTTATATATTTTGGATATTAGACCTTTGTCAGATGTAGGGTTCGTGAAGATCTTGTTCTAGTCTGTAGGCTGTCGCTTTGTTCTCTTGACAGTGTCTCCAGCCTTACAGAAGCTTCTCAGCCTCATGAGGTCCCATTTATTAATTGTTGACATTAAGGCCTGGGCTGTTGGTGTTCTGTTCAGGAAGTTGTCTCCTGTGCCAATATGTTCCAGGCTCTTCCCCACTTTTTTCTTCTAACTGACTTAGTGTCTCTGGTTTTATGTTGAGGTCTTTAATCCACTTGGATTTGAGTTTTGTGCAAGGTGACAAATATGGGTCCAGTTGCATTTTTTTACACATAGACCTCCAGTTAGACCAGCACCATTTGTTGAAGATGCTATCCTTTTTCCATTGAATAGATTTGGCTTCTTTGTCAAAAATCAAGTGACCATATGTGTGTGGATTCATATCTGGGTCTTCAATTCGATTCCACTGATCAACCAGCCTGTTGCTGTGCCAGTACCATGCTGTTTTAATTACTATTGCTTTATAGTACAGTTTGAGATCCGGTATGGAGATTCCTCCGGAGCACCTTTTATTGTACAAGATTGTTTTAGCTATTCTGGGTTTTTTTTTTCCATATGAAGTTCAGAATTGAACTTTCAATGTCTTTAAAAAATTGTGTAGGTATTTTGATAGGGATTGCATTGAATCTGTAGATTGCTTTTGGTAGGATGGCCATTTTTACTATGTTAATTCTCCCGATCCATGAGCAAGGAAGAGCATTCCATCTTCTCATGTCATCTTCAATCTCTTTCTTCAGAGTTTGGAAATTTTTTTCAAACAAGTCCTTCACTTGCTTAGTTAGAGTAACTCTTAAATATTTTATATTGCTTGTGGCTAATGTGAAGGGTGTGGCTTTCCTAATTTCTTCCTCTGCAAGCTTGTCATTTGTGTATAGCAAGGCTACAGACTTTTTTGAGTTAATTTTGTATCCAGCCAATTTGCTGAAAGTGTTTATCAGCTGTAGGAGTTGTCTGGTCGAATTTTGGGGGTCTCTTATGTACACTATCATATCATCTGCAAATTGGGATAATTTGACTTCCTCCTTTCCCATTTGGATACCCTTGATCTCCTTTTGTTGTCTTATTGCTCTGGCAAGAACTTCGAGTACTATATTGAAGAGATATGGAGAGAGTGGGCAGCCTTGCCTTGTTCCCGATTTTAGAGGAATTTCCTTGAGTATCTCACCATTTACTTTGATTTTGGCTATTGTCTTGCTGTATATAGCCTTTATTATGTTGAGGGAAGTGCCTTGTATCCCCGATCTCTCTAAAACTTTAAACATGAATGGGTGTTGGATTTTATCAAATGCTTTCTCTGCATCTAAAGAGATGATCATGTGGTTTTTTATTTTCAGTTTGTTTATATGGTGGATTACATTGATGGATTTCCGTATATTAAACCATCCCTTCATGCCTGGAATGAAGCCTACTTGGTCATGATGAATGATATCTTTGATGTGTTCTTGTATTCGTTTTGCAATAATTTTATTTAGTATTTTTGCATTGATGTTCATAAGAGAAATTGGTCTGAAATTCTCTTTCTTTGTTGAGTCTTTGTGAGGTTTAGGTATCAATGTGACTATGGCCTCATAGAATGAATTTGATAATGTTCCATCCATTTCTATCTTTTGGAGTAGCTTGAAGAGTATCGGTATTAGCTCACCCTTGAAGGTCTGGTAGAATTCTGCACTGAAACCATCTGGCCCTGGGCTTTTTTTGGTTGGGAGACTATCAATGATTGCTTCTATTTCTGTAGGGGAAATGAGACTATTTAGCTTGTTTATCTGTTCTTCACTCAACTTTGGCAAGTGAAATTGATCAAGAAAATCGTCAATTTCCCTTAGATTTTCAAATTTTGTGGCATACATGCCTTCAAAGTAGGATCTTATGATTCTTTGTATTTCTTCAGTGTCTGTTGTTATGTCTCCCTTTTCATTTCTGATTTTGTTGATTTCAATACTGTCTCTCTGCCTTTTAGTTAGTTTGGCTAATGGTCTGTCTATCTTGTTGATTTTCTCAAAGAGCCAGCTCTTGGTTTTGTTGATTCTTTGGACTGTTTTCTTAGTTTCTAATTTGTTAATTTCGGCCCTGAGTTTGATTATTTCCAGACGTCTACTCCTTTTGAGTGTTTCTGCTTCTTTTTTTTTCTAGAGCTTCCAGTTGTGTCGTTAAGATGTTTATGTGCGATGTTTCCAATTTCTTTTTAAAGGCACTTAGTGCTATGAATTTTCCTCTTAGCACTGCTTTCAATGTGTCCCACAAATTTGGGTACGTTGTTCCTTCATTTTCACTGAATTTCAGAAACTCCTTGATTTCTTTCTTTATTTCTTCCCTGACCCAGGTGTCATTTAGTAGAGAGTTGTTTAGTTTCCATGTACGTGTAGGTTTTTTGTTATTTCTGTTGTTGTTAATTGCAGCCTAAGAGCATGGTGATCTGATAGGATACAAGGTATTATTTCAATCTTCTTGTATCTGTTGAGGCTTGCTTTGTAACCTACGATGTGATCAATTTTGGAGAAGGTTCCATGGTGTGCAGAGAAGAAGATATATTCTTTCTTGTTTGGGTGAAAGGTTCTATAGATATCTATTAGATCCATTTGACCCATGGCATTGGTTAATGATGTTATTTCTCGGATTAGTTTCTGTTTCAATGACTTATCCTTCAGTGAGAGTGGGGTGTTGAAGTCTCCCACTATTATTGTGTGGGGATCGATGTGTGGTTTAAGCTTTTTTAGCAGATCTTTTACAAATGTGGGTACTCTTGTATTGGGAGCATAGATGTTCAGAATTGTGATGTCATCTTGGTTGACTTTATCTTTGATGAGTATGAAGTGTCCTTCCTCATCCCTTTTGATTAATTTTGGTTGAAAGTCTATTTTGTTTGATATTAAAATGGATATGTCTGCTTGCTTCTTGTGACCATTTGCTTGGAATATTTTTTCCAACCTTTTACCTTGAGGTAATGCCTATCGTTATGGGTGAGATGTGTTTCTTGAATGCAGAAGAATGTTGGATCTTGTTTATGCACCCATTCAGTTAGTCTGTGTCTTTTTATTGGAGAATTGAGACCATTGATGTTGAGAGATATTAACGACCAGTGACTGTTAAGAATCTTAATTTTGATGTTGTTTCCAATCGAGCATTTGTGTAGTTGTGTTTTTGCCATGGTATAGTTATCTATTTCCTGAGTAGTTTTGGTTGTAGCTTGACCCTTTGGGATGGAGTTTTCCTTCTAGTACCTTCTGTGAAGCTGGATTTGTGGATAGGTGCTGTTTGAATTTGTTTTTGTCATGGAATATTTTGTTTTCTCCATCCATAGTTATTGGTAGTTTTGCTGGGTAAAGTAGTCTGGCCTGGCATCTGTGGTCTCTTAAAGTTTGCAGGATCTCTGTCCAGGCCCTTCTGGCTTTTATGGTCTCTGCTGAGAAATCGGGTGTAATTCTAAGAGGTTTGCCATTAAATGTTATTTGGCCCTTTTCCCTTGCAGCTTTTAATACTTTTTCTTTGTTCTGTATGTTTTGTGTTTTGATTATTATGTGACGGGCAGTTTTTCTTTTCTGGTCAATTCTATTTGGTGTTCTGTAGGCCTCTTGTATGTTTATAGGCATCTCTTTCCTTAGATTGGGGAAATTTTCTTCTATGATTTTGTTTAGAATAGTTTCTGGGCCTTGGAGTCTGATATCTTCTCTTTCTTCAATGCCTATTATCCTCAGATTTCTTCTTTTCATGGTGTCCTTAATTTCTTTGATGTTTTGTGTCAGGAGTTTTCCAGATTTGGCATTTTCTTTAATGGTTGCTTCAAGATCTGTGATTGTATCTTCTAGACCTGAGATTTGTTCTTCTATCTCTTCGATTCTGTTAGAAAAGCTCACCTCTGTGTTGCTCACCTTCTTCTCTGAGGTCTCACATTCTCATTTTTCTTCTGTCTGTGTGTTTATCATTGAATCCATTTGCATCTTCAGATCTTGAACTGATTTTTTTTATTTCTTTCATCTGATTGTTTGTATATTCCTGAGTTTCTTCCATTGCCTCTTTATAGGTCTTCAGTGCTTGAACCGTTTTATTTCTTTCTTTTATCTGGTTTTTTGCATTTTCCTTAATTTTTTCCAGTTCCACTCTATGTGCTTCTTTTATGTCTCTCACCTGTTTGGCTTCGTCTTGCTGCATTTGATTACGAATTTTATTTGTTTCCTCCATTAATATCCCCATTACTAAGGATTTGAGGTCATTTTCTTGTATTTCCATTGTATTTGAGTTCTCCGGGTTGTTTTCTTTGGGATAGCTGGAAACTGGAGACGCCATGTTGTTTTGGGTTTTTTTGCGCATGCTTTTACGCTGTTCTTTAGACATCTTGCCATCTTTGTTTTTGTTGGGTAGCTTCCAGAGTTGGATGGAGGGAGTCTGATGCTAGATTCACTTGTTTTCTCGCGATTTCCATAGGCTGGAAGCTCTGATGCTTCACTGGTGTGGATGGCAGGAGGTTAGCCCTGTCTTTTTGGACTCTCATAGCCAGTGATCCTCAGCTCCCCTGTGCTGTGGGTCCTGTAATTGTCTGGGTCTCTGAATGAGCGTTGGGTCAGGCCAAGGTATCCACAGCCTTCTGGGTTCCCTGCCAAGTCCAGCCAGGGACACTGGGCCCGAATCACGCACCGAGCTCAGCTAGATTCTCAGGGCCTGAACCATCTGCCGAGCTCAGCTAGGGATTTTGGGCCCAAAATGCACACAGGGTCCAGCCAGAATTTTTGGGCTAGGACTGCGCACCAAGCTTAGCTAGGGGCTTTTGGCCCAAAGTGCGTGCTGTAGTCAGTTATTGACTCAGGCCCGAACCGTCCACCCAGCTCAGCCAGGAATTCTGGATTCAAACTGCACACTGTGTCCAACCAGAGTCTTAGAGCCAGGACTGTGCCAAAATCTCCACTAGAGTTTCTGGGCCCAATCTGTCTGCCAAGCACAGTTAGGGACTCTGGCCCTAAACTGCATGCCGAGCTCCACCCGAGTCTCCGGGGCGGAATTGTGCACTGAGCTCAGCCAGGGACTATGGACCCACACTGCACGCTGAATTCAGCCTGGGACTATGGACCCACACTGCACGCTGAATTCAGCCTGGGACTCCGGGCCTATACTGCGTGGATAGTCCAGCCAGAGTCTTGGGGCCGCCGAGGCTGTGTGCACTTGCTGTCATATTTCAATCTCCTCCCGTCGCTTCTACGTCCAGCCAGACTCTGTATACCGTGAGATCAATCTCCCCAAGGTGTGTCCACTCCATCATCTGTCTCTGTTTGTTCTTACCACTACCGCCTGCACCCTAGCTGTGTTTACCCATTCCACCCATACCCAGTGGCTGTCCCCACCCATACCCAGTGGCTGTCCCCACCCATACCCAGTTGTCCCCACCCATACCCAGTTGCTGTCCCCACCCATACCCAGTTGCTGTCCCCACCCATACCCAGTTGCTGTCCCTACTTATGCCCAGTTATGGAACTGATACACCTGCCGTTCTCGGTTCTCTTCAATGCATGCTCCAAAAGCTGCCTTCTACTTTCTCTGACTTTGCAAAGCAAGGCCCCGCCACTCCCTTCCAGCTACAGTTGTGTCATTTTGCCCTGGCCCTTCTGTCACACACTCCTCTCCCTATTCGATCGTGCTCTGACTATGTTGGTCTCTTTCTACTCCTCCCACACTCTGGGCCCTCGCCAGGCTCCACACATGTTGTTTCTGCTACTGGCATGCTCTTCCCTGCGCTCACGCACCTGGCTAACTCCCACTTACCTTTCAGGCCTCAGTTTAAGTCACAGGAAGTCCGGCCCTGACTCCCACCCCAGCTTGGGGTCATCCCCTCACCCATTGCTGTCCTTGTAATGCTCACTGTTGTTTGTCATTACATGTATAATTCTTAGTGCCTGTGCTGGACCAGGTTGGTCTCCCTGAGAATGTGGAGGTTTTGTTTAGGGGTTTTCTTATCATGAAGCCAGTGCCGTGCACAACACGGCAGAGGGACAAAGCTGGAGGTCCTAGCCAGGCCGATGTCAGTCATAGGAGGTGTCTGGCTAGTCTGCACCGTACTACTTTACTGCAGAGAGAAGCATGTCTCAGGGCCTCCTCCCTCTCTCTTCCACTCTGTCTCAAGCTCAGGTATCACAATTCAGGTATTGCTACCCGTGGAACAAGGCCTTGCACTTCTTGTCATGTGTGCCCGGCACGGTCTATTGTGCAAGGATCCATCCAGAGAAACGCAAGCTCTCTGTTGCCAACATTTATGCTATTGACTGCGGCCAAAGGAAAACAGAGGCGCAGCCAGCGAGATCGTCACCCCAATAAATTCACAGCCAATTAGGTCCCACACAGTGCCCAACAATCACCCCATGAGGTTGTTTATGGCAATAATATGATGGTAAAACACTGTATAATGAAAATGTTCAATAAAAGGGTCTGGGATACAAATTACTGCACTGGCAAGCAAGGAAAATGAGCAGCCACTTAAAATGTGGAAATAAGATGCGTTAACGTGACTGGATGTAAAAAACAACCAGCCCACAATAAATAGCTGGGAAGTGTAACATTATAAATGTGCACATGACATGAGTGTGTGCTGGATCTATAGCACGCAACAAATGTGCTTTTCTCAAGAGTTATAGCTATTTATTCTTTTGTAATTTTTTAAAAGTGTAATGGTCAAAATTAATCTTTTCTAAAGTGAGGTTATTTATTTCTTTATAAAATGAGTGCAAGGGCTGGGGGTGCCCCCCGGCTGTTCCCAGGCTTCTAAATGTAATAACCTCTCTTTCTGCTCTTAACAATATACTCCACCGGAAGTGCATTGGCTGGGTGCTGCATGAGAATTTATTTGGGATATTATTTACAAATTTTACATCTTATTAAGTTCACTTATTATGCTTGTGTTTAATCTAGGGGATTGGTTCATTGTTTCACATTTGTGGGGAATTTCCCTTCCTCCCACCCCTGGGATGATTTATATAAGGGATGGGTCCTATCTATATATTTTGGAGGAGTTCCTCTTTAAGGAGTGTAACCCTGATGTGTTCATGGAAAAGCCCACTAATCATCAGGGCATATGAATTAATCCACACTGAGGTTTCTGGTTTCACGCCTGCTAGGACAGCCACCACTCAGAAGACATGAGAGAATGCTTAGGATGTGGAGAAACAGGAGACATGCGCTTGGTTGGTGGGAATGGAAACTAGTGTAGCCATTATGGAAACCAGTATGGAGGTTCCCCCCAAAATTAAAAATAACAACTACCACAAGATGGGGATACTCCACTTCTGTACATCCAAAGGAAAGACAAGCAGTGGTCTGTACATAACGGGATACGACTCAGCCTTCAAAAACCAGGAAGTGCGTGCTGTCCCTGTGGGTGAAAACAGGCAGGGGCAAGGGGACACGTGTTGCATGATCTCAGTTGTGTGTGTAATTTAAAAATTGGGGATAGGGGTCCCCGAGTGATGATCAGCAGGGGCTAGGGAACGGGGTGCCTGGGAGATGCTGATCAGTTAGATAGGGGAATGCCGTTCAGAAGATCTCAATAAAAACACATCCGTGTGCTTGTACATGGCTGAGTAGGTGTGTGTCCTAAGTGTCTGAGATAATGCATGTGATTGGCTCAGCCATTCCATAATGAGTATGTTTCACTGGGTTTATTGTGCACACTGGAAATTAATGCAGGTACTGTTCACTCACAAACAATACATAAAAAAGGACTGCCAGAAAAAGAGAATTCGAATGCACACATCCAAGTTAAATACCCTCAAAGCGTGTTTTAAAAAGTACTGTAGACCTAATCCTTCCACCCAACTCCCTCCCCACCCCCACCCCGAGACAAGGTTTCTCTGTGTAGCTCTGGCTGTCCTGGAACTCGATCAGTAGACCAGGCTGGCCTTGAACTCAAGAGATTCACCTGCCTCTGGCTCCCAGGTGTTGGGATTAAAGGCGTGCGCTGTCACCACCTGGCTCAACTCTTCATCTGAAGTCTAAAACAGTTCATTTGGGAAGGTAACGATGATGATGCCGAACTCACACACTCTGCCTTTGTTTCCTCTGTGCCTGTTTTGAACTGCGCCTGCCCTGGCTGAGGAGTCAGCCATTTCCCCAAGGAAAGAGGGCCTTTGAGTGCATGGTATCAGGAAACCAGGAGGCCAGAGGCCTGTGAGATGGCTCAGCAGGTATAGGTGCATGTTCCCAAACTCAATGACCAAACTCAAGTTCAAGCCTCAGGACGCACGTGGTGGAAAGAGAGAGCTGAATCCAACAAGTTGTCCTCTGACCTCCACATGTGCACTATACAAATAATTAAATAGATATGTAGATAAGTAGATAGATAGATAGATAGAAAGATAGATAGATATGTACATACCAAGAGATATGTCAGCTGTGCCCATTGCTACTGGGGCATATCACTTCAGGAACGTTCTCATGGACAGAAATTTTAAATAAAGTGAATTTAAATTAATATTTATAACTCAAATGTAAAATAACGTGTTTTTAAATTGTAGTGTGTGTGTGTGTGTGTGTGTGTGTGTATATATATATATAAATTATTTGATGTCATGTCATATATTTTGATCGTATTCACCCCTCCTTCTTCCCCCTAACTCCTTTTAGATCCACCCCTGACCTCCTCAGTTCCCCAACTTTGTGTCCTGCTTTTTTTTTTTTTTTTAAATATAACCTGCTAAATACAATTTGTGCTACTATATGCTCCTGAGTGTGGGACTACCCATTTGGGCCTGGTTGACCTACCAAAGGCCACATCCTTAAATATTTTCCTCTCTTCAGAAGCCATCAACACTTTTCAGTTTGGGGTCCTACTTAGCTTTCTGTTGCTGTGATAAATACCATGGCCAACATTTGGTGGTGTGGGCACAGGAGAGAGGTGGTTCTGCTGCTTGACACTTGTGGAAGGCGGGAGAGCTAGCCCCACCCCTTTCCTGGGCAATGTGGGAGAGCTGGCCCCACCCTTCCAGGGCAGCACAATGGGCTTTTTGTTTGTTTGTTTGTTTTGTTTTTCAAGACAGGGTTTCTCTGTAGCTTTGACTGTCCTGGAATCGCTTTGTAGACCAGGCTGGCCTTGAACTCAAAGCTCAGAATATTTTGTTTCTTTTGCAGCACCGGGGTGGGGGTGAGGGGTGAGTGGGAGGGGTAGAGGGGATGGGGGAGGGAGCAACTCAGGGCTTTGCACATGCTAGGCAAGCCACACCCCTAGCCTGAATGCTTTCTTTCTGTTTAAAATCCCAAAGTTTTCCTGGGATGACTCAGAGCTGAGCAGGCTGGATGAATATTTCTCAGAAACTGGTACATCTCTTAACATGTAGGTGAAAATTTTCTTTTAATTGTAGTTTTTATTTTTTATTTTTTATTTTTATTTTATTTATTTATTTATTTATTTTGAGACAGGGTTTCTCTGTGTAGCCTTGGCTGTCCTGGCAATTTCTAGTATTTTTTATATATAACTTTAAATATTAATTCTGCTTGATTTACTTAGGCCTCCCCGTTCAGGATGCCCATTGCACATGAATCATCTTTCTCTGTCTTTTCTTGATTTCTTCCTATTTTTAATGTTTTCCCATTTCTTCCTGTGTTCCTGGATGTTCTGGTTTCTCCAGCATGACCTTTATTGCACTTTTGTTCTTTATCTATATCTATCACCCCCCTTTAGAGTGCTCCTCATTTCTAAGGTATGTCTGACATTTTAAAATCTATGTCCATTTCTAATCGGAGTTTTTCAATTTCTCAACTTGTGCTACATTAATTCTTTCATGTGTTTGGGTGTTTTGCCTGCTTCTGTGTCTGTGTGCAGTGTCCTCAGATTCCAGAAGAGGACACTGGCTCCCCTAGAACTGGCATAATATATGGTGTTGGAAATTGAACTGGGTTCTTTACAAGAGCAGGCAGTGCTTTTCACTGCTGAGCCATCTCTCTAGCCTCCCTGTGCTGTATTTTAATCTTTGCACTTAAGTTTGCTTAATTGAGGTTAAGATGCTTCAAAAGGCATTCTCTTCTTATGTATTTCTAGAGGAGTAGTTTAATTAGTTGCTATGCTGTGCTACTATTTTCTGTATTCTTATTTGTGTGTAGCTGTGTGTATGTGTGTGTGTGTGTGTACACGTGAGCATACATGTACATGCTATGCGTAGGCATGGAGGTCAAAGGGCAGCTTCCAGGAGTCAGTGCTCTCCTTCCAGCCTCTTGAGGTAGTGTCTTCCCTGCTGGTGCTACTGTGCTGTGTACTCCAGAGCAGCCGGCCGGCCTTTGAGATGCCAGCTGAGCCTCCGGTTTCCTCTCCCATCCTGCTCTAGGGGTGCTGAGATTACGGAAGCAGGCTGAGGCTGAATGGAATCCAGGGATTGAGCTCAGGTGGTCAGGCTCAAGCAGTGCGTGCCCTTACCCATGCCACCGTCTCGCCGAACCCTTACTTCTCATTGTCATGGAAACTACAAGGACATGTGGATGTGCTTTTCGGTTCATGATAAGAGAAGTGTGAAGATCTAGACCAGTCCTCAGGGGCGATTCCAGTGGAAGGAGGGGTGCAGTGGCTTTTGATTGCTTGTGGTTTCCTAGTTCAAGGGCACTTTATTAGTTACTTTGTGCTGTGGCTGAGTGTTCTTACAGGAGGAGCAACTCTGGGGAAGGAGGGTTTGCTCTGGCTTACAGTTTGAAGGGATACAGCTCACCATGGTTGAGAAGCATGGCGGCAGGTCATCGTAGGTGCAGCCAGAAAACAAGGGTGTGTGTGTGTGTGTGGCGCTTCTATTAAACTTCAAGGCCAGCCTACCTCCCCCACTGACTTGCTCCTTCCAACAAGGCTGCACCTCTGAGAGTTCTACGATCTTCTGAAATAGTACCCCCTGCGCCAAGGGTTCAAACACATGCGCTGATGGGGGAGCGTTTTGTACTCAAACCACAGCAGCTGCCTTCTTCCGTCAGTGCCCGAGGGGTGGTGGGGATGGTGTATCTTGGCTCTCTGTGGGTTGGTGTGCTGTGCCCCTCTTTCTGCACCTCCCCTCCTCTTTCTGTGCCCTTCGCTTTAATGGCGCTCTTACCCTGTCCTGGTGTTTGCGGGCAGTAAGAAATTACCTGCTCTTTTTCTGGCAACCGGGGTGGGGATGGGGAGTGAATTTCTGCTCTGAACCACCTCCTTTGAAATGGGGTTTGCTTCCCCCTCGGCAGTCCCTGACAGTCAGCCCTGCCAAGCAGACGGAGGTTCAGAGGCAGGGATCAGCCCATCCAGCTGGCCCCTGGTAACTAGAAGGTAAATACCAGATGTTACGTCCCAGACAAAATGCCTTCACCGAAATGGGGAAGGTTGGTTTAAGTCGGGTTACTGAAGAGAGGAAGTTGGAACTCAAGTGCAGTGGAGACATGAAGCCGGGAAGCTGCAGGTGACCTAGGTGCACGCTCCATACAAGACGACGATGTCCTAATTCCCACCGGCTTCCTTGTTCCTTTAGAGACCTACGTGGAAGACCTCCCCACGTCCTGGAATCCTTGGATCCTGACCTCCACAGCCTCAGCCAAACTCCATCGCCTCATCACCAAGAAACACCTGCCCCAGCCACGAAAGAGGTCATAGAGATGTAAGAAAACCAATGCAAAAATTTATATTTTATTTGAATTCAAAAAATTTAAAATTGCCTTCAAATTCGGGAAAGTCCCACAATGCAGAACTCAGGGGGAAGCCTCATATACAGAGACAGATAACTTAAATGCATATACTGCAGACAAGCTGAGAAGGGGCCTAGATTACATATTTACAGCACGTGATGCTTTCTGAAAACCATATTTATACATTTTATTACATTTACAAAAAAAAAAAAAAAAAAAAAAGGCTTCCGCTATCATTTACCTACAATAATGAAAAAAATGTACACCTTTTTTTTTCTGTCTTTTTTGGTACTGTACAAACTTTGTATAGTAAAAATATATCTCTGTACAAAAGATTTTTGTTTTTGTTTTTGTTTTACTTTTTTTTTTTCCCCCTCGTGGGATGGAGGTGATAGGTACAGGGTATGGATGGTAGGTGAAGGACTTAATTTGCCTTGTTCCCTTCTGAGCCTCTAGGGGGATGTAGAGAAAGTGCCCAAGGCCAGAGAAGGTGACACACAGCACAGTGCTGGGTGCCCACCGGCCTGTGCTCCTTGAATGTCTCCTGGGACCTTCCAAGGACACACAGGGGAGGGAGTGGGGCAGGGCTGGGGGAACGCACTGGGAAGGAGGGAAGGGAGCCCAAGAACCTCCTGCCGTCATTACCACAGGTAAAACAATGAGCAAGTTTGTCTATAGACGGCTCCTCTCCCACCTGGTGCTGAGTCCCAGAGGGACGCGTGGGTGGGAGTGGGTGGGAGTGGGCCCGCCCTTGGCAGTCTTCGAGGCCCCCGCTGGAGCATGCGTGGGGCCGCTCACTTCAGCCCACTGTCCTTCAGCTCTTCTGACCAGTCCAACCCGGAGGGGCCTGAGAAGCTGTGTGGGTCTGGCCCTCCGTGCCCACATGTTCCGTTCTATGTACGTGTCATTTCTATATGTCCTACAAAATATCTGAGGCTGCTGTTCACACGGAAGCAGGGGTGTATACTCACGGGGACCTCCCGTAGGACAGAGAAAGCGACTCTAAATATCGCTATGTTGATTTCTAAACTCAGCAGCTTCCCAACCGCACTCACGTGGAATTAATTCATTATTGACCTAAACACAGTGACGTTGGCTAAGTCAGTGGCTCTCAGGCTTTCCTAGTGCTGCGACGCTTTACTGCAGTCCCTCACATTGGGGGTGACCGCCACCCATAAAGTGGTGTTTGCTGCTCTTTCACAACTGTAATTTTGTTACTGTTATGGGTTGCGATGTAAATATCTGATATGCAGGATGGTCTTAAGTGACCCCCGTGAAAGGGATGTTGGACCCACAAAAGGGTCTCGACCCACAGGTTGAGAACTGCTGGTCTAAAGGCCTCCAAGCCACCTGCCAGGAGAGAGGATGACTCTCACTCAGTTCTCTTGATTAAGGAGCTGCCGGGTCCTCTGCTGTGGTTGCGGGCTGTTGGAAGCCAAGGGGCAGAGCACCAATTCAGGAGGCCGGGGTACGGAGTTCTTGACCTGCTGCTGCCCAGGCACAGGCAGCAGAGGCCAGGTTAGACACGGGCATCCTCTGGTTGAGAGTCCCCTACCTTCCTGTCTTTGGTGCCCATTGTAGAACTGGGGTTTTGTTTTGTTTTTTGTTTTTGTTTTGGCAGCAGGTGCAGCAGACTTCACGGTCAGAGAGATTTGTGTTTGCATCTGCAGTGTACTCTGTGGCTCATGTCTCCATCTTCCTTGACCTCCGAATCGGAGTAGCAGAGTCCTGCCTTGGCGGTGTTTTACAAACTAGAAATAACACGGGGAGAGTCAGGCACGGAGAATAAATCGGTAAGCGGTGGCCGCCACCTTTTGAGAGCCGGGGATGATTTGCCTCCTGTCCTCTCTCGGGGTGTGCTGTCTGGTCCGCAGAGGCCTTTTCTCTTCTCTTGGTCAGCTGACAGCCAGATGAGATCCTGGGCTCCTGGGCCAGATTCCTGCTCTATCTCCCAACCCCACTGCTACTTTTACCCTTCTTTTCCAAAGCTGCCCAGGACCCAAATGACTTTTTAATTCATTGGGTTTAGCACTCAGTGCTGTAATGGTTGGGAAGAAAAAAAAGAATTAATTGCCAAACTATATCTGAAGTCCCCCCACAACCTTTTGTTTCCCCCAAATACTCCTTGCTACCATTGTGCAAATGGGTCCACCCCTGCAGACAGGTGGCGTTTGCATCCTGCTTCCCATGAGATGTGTCCTCCGTACTTATCCTCCGTGTCCCCACGCGTGGGATGGGGATATGATGGTTTGAGAGGTAATGATGCCTCTCTCATCATTTCTTCTGTGTTTGTGGGGGAACAGTATCTAGGGCATCACACACGCGTGCGTGCACGCACACGACACACACACACACACACACACGCATGTGCACACACACACACACGCACGCGCACTCAAGCTTCCCTTTTCAAAGCCTCTGCAGTCTCTTCCATAGGGCACAGTGAAAGAGAGGCTGTGTGTGTGCTCTGGTCACACGCATAGTTTGCTCTGCTGTTTTAATCCATGAGCTGCTCTCCTCCATCTGCGGCCCCTCTTCCTCGACTGCCCCACGCCAGGGCATAGCGGAGTCCTTCTCTCCAGGGTGGCGAGCACAGATGGTGGCAGGGCGAGCAAGAGCCTGAGTCCCAGCAGTTGGCAGACATAGGCAGAGGGACAGACGAAGATGGGCACTGGGCGGCGGCGGCGCTGTGCTCAGGGGAGCTCCTTCCTGCCCCCTGGGGAGCTGGCACCTAACAGACCGAGGTGGGTTGGTAGAAGAGTGGAAGGGATGGGGGTGAGGTGGGAGCGGAAGTGGGTGGGATGAAGAGGCAAAGCCAAG
>OU015754.1:61894753-61907847 GCA_907169655.1 Acomys percivali | reverse complement strand
GGGGGGGGGGGGGGGGGGGGGGGGAGGGAGGGAGGGAGGAAGGGAGAGAGAGAGAGAGAGAGAGAGTTACAAGGCATGCTAGAACAGTCTGGAAATCCTGCCATTTGGAGCATAGCTGCCATGTGTTAGTTGGCGGAGCAGGGACTCCTACTAGATTCACATCTGGATTTTTTTGTGGCTGGATCTCAAGTAGTCCTGGCAGGTATCAAACTTCTCTATATAACCAAAGATGGCTATGGACTCCCCGTTCCTCCTGCCTCCATCTCCCACAGGCTGGGATTTGAGGCATGAGCCACTGTCCTTGTCCTCTGGCTTCTACTGTCACACCACATTGTCCTTCAGTTCTTGTTTGTAAAATGGCACGGATGCCATACTGTGAAGTCTGAGTGACACAGTAATGTCCTCAGTGCCATCTCTAGTAGGCCTTGGGCACATGTAGTCTCTTACAATGAAATGAAATTACTCTTGTAATGAAAACTGATTTGTGGACCGCCGCAGAGCCAACAGAATTATGTGGGAAATGAGCCCGGCAGAGTGAACACATTTTGCAGAGTTTCTGGCGGACCCAGAAGATGTTGGTTTTTGAAGTGGCCGAGACATTAACTTGTCTGCAACCCCACGCACCTGACTCTCATGGTGTCCCAACAGCTGGTTTGCCATCTTAGCATCTGGAGTACGCTTTGAGGATGCTGCAGGTATGGACTACCTCCCCAGCCATGTTCCAGCCCTAGGGGTGCCTCATGTCTAGTGTCTTCCTCTGTTCCCTCAAACAGATCCTGGCTAGCTGTAGAAGGGAACCCCCAAATGGTTGCCAGCTGCTCCTGGCTGCAGAGTTTTTATCTTCACCCTCCTCTGACCTGAGCTCCTCAGTCCAGGTGCCCTTCCTCAAGTCTCATCCTCTCCTATCTGGTGATCCTCCTGGCATGGCTGAGTCAGTTGTTCCTTCTCTCCCCCTGGCACTACTAGTCCCCTGGCACTACTGAAGCGGTTATCCCCCTCAGCTTTGGGGCCGCTGCGAAGACTGCTACCTGATACCCAAGGTATCCACAGGCACCCTGGGCACATCAGGGAGCTGCCTGCAGCTGCCAGCCCCTGGAGAAGCCACACAGTTCTCCTAACGGGTTTGCAAAGCAGACTCTGTCAGCCACAGCGCTCCGCCAGCTAGTCCTGTCCTCCGCCCTGCTACCCCAGCCCACTGGGCTGCTTGCTCTTCTTCCGTTCTCTCTTCCCTCTAGGGATCAAAGACGGCGATGTACGGGTTGGGTTGGGTGACGTCATGCTCCACCCTTCTCCCGCTGTGAAGTCAGAGGTACCTGCACAAGGGCATCACTAGGGTCTGCCTGCACTGTGACCTTCATTCGCGTACCCTGACCCTGGTTCCTGCTTCCTGTTCTGATAGCGGGAGCTCACGCATTCCTTGCAGACATGGTAACGCTTGCCTCCGAGCCGTCAAGCCTCTGCTTTGCTCCCTTTGCCCACTCCATTAGCTGACCAGGACTCCCTGTATTTTAGTCCTGGTCTCAAGACTCTCCTGAGACTTCCATGCGATCTCAGGAGTACTCACGTCCTGTCCTTTCTCTGTCAGCAATCTGGGAACAGGGGGGTGGGGTACAAGGCTGGGTAAAGGCAAATTTGCCGCGCTTACATGGCCGTCTAATGCCCAGTGGTCATCTTTGAACTTGTTTACAAAGCTCTCCACAGGCCCCGTGACCTGGTAGACGTGAAGCAGGAGGCGAAAATCTTCCTTTTTATAATTTCCTAGAGAAAGAAAGTAAGTTATACTTGAAACTCCGTGAAATTTCTCAGAATGCACATCTGTGGGCTTGGAGGGCATGGGTGTCTGTGTGAAACGTCCATATGGGCACTGGTGGAAATGTCCCCTGCACACTTAGTGGTGCATAATCCCAGTGCGTGTGTTTGTATGTGGTAGAACAGGGAGTGTGTGTAAGAATGTGAAGATACATGTTTATAACTAAATTAATAGCTAAAGACCATGATTCGGTTTTTATATGTATGAGCAAAGGTATAATTTTTGTGGGACTGGTGTGATGGGTTCAGTGGGGAAAGGCACCTGCTGCCAAGTCAAATGACCGCATGCCATCCCTAAGATCCACATGGTAGAAGGAGAAAAACTTACTCCTGAAAGTTGACCTCCAATGTCCACACACATGCTGTGACATGTGCACATGCACACACAAATAAGTAAATGAACGAATAAATAAATAAATAAAATGTTTTAAAAAGGAGTATAAATTTGGATTTTGATCTGACCATGAATGCATAGGAATGTTTCTAAGTCCATGGGCACAGCACAGCAGACACAAGTGTGGGAGCGTGTCTTTTATTATTTATTTATTTATTTATTTATTTTTGTTTGTTTGTTTGGTTTTGGTTTTTCAAGACAGGGTTTCTCTGTGTAGCCTTGGCTGTCCTGGACTCACATTGTAGACCAGGCTGGCCTCGAACTCACAGGGATCCACCTGTCTCTGCCTCCTCAGTGCTGGGATTAAAGGTGTGCACTACCACCACGCCTGGATGAGTATGTCTTTTGTTAAAGAAAATGAGCGAATAGGAGTGTGTGTGTGTGTGTGTGTATGATTTCGTGTGGACTGTGTGTATGTTAATTAATTAATTCATTTATTAATTCACTCATCTATCTATCCAAGAAACATTTGTTTTCTGATTAATGTTGAAACCTGAACAAACTTTAAGAAGTGCAGAGGTTCTTGAAAATAAAAAGATCTCTTTTGATCTTAGTAGTTACCATGGTAACTTACCACAGTGCCTCAGAAAGACATACAACTTTAAAGTGATGATAAAAAAGAAATAGCTGCTGTGAATGCTTTTCTGTGATGTGCTTTCTTTCCTATGAATATACTTTTTTTACTTTAAAACTTGGAGGTCCAATATATTCTGAGGGCTATATTCACTTCTAAACTGACATTTGTTTTAAATTTCACTTACCATGATTAAAATGTGTGTGTGTGCACACACTCATACATGTGCCTGTGTGTTTGTATGTGTATGTGTGCACATGTGTGTGGGTGTTTGTGAAGACCAGAAGGAACTGTGTTCATGTGGGGACTAGGAACTGAACTTGGGTCTTCTACAAGAGCAGCAAGTGCTCTTAACCGCTGAGCCATCTCCCCAGCCCCCAGATTGGCATATTTTGTCCTGGAGATGAGATATGATGAAACTACTTAGATTTTATTCTGGGGGAAATGCTCTGTTTCTAGCTTTTTGTAATATAAATATAATTCTAAAGTGAACATTGTTGATAATCTTAAAATTTTAAACTTTCTCTGTTTCAATTTCACATGGCAGAACTGACTAATAGACACATCAGTTTTCAAGGCTCTTGTTAGGACTTGCCCAGCCTTCCCTGTAACTAGTTGGACATTGTGTGCTTTGTTACTACTGAGGCAGAACATCATTAAGGCTTATACCATGACGGACTTGGTAGGAAGTCACATTTTGTGTTTGCTTTTCTCAATCTGATTATGGTTGAAAAGTATTTTTTATTTATTCTGTCTGTCTGTCTATCATCTATCAATCTATTTTCAAGACAGGTTTTCTCTGTGTAGCCGTGGCTGTCCTGGACTCACTCTGTAGACCAGGCTGGCCTCGAACTCACAGCGATCTGCCTGCCTCTGCCTCCTGAGTGCTGGGATTAAAGGCATGCGCCACTGCACCTGTCCCTTTTCTCTAGTTTATTGATGGCACTCGGACACTGGGAGTTCTCTGCTTCTACCTTTGGCTCAGTCTTCATGCTGTTCCTCTTTCCTTTGAGAGAGTTCTTCATGTGTCTGAGTTTCTATGGCTGTCACTAGTCCATGGGTAAGATGAATAAACACCCTTCTTCCCTGATTGGCAGGCCAGTCCAAGCCCCACCTGACCCTGTGATGCAGTGGCATGGATTTGTCCTGGCTGAGGTCACACCTATCACAACTGTGCCTGCCCTGCTTTCACATGGCTGCCTCCTTACCTGCCAAGTGCAGTTCCACCCCACTGTGGTCGATCATGGTGGCGTTGACCTTGCTGGTGGCTACCTGGAAGCCAGTCACTTTAAGCATGGCTGGCTGCTTCTTCCCCTGGTATTCATAGGCTCCTTTCCACAAGGAATTCTTGGCGAACACATCCCCTGGAACTGGAGGGAATGAGGAACGTTTAAAATAGACTTTGGATGTCGCTGGGACAGCCATGGACAGACAGACAGCCTGATGACTGATCCCAGCTTATACATGGAGACTCTTCTTTCCTGAGTATCTGATGTGTGTGTGTTTGTGTGTGTGGGGGGGTGGCAGGGTTTTTTGGTGTATAATCCTCTTGTGTCTTAGAATGGACCGGTGGAGGGAACTGAGACAGGCATACTGAAGAGATGTCTGTATGTCCACATTCATTGCAACTACTCGCAGCAGCCAAATTATGACAACCGTAGTATCCGTGGGTGGATGGGTTAAAAAAAAAAATGGACCCAGTAACGAATTACCACTCATCCCTATAGAAGACAAATCCTTTCCCCTGTGATAACATGGGCGGACTTGGGAGGACACGACGCTGTGTGAGATAAGCCAGAGGCAGAAAGATTATTCTACCACTTACAGACCAAGCTAAAAATGGCAAACGTTAGCAGTAGAGAATGGGCAGAAATGGGACAGGGGTAGATTCCTGGTCAAAGGGGACAAAGTTTCAGCTGGGCAGGAGGGACATTAGTGATCTACTACTGCCCAGTACTGTGACTACAGTTATAACATACTGCATATTTCAGATGTGCTTAAAGAGTTCTAAGTAAGGTGATGCACGTTAAGAAGCTTCGTGTAATTAATTACAACATATGCACACAGCATATCTTCATATTGTGCCTCATAAATGTGTGCCTATGTGTCGGTTAAGAGTGAAATATAAGTGCATCTGCTTCTATGTGGTGGTTAAGTCAATGATGACTAAGCTACTATTCATGGAACCACTTAGGTATAGAATAAGGGACTAGACCTAGGGGAACAGACAGACCTCACCAGGGGGAAAAACAGAATAGATAGTTATGGGTGGATGTGGGGTGGGGTAGGGGAGTGTGAATGGCAGGATCAAGTGAGTAGAGGTAGAGGAGATGGGGGGGGGAATGTGGGGAGAGAACACTAAAATCAAAGGCCATTTGAGGGATAGTATGTAAATCTGACACAATAGAAGTATCTCAAAGTCCGTCCATATGTGAAGGCGATCTAAGTGAAATTTCCCAATAATGGACAAGACAGAGCCCCAACCAGCCATCTCTTGTCACCAAATGAAGCTTCCAGTACTGGGAGGTGTTGATCAAATGGGTCTCATTGGAATCCTCAAATAAACCCCTGCTGTTGCCAAGACTATAGGTTGTACCCCATAATGGTTAAGGCACCATTGCTGAAGACAACACGACACAACTCATTGGACATAGAGAAGTCAAGCAAGTGCCTACATTGAGCCTTTATCTGTATGTGCTGGCTTCATCGAGTCCAGGAGACCAGCTTCCTCACTTGCGGGCTGCAGTTCTATTCTGCAAGGGGGGGGGCGTCATTCCACCTCCCTCATCAGGGTCACCCTCGGGCTTAAATGCTGCATTTAAATGTTTGAATGCTCCAACACTGCAAGTAATGCTACCCAGTGTGGGTGCATAGGAGCCCCTGGCTAGGGTGCTATTAAACCATTCATCTTTGTAGAAATGCTCTTAGGCGGTGGTTCTTAACCTGTGTGCCTCAGTCCCCTTGGAGGTCGCATATTAGATATCCTGCACATCAGATGTTTACAGTAGGATTCATAGCAGTAGCAAAGTTACAGTTATAAAGAACAGCAACGAAATAATTTTATGGTTGGGAGTCACCACGATATGAGGAACTGAACTGTATTGAAGGGTCACAGCATTAGGAAGGTTGAAAACTGCTGACCTGAGGCCAACCTTTCCCTCCCTATCATACCTAGCAGTATTTAACTGACATGTAAGAGGTGACACTCACTTGTCAACAGACAAAATGGCCTCTGTACTGAACCTATAACGCATGCCAATGTGTTTGAATCTGGACTGTTCCCCCCCAAAGCCTACTATTAAAGCTTAGTGCTCCAGTTGGCACTCTGGGGAGGGGGTGGGAACTTTTGGAGTTGGGGCCAGGTGGGAGGTTTTAGGTCAATGGGGCTTGATGTTGAAGGGAATTGTGGGGCCCCAGGCCCTTTGTCTCCCTGTTTCTCTTGCTGTGAGGTGAATGGGCTTTCTCTACAATAGGCTCCCACCGTGATGTCTATACTGCCTCACCACCAACATCAAAACTCCAGGGCCAACAAGTCATGGATGGAACACCAGAACCATGAATGAAAATAAACTTTCTGTCTTCATAATTCGATTAGATATTTGTTACAGCAGTGGAAAGCTAAAAGGCATGGTAGATAAAAGTAGAAGGTCCCAAATAGGACATCAGAGTTTATAATAATTTTCATTGGTCGAGCTGCACCTGTGGTTGTGTGTCCAATTCTGGATGCCACACTCTTAAAGAGACAGTACCTGTCTTAAAGAGATCCAAGGAGCTTCCTAAGCAGGACCTGAGTTTCTGGGGTTCGTGACTGCACACTGGTGGGTGCTGTGCCATGGAGGGCTATAGTGGTTCTAGAGCTCAGGGACCCAGTCTCTCTTCTAGGGACCATGGCTTTCTCTCTGCTGTGGGTTTTCATTAAGGCTTGCTTACTCCTGAGGTGAGCCTGCCTCAGGAGTCAGCAGGGAGCTGACTTGTTGCCTGTGGAGAGTTTCCATTCCTTCCCACTGGCCATGGGAGCTATGTAGTAGAGGCAGCACCGGTTTCATGAGCCAGCGATCTGGACTCTGCCTACCTGAGGCTTGGGTGAGTGGAGGCTCCCGGGCAGTGTTGATGGGTCTTCCGCTTGGCCGGACCTCTGCTGGGAAAAGGGAACGGGGGGTGGGGTGGGGTGGGGGGTGGGGGTGGGTGGAGGAAAGAGGGTTAGCATCTGGCACAGTGATGGCCACCTGTCAGAGGTTAGGTGAACATGCTCTCTGAGATCTTGCACAGGACTCCTTTCCTACCGGGACGGTGACAATCTGGGGATGTTACAGACCCATCTCAGAAAAGCGCAATGCACAGAGACAAGTGGAGTCATGCACGTCAGTTACTGGAGTATCAGACTGTAGTGAAATAGGTAAGAAGAACTGGAACTAGAACCATATGACGCAGCAATCTCACTCCTGGGTCTATACCCGCAGGAACTGAAGCACGTATGCTGAAGATGAGCCTCGTGCCCGCGTTCACTGCAGCACTGTTCACAGTGCCCAAGACACGCAGTCAACCTATCTATCCATCACTTGTGTGAACACACATACCACACACTCCATGTAACACACACATACGCACACATACCATGTACTCCACATATACATGCACACACACATGGATACACACACACCATACCATACACTACACAGCTCATACACTTTATACCACAGTCTATACACACATACTACAGACAAACACCTCACACTATATACCACACACACACCTCACACTACATACTACACACATATCCCACACAATGTACCACACACAGACCACAACATGCATCCCAGACACACAGCCCACACTATATATCACATACACATATACTATATATCATATACAAACATACTTCATACCATATATAACATATACATACCATAGATCACACACACACTTTATACAATATCACACACACACACAAACAGCATACCATATATCCTCACACCTCTCTCACACATACAACTCATACCATATATTGTACACACATCACTCCGTATATCACAACATAGCATAGACCTCCCACACCATCTCTTTCTCATACACACAGCCCACACCATATACCGTACACATATACCAAATACCAGACCTTCCCAGCACACACCCCATACTCCCCACCACCACACCATATGCCCCCACCACAAACACATACCACACCATACACCACACATGACTTTATCCAGGATGTCTTGCCTGGCTCCTGCCCTCCCCTTTAGTGGCCTTCTTCCTCCGCATTCCCAGCATTCAGTGCATCTCTTGGCTCCTCAAGGGGTCATCACACTGACCAGCATTTCTCTCAAATGTTCATTATTACTGTGTCTTCCACATGTGGTGGTGACACAGTACATGGTGACATGTTAACGTGACAATGGCATTTTAAAATACCAGCTTTGTCGGGGAGAGTAGAGGCTGCAGAAAGCTACATCAAGGTTAATGCACAGAAGAAGCCAGGTGGCAGAGAGAGAGGCTAGAAGCCCTCCCCTCCCTGGTCTTTGCACACCCAGAAGAGCATGCGCAAGAAGAGCCTCCCTTCACAATCAAGCACGGAGAGGCGGGTGCTGTGCAAATGGCCTGCAAAGGGCCTTCCGTGGCATTGGTGGCCCGTGCTTTGGGACTTTTCTCCCAGCTCTCTAGCTCATACCTATCCTGACAGTGATTTTTCTTTCTCCCTAAATTGTCTTTATTCCCACTACTACCCTTATGGGCCTGGAGACTCTGGCAGGTGCCCCCGGGGGCACAGATCATGCTGTAACATGATAACATGCCTTAGCGTGAATTCCTTTAGGACAGAGTTGTGTCTTTCACACTAAGCACCCCATACTCAGGACAGACGTGACAGGGTGACAATAAGACCGACTGGAGGAGGTGATATAAATACGCATTCTCCCAGCCTGGTAGGAGGAGCAGGGCAGGATGGTGTGCGCTTGCCTAAGTGAAGGCAGGCGGTGGGTTCAACGTGAGCTTGTCAAGTGGTCTCTTCCATTGGTCAGGGGCGGGGTTTGTCCTCCTCCTGGCCCTATTGCGGGGTGTCTTCCGGCCCCTGCCTCCCCAGCTTCCACCAGGCGTCACTCACCCAAGCAGATGGGAGGTTTGCCTGTCCAGCTGCCATCGGCTTTGCAGGTACGGTGTTCAGAGCCACCCCTGAGGGAGAAGCCCTCCTGGCACGAGTAGATGAGCGTGTAACCCATAGACGGTAGGTCCAGGGCCCCGACATTGGCGTGCGTGGGCGTCTCTGGCTGCTTGCAGTGGTGGGCTAGAGGAGAGCGAAGACGGTGTCAGGCCTGAGGAGGCTGGGATTTGAATATTATGGGACAGGTACATTTGAGGGGGAGGCCTCTCCTCCACCCCCTGTTCCAACCCTGCTCTTTCCTACCTGCCTCCCCGCTTCCTTCACCTCTTTGCAAGCCCACACTCCAGGTCTCTAGGAACATTCTAGCACGGTGGCTTAGCCAATCGCAGGGAACCTCAATATGCAACACTGAGGTGACCCAACGCCTGCAGTTTCCATGACCCTGCCCTCCACAGGTCTCAGTTCTCCCCGGCTCTGGCTCGCTTCTTCTTTGCTAAGGTATAGGGATGAACTTCGGGTGCCAGAAAGGCTTTTGTGCAGAAACATCCGTGAGGCCCCAAGAGGCAAACATTAGAGAGATCAACGCTGATCCCGAAGGCAACATATCCCACTACTCTAGCCTGAGACAGTGGGTGAAGTGTGGGGCCAGGTGAGGGTGGCACTCACGGACACAGTCAGGTGGGGTTCCACTCCAGGTCAGGTTGGGAAGGCAGGTCCTGGTGGTGGAGCCCTGAAGCAGGTAACCTTTCTGACAACGGAAGAGCACCGTGCTCCCAACCTGCAGCAAGGACAGAGGGCCTCGTGTCAACTTCCAGCTAGCGTGCGGCACAGGCTACCAGTCCCTTCCTTACTTCCTGGGAGACAACTCCAACTCGGGCTGTTGCCTCTGTTGGCACCAGGAAGCTCCTCTACCTGACTGAGTCCTATTGGTCCTTCGGGACTAACTGAAAGTACGCCTTGTGACCAGATCAGTGTCCTTACCGCGCGTGTCACACTATTAAGGTGCACAGAACCAGAAGACCCACTTTCTCCTTGAATGGAACACTAAACCCCAGTCTCCCTGAGCATAAAGGGGCAGTGGCTGCTGTGCCAGAATGACACCGGAAACCCATGACATTCAAATGTGATGGCAGAGTTGAAAGGCTTTATAGGAGGTAAAGAATTGTACGAAGTTAAATAATTAACTCTATGCCCCTTTTTTTCTATGAGACTGCATTCTATGAAGTGGCGGCCTGCCCCCTTTACAGATGTGGAGAATCCGTGCTTTGGAAAACCATTTCAGAACTGCTGGCCTCTCCTTGCTTCTCCCTGTTTGGCTGTGTCCCCACCTTTGTCCTCCAAGAGTCGCTGGCTGTCTGGCTCCACTGGCCTCTTCTGTCCATTTGGCTTAACGGGCAGGTCAGTTTCCCATAATGCAACTCAGACTGTAGCATCTACCAGCCCCAATGTTCATGGGTCCTCACACGGACAAGCTCAGATCCAAGGCAGGCCTCTTCAGTTCACCGCTTTCCTCCACAGCCAACCTGTTCTCTTTACGCCTCCTCACTTGGTTCAACAAATTGGGCATCTTTATCTGCCTAATTGGCCAAACCAAAACCCCCCAAGCTAAGTCTGATTCTGCCCTGCCCCCCCTCCTGTAGGGGGCCTCTGGGCTCTGAGGAAGCCCAAGATGAACAGTGCATCCTGAAGACTCCATCATCTCAACTCTCCTACAATGCTGTCCCCACCTCCTTTCTGCCCAGTCACGTCAGCAGCGGTCTCCTTGACTGCCTCCTTCACGCTTCTGTTTTGAACCTCTGTGTTTTCTCTCCTTGACTCAGAAGCCTGAGTGGCATTTGAAATAGTGGTTTAGAGTCATTACCTTTATTTATTTATTTTTATTTTTATTTTTTAAATTCATTCATTCGTATTATATCTCAATAGTTATCCCATCCCTTGTATCCTCCCATGCCTCGCTCCCTCCTGCTTTGCCCCTGCTCTCTTCCCCTATGACTGTGACTGAGTCATTGCCTTTAATGACAGAATAAACTTGAGGATATGGACATTGGCCTCAGGCCCAGCAGGATGCCTATGCCTTTGTCTTGGCAAAAGTTATGACATGATGCCGGTGATCATCCAAGCCTGGGGCTGCAATGCCGTGACCACAGGGGACTCTTCTATAAGCTTCCTCCCTGCCACATCCCTCAGCTCCTCTCTGGCAATGGCTATCTTGAATTTTGTGTTTTTAATGTAACACACCACATGTCCAAATAAGCGAATGCATTTTTTACTGTGTTCATCTTTGTAGCACCTTTATCATTCAATAGTATGTTTCTATGACCCATCCATGTTGTGGAGAGCTGGGGCTCATTCTCCTTCCCTGCTGTATAATGACCCATCGTGCGAGCACAACACATTTCTTGTTGCTTGGTGACAGAGTGACAAGGACACAAGGGTGTCCCCAAGGTGTGTTTCCATGAGTAGATCTTTTGTGCCATGGAAGACGTGCAACCTTCCCAGCCAGCATCAAGGTGCTTTAGACCTAGCTTAGGTCCCTGACCTCCACTCTCCTTCTGCTGTACCGCA
The DNA here is from genome assembly GCA_907169655.1 of Acomys percivali. NCBI lineage: Eukaryota > Metazoa > Chordata > Mammalia > Rodentia > Muridae > Acomys > Acomys percivali. Next base: position 61,896,408 of record OU015754.1, on the reverse strand, counting down.
GTCCACTCTGGCTGGCCTGCCACTCAGATCCCCCTCGGCTTAGCCACCCAGATCTCCCTCGGCTTAGCCACCAAGATCCCCCTCGGCTTAGCCACCCAGATCTCCCTCGGCTCAGCCATGCCCGTATTCAGCGCTCCTGTATAGGGAACAATTACTCAATCAAAAATGTAGCCCTGCCCTGAATAGGGCTGGCTGCTTTTGTCATGATGCCCCCAGTTGAAATGTCACCTTTAGGAGGGCTCTCTCCTGACTCCTATTTCTGAGACAGCAACCCACCCCGTTTGCATCCTTCCACACGACACCATGTGACACTCTGTGCTCTTAAAAGTGATCTAGTTGGCTTGGTTGCTGTTTTCAGGCAGGTCCATTAGAACGGGACCCTAGCCACCCTATCCCTCCTGAATGCCTAGCACCTGGGACAGTGCATATTTTCTGGGTGAGAACAGGATATATATATATATATATATATATATATATATATATATATATATATATTATGCGGATGGCAAGGCTCTGGCTGATATCTCATGCTTAGCCTTGGTTGGCTCCCACTTCTCAAATGAGCCCTGTCTGTGGCTGGAGTGTGGGTGTCTTTGCTTGCTTTGGTATTTCCACAAACATGCTGCCCTAACTGGGAAATATTCGCAGCTCCACCCACTGCCATGTCAGCCTGGCTGGTGCACACCAGCACCTTCCATTTCTGAAGGATGCTCCATGGAGCATTTCCTTCTTCCGAGGTCTCCCACTCTCCCTGTGCCGCTCTCGGGGCCTCTGGCGCTGACAGTGGCAGGGAAGGATAGAAGATGGAAAGGCTGATTTTAGCTCTTTACCTGGTAGCCCTGGGAGCTGTTCTGTATCCCGAACTGCGGCATGCCAGGATCTGCGCATGTGGTCAGCGTGGGATCTGGATGACCCAAACAAAGAAGCAGAGCACAGGGTCACTGGCGTTGTCACTGCCCACCCTCTGCTCTGGAGGCCAAGGCAAGAGACCATAGCTGCCTCCTGACCCCACCCACCTTCCCTGTTTTTCACAGGAGCCTGAGCTGACATCGCAGCATTCCCTAGTGCATTAGTTCTCGCCACCCCGCACGCTGCTCCAGGAAGCTCAGAGAAGGACTCCTCCAGGCAACCACCTAAGACGGCCGCCCACCAGCCAGGCCACCACCTCTAGCTCTTCTCACCTATGCAGCTGGGCTGTGTGCCACTCCACGTCCCGTCTGACTGGCAAAACCTCCGTGGGGAGCCCACCAGCACCAGAGGGGGATGGCAGGAGTAGGACACAGATGACCTGTAGGAGAAGCCACGGTCTTCTCTTCTCCCTCGAGGTGGGACCCCTGGATCTCCACAGAACACAGCTGGAAAGATAAAGGAGAAAAGTGGGCCCAGGATGCTTTCTAGAATCTCGTTTTCTTCATCCTCTTCCCCTGCCTAGCTCCCCCCCCCCCCTTTTTCCTCTTGGTTCACTTGAACTCTGGAAACTGGGGCATGCCTGGGTAAGTGCTCTTACTCAGGTAAGAGGACCTGAGTTTTGTTCTCAGTAACCAGATCAGGGGATTCACAGCTACCAGCAACTCCAGCTCCAGGGGATCCAATGTCCTCTTCCAGCCTACACACACACACACACACACACACACACACACACACACACACACACA
>OU015754.1:61878853-61891478 GCA_907169655.1 Acomys percivali | reverse complement strand
ATTATTATTATTATTATTATTATTATTATTATTATTATTATTATTATTATTATTATTATTTCTCCGTATTACCCTGGCTATCCCGGACTCACTTTATAGATCAGGCTGGACTCAAACTCACAGAGATCTGCCTGCCTCTGCCTCCCCGAAGTGCTGGGATCACAGGCCTGTGCCACTGTGCCTTGCTCCACCTTATATATTTTTTTAAAATTAATTTATTCGTATTACATCTCGATTGTTAGCCCTTCCTCTGTTTCCTCCCATTCTTCCCTCCCTCCCACTTCCCCCCTTCTCCCCTCCCCTATGTCTGTGATTGAGGGAGACCTCCTCCCCCTATATATGCTCTTAGGATATCGAGTCTCTTCTTGGTAACTTGCTATCCCTCCTCTGAGTGCTGTCAGGCCTCCCCATCCAGGGGCTGTGGTCAGAAAAGGGGCCCCAGAGTTCGTGTGAGAGTCAGATCTCACTCTCCACTCAATGGTGGAGAATATCATGTTCATCGGCTAGGTCTTGGTAGGGGTTCGAAGTTTACTGCCTTGGCCGGTGCAAGTTTGAGGAGGACCCCAGGACCCAGATCTGCCTGTCATAAAGTTCTTCTTGTAGGTTTCCAGGACCCTGTGGGTCCTACTATTTCCCCATTCTTCCATGCTACTCTTGCCTAAAGTCTCAATAGGATGACCTCTCCTCTGACCCACTTTCCTGGTAAATAAAATTTTTCATGGTACATATCCCTTGGACTAGTGTTTTGATATAAGTGAGTATATACCGTTTGTCTCTTTTTGCTTCTGGGTGAACTCGCCTCATTATGATAATTTCTAGCTCAATCCATTTGTCCACAAATTTTGGGAATTCCTTGTTTTTAATAGCTGAGTAGTATTCCATAGTGTAAATGTACCACAGTTTCTTAGTCCATTCTTCTACTGATGGACACTTAGGCTGTTTCCGTGTTCTGGCTATTTTGTATAAAACAACTATAAACATGGTTGAGCATATGTCTCTGTTGTGTGGTAGGGTATTTTCTGGGTATATTCCCAGGAGTGGGATAGCTGGGTCTTGAGGAAGCCCTATTCCCATTTTTCTGAGAAAGCGCCAGATAGCTTTCCAAAGTGGTTGTACTAGTTTGCATTCCCACCAGCAATGAAGGAGTGTCCCTCTCTTTCCACATCCTCGCCAACATGTGGTGTCATTTGAGTTTTTGATCTTAGCCATTCTGATGGGTGTAAGATGGAATCTCAGTGTCGTTTTGATTTGCATTTCTCTGATGGCTAACGAGGATGAGCATTTCTTTAAGTGTTTCTCGGCCATTTGATATTCCTCTGTTGAGAATTCTCTGTTAAGTTCCAAGCCCCATTTCGCAATTGGGTTGTTTGCTTTTGTGGTGTTTAATTTCTTGAGTTCTTTATATATTTTGGATATTAAACCTTTGTCAGATGAAGGGTTGGTGAAGATCTTTTCCCAGTCTGTAGGCTGTCACTTTGTTCTCTTGACAGTGTCTCCAGCCTTACAGAAGCTTCTCAGCCTCATGAGGTCCCATTTATTAATTGTTGACATTAAGGCCTGGGCTGTTGGTGTACTGTTCAGGAAGTTGTTTCCTGTGCCTATGTGTCCCAGGCTCTTCGCTACTTTTTCCTCTAACTGAATTAATGTCTCTGGTTTTAAGTTGAGGTCTTTAATCCACTTGGACTTGAGTTTTGTGCATGGTGACAAATAAGGGTCTAATTGCATTTTTCTACATGTAGACATCCAGTTAGACCAGCACCATTTGTTGAAGATGCTATCATTTTTCCATTGAATAGATTTGGCTTCTTTGTCAAAAATCAAGTGAGCAAATGTGTGTGGATTCATCTCTGGGTCTTCGATTCGATTCCATTGATCCACCAGCCTATTGCTTTGCCAATACCATGCTGTTTTAATTACTGTTGCTCTGTAGTACAGCTTGAGATCAGATATGGAGATTCCTCTGGAGGACCTTTTATTGTACAAGATTGTTTTAGCTATTCTGGTTTTTTTGTTTTTCCATATGAAGTTCAGAATTGAACTTTCAATGTCTTTTTAAAAAAATGTGTAGGTATTTTGATAGGGATTGCATTGAATCTGTACATTGCTTTTGGTAAGATGGCCATTTTTACTATGTTGATTCTCCCGATCCACGAACAAGGTAAATCCCTCCATCTTCTGATGTCATCTTCAATCTCTTTCTTCAGAGGTTTGAAGTTTTTTTTTCGAATAAGTCCTTCACTTGCTTGGTTAGAGTTACTCCTAGATATTTTATATTGTTTGTGGCTATCGTGAAGGGAGTAGTTTTCCTAATTTCTTCCTCTGCCTGTTTGTCATTTGTATACAGGAAAGCTACTGACTTTTTTGAGTTTATTTTGTATCCTGCCAATTTGCTGAAGGTGTTTATCAGCTGTAGGAGTTCTTTGGTGGAATTTTGGGGGTCACTTACATACACTATCATATCATCTGCAAATAGGGATAATTTGACTTCTTCCTTTCCCATTTGGATCCCCTTGATCTCCTTTTGATGTCTTATTGCTCTGGCTAGAACTTCAAGAACTATATTGAAGAGATATGGGGACAGAGGGCAGCCTTGTCTGGTTCCCGATTTTAGTGGGATTTTCTTGAGTATCTCTCCATTTAATTTAATGTTGGCTATTGGTTTGCTGTATATAGCCTTTATTATGTTTAGATAAATGCCTTGTATTCCCAATCTCTCCAGAACTTTAAACATAAATGGGTGTTGGATTTTGTCAAATGCTTTTTCTGCATCTAAAGAGATGATCATGTGGTTTTTCTCTTTCAGTTTGTTTATATGACGGATTACATTGATGGATTTCCGTATGTTAAACCATCCCTGCATGCCTAGAATGAATCCTACCTGGTCATGGTGAATGATGTCTTTGATATGCTGTTGTATTCGCTTTGCGAGTATTTTGTCGAGTATTTTTGCATCAATGTTCATAAGAGAAATTGGTCTGAAATTCTCTTTTTTTGTTGGGTCTTTGTGAGATTTAGGTATCAATGTGACTGTGGCCTCATAGAAGGAATTTGGTAATATTCCGTCCATTTCTATCTGTCGGAATAGCTTGAATAGTATTGGTATTAGCTCCTCTTTGAAGGACTGGTAGAATTCTGCGCTGAAACCATCTGGCCCTGGGCTTTTTTTTGGTTGGGAGACTATCAATGGTTGCTTCTATTTCTATAGGCGAAATAGGGCTATTTAATTTGTTTATCTGGTCTTCCACCTTATATTTTTTGAGTCAGGGTCTCTCACTGGATCTCGGGCTCATCAATTTGGCTAGCCAGCTGGGGAGCTCAGGGGTTTGCCTGCCCCTGTCTCCTCCTTCCTCCAGCACTAAGGCTAGAAACACAAGCCACCGTGCCTGCTCTTGAGCATGTGCTGAGGACCAGAACTCAGGTCCACATGCTTGCCCAGCAGACAGCTTACTGAGTATCTCCCCAGCCCTGATTCTATGTTCCCACCGTCTGTGATAATATTTTCGCAAGGCTTCTTCTAGGTACTTCTCTAGGATGCTGGCTACTGGGACTCTTGATCTGGTTGCTCTTTTATTTTTAAATTTTATCTATCTATCTATCATCTATCTATCATCTATCTATTTATCTTTCTTTCTTTTTTTGAGACAGGGTTTCTCTGTGTAGCCTTGGCTGTCCTGGACTCACTTTGTAGACCAGGCTGGCCTTGAACTCACAGTGATCTACCTGCCTCTTCCTCCCGAGTGCTGGGATTAAAGACGTGCTCACCACTGCCTGACCTTCATCTATCTATTTATTATCTATCTATCTATCTTTATTTTAAATAAGGTTATTTTCATACAATATATTCTGCTCATGGTTTCCTCTCCTTCATCTCCCACATCTTTCCTGATTCCTCATCATCCCAATTCCATACTATCTTCCTCTCCTTGGTTGATATATTCTCTGGTCTTTGGTCCCCATGGAAAGGGAAGTTTAAAGCAGGAGAGAAAGAAGCTGGAAGTGAGAACTCTGTGACTGAGCCAGCACAGCTCTAGCCCTCAGCAGTGGATATTGACATAGCTTATAATACGTTCATGAAGAAAGGCTGGCACAATGCTAGACTTTTCCCTCCCTCATTTTTAAAAAAATAGGAATTAGAATAACATGTTTTGTTTCCTAGCATCCGTCAAAGGTGAGTTTACTTAGGAACACGTGGACTCCTGGGCTTAAATATTTAGTGTGTTAGCGTCCACTGCTATTGACATCCTGTTGAGTTGTCCCACTTGGCTATGTGGAGCCTCTTGGGGATGGCTCCTGGGTTCCTTTCACACAACCCCATTTATCCTTGGTGGCTTCCTTGCTGGGGAGATGGGATACTTCAGGTATATTTTGTATATTCTCTGACCCAGCTCTGCAACCATTGTTCCAAAGAACCTGGACCTGTTTAATGGAGAATGGGTTTAGAGGCCACAATGTGAGTGCTAAGTTTCCTCACTGTGGCCTCACGGTTGTTGATTCTTGATGTTTGGGCTGCATAGATATCTTTTTTTTTTAATTGAAAGTACATATGTCAGGAGCATATAGTGACACTGTCAGTCCAACTCTGAGGTTAAGAATTTGCCATAACTTCCTTTAAAGCAGCTTAAAAAAAGAATCTTGCATATGTGTGTATAAGGTATATGTGCACATGTGTGTGCAAACAGATGTATGTGTCCCTTGCATTCCTGCAGAAGCCAGAGGACAATGTTGGGTGTCCTGCTCTGTCATTCTTGGTCTTATTTTTTTGCCACAGGGTCTTTCACTGAACCTGGAGCTAGGGTGGTGGCCAGAAAGCAGTCTTCCTTTCTCTGCCCCCTGAAACACTGGAGGCAGTGTTCTGAAATCGTGGGTGCTGGGGATTTGAACTCAGCTCTTTACACTGTGTCACAAGCGCTCCTGCCCGTGAAGCCACCTCCTTGGCCCCTACTTTTTTGTTTTTATATGCTGAAAGTCTTGGCTCTTGATGACAATAAATACTTGCTATTCGTTTTGTCTGTCTATTTGGTGTTTCATATGCAATAGCTTTGGAATGATAATGCCAACGCTGTTTCTTTTGGGAACCAGGCAACCCAGGGCTTTTCCCAAGGCCCTGACATATGGGGAAAGAACATAGATCCTTGTCTAAAGCCAGGGGCAGGCTTGGCAAGATCAGTAACGGCCTGGGCTGAGAACTTGAGGGAACCGCAACTTCATCCTGTGAACGCAACTCTTCTCCCCTAAGGAAAATAGTTCTCAGATCCACTGACCTCTGACTCCTGTGACACACTTGAGATGTGCTGTGTTCCCTTTGTGTACTATTGCTCGATTAGCTTCCTGATGACTCTGTCCCCTTTCCTCCTCGAAAACATTATATAAAATCCTGTACATCTTAATAAACGTGTTTGGTGTGTACGACAGCTTGTGTAAGACCTCCTGACCCTAACTTTCCTGTATTTTTTACTTTCTGACCCCTGGTCCTTCCTCTGAGAGACTGCTACTGATCTGCTTGCCGGTCCAAGGCAGTTTTAATACCTTGATGACTGAAATAGTTTGAGAATTCCTTGTAGCTCTCTTTGTCTTTAGGATATAAACCATGGTCAAATCCTACTTGAGCAGATAGTTAAAATAATTATCTGAATTATGAATTCACCAACTTGCTATGTTATTAGAGTCACTTGTGCCCACTAGGATTTTTATAAAGAGAGTGTATAATTCTAATAGTTGATTTGATTTTGTAGCGATAATCAACACTTATGCAGCCCCAGAGTAAAGTCTACAAGTAATTTTGGTACCATGAGGACAGCGGATAGGCCCTGCCTTCCATTCATCCAACTAATGTTTGTGCTATTGTGGTGCCTGAGATACAGAGAGCAAGTTATGTTCCCTGCACTTAAGGAGATTAAGTCTGTTCTTTTTCGGGGGTGTGTGTCTGTGTGTAGTGCGTGCATGTGGATGTGCAGGTGTCAGCACCCATGCATGTGTGCTCAGAGCCTGGAGGAGAATGTCAGAATTCTATCACTTTCCTTTTAAGATGTATTTATTTAATTTTATTCTATCTGCATGTGTGCCCACATCCCAGAAGAGGGCACCAGATCTCATTTTAGATGGTTGTGAGCCACCATGTGATTGCTGGGAATTGAACTCAGGACCTTTGGAAGAACAACCAGTGATCTTAACCTTTGAAACATCTCTCCAGCCCTGAGTCTATCACTTTCTTTTTATTTTTTAATCTATTATGTTTTTGAGTCTATCACTTTTAACCTTTCCGCTTTGAGATGGGGTCTCCCTGAACTGGAAACTTGATGTTTTGGTGTGGCTTGCTGTCCATCCAGCTCTCAGGATCCACCTGGCTCCTTTCCCAATGCTGTGGTTACAGGCATTCAAAGTCATGCCTTGCTTTTTATACGGTGCTGGGGATTTGAACTCATGCCTTCAAGCTTGCAGAACAAATGCTTGTACTCACTAAGCCACCCCCAGGCCTCAAGTCTGTTCTTAAGAAATCCACACATTAAACATGAATTAAAATATCATAAGCATTTCCGTTGAAGGAAGAAAACACCAATTGTTGGGACTGATAATCAGAATTTGAGAAGAACCCAGACAGTGACGAGAGTCGTGCATGTTTGCGTACCCCCCACATTCACTGCCAGCCCAAACTCTTAACTGACAAATTGTTGACCAGACCCCTGTTAATGTGGCTGACTCTACCCTAGGATCTGAATGTCATCAAAAGAGCTGCAAGTCACCGGGGTGTTTAAGAAAACACTAAACTCTCCCTGGCATTTTCCTGGCATCCCTCACCTCTCTTAGGGATGTAACTAAAACATTCTACAGAATCCAAATGACATCTCAAGAAACGAGACCTGGACTCCTCACCTAGCTCCTCAGGAACATTCCACCTCAGCTTCCAGCTCCTGGTCTGCCGGCTGCCTCTTCTCTCTTCAGCACTCTCCCCCTGGGACCAGTTCTCTGGTGACTTTTGGTCTGATCCTAGGATCTGTGGATTCTACCAATTTTCCACTGTTTCCTACTCTGTCGATGAACCCACTCCTTCCTTGGTCAGCTTAAATGCCCGAATTTATCATAACCATTGCCTAGCCGCCTCTTTCCTCTGCCCCGCCCCTTTGCCGCTATCTGTCAACCACTGTCTTGACTGTCTGGTGAAGCCTCACTCCTGACTCCAGGGCACCCTGTGCCTGCATCATGTGCTGTGTGGCCGTGGCATGTGCCCCTGTCCCACCTTCCCACATAGTTAATTCACATTATCTCTTGTACCTCATTCAATGAGAGAGAGAGAGAGAGAGAGACAGACAGACAGACAGAGAGACAGACAGACAGCCTGACTGACAGACATGGTGACAGTTGCCAAAAAGATGGATTGCAGAAGTTTAGGAGTAGTTTTTCCCTTATTGACACTGTCTTATAAGACATCACTGAGGCCCAGATTACATCCTTAAGTTGAATTTATATTTCTTTTGGTCCTCCGAGGGGTCATCATTGGTCTGCAAGCTCTGGTTGACCCAGGTGCGTATCTCAGTCTGTACGGTTGCTATAACACAACACCATAGACCAGGCAGCTTTTAAACACTGGCGATTCACTTTCTGGTTTGGAGGCTGGGAGGCTCAAGGTGAAGAGACCCCTAGACTCCATGTCTGGCAAGAATATGCCATCTGAGATGGCTGGTGGCACTTCACTGCATCCCCATACAGCAGGAAAGGGTGGGGTGCTCGTCCTTTTCACAAGAGCTTGACATGAGGGCTTTACCCTCATGACCTGGCCCCTCCCCAGAGGACCCATTTATCTTGGTGATCAGAGCTCAACCTATATGAATTTGGGGAGGATGAATTAATTCTGACAATGCAGTGGGTCTGTTCTGGTCACCACTGCGTCTCAATACAGACTATAACATTTAGTACATGGTCACTGAATTAAACTATAGGGAAAGTCAATAGTCCCTGGGCCATCTTGTCTTTTTTTTTTTTTTTTTTTTTTTTTTTTTGTTGGGGGGGGGCATATTTAATTTTGGATTGGACATGCACTGTCTGCTGACGTTCACAGTCTACAAACTGTGACTGTGGCTTGAGCGGGAGCAGGACGGCTGAGGCAGGGCAGGGGAGAAGCAGAAGGATCACACACACTACCTCCACACTCAGGCTGCGTCCCGCTCCATGAGCCGTTGGCCTGGCACGTTCGCTCTGACGACCCCCGGAGCACGTGGCCAGCTTCACAACTGAACCGCATTAGACTGCCTGAAGCAAAGCTGTCCCCTAGCCTGATGCCATGGGCTGGTATCCCTGGGTCACCGCAAACTCCCGTGCTGGTTCCTGTAAAAGCAGATCACAGCAAACAATGACAGGCTTTTATTGTTTCTTTGTTTTTCCATGGATGCAAACGAACAGAGGGCTGGGGGAAGAGAAAGGGACTCATGATGATGGCAGTGTCGAGCTCACAATGTCTGCATTTAAGCATTTAGAGGGTGAGGTGAGGGAGGGCAGAGGACAGGAGACAGAGCCATAGAACTTTGTGCCTGAGGAAACCAGGCTCCACGTTATAGAGACACACTACAGGGCCCCATACAGCAGGAAGATGGTAGAATAAGGGGCTCTCCCTCACTGCTCAGCACGCAGAACACACAGCTCTGAAGTCCTTGGGAGCCACGCAGGAAGGGCAGCTTATGCCAGGCTAGACCTCCAATGGGCCAGGCTGCCTCACCTCCTCTCACACCTGCCGGCCAGTGGTGTCCTTTCCAGTCTCAGCTTCATTCTTGTCTCAGCCTAGATGCTCAGCATCCCTCCTGCCCCCCAACCTCCCAAACAGTCCCTTCCTCCTAATCTCTCCAAGTTTAACAATCACTCATCTTGAACAGTCATTTGACGGCCCCTCCCTTTGTTTTTCCCTGTAAGAACAACTCTTGAGGGAATTCCAGTGCTGATGGGATAAAACCCAAACTCTTTACCATGGTTTTACCTTCCAACAGCTCAGCCTGAACTCGATCCTGGCCTTTTAAAAATTTTCTATTACTTTAAATTTTGTCTGTCTGTCTGTCTGTCTGTCTGTCTGTCTGTCTGTCTGTCTGTCTTTTGTGTGTGTGTGTGTGTGTGTGTGTGTGTGTGTGTGTGTGTATACACAAGAGAGAGTATGTGCACTCGCACACGTACACAAACTCACACAATGAGCCATGGTATGTGTGTGCTAAACTTGACAGAGTTTAGAGTCATCTGAGAGGAGGGAACCCAAATTGAGAAAACACCTCCATAAGATTGGGCTTTGGGCTAAGCCTATAGAGCATTTTCTTAATCAGTTATTGATCTGGGAGGGCCCAACCTCTTGTGAGTGGTGCCATTCTTAGGCTGGTGGTCCTGAGTTCTAGAAAAAAGCAGGCTGAGCAAATTATGGAGCGAGTAAGTCAGTAAGTAAGCAGCACCCCTCCATGGCTTCTGCGTCAGTTCCTGCCTCCAGGTTCCTGCCCTGTTTCAGTTCCTGCCTTAGCTTCCTTCAATGTTGGACTACAGTGAGTGTGGAAGTGACAACATGTATGTGGGATCAGAGGACAGTTCAAAGGCACCAATTCTCTCCTTCCACCATGAGCTCCAGGGATTGAACTCAGGTTGTCAGGCTTGGTGACAAGCACCTTTACCCACAGAGTCATCAATTACCTTTAAAGTTTTGTATTATCTTTAATATAGGATATAATAAGAATTGGATACATATGATGTTTTGATGCATATGCTGTGTGTGCTCCTACCATGAAGAAATGGTAACTATTTGGGGTGATTAATCCTGGTGTTTTAGTTGAGGAGTCATTAATTTTTCACACAGGTTAACTATGGCTTGAAACCCCATCACTCCATTTTTGTCCTGGGCCTCTTTGTATGCTACCCTCTCTTATTTATCTGGCTTTTGACATCTATAGGCGCTCTCAAGAGAGTGCTGAAGGACCCAGGTAGTGAGAGAGCACAGACAACATGAGTCAGAGCCATGGGACTGGGCATCTAGGGAGCCAGGCTCTGGGTTCTAGAGAGACTCTGCAGAGCCAGTGGAGGAGGAAGATGTCAGAATAAGCGGTTTGTCAGGAGATAAAGATTCCAACTTCAGGGACATCTGCACTCTCATAGATGCATGAGTAAGCGCTGGATGGTAGCATTCGAAACTAGTCTTGGTTTGCTGGAGCAGAGGTGTTTTAGTCATAACTCTGTCATCCTTTACCCTGGATGGCTCTTTCACTCTGAGCCATAGAATTATTTTTTTAAGTCTGAGGAATATGAGGTAACCTTGTGTTCCTCATCCCCTCTCAAAGAATGAGGGTCCTTCAAATGACAATTTAACAGCTAGAGGCAGTGCCACGGTAAGCAGGCATGAGAGCTGAGCTCTCCAGCTCCAGGCTTTTTCTAGCAGGGAGCCTAGCTCTGTGCTATATGGGGATCTACGAAAGAAAACTGCACCATGGGGGCAAATACAGGAGGGTGACTCTGTACTGAAAAGGTACACCAGCAAAGATGGTGAGACCTGAAATGGGCCTTGAACTGTCTTCAAGTTCAAAATTTGGAATCCTTGAATGTGTTTTCTCTCTCCCTTCTCTCTCCTTCCTTCCGTCCCAACCTCCCTCCCTTCCTCCCTCTCTCTCTCTCTTTCCTTTTTTTCCCTTCAAGACATGATTTCTCTATATAACCCTAGTTATCCTGTAACTCAGTCTGTAGACCAGGCTAGCTTCGAACTCGACCTGCCCCTCCCTCCCAAGTGCTGGGATTAAAGCCATGTGCCAAAGCGCCATCAATGAGTGTGTTATTTCTTGTTTGTTTTGTTTTTTTGAGACAGAGTTTCTCTGTGTAACAGCCCTGGCTGTCCTGGATTCACTTTGTAGGCCATACTGGCCTCAAACTCACAGAGATCTGCCTGCCTCTGCCTCCCAAGTGCTGGGATTATAGGCGCGTGCCACCACTGAATGTGTTATTTCTTAAACACACACAGGAGACGCCTCTGCAAAAGACAACAGACACGCGCTTCAGTCAGGAAGGCTTTTTTTTTTTCCACTTAGTTTTCTGGACAAGAATGAACTCTAACACTTTCTAGCTTCCCCTGGCACAATGCCAGTGAAGGAAGTGAGTCTCTGGGCTAGAATAAACCCGCACTGCCATACTGTGCCCAAGAGGATGACTGTGCTAGCGGGCAGAAAGTTCTTGAAGGTTCTTTTTTGTTTCTTAATGTCCTACTTGGCACTTTTCATTCCATGGAGAACAAAGATGCCCAGAGTAGATCAAACACACTTTAAGAACATTCATCTTCCTAGAGAAAGTCTAGAGGGACGTGTTGTGTGCAAACATGATCATGGAAGAGGTGGGCGAATGCATGGCCACCCCCTTTGCCTCTTTTGAAAGCCCCTTCTTTCTGGAGCTTGTTCTTGTGGAAGATGGGCTACAGGCTCCTACATGGTATTGCCTTCCTGCTCGTGGGCCGTGCTCCCAGCAGCCAGTGCTCCTCCAGCCTCTGCGCACCATACTCCATACTCCATACCTGAGCAGTGGGGGAGGGAGCCTGTCCAGTGTCCATCCAGTCCACACATGCGGGTGGCATTCCCCACTAGAGTCCGCTTGCCCGTGCAGCTGTAACGCACAACGGCCCCCACTATGTAGCTGTCTCCAGACATCTGGGCATGAGGTGGAGAGCCAGGATGGCCACAGGACACCACTGTGGGAAGAAAGCAGATGTCTGAGTGGCTCTGTTGGGGATGGGCCACCATCACTCCACACGTGTGCATTGTGGGAAATGAGGAAGGGGAGGGAACCTTGGTATTTATGGGAGTGACCCTCCTGCTGGCTTATGCATCAGCGGACAAAGCCTGCCCACTTCACCACACTGTTTCTGAATTGGAAGCCAAGACTAATGCCTATACGACACATAGTAGGTGTGCAGCCTGCCCGCTTCCCACCATGTCTGAATTGGAAGCCAAGATTAATACCTGTATGACACATAGTAGGTGTGCAGCCTGCCTGCTTCACACCATTTCTGAATTGGAAGCCAAGATTAATACCTGTATGACACATAGTAGGTGGGCAGCCTGCCCACTTTACACCATTTCTGAATTGGAAGCACAGATTAATGTCTAGGTAGCACATAGTAGGTATGCAGTGATGTCAGTCCCCTGTCTTGTCCCTCATGCTCATCTCTCCCTGTTTCCTCCCTGCCATAGGGTGGACCCAGTATATGTCCGAGCAGAAAGGTGACACACACACAGAACACCCGGGCGGATGAGGAGCCATCCTTCCAGGGCTGCTTTCATTGATTCCTTATTCGCAGTCTTAAAGTTGCCAACATGCCGCCTTCACTCTGCAAATTCCTTTCCCTGAAACATCAAAGAGGAACCACGAAGACCAGTGATAAGCTTAGGATGCCAGACTTGACGCACACAAGTTAGGGTGCCAGCACTGGGCTTAGCTTCCCCATTTGTAGCCCAACACCTTTCTTAGTCAACACAGGTTTATTGAATGTCTCTTAAGTGCTAGGTGCCTGTCTATGTGTCTGGGGAATAAAGTTCATGCACCCTTAGATCTTACAATGGGGAAGAGAGAAAGAGAGAGAGAGAGACAGAGAGAGAGAGAGAGAGAGAGAGAGAGAGAGAGAGAGAGAGAGAGA
>OU015754.1:61844543-61878843 GCA_907169655.1 Acomys percivali | reverse complement strand
GAGAGAGAGAGAGAGAGAGAGAGAGAGAGAGAGAGAGAGAGAGAGAGGAGTAAAGGGCTGGAGAGATGGCTCAGCAGTTAAGAGCACTGGCTGATCTTCCAGAGGCCCTGAGTTCAATCCCAGGCAACCACATGCTGGCTCACAACCATCTGGAATGTGATCTGATGCCCTCTTCTGGTCTGCAGATGTACATGCAAATGCGACACTCATATTCATAAAATAAATAAATCTTTTTAAAAACGGAGTAAATAAATAGTGGTGTTAGGATAAGAGACAAAGCTGAGAAAGGGCAGGGGCATTCTGAGGCAAGCCGGGGGGGATGCTTTTAAATAGAGCGGACAAGGATGGTCTCTCTGAGATGACAGGACAGGGCAAGGCGGTAAGAACGTCAAGGAAGGGACCCGAGGTGTGCAGGCCTGAGGCTATAGGAGCTTGGTGTATGTCTTAGCTGTTTTTTCTTGTTTTTGTGACCAAATATCTGGCAAGAAGCAAGTTGAGGAAACAGGGCTTACTTTGGTTCAGTTTGACGACATACAGCCCGCCATGGCAGGGAAGGCGTGGAGGCAGGAGTGAGAGGTGGTTGGTCATACTGTGTCTGAAGCCAAGAGAGTGGACAGGAAGTGGGACTGGATTGTAAAGCACCACGGTCTGTCTGTAGTCAGTCACCTGCTTTCTGTAGGGAGGGTCCATCTCTTAAAGCTCTCATAACATTCCCTAGCAGCGCCACTAGCTGGAGACTCTGTGTTGACACCTGTAAGCCTGTACAGGTCTTCTTGTATTTAAATCGCAGCAGTGTGTAGAACAGTAGTCCTCACCTTTCCTAATGCTGCACCCCTTAATACAGTTCCTCATGTTGTGCTGACGCCCCCCCCCCAAGCGTAAAATTCTTTTCGTTGCTACTTCATAACAGTAATTTTGCTACCGGTATGAGTTATAATACAAATATCTGATTTACAGGATATTTGGTATGCGACCCTCTGTGAAAGGGTCGTTGGGCCCACAAAGGGCTCGTGACCCTCAGGCTGAGAACTGCTGGTGTGGGTGAGTCAGGGAAGAGTGGAAGAAGACATGAGGGTGGGGTCCTGGGAGCCAGGTCATGGCGTAACATCTGATTTTATTCTAAGCATGATAGGAAACCACCAGAGGGACATGGCTTGGTGTGCACTACAACAGGACCACACTGGCTGCTCTGTGGAGGAAGGGCTGGGTGAGGCTGCCATGAAGCTGTCTCAATGGTTCCAGATATAATTGTGGCTTTGGTTGAATCCTGGGGTGGGGTAGGAGAATCTCCATTGTCATAATAGCTTATATCCAAACAGGGCCCAAGGCAAGACACTGATGGTGAGGAGGACAGGATCAGAGGACCCCTTCTTAAGATGAGAAGCCATCAAAATTTGAAGCCTGGCTGACACACCATGTGCGTGCAGCTGTCTATTTAAAAGTCCAAATAACTTATACATGGGGCTGGATGGCCACATCAGGGTGCTCAGGCAAGGGAAATGTGGGCAGTGAACAGTGGCACCAGTCTCCGATTACACAGAGAAGCAAGGGGCTTTGGAAAAGTCACATGATTTGACTGCTCACAACAGGTGGATGACTCGCAAAGGCAGGTACACTGGTGATGGCCACTGCTCAATAGCTTTCCAGGACTGTAACTTTGCCTCTATTAGAAAGACAGGGAGCTGGGCGGTGGTGGCACACGCCTTTAATCCCAGCACTTGGGAGGCAGAGGCAGGTGGATCCTTGTGAGTTCGAGGCCAGCCTGGTCTACAAATCAAGTCCAGGACAGTCAAGGCTACACAGAGAAACCCTGTCTCCAAAAACCAAAATCAAAACCAAAAAGAAAAGAAAAGAAAAGAAAAGAAAAGATGGGAAACAGTAAGCCACAAAATTCCCCATCAGCAGCAAGAATGCAGAGACCCAAGGGCATAGCTCATTTCCTAAGACGGTGAGGCTGGCAACTGGCATTATCCCAGTAACTTTTACTAACAGTACTTAACGCAGCTGTCACTTACGGGGTAGCCTCATGTACCAGACAGTAAACAGTGCTCTGGATTTGCCCAGGCAGTCTTTGCACAACCCTGTGAGATGGTTACCGCCATCATTTTGGAAGCGGAAGAAGCCTTAGCTCTGGGAGGGTACCGGACATCCCCGCAAGCTCCGTGGCTTGTTCAGAGCCGATGATGATGTCAGCATCCAAGCTGATCTGCCTACTGCCATCCAGACTGACTGGCAGTTTTGCTTCAGTCCTCCAGAGGAAAGGGGGTGCATGTCTTGTGTGATGGCTAAAATTAGTTGTTAACATGGCAAGATCTAGAACCTCCTAGAAGACAAGCCTCTGTCCATGAAGTTCCTGGACTGGGTTAAGTGAAGTGGAAAAACCCATTGTAACTGTGCATGGTACCATTCCTGGGCCTAGGGTCCTGGACGAAACAGAAAAGGAGAAATCGGGTTGAACAGATGCATCCACCTCTCTCTGCTTCCTTACTATGGAGGCAGCACAAGCAGATGACCCAGACTCCTGCCACCAGGATGTCCTCGCCACAGTGAACTGTGCCCTCAGGCTGTGCTTTTGTCACATGGTTTGTCACTGCAACAAGAAAGGTGACTAAAACACGGTGTCTTTCTGGAAAAGCCAGAAAGGGTTAAAAACAAAGATTTGCCAGTGGCCCAGCTGCACAGCCAGCTCTGAAGGGAGGGGTGCTCAAAGGCTTCACGGGCTCATGGTGGTACCCACTGGAAACAAACAGATCTACTTACAGAGACACTGTGGGCGGGGCCGGTCCCAGGTGCCGTCTCCCTGGCAGCTGAGGGCAGGTGTGCCCAGGAGGTAGAAGCCGTGGTTGCATTGGTAGGACACAGTGGTGCCGAAGCTGAACCTGTGGGGGCTGCTGGCGTGGACTTGACGGACGCTGTTCTCTTGGTGCCCAGGATCTGTGCAGTTGATGACTGTGATTGAAAGTGACAGTGAGTGAGACCCTGAGATTTGGATGGGAAGGGTTTCTCAAGCTTTGAAGTGAGGGTTCAGAAGTCTAGACAGACACTTCTCTAGTCTCTAGTTCAAAGCTTGACTACAAAGTGGATCCTGTGCTGGAGGCTAGTCTGGCTTTGAGGCCACAGCCCTTCTTCTCTGCCTTGGTCACTTGGACACAGACTTGTCCTCCATGTCCAGGGGTTGTCACCTCCCCTACAGAGCCTGCTTCCCCTCCTTGACCCCTCAGTCTTTCTCCGTCAGTGCTCCCAGTGCTGACTGCTGGTCCAGGCTGACTTGTTTTCCATCTGTACAGATCTCCAGGGCCTGGCTGTCTTGCCTGTGTGTGCCTGACCCCTGGCGGAATGTGGCTTCTTCCTAATGCTCATCTGTTGTAAGACAGACGCAGATCAACTGGCTTGACTAGCACCCTGTCTCTTTCTGAAACTGTTCTAGTCACCCCGATGAGGATTTGACGTAAGCCTAAGTATCTTGGAGGACTCAACTGGTGTTAAAATGAGCAAAGGTTTCCAGAGAAGCTTCGCTCAAGTTCAGCATGTCTCGAATAATGAGGACATTCATCATAATCTGTATACCACGTGCTTTGGCTTTCAAATGCTTTCATGTACACCTCATTATCCAAGTCTCAGACTCAGAGGAATGCAGGAAAAGCATGGATATATTTCCCTTCTGTAAAGTAAGACATCTGCTTCACTATACAAAGTGTGTGTGTGTGTGTGTGTGTGTGTGTGCGCGCGTGTGCATATGTTTGTGCACTTATATGTTTGTATGTGCATGTGGATGCAGGACAACCTTGCATGATAGCTTCAGGAACACTGCCCACCTCCTCTGAGACAGAGCCTCTCACCGGCTGGAGCTAAGCAATTAGACTAGACCTGCTGACGCGAGCCCCTGGGACCTGCCTGTCACTCTCTCCTGGTGCTGAGATCACAGGTGTGCCATCATGCCTGGCTTTTGTCTCTGGTTCTGGAGTCTGGCTCAGGGCCTCATGCCCCTTAGGGGAGATGCTCTAACGCCAGCCTGTCTCCTCAGCCCTAAGACCTTTGATGAAGCCCTCTGAGGCTTCACTGCTGTGCTGTTGTAAAAAGCCCTTCAAGGTTATTCTAGAGCTATCTGGAATAGTTTATGTGGGACCGGGAGAGCCTCTGCCCAGGCAACTTCTTGAGTTTCTGATTTCCTCTCTGCATCTCTTACCTTCCGCTACTGCATCTTCATCTCAATTCTTAGAACCTTTCGCATTTGCTTTTCATTCCAATTCTGCTGTTTAATTTATTTCCCCATCAGCAGAGCTCTACTGAATGTGGTTACAAAGGAGCCACAGCACCAATTTTGCAACCATGAGGACAGACCAAGATGTTGCTCAGAGATGATACAACTTCTAAATTCCTTGTTTATGTGAGAAAAGGCCCTCTGTGCATGTGCACACACATGTGCACAGACAGACAGACACATGCACACATACGGTCACAAAAGCAGGCACACAGACACACATACATGTGTGCACACACACATACACATACATGCACAGACATACACACATGTGCACACAGACACACAAGCAGGCATACAGAAATGCATACACACGCATGGATACACACAAATATAAGCATACATGGACACAGAAAGACAGATACACACACACCCCCACACACACCCACACACCCACACACCCACACACATACATACACGGGCATTGCATGACAATGATAAATTATTTGTCCCATGAGCTAAATAAGGCTTGCAAGATGAAACCGTTGATTTGCTCCTATGACGCACGATAAAATGATGCACAACTGTCTCTAGGGGTTTAGAGTCTCTATTTGTGACCCTCCCCTGTCCTAAGAGTTCTTTGCATGAGGGATACTAATATTGAGACTGAATTCCATGGCTCGTCCTCCTGGGACACCAATGCTCAGACACTTGGGCTGTGGGGAGGAGAGCAGGGCAGGCAGAGCGACTCACTTCTGCAGGTCGGCAGCATGTCACTCCACTGCCCACTGGCCAGGCACTGGGACCTGGCTGCCCCCTCAGCTATGTAGCCTGGGTTGCAAGCGAACTTGACCACGTCGTTGAGGTTGAACTGGCTGCCCTGAGTGAGGCCATTGACCGGATTGCCTGGGTGTCCACAGGTAATGGCTGCAACCAGAACAGAAGACAGGTGAGACCACCCATTAGTCCACGCCCCCACACCAGCCTCTTCTCACCTGGGATGGTGCCTGACCAGCGTCTGTCTCCAGGGAGAGCAGGTTTTTTTGCTAGATCATTGAGGTGGTGGGCTAGGCGGGGGGGGGGGGGGGGGGGGGGGGGGGGGGTGGGAGGGTGTGTGCACTGCAGGTAATACTATATGCCAACCTTGTACTGACTGGACAAAGGTTCATGACACCTTCACCAAAGCTGAAACTCATCCATTCTCATTCAAAAGTGGGGTGAACAGAGCATGATGACCTAAGGAGCCCTGACTTTTAAGGGGAGACAGACTGGAAAGACTACAGAGGGAACTGAGGAGGGGGTCAGAAACAAAGCCCAGCCTAGAGCAGCATGAGGCAGCGTCAGCCCCAAGGCGCCAGAGATAATCTGAAGAGCTGCCAAGTAGGTGAGAGGGGTAAAGACCAGCTGCCTGCGGCTTCACTGGTGTCCCGAGCATGCCTCCCGCTGCTGCAGCCATGCTCACTGCCTCCCACTCAAGTCCCAGGTTGCAGGCCTCGAGGGACAGCTGGAGCAGCCACTGGCACTCACAGCCATCTCCTGTGCACCCTTCTGCCCCCCCCCCCCCCGGGGATCCTGTCCTTGCCACCCGCTCTAGAGCTCTGTCTGTGACAGACATCTGTCTGTCTCCTGCCCTGAATCTTCCTGCAGCAGGGCTGAGGACCAGGGCTCCTGTTCACGAGGAGGTTCTCTCTGCCTGGAGCAGACAAATGCTGGGAGCAGAACTCAGTTCGAACTACTACAGTGGCCTTTTGCTGCCAGTGAGAGAAGGGTGAGGTGACTAGCTTAGATGGCTGTGATGCTTAACTGTCAACTTGAGTGGAGAAATGCCCCGGACCTCAGAAAAGCACGTGGTTTCGTTGCCTCTATGAGGGCGTGCCCAGAAATGAGGTCAGGAGGGTTTTGAACCAATGAACTGCTTAGTAATCCCTGGATGGAATGATAACACTGTGGCCGTTGGGAGATGGTGCAAAGGAAGGGCCTGGGTCTAGAGGGAGGAAGTACATGAACAAGGGCATTTCCTAGGGACCCTGGCTTCTTCCTGTATTGGCTTTCTTTGCTTCCTGGCTGCTGTGCTGGGAGCTGCTGGGCTCCACCACACCTTCCCCACTGTGACAGATGGAAGGTTGTGAAACTTGGAGCCCAAAACAAATCTTTCCAGTTCTTTATGCCAGGCACAGTGGTTCACGAGGATGCAAGCACGAGTTCTTATCGCAATACCTGCTACTTTGACCCAAGTCCAACAAGAAGTGTCTTCAGGCTAGGCAGGCATTCTCGAGCCAGGCCTCAGAGCCAGGCATTTTCATGTGAGTCTCCTGGGTGCAGTGGAATGTGTTTTGTGTAGACACTTCTGGAGGGATGACAGCATACGGATGACTGCATATAGATGGGTCTCACCTCCTGTAAACCCAACCCTGGTAGCTAAGACTGGCTTTAGACGTTGCCGTGGAGCAACCTGCTTACCTCAGTGGCCCTGTTCTGTGTGAGGAGCTAGATGAAGAGGTGCAATTAAAAACCAAACTTTGCCTTATAATAGTTAAGAAAAAACCCCTGCATTTTGCATAAAGGCTCACACTTCAGGGAACTCTAAAAAGTGAAGAATTTTCCAAATTACTTGTAGGCAGCAGAGGATAATGGCTGCCATGTAAATTCCCCCAAATGCAAATTAACAAGAACAAACAAAAGAACAGGAAACTCAGGACTACAGCAGCCAAGACAGGGACCACATGGACTTTAAATTGTTTGGAAGCTGAAGAATGAACACACCAAGGCTCAGCAGCCCCAAACCAGATGCCTGAGGAATAGGAGCAGAATGGATGCATCCGGAGAGCGACGGGACATGCAGGGGAGCTATCTTGTAGCATCCAGCCTAGAGAGATATTAGACTTCAGGGTCAAAGTGAAGAAGAACCGGAACCTTCCGGAAAAGCACCCAGAGTGAAGCTAATATCGTACTGTTAAATGTTGAATGCTGGGACACAGTGTTGATCAGCGGCCACTCAGGGAAGGGTTGAGTGGAAAAGGGAAGTGCTGGTGTGATGATTCAAAGGGGCAGTGACATAAGATAGGACAGCAAAGTCTAAGGGGTCTAGTGTACAGCACAGTGGCTACAGCTGGCACATTGGAAAGTTCCCAAGAGGGCAGGACTTCAGGTATGCTCACCACATACCCACGAAAGAAAGGAGATGACCTATCATAATTCACTTGACAGGTGTCATCATTTCCCTATGGAAATGTACATTGAGGTATGCTGAAATCAGTACATTTTTTTTTAAAAAAAGGTGAAGCATACATGCACACACAGACTGCAAAACTTATGACAGAGGAATAGTTTTTAAAAGATCAAATGAATAACCTGTGACCAAGGATTTATGCCCAATCTAGCTGCCTTTCAAATGAACGAGAATAGAACAGAGTTTTAAACATTCATCTACCCCTTTGTGTGCTAGGACATACCTATTACACCAGCACCTCAGGAGGTAGAAGGACAAGAATTGCAAATTTGAGGCTACATTAGCAGAGCCATCCTAAGACACCAAGGGCTGGGGATGCAGCTTAGCGGTGAAGTGCTTGTCTAGCACACAGCAGGCCATGAGTTTGATCTGCAGCGCTCTCTCTCTCTCTCTCTCTGTCTCTGTCTCTCTCTGTTTCTCTCTCTGTCTCTGTCTCTGTCTCTCTCTGTCTCTCTGTCTCTGTCTGTCTCTGTCTGTCTCTGTCTCTTTGTCTGTGTCTGTCTGTCTGTCTGTCTGTCTGTCTCTCTCTCTCTCTCTCTCTCTCTCTCTCTCTCTCTCACACACACACACACACACACACACACACACACACACACCAAAACAAACTCACCACCACCCCCAGCAGTAGAAGTGCATATACACATCAAACAACCACCACCACCACTCATGGAGAAACTTGAAGAATACCATGCAAACAGCTGTACTGAAAATTCTATTAAAGACTAAATGACTAAATAACTGGGAAGGTTTTGGCAGTATTGGTGATGAATTTAACTCTCAGTCCAAGAGTAAAGCAAAAGTGGGGTGAAGAAACTTCATGATAAATATCCTCATCCCCGATAGAAGAAATGCCACTGAGAATGAGGACAGGAGAGAGGACCATGTTGTGCAGCCATTAGGTAAAAGCTCAGGATACTAGTGTTGGCAAACTCGATAATAAAGGGTTGAATATAGAAGTGGCAACTGACGTTATTACAGTGACAATGCAAAAATCAGCAACAAAGATCCAAATCTCACAGAGAGTAACACACTCTGATGACAGAAAACACAAGAGATTTAGGACCAAACATGTAAGCCATATCAACCTATGTGACCAACTTTAACCCATGGACAGGAAGATTTTCATGATGTTGGCCTGCAAGCATGCGGTTTAATAGATGTGCCTCCATTCCAGGGATGGTCAAAGGTGTGCCAGGAAAAAGTGTAGGAGTTGGGATTCTAAGTCTGAAGTCAAGAAAAGTAAAATTCAAGCTGAAAAACATTAAAAGTGATGAAGAAGATACTTTTAAAGGAGAGAAGTCACAATTTGCAAGAGGGTTGTAATAGTTCTGAGTACATGAATGCGCCATGTGACATGGCAACTACCTGCAGGAAATGTGAGGAAAATGAGACGCACTGATAGAAAACTTTAAACATGTCTTTCAAAGAAAATGGCTTAAGAAAATGTAGAGTACATAGTTTATAAAGTAATCTTAGGAATACATGTGTCTATATGTGTAGCAGAATTATCCACAATGCTTTTCTTCTCAAATGCACATGTAACATTCATATCAGTCGACCAACTGTTTACTCACAAGAAAAGTATGAGTGAATGTGCATAATGAATATAAAACAAACTCAGGAAAGGCCCTTTGGCTAAGAAATTTAAAAAAAAATTATTAAAATCTTCCAGGTGTGGGGCAATCAATGACAAATTAAAAAGCTTCTAAAACTACTAAGCATTTATTAGTAGTATGTATGGGATATCATTAAAACAGTTGATCAGAAGAACTTTTATAGTCCCACATACTTAGAATCATAAAAACACAAAACGAAAGAATGAAAACGAACGAGGCTGTTTGTATATGTTTCTGTCATTTGTCTAATGTATATGTGTGTGTGTAATATCACTTGTATATGTGCTAGAAATTGAACCAAAAAAAGTAAGTCAGAAGAACTCACAAAGGAATAATAAAAACAGTCATTAATGATACAGAGATCTGAAGAAGTAGATGTAGTGATCATACCTTTGGGGGGGAAAAAGAATACTCAAAACCTTTAGCTAAGCTAAGCAAGAGGTAAAGGGAGGAAGTCCGTGCTGGCTCTGAGCCCCGTGGCTAGGGAGAGTGGATGACATACTTACGCACACAGAAAGGGGTCTTGCCCGACCAGTGATGATCCTGCTGGCAGACGCGCACAGACATGCCGATCAGGCGGAAGCCAGCGCTGCACTGGTATACCACGCTGCCTCGGTAGTTGAAATTCTCCCCGTTGATGTGTCCGTTGACAATGGGCTCTGGGGTCCCACAGTGTCCAGCTTTGGTGGGATGGGGGAAGAGAGCCCATCAGAGGGGGACTTCTAGAAGGTGGGGTCAAGCTCGGGGGGGAGGGCGGGGGGGGGGAGAGAAAGGGCCAAGTCTCCAGCCATCCTTCATCTTCCCACCTCCCCTGGGGAGCAGTGATCTAGGAGCTAGTCCAGGAACGCTGTATGGGACAGTAATGGCATTGTGGGCTTGGTGACCCCCCAGCATCACAGTTGAGATCCAAAGGACCATCCCATTCTGTTTCTGTGTCTGCACAGAGGTGGGGAGTTACCACTTTTCTCAGTCTCTGGGATGTCTATGGTTTGAGTTAAATCCCCCAAAGCATCACGTGTTGGAAGCTCGATGCCCAGCCTCTAGGAGGTGGGGAGGAAGTTAGGCCACGCCCATAAAGCATACTTTCTCTGCCCCGGGGGTTCTGCCATGATGTGTGCTACTTCGCCATTGGCCAAAGACAGTGGAGGCCAAGGGATTATGGGTAAAAGAATTCCAGAACTGTGAGCCAAGATCGATCTTTCCTTTCTATACATTGCCCATCTCAGGTATTTTGTCATGGTGATAGAAAAGTGACACAAGGACCACTCCTTGGGTACCTACTGCCTAGCAAACACCATCCCCTAAATAAAGCCACCACAGCTTGTCCTGCTGATGACAGCCACACAAAAGCAGATGCTTGGCCAAATTCACCCTTCTTTTTGAGTGGCACCGCACGGAGTTGCTGTTATTAAATGAGGCATGGGCACAGTGGATTCCTGACATTCCTTTGGCTCCTCTGACTATGCAGCAGTAGTTCGTAACTGTATCCCAAACAGTGGCTACTGGCCATGACCTCCTGTACCCTGGAGGTCCCCCCAGTGTGTATACCAGGGACATGTCACCCAGCGTTCCCTTTTCTCTTTTGTAAGCTAGTTGTTTATAAGCTCTTGTTGTTTGCTTAGTGTATATGTATGTGTGCATTGTAATGTACATACATATGTACATATGAATACATTTCAAAAAAGTCTGTAATATGTAATATAAAGGATATTTTAGGTACATTGTAAGAATGTGTCTCTATAGGGTGAAGGCCTTCCTAAGGACTAACTAGATGAATGGGGGTCTTTCTGATTAGAGTGTAGACTCTTAGAGGCTGGCCTTCTTTTGAGTCCAGCAAGAATAGCTAGTCCCTGCTTTTAGTCAAGGTGGATACCTGAAAGCTGGTGCTTGGAGTAAATACTCTTTGACAGTAGGAGGGTAGGGTGGGCCTGGGGGACCACTTACCAAGGCAGTGCACTTCAGAGCCACTCCAGAGCCCATTGGCCATGCACTCCCGTACCCTGGAGCCCACCAGCGTATATCCAGAATTGCAGGAGAAGATGGCAGTTGCCCCGTAGATAGACATCGTTCCGATGCGGTGCCCACTCGGGGGTGTGGGGAGCTCTCCACAGGAAATGACTGAAGAGATCATAAAACGCTCAATAAACCAGTCCCAAGATGGGGGTGGGGTGGGGGCGGGGCATGAGGCATGTGCTGAACAAGATGAAGGAGAATAGTGACCAAAGCCAAGAACTGCCTAGCCTTGTGCTCCCGGAATGTGACCAGAATGCACTGTGACACTGACTTGTTCCCACCTGCAGGTGTCCCTGGGAGCCCTGCTGGTCAGGTGCCCTGGTTCCCTCTCTGGAGGGTAAGGCTCAGGCTTGCATGCTTATTAACAACTCCACAGGTGGCTGAGGTGGAGCCATGGTTACACAGGGACGGTGAGTCTGTGTGGTGCTCAGGGCAGACAATGACATCACTCTTGTCCTTTTCTGCTGAGCCAGTGGCAGCCTCACAGTCCTTCTAAGGGAGTATGCTGACAGCATCTGGCTGAGGTACAAGGTGAAGGCTGACTACCAAGGCTGTGTCCCAGTAAGGCCACTCCATACTCATGCTGGCTGCTCTGCCATAAACATACATTATGGGGCCTATGGCTTTAAGAATACACACCAATTCACCTTGGTCTGGAGGAATGGCCTCTGAGACTCAAAAAACAAAAAACAAAACAAAACAAAAAAAATGGAATTAACAATGAAGAGGCAGGAGACTGATTTTGCCGGTCCTCCACGATACCCTCTTCCCTCCTGTACATACCCAGCTGCGGTATTGCTGCCTCTTTGCCTTGTCGCTAGTAGATATGAGCTTCTGGCAGGCAGGAGCCGCACGCTATTTTTTAAAAATCTTGGTGTGTGTGTGTGTGTGTATGCACATGTGCAAGCGAAGGTGGGCAACTTTGAGTATCTGTTCCTCGACTTCCGCCTGGGTTGAGATAGGGTCTCATTACCACTCCACATGCCAGGCTAGCTCATCTCCCAGGGATACCTGTCTCTGCCTCCAGTTTTGCTCCGGGAGTGCTGGGATCGCAGATGTACTCATTGCCACAGCTGGCTTTCGCGTGTGTTGTTGGGGAGGGGGTCTGAACTCACTTCCTCACACTTGCATGGCAAACTGTTTACCCACTGAACCATCTCCCCAGGTAAGCCACACACTTTTATCTTAGTACCTCTCTGGTACCTGGCATAGAGTTGGACCCTAATGAATGAGCCAGTGCCTGCGGGGCCAGAGGCTTATAAACAGGGAGCCTTTCCTAAGATGGCACAGTGCTAAGAAGCAAGGCCTTTCCCAACTCCAGATTTGGTGTGAGTATCATAAAGGGGTTCACGGCACTCGCTGGGTTGTGGGGAACCCCTCAATCTACTCCATGTATGAAATATTTCACATAGGAGTGTCATCCAAACAGGCCCACTCTCGTCCCCGGGCTTACTTTGGCAGGTGGGTACAGACTCTCCCAGGCTCCATCTGCCGTTGGCCTGGCAGCGGATGACCCTCTGGCCAGTGTAGTAGTAGCCAGGGTCACAGATGAGCATCAGCTGGGCCTGGAACTGGTACTGGGTCTCAAAGATGAGCCTCCAGCGGCCGTGCTCCACGCTGATGCTGCTGATGTCAGGGCAGGTCACAGCTGGAGGGGGAGCAAGGAGCAGGGAAGAACATTAGCTGGTAGAAGACATCACCAGAGTCTAGAGCAAGTAATGATGACTCCAGGAACGTTCGGTTCCCAGGCAGGTCTGAAGAGGGGAGGATGCTGCAGGTGGGGGAGTAGAGATCCGTAAAATAAAGTAACAAGACCAGTGCTTCACTGGTATCAGTTACTGGCTGTGGACTGCAGAATTCTATTTGGTCAATTTTGGGCAGATCTCAAATAGCCAAGGTTTAGGGTGGCTTTGAACTTCTGATCTCTTGCCTTTGCTTCTGGGGTGATGGAATTACAGGCAGGCACTGCCACCCTTGGTCTATGCTGGGCAAGCACTATTAATTGAGGTGCATCCCTAGCTGGAGACCTCTACTATTTTTTTTTTTTTTTGGAGGAGAAGCCAGAAACTGGATATTTATTTACATTTTCTTGATTACAAAATGTTAAGAAATAATATGTATATAGGTGTACGTTTTTAATGACGCAAACAAAATCAAAATCTGTATCATTAGACTGAATATGGCTCACTTTTGTCACTACAGAGTTCTGGGGTAAAGGGAGACATTCATGCAGCCTTCGGGTCATTCCAAGCGCTGTGGTGGTTTATGAAAACACCCCAGAGCATGATGGTCCTTCAGTGTTCTGAGAGTAACTTGCAGTGGGGACCACAGTTGGCAGACACCCAGCCTCATCCACCCTGCGTCTCCTAACTCCCACGTGCGGGCTCTAAGCTCTTAGCTCCTTACAGGAGTCTTTTCAGCCACATGCGCTCACCCAGCTCCTCCTGCCCCCTTCCCCCACTGCCCCTGGACTCACGGACACACTGCGGGGGGACATTGCTGTTGCTCCACAGACCAGTGTCCAGACACTCTGCGGTGGCCTCAGCACCCGCCTGGAGGTGGTAGCCTTCATTGCAGCTGTACACAGCCTTGGTCCTCACTGTGTATTCCTTGCCAAAGACAATTCCATTTTTGGGAGCATCAGGGAGGCCGCAGGAAAGAGCTGGCAGAGGAGAAAGAATGTCATGACCATTTCGGACTCCAGATGTCCTGAGAATATACTTTCATCTTTTCCCGTTAATGCCCTAAAGCTTATAGTTAAAAAAAACTAACACACAGGAAAAGGCCCATGAAGAAAAACACCAGGAGACCCATCGGCAGAGACGTCAGAAAAGGGCGTCTAGGAGGATACGATGGGCATAGATGTGTGTTCACAGCTTGACCGTAGGAAAGGGCTGCAGCTCAAAACCTACAGGAAACACGGCAGCGTGAGACTTCCTTTCATTCTGCACCCGCGGGTGCAGTGTCAATGCACTCAAGCCTCTCCGCTTGCTGAGGAGAACCGTGTGCCCCTTCTTCCTTAGGGTGTGGGGACAGAAGCCATCCCTCCTGAGGGCCAGGAATGCCAAGGTAGGGGTTAGCATTCCAAAAGATGCTCTTTTTAATAAAAAAAAATTCTTACTGCATTGTGTGTGTGTGTGTGTGTGTGTGTGCACTCACACACACTCACACACTCATGTACATACATGTGCGCATGCATATGCATACTTGCATGCACGGAGATGTCAGAGGAAAACTTGCAGGAGTTGGTTCTTTTCTTCTACCATGTGGTCAAGGGGGTCACCCTCGGGTCGTCAGGTTCAGTGGCAAGTGCCTGAAGCCACTAGGCCCTGTACCCACTGTCTCATAGAATGTAGGGTCTCTCCATGTGAAGGATGCCTTTGCATCCCTGCTGTACACCCAGATCCAGATGTTACTCACGAGAGAAACCGCACAGCCAAAGATAGTTACCCAAAATAATGGAACTCACCCAACTTGCTCCCTAGCTTTTACTTTCTAAAGGTGGATCATCAAATGTTACTACACAGACCAAGAAAAACAGTAGTGTCAATGTGATAAAACTAAGGCTAAAGTCCCGGGAGGGAGGTGGGGCAGGGAAAAGCCCCTCCGGAAACAGAGCTAACTCAGGAAGTGGGGGTGGGGTGGGGGGGGTGGATATGGGATTGCTGACCTAGGCAGTCAGCAGTATCTTAAGAACATCAAGTGACAGATGACCTTTCGTGAAATGGGAACAGAGCATTCCTCTAAGAAATGCACATCAAGTAAAGGTGTTTGCTGGTAAAAACAACGGATTGCCGAGATTAAAGAACCCAAAGACAGACTGAAAACAAGAGAAAAGGACTGAAAATGGAAAGGATCAGCCCGGGAGGTCCCAGCTGTTCAGAGCTCCAGAAAGAGAGAGCAGAAAGTGGGTGGCTTGACGGAGCTCAGCTAAAGGAACACTTCCGGGAGCAGAAGAAAGACGCGTGTCTTCAGGCTGAAAAGAACAAAAGGGGTGGGGGCGCAAAGAGAGCCATTGAAAGGTAGAGGGGGACCCGGGAGGGATGGGAGCCAGACTGACCTCAGACGCCCCACTGACTACAAAGCCTTCAGACTTGTGAATAAAGTTATTTATAACCTAGACTTTAATCTGGTCACCCTAGTAAGCATTTATGACGGCCGGGGTGGCAACGTCTACGCACACGTAGAGACTCAGAAAAACTGCCTTCTCATGAATCCTCTCTGAGAAGTTTACTTGAGGGGATGCCCAACCAAAACCAACAGGAAAACCAGCCAAATTGCAAGACCCGGAAAACTATGGAAGTCAAATAAGTGGAGTGTCAAGGTGATGCCTCAGACGTGGGCAGCAGTATGGCAAGGTCTGGGACTTGACATAATAATGAAGGACTACGCAGAAGAAAAGGCAAATGAGCGTTTGAGTACTTGCCATGACCCTGTACTCACTCGCTGCCCCCTTCCCCTGCGACCACTAGTCTGGAGCTCAGGCCTCCTTCCTTCACTCCAGAATAAGCTCCTGCAGGGACAGGGCTCTGATGGCGGCCAACAGTGACGGCTGATTCCGCTACACTTTCCAGAATTTCCAGAGGCCCTGGAATGGGACTCCGTTATGATAGGGGAAGGTTGGCTGCCCAAGGGGGTGGGGATGTACTTGGAATATAAGACAGAAAAAGGATTCAAAAGTTGGTTATGGAACCATAAGATGGGGCGGGGGGGGGGCGGAGGCGAGGGGCGCAACAGAAATTCGGGGGGCTCAGAAGGAAGGAGTAAGCAGGAAGCACATAAAAACTAATGTCCAAACAGCAAGACTGAGCTGGGCTGTGGCTGGGTTAGCTGAACCATCATAGCAGATTAAATAACTGGCCAGCTTGCTTGAGGCACCCCCTCCCAATGGCCCCTCCCCCCCCATGCAGAAATGCCAGATCTCTGCACATACTCCGTTTGGAGAATGAACCTAGGGGAGGCAAGCAGAGGCAGAGGCGGCAGCGCCTTCTCATAGCCCTGGCCTGACCCCATCTGGTGTGGACAGCTGAGAAAACAAGGTAACTTCCCAGCTGAGCAACTTAGAACTCAGCCTGAGTGTCTTTACCCGAGAGGCAGCAGGGGCAGTCTGTGGGTAGAAGTGTGTGGATATGAAAACACGAAGCTGTGGTGGGGTGAGGTGCCTGTGGGTGAGTGGATGTAGGGAGGGAGCTGGCTGAGAGTGGGGGGGGGGCGGGGAGGGCGGGGTCAAAGTCATTTGGAGGACACAGTGCCTCATGGAGAAGCCATGGCTTGGAAGCAGGGACAGAGAACAGACAGAATGCCAGGCCTCCCCCAGATCCTAAGATACACCAGAAATGGTGGCAGTGGGGGATTGATACCCTCTCTTTGTGAAAGGACCATGTGATTCCCTCATCTTCATGGAGGAGGAGGAAGTAAGGTGAGCCTGCTGGGTCGTCAGTGGAGGAGGCATTGGCTTCTTGGTCAGTCCTCTGGAATATGGGTTCCAGAGAATACAACAGCTGAGAGAAAGGGGGGTGAAGAAAGCTTAGGGTGGAAAGAAGTGGGCGAGAGGACCCAGACCAAGAGGGGCGGGTTGGGACCTAACTGAGACCAGACACTTGGAAGTTTCCAAATGGCTTTTGGAATAGCTGGGTCGATGCTGATGTGGCTGGAGACACAGAGATTGAAGCCGATGTGATCTCCGCCGATTGTGACAGCTAGTCCCGCTGCAGAATATTAATAACATGCTTTTGGCCTTTTCCAAAGCAGACACGGGTTAGGAGGTTACAAGGGTCAGAGGTGACAGATGTCATCAAAGACTTCAACACACTAGGAACCGAGAAAAATAAAATCAAACAGCAGTGCCATTGCCTCCTTTGCCTGCAGTGGGCAACACTTTTCTTCTTTTTTCAGTGATGCTGAGACCCAGAAAAAAGCGCTTTCTCTGTTGCCGGGAGAAGCATCCATGAGGGTGAAATCTGAGCAGGGTATATCACATCGAGAGCTGTAAATTCTGTGTATGCCATGATCCAACAATCTCCTTCTTGGGAATTTCACTTGAGGAAATGAATAGGAATGCTCATAAAGATAGAGTTATTATAACTATGTGTTAGCAAACTGCCTAGGAACTCAAATGATCCACAGTAGGATGACGCTTAAATAAGCATCAGTTTTCCCATAATGCTATGCAGCTGTCGACAACAATGACCAAGGAAGTATCGGCAATTATCTGTAAGATGCTCACTGGAATTTAGGAGGAGTATACTGAATTATTAACAGAAGTGACCTCATGGCAGAATTATACTTCATTTTCACTCTTTTCCTTTGTGTCATCTGTTATTCCTACCCTTTTCAGGTTTCTACACCGGAAGTATATTGCTTTATCTTTGTGAATATGTATATATGTGTTCACATGTACATGTGTGGGGTGACATGTGAAAGCCAGAGGATAGCCTTAACTGTTATTCCTTGGGTACCATCCTAGGCTATTGAGGCAGCATCTTTCTTCTGCCCGAGGCTCACCAAGCAGGCCAGGCTAGAGCCTCAGAGGTCCTCCCATCTCTGCCTCTCAGGCAGTGAGATAGTAAGCACATGCCACTACCCGTGGCTTATTCATATGTGTTCTGCAAGATCAAACTCAGGTCCCATGCTCACAAGGCAAGCACTTTACTGACTAGGCCATCACTCTGGCCCCTCTGACTTTATTTTTTATTAGTGCTTATTGATTATACAAAGCAAGATATTTCATCATGACAAGAACATATGTTCTTGTAAAGGGAAAAGCACTCATAAATTCTAAAAGATAGTGCATGCAAACCGAAGGGCACATTTCGGGGGTTTGCTTGACCCATTTGCTTTAGGAGCCAGAACTGATGCCTCCTGGCCTTGGGAGTGCCTTCTTAGCTGCTAGGAAGAGGCAGGTCCCTTCATGCCGTGGGGATCCCAACACCCTCCTGATACAGTCCTTCCTCTTCCTGTCACTTGCCTCATATCACCACCTCTCCCGTGGTGCTGGACACAGCCCGTCGTGCATCTGTCACCCCCAGATGGAGATGCATAGATCCTCAGTAAATGTTTGCCCAAGGAATGAACTGTCACCAGACCTTGGGAGACTCATGCGTGGCCTGGACTGCTCCTGAGACCAGTCCAAGGTGACATGGAGCTGAGCCACCCTGTTACTACTTCAGTTGCAGCTGCTGCTCACCTTGACAGAGAGGAATGGCTTCACTCCACAGGTGGTAGCCTTGGGGGTGCCGGGTACAGATGGCCATGCTGTGTCCCACTAGACGATAGCCTGTGTTGCAGCCAAAGTGGATGGAGCCGCCCGGCTGAGTGGTTGTCTGGCCCAGGATGAAGCCATGGAGGGGAGCCTTAGGCAGACTGCAGTAGGGAGCTGAAGAGTGAGAGGAGGTTAGTGGAGCAGTGTCTGAGGGCCGCTGCTGAAGCAGGCAGGCTGCCCCCGCACCAGACCTATTTCTCTCACATCACGCTCCCTCTACACACCGCCAAGCTCTTTGCTATTTAGGAAGGCCCGAGTGGTCGACGCTGAACAACAGTTAAGTAAAGCCAAAACAAGATCAAATGAAACAAATCAAAACAAAGGGTAATTGAAAACTACAACAACAGCCTGCTCTGTGAATCACGGGGTCCCCTTGGCTGCCTGAGTGCAGCCTGGGGGGGGGGGCGTTGCTTTCAAAGCCCTTGTAACTGCAGGCAATCTTGCAAAGCAGGGGCCCCTGGGGCTGGTTTTCTAACATATGATGCCCAGGCATCAGCTTTTGTGACATAGAGCAAGTCACTGAAGCCCTTCACTTCCAGTTTCCTCCCTGTAAGACCTCCCTCATAGGTGCTCCAATGATTTGAGACAGAGAGAGAGAGAGAGACAGAGACAGAGACAGAGACAGAGAGTCAGAGACATACAGAGAGACAGAGAGAGACAGAGACAGAGAGAGAGACAGAAAGAGAGGCAGAGACAGACAGAGAGAGACAGTGACAGAGACACACAGAGAGATACAGAGAGACAAAGAGAGAGACAGAGAGAGAGAGAGAGACAGAGAGAGAGACAGAGACAGAGAGAGAGAGAGAGAGAGAGAGAGAGAGAGAGAGAGAGAGAGAGAGAGAGAGAGAGAGAGAGAACATTTGCTAAGCATCCCAGTGCAGTGCGGGACACTTAGTGCTCAATAAATAGTGTTCTCTGTTGTTGTATTGTGTTGTAGATGCCTAGGGATCTAGGATACACATTTCCCATTCTTTGTCCCCCTCAATGTATGGCTTAACATACTTCATTCATTTACCTGTAAAGAGTTCTCCAGAGTTCATTAAGTGCCCTCTGCTGTGCTGGGCACACGACAGTGAGGGGAGCAGACAAAAGTCCCAGATGGAGGGAACGCACATCACAGATCCTGCCAGGGGGCCTTAGGCCGTGTGAGAGTTAGCCCTAACAACTTGACAAGGCCTAGAGCAACGTAAGGGACAGCTCTCTGGGGGCACAGCCATGAGGGAGTTTCTACACTGTGTTAGTTAAGGTGGGATGTCCACCCTAAATGCAGGGCAGCACTGTCCCACGGGCTGCTCCTAGACTGACCACCAGCACCCATCTCTCCTCTGCGTCCTGATTTCAGAGGCAGTGTGACCAGGTCCCTCAAGCTCCTGCTGCCGTCACTGTCCCATCATTGTGACAGGCTGCATCCTCAACGCCACACGCCAGGATGAACCACTTCCTCCTTAGGCTGGTTTCTGTCCGGCATTATGTCATAGCGACAAGAAAAAAGAACTAATACTGGTTAGTTGTGTGGGGCTGTGAGAGGTGATGACCCAGGGGCCTCACATCAAGCCTTGCCTGAGGGTCTCTGGCTGAACTTCCAGGACAGGGGTGAGCAGATTGGGGAAGGCTCTATCCTCACACAGCCTCACAGAGAGGCCCTCGGACTTCCTGTCTTGAAGACTATGCCTCTGTGTGGGTAGAAATGGTGTTTTAAAGATGTGTGTTCTCCTGCTATGCCTCCTCTGTCACACGCATCTTCAATCTATGTACCTCCTTCACCCAGGAATGAGGATCCAAGATATAAAATACACACGTAGTCACTGCGGCAGACACAGGTGTTAAGTTGCACACCCCTGCTGTATCTTAATTATTAAGTACTAGTTGCTGTGCCGTGCAACGGCTTTCTTTTCTATGTGGCATATGTACTGTAATTACAACTGACTCATTACTTCTAAACACATTAGTCTCTGAGCAGAAAGGCCAAGGGAACTCCCTGGGAGCCCTTAGCTCCAAGTTTAGCAACGGGGGTAGGAAAAATGCCATTTTCCCTTCACAGGAGCTGCCACTGGGAACTCTGCCCTGAATTCCCCTGATGGCTATTTTGAGGTTTCTTTTTCGTTTTGAGGAAACCGAGGCCCAAACAGTTAAGGGTTTTGTCAAATGACCCTATTGCCTGCTAGTAACAGGACAGATCAACTGATCATGGGACCTGAGGCCATCTTTTCTCCAACCATGGGCATCTGGGAGAGAAGAGTCGGGGTGAGACCGACAGAGGAAATGGGCCTTGAGTGAGTTAAGTCAGGGTCTCTCCTCAGATCCATCTGGTTAGCTCTCCTCACACCCAGCACTTCACCACTCTCGTCAGCACTCCCATCAGCCCTCATAGTGTGGGCTCGTCTGGCAATGAGGAGACCCATGAGAAGATATGGACAAATGGCTCTTCAGGCAGAACTAAAGGATGTGACATCCCTCCATGTGTGTGTGTGTGTGTGCGCGCGCGCGCGCGTGCGCTTAGCGCTTCAGTGTCTGCAGGTGCAGGTATGTGTGTGCACATGTGTGTGTAGGAGGTTGAGGTCAACTCAGATGTCATTCGAGATACTGTCCACCTTTAGTTTTTGAGGCAGGGTCTCTCTCTGGACCTGGGACCTGGGTCTCACTGATTGGGCTAGTTTGGCTGGCCAGAGAGCTCCATGGACTCTCCACCTCTGCCTCCCCAGGGGGTGGGATTGCTACCATGCCACCACATGCCACCACACCCAGCTTCCTACCTGGGTGCTGGGGGGTTGGACTTGGGTCCTTGTGTTTGTGTGACAAGTACTTTACTGATAGCTAGACTCCTGGCTCCCTGCAAACTATTCTTTAAAACACCGTCTAATGCTTGCCTGGCGAGCAGGCATGTGGTGGAATTCCCATGATCCGCAGGCACTCCTCACAGCCTTGCCAGCGGTTCACTGGACTGCCCTTCAGAGCTGGTACCAAGGTTTCGGCTTATCAAGCAGACGACTGGTGCCCACAATGAGAGTTCAGAGAAAGTCTATTTTCTCCATATAATTGTATCCCAGGGATATTTTTTTTTTTATCAAAGGCCTGGCCTTTGATCTACCATGCCCATACAATATAGCTTTTTTTTTTTTTAAAAGGAGTGAATCCTGTCAATTGCAGCAATGTAGATGGAAGTGGAAAACATAATGTTAACTGAGCGAGGCACAGGGAGACAAAGCCGTGTGTCCTCATTTGTGTGTGAGAACTAGGGGAAAAATGATTTTACACAAGTGGAGAGTATGACAGGGGTCAACAGAGCTTGGCGCCACTAGGAGGCAGAGAGGGTGGAAGGAGGTTGGTCATTGGCCGCAAAAGCGGAAAGGGCTAAATCCTCATGTTCGGCAGCACAGATGGGCAGCCAGAGTTCATAACGTGCTGACTATAGATTCCAACACTGGCAGAAGAATGGATTTCAATAGTCTCCAAGACAAAGAACTAAGTGTGGAGGAGATGAGTAAGCTCATTGCTCCCATCTGATCGTTACGATTGTGTGTACATGTCAGAATGGCATACTGCACGCTGCACAAATAGGTAATGAAAGAGACAGGGCTTGGACATCTGGAGAGGGTTTCCCCTGCAGCGTGCCCTACGTGACTGTCTTAGAGTCACTCAGCCAAAGGCCCTCTGGTTATATCTCCTCACAGTCTGAGGGGCTAGGATCTCCCGGGTCTCTTCAGATCTCATAATGAATAGACACAATCTTGGAGACTTAAGATGGGAGCATGGGAAGAAAAAAGGAGAGGATAGTGGTGGGGAAGCAACGTGGATCTGAAGAGGTAGGAGACTGTCTCTAGTCTCACTTGTGTAGTGTCAGATGAGGGAACCTGAGAGCAGGAGGCTGCCCCGCACTGCCCACACAAGGGAGGTTGCCGCCTTGGGGAGGAGATGGACCATGGCTTCTTTGGATGTTTCAGGTGAGACATTTAAATAAAGGGTTCAGAATAGGAAGAGGAGAAGCCCTCCTTAGGCGTTCTCGTGGCTTACCTGAATACCGAATCTTAAAACCCTTCCGGTTATAGGCGTGGTCAGATGACCAGCGCAGGTACACAGAGTTGCTTGAGCTGGTGACAATCAGGGGAGCTGAGTAATTCCCACTGAGGGCTTTCAGTAGAGGACTTTGTCCTGAGGGACCTAGGGAGAGAAAGACACAGGGCTATATAGGCATAGACACAGCTGGGATGGCTTGGTGACGTTGCATCTGGTGGCTTTGCTGACGGACTCTCTTTTGCCCACCCTTACCTGAAGCAGTGCTCTGCAGCCAGCAAGTGAGAGGAAACGTATTTGCTGGTTGCCAGGGTCAAGCAGCTAGTTTATGGGAGAGCTGGTTTTCAAACTGGGACCCTCTTCAGCTGTCTCTGGAGCATGCTAAAAATAGCACCGTGTCCACCACACAGAGATTTTGTTTATTGAACAGATATAAAGAGAGAGCCATAGAGCCAGAGGAAAGTGATAGGTCTCAGGGTCATAAGTGATAACACTTCCCACCATGCCTTCCCAAGGCTCCGGAGGAAAGCACCTTCTTCCTAGTTCCTACCTTAACTGCCTGGGTAGCATCTCGGAGCATAACCCAGGATTTATAGTCCCAGAGAGGGCTGTGAGTGAAGGTTCTAATACATTGTTGAGACAGCTCTTGGAAGCTCTGGAAGAGTAATGGGGCCACATTAAACAAAGTAGGGCCCTTCGAGCTGCTGTGGCAAACTGGGAAGGAAGGGGCCCAGAAGTGAGGAGAAGCAACACACTTGAACAGTTCTGTCATGAGAAAAGAACTCCCACCTGAGAACTGTGTTACTTGAGAGCCTGGCAGAGACTCCATAGGGCTGATGAAACCAGGCTCCTTAGGAGTAAGGGGGAATGACAAGGCTCTGGGACAGAGGTCAGAGGTCAGAGGTCATGGGGAAACACTTTATGGACCGAAGCAAGACCACCACCCAGTTGGAAATGGGTTGTAAGGCTGGGGTGGCAGTTGGAAGGACTGGGCTACAGGACTTATGGGGATGGTCCACAGACTGTGTTTACTCCTAAAGGCAAGCTAGGTGGGTAGCTAAAGACAGCAATTAATATAGTGTGAATTTATGAGCAAAACAGGACCAGTGGGGAGGAGAGCACCCCCCCAGTGAAAAGACTCAACACTCTCTTCAGCTTATAGACCGAAGCCAGGCTTCATTTCCCCTTCATTCCAGAATAGTTTGGCTAAAAAGAGAGCTTGGGTCTCTACAAAAAAATGGGGAGCCTAGAAACTGACACCAGTGTATACAGTAGCCATTCCTCTGGTTCTTTGCAGGCCCACCACTGTTTACTTGTGTAGATAAAAACTGTAGACATGAGACCAGCTGAAGTTATTGAAGACTTTGGATACAGAGTGTGGAGGGATGCTGACACCTGGGGAATCCCAATCCTACCATGGCTGTTCTGTTGGCCAGCAGTACATGGGGAGAGAAGCTGTTTGTACCCCACAGTGGAAACTTAATCAAGCACCCGCAGGTAGATGCACCAGCTGCAGCATCTTTGCCAGAGCAGATGGGCAAAGTCCTGGCTCCTCACAGTGCAGCTGTGGGTCTGCAATGTGCTCTTCTCCCGGTTGCCAGGAAGGAGGAGCAGAAGTGGCTTGGTGATGGCATGAGGTAGGCAACAGTGTACGTTCATGACTGTGTCCCAGAGCTCTGTTAATAAGCCTGATTTTTACCATGACACAGCGACAGGGGAAGAGGGATCTGGGTGCTCTGTAGAATGTAGCATTTTAGTCCTCTACGTTGGATTTTCTGAGCCCCTGGGGACAATTAGTGTAGATACTGTAGACATTGTCATATGCTTCAAAGGGTAGGAGGTAAATCCTACAAAGCTTAAGAGGATATTTTGAAGGTTCAACATTTTGGGACATGCTGAGAAGTTTTCTCTAGACACAACAGCCAATGATAGAGCCTCTTTTTTTTTTTTTTTTTTTTTTATAGAGCCTCTTGTCCTACCATTAAGCAAGCATGGTAGGACCATGCTTAAGTTTGGTAGATCTTCTTGGGTTTGGGAGGAAGCCTATTCTTCACAAGGGGCTACTACTAGGGTCCATTTATTGGCTGGTATTCCAGGGTTCGGGCTGGTATTCAGATCTAGACTACCATGCAGGTAATAGCCACACAGCTCATCAGTTCTCTGGCCTTGGGTTTCTATGGTAGAGGTAGACACTATGGTGGCACCTCCAGCAAGTTGTGATAAGAAAACACAGATCAGATCCTCCATGGGGCCTGGGGGAAAGTTGGTGCCTTGTGTAGCGGAGAACCACATGGCCTTTGAGGGACTCACCGTCAAAGATCTCAAACTCATCATACTGCTTCTCGCTGAGGAAGTACTCCACCGTGATGGAGATATTGTACTCTGGCTCCACCCTCACCAGCCAGGAGCAGGTCTGGAACTGTGGGTAGCTTCCGGGGTAGCTCTGGCTAAGGATTACACCAGTGGAGTCTGTCAGAAGCTCGTTGGTTGGGCAGTGCACTGGAGAAAGAAAAGAGATATTGTGTACATGTGGAAAGAGAACAGATTAGGGTATTAGTTTGTCTGTGGACCAGAACTATCTCTGCAAAGCTAGTATTGGGGTATTTAAAGAAGCTCTTACATCCACCACCCTACTGCCCCATGCCAGGAAGTAACTTCAGGTCGCATGTCAACAGGACAATGCTGCTGGGACTCACAGCAGACCAGTTGGTTGAAGTCATTTCCTAGCTTGATTATAAGTGCTGTTATCTTGATTTGAGGTAGATGGGGGTGAAACATACATACAGACAAGGGTCAGGACACCCACACCCCAAGAGGCACTCTACAAAATGGGTTTAGTTCATACAAAGATACAAGAGCGCGGAATAAAGCAACAGATGGTGGGTCAATCACACCTGGATTTAGAACCCAACTATACCAGTAACTTACCTGTGTGCGCCCCCCACCCCCAAATAAATTATTCTCTTTCAGTGAGATGACTTTTCCCTACCTCCCAGGATGGCCTATCACAGAAAACATTATACTACATTATATCAAACCACATATGCAGAGTGCAACATAGTGTCTCAATACACCACAGAGATGGTGATGGTAACATGGCGACTACATTGGGAGCAGGAAGACCAGCCGGATTTGGCTGCAGCACTAGGGTGGCCAAAAGAGAAGAATGTTGCCCTAAGGAAGTCAGTTTGGACCTCTAAAAAGAAGGAGCAGGAAGAGCAGGAGGAGGAGGAGGAGGAGGAACAAGAGGAGCAGCAGGAAGAGAATGAAAACTCACCACAAAGGGTGGCGGGGTTAGAGGCTGGTACAGGGGAGTTCTGCACACCCCAGCACTGGGGATGTGCTCTGTCCTGGAG
Source organism: Acomys percivali (assembly GCA_907169655.1). Classification (NCBI taxonomy): domain Eukaryota; kingdom Metazoa; phylum Chordata; class Mammalia; order Rodentia; family Muridae; genus Acomys; species Acomys percivali. Next base: position 61,853,156 of record OU015754.1, on the reverse strand, counting down.
CACATGGACGTGCCATAATAGTCTGTACCGAACACATTTCTGGATAATTTGCTTCCATTTGCTTGGTATGGGGACCAAGCCAAGGCAAGGCGTCGAGGACTGCATCGGTTTCTTTAGGGCCCTTGGAAGCTGTGCAAGTTTTCCAACCCCACAGCAGTCGGAGTGGGTCAGATGCCATCTTCCTGAGCTCAGAGCCATCAGCCATCCCACACCTCATAATAGCCCACGGCCCAAGTTCAACCACTGTCCTCAGTTTGCAGGGCAGTTAGGAGCTCTGTGCTGCCTTGGGTGCTTAGGGATGGGGATGGACCGGTTCTGGTCTGAGTTGGGGTAACCAGCTGAAGCACTGCATTGGGATGCAAGGCAGCTGACGTCTGGGGTTTTAGGGACACACACACACACACACACACACACACACACAATGTTGTGTAGACTTGCCTCCCCAGTAGCAGGGTGACATTCTAGAACTTTCTCATGCTAACACTCAGTACACAACTCGAGAATGCCCAGTTAAGGAACAAGGGAGGGTCGAGCCCTTTCATAGCCTACAGCTCGGACAGGGAGGGGCCCCTGCCAAGGACTCTCACTCACTGCCTTCACTCACTCGTTCATCAGACACCACTGACCCAGTGACCTCTTTTCAGCAGGCAGGAAGTGAGCTGAGAGGTGGGGACAGGAAGAAGAGCAGAACCAGGGTTCTGTTGGGGGGGGCACTGTCTAGTGTGATTACCTTCACATATTGGGGGTGGGCCTTCAAACTGCAGGTAGGTTCCCAGCTTGCAGGTCAGGATTTCACTCCCCACTAAGGTAAAGCCTGGGAGGCACCTGTAGCGGACGATGTCACCTGCCAGGAGAGATGAGCATGAGTGAGTGTTCCCTGGAGCAGTCTGGTCCTGAAGGGCTGGCATCCTAAGGCCCTCAAACCCACTTCCCAGGGGAAGGTAACCGGCGCTGGGTCATGCTTCAGGAACCAGCTCCATGCTGGCCCCGTGACGCAGATAACTGCTTCCCTTCCCCAGCTAAGCCTTCCGGGTAGTTCATATCTAAGAAATTCTGGGCTATCTATCTTCAAGCTTTTGTATAGTGGAGGGAAGCCACAGCACTCCAGCTCGTCCTTCTGGGGCTGAGGCAAGGAAAAGGGTTTGCATTTTCAGAGCAAATTCAGCTGATAGAAACACTGCCGCCACCCCTGTGGTCTGGTCCTCTGTTTCCCTCTGCGTGGATGGAGCCATCGCCCAATCCCCATGGCTTCCTGGACCCTCTTTGCCACCCTGGCTTGTGATCCCCGCCATTTGGCAGTGGTACCTATGTTGAATTCTTCATTCTCTGTGACCACTTCAGCATTGGGGAGGATGGTCGGGGGAGGGCACTTGGTGAGTGGATAAGCTAAAAAGACAGAAAAGACACAGGTCAGGTGCAAAGGGTCACTCCTGGGTCTTGGGCCAGGTCCTGACAAACTCCGACCTCATGCATTCCCACAACAGACATGCCTTTATTCTCGTTGAACTGACACAAGGTCTTATGATGTATCCCAGGCTGCCTTGAGCTGACCATGTGGCCAAGGATGATCTTGAACACTTGATCCTCCTGCCTCAGCCTCCCAAATGCCAAGATTATCGGTGCTCACCACCACCACCACCATGTCTAGTTGACTTGGTGCTGATGACCGATCTAGGGCTCTGAATATGGTAGGCGAGGCATGTACCAACTGAGCTGCACCCCTCAGCCATTCACACAAGGGTTGTGTGTTGTTGAGTGTTTATTGCTACACAGGGCCCATTCAGCCACACACTATTTGGCTTATCTTCAGTCATCGGGTCTTGGTATGAAACCTTCAACACCAGCCATGAAGTATTACACAGCAGACCTGCCACTTGAAGATGTGGTCACTCTGACGTGCACTTGCTTTAAGAGACAGAGGAGCCAGGGAGGAACCTAGCTACTGCAGCTTGGGTCCTCAGACCTCCACAAGTATCAGAACAAGGGTACCTCTGCGTCTGCTGCCTGCTCAGCTGCCCAGCTCAAACAGGCTATGGCTTCGGGTTGTGTCCTTGTTTCTTATCTAGTGCCTCCAAGTCATTTACTCCTCATAGCAAAGCCTTGTATTATTTTAGATTAGCCGTTCCCTCGGGCTGGAGTTATCAAAGGGCCCGTTTACCTGAAACTATCTCAATAGCTGTCATATCAAAGCAGCAGTACTCGCATCTGCCAGGAGCTAAGAGGCGTTCAGTGATGTCACTGGCCTGGGGGTGGGGTGGGGGAGGAGGAGCACGGCTGAGGACATCCTCCATGCAGAGGCACTTCTGCAGACTAGCGTCCTAAGTGTCCCAGTGGCTAGACCCTGCGGTAAGTTTCGCCTGTGAGTGAGCGGGTGTCGTGCAGGAAATACATGGTGCTGGGAGGACTTAAAGCCAGGTCCAGTTGCTCCCAAGCCCAGGTCTTCCCACTGGCCACAGCCCAGCCTCCCCAACACTGTTATGTCTTATCTTCTGACCTTTGTCCAAACACAGCTGACCTTAGTGGATCCTCTAAACTGGCGTCTAGCCCTTCAGGCGGAGGCTGGTTGGTGCCTGGATGTGGAATGGTCAGGGAGGAATTCTAACGGTATTTATTACCTGGCTGGAGGCTGAGTGCTATCGATCCTGTTACTGCTGCCACAGCGACGATTGTTTCCCAAACCTCCACATCCCCAGCTATGTTTTTAAAAAAATGTATAATGTCATTAAAAAAAAAAAACAAAAAAACAACCTAGGGGTTTTCTATGGAAACAGTAGGAAGAAAATTAAATGTATCCACTGTCTTTTCAGACGAAGCTGCTGTTAACCATGCTCCATGAATTCTCTGTGTATTTCCTCTCTGCATAGTTAAGGGTTTTGTCTGACCAGATCTACATCTTCTGGTATGCTCCTTGTGTTGTGCCTTGCCAGCACTTGAGAGGCTATTACATCAGAAGCGATTTCCCATGCAATAAAATTTCTTCAAGAATGAGATTGAAATGACTTCATGAAATCTAGTCACATGCATTTACTAAAATTTTATTCCAAATGCCCTGGTGTTAATCATTGAGTTTCTTAGCTTTTGCCATTCAAAATTGTGACAAGACTATTTATCCATGTACATCACATGTGTCTGGATTTCTCTATTTAGGCAAAGTCCCATGTGTCCCACGCTGATCTTAGCGATGGGGAATAACCTTGAACTTCTGACCCTCCCTCCTGTCTCCACCTCTCTAGTGCTGGGATTCCAGGTGTGCGCCACCACGCCTGGCTTCACTGTATCTTTTCTTTTTCTTTGTTTTATTTTTGGTTTTTCAAGACAGGGTTTCCTTGGCTGTCCTAGACTCACTTTGTAGACCAGGCTGGCCTTAAACTCACAGCGATCCTCCTGCCTCTGCCTCCTGAGTGCTGGGATCAAAGGCGTGCGCCACCACTACCCGGCCTGCTTCACTGTATCTTTTACAGTGAATTAAAAAAACAAAACAAAACAACAACAACAAACTTCCTTCTTTTCCTTTTGCTGATTGTCTTAAACTAGAAATAATTAAAGTACATAACCTTTAAAAAGCATGCAAGCAATCCTTGTCAAATGTCAGTAACCTTTCCTGGATATTAGCACTGATTCAGACCTTTTCCTCAGCGCCACAAGGAGACCACACCTGCCTGCAGATCTGCACAAACTGAAGCGCCAACCAAGGACAGTGCATGCAGAGAACCGAGACCCCCGGTTCAGATGTAGCGCTGGACAGCTCCACTCCACACGGAGGTGTGGGGGCGGGGACAGCCTCTGGCATGAACTCTGGTGCCTGCAATGTGATCACTTCCTCTTGGCCTGGCAGCCTTGCCAGCCCTCGGAGGAAGGGGATGCGGGTTATCTTGGTGAGACTTGATAGGCTATGGTGAGATGGCAGGGGAGGAGCCCCTCCTTCCCTGCCCCATCAGAGGACCAGGGGAGGGGAAGAGGGCGGGCGGGTATGGGAGGGTACTAGCAAGGGGGTAACAATCGAGATGTAATGTGACTAAATTGTAAATGTAAAAAATAAAGAGGGAAACGATTCTACTGAGTTGGGCATCAAAGTCCAAAAGGAAGTTAAAACACAAGGAAAATATGCATGTGTGTGCAGCGAGCCATTATGATTGGAGTTGGGTACTATAAAATATCAGTTCATGATCACCTATAATTAACATGGCTGTCAGAATGACTTGGCACACTGATAGACCTGGTATCTTGGACATTCAGTGTGTGGTGTAAGACTTTCCAGCGTTGGGGAATCTATGTGGAAGTCACAAGGGGCATATGTTTTGGGACAGGGCGACACACTTTCCTGAGACCACAGTATCCCAGACACAGTCCCCATCATGCAATCGGATCTGCCTTCCAAATGCTCCCTTGGGATCTGACATTTTACCAGAGGACGGAAGGTAATTGGAAATTTGGTCTGTGTCTAGTTTTACGTAAAATGTTTAATTACATTGGGGGATCTAACCTTATGTTTTTAGACAGAAGTGGCTCATGAGTGCCACAGGGAAAGAGACACTTTGAGTGTCCCAGCACTCAAGAGGCCCTCTTGAGGTATCCAAGTGTGATTTGACAAAAGCCAGAACCGTGTCTATCCTTGAGGGATGCTTCTATTTTTCTGTTTAGGAGTGGTGTGACTCACTGTGAACAGATGGCAACTGTCATGATGCAGGGTGATATATTTCTCCTTTCAGGCAGTCCACCGAGATTACCTGCCGGGGTTGACCCAGCTCAGACCTGTGTGGCTGCTGAAGGTGCAAGAACCAGCAAAGTTCTTGCTCCTCTGGAATGTACAACCCACTGCGGGCAGAGCCATTGGTTGGCTTGACAAACACACGGTAGTTCCTTTCCTTTTATTTTGTGGCAGTGTGTGTGTGTGTGTACTGGTCCATGCAAGTGACTGTGTGCATATGTGTGCGCATGTACATGTGTGTGTGCCTGTGTGTGTGTGTGTGTGTGTGTGTGTGTGTGTGTACCTGGAGCTCACTGATTGGCAGCTCCAGGAATCTGCCCGTCTCTATGTCCCCATCCACCAGTGCCAGGGATACAAGCAAATGTCATCACCCTTAGCTTTTACCAGGGCACTGGGGATCCGAAGTCAGATCCTCAGTCTTGTGCAGAGAGCATTTTACTCACTGGGTCAGCTCCTCAGCAATCCTTGATTTCTTTCAATTTTTCATATGGTAATACATTTTTTGCATGTGAGTAATTTGCATTTCTCTCTTCAACTGTCCAGTCATGTCATTTGTCCCTCCTTTTCTTAGGAAACTGAAGGACTCTGACTATTCAAGGTTGACCTTGGCTTGTTAATTCTATGCATGTAGCTTGCCATTTGTTTCATTTTATTCATGTCATTTTTCAATTTCTAGAGATATGAAAATCTTATTTAGTCAGCTGTCATTTTCTGTAACAGTTAAGAAAATATCGATCTCTTCTGGGCCTCAAGCTTGCCTTTGAAACTTCTAAGGCGTGACCAAGTTTTCTAGAAAAATAAAAATCAATACGCAGAAATCTGCCCTGAACACAGCTTTCAGAGTTTGCGTTTTGTGGTTGTCAGGGAGATTTCTCATCGTGTTGCCTTTTTTAAAATTACATATTTTTGTTCCGCATAGAAAGTTTGTGGAAAACTGGCAAGCAACAGACAAAAGTGCCTGAAATAAAAACACACAAACAAATCGCTAACCCAAAACAACCAGTTGACAAACAAACAAGTAACAAAGCTGTCACACGTGGTGGTTGTAGTGCACACATTTGATCCCAGAACTTGAGAAGCAGAGGCAGGCGGTTCACATATAAAAAGCTACGGGCTAGCCAGGGCTACAGAGTGAGATCCTGTCTAAAAACCAACCAGCAAAACCAAACATTCCTGAAATCCCTTCTCCAGGCATATGGAGCCTCAGCCATTTTGAGTACAGATTCAGGTTAACAAGTTTTTACCCGCAACTGAAGCTGCCTCACCATGGCTGCCATGAGGTCAGGACGTACTTGAAGGTGGGGAGGACACTCAAGACAGACTTCTTCATTTCATTTTTGCCTTACCCCTTTCTCTTTGCGGGGACGCACTGCTATGGCTTGTGAGGCCTAGCACACATCACCATGGCAGCTGGTTGGTGTGGGGTCCATTGCTCGGGTCATTGGGGTGTGGTAGCTGGTGGGTGGAGGGGCCATTGCTTCAGGCCTATTGCCACTCATGCACCAGCTGTCTGTCCTGCTCGTCCATGTGTCTTTCCAGGTAAGTTCAACCTCAGTGATTTGTCTTTGACTTAAGGTATTTCAAAGCAAAAACATGGATCACTGGGTTCATTTGCACGCATCAGGCCAGCTGCTGCGGCTCTGATTGTGAGTTTGGGGTGCAGTCTCAGGTACGACTCAGATGGCCCCTTCTGCCACTGTTCCTTATGATCATATTTCTTTCTCAAGAACCTTATAAGGATAGTGGCCTAGTGTAGGGAGGCGCCTGGACTTACTGCCTTCTGCCAGCATTTGAGACCTGGCAGTACCCTGCTTTTTATTCCACTGAACAATACAAAATAAATCTGGCTTTAAATCAGTGGATTGTATCCTGCATGAGTGTCTGCATCGTGGGTACAAATATAGTGTATACATCTCATCTATGATTTTACACTTAGATCATTTCTAATTCATCTGTTTGAAATACATTTCAAAGACCGTCCTTAAATGCATATCTTTTGCACAAGGGTGGAGGACAAGGAGCCAGAGGGCCGCTAGGATCCGAGGAGGAGCTCCTCTGTGCCTCAGTGTTTTCCCCTCTCCGCACAGGATCTTTCTATTTCTCAGTTCCCAGGCTCTTCGTGTTCATCATCAGATTCATAGATAATGGGACGTGCCTTACATGTACATCATGGAGATCCTGACACAGGACAGCATCCACGGACCTCGAAGGCCCTGTGCAGCCGTCTGTGTGAAACAAGCCAGTCACAAAAGGATGTGTCTTGTATGGTTCCATGTCTGAGGTCCAAAGAACGGTCAAGACTTGGAGACTGCAAACAGAAGGGTGGGGGAGGGGAGACTGGAGGCGGACGGTTGTGAGTGACAGTTCCACAAAGAGGAGCGTACATTCAGTGCCTCTGAATTGCCCGATTGTCACAGGGGGAAAGTATACACATTCCCTAATATAAGGTAATTCACTTTTTTCCATTTCATTTTTTTTTTTTTTTGCTTTGAATTCTATTTTTGTATTGCTATTGTTGTTCTTGTGTTTGCTCAATATGTCACTGATTGCTTATTTATTTTTGACACAAGGTTATACTATGTGGCCCAGGCTGGCCTTGGGTTTACAATTTTCCCATTTCAGCCTCCCAAGCAGCAACATCCTTTTATTTTCAAATGGTTAAGACACTGGGTATTTATTTAGTCATATCTCAGAGTATTTTTATAGTCAGAGAACTGGCCTTGAATAAACTTGCATATTGAAGAATGACTGGTTTTTAGCTACCGCTTCCTCTTATTCTGTGTTTTCTGCATCTTTGCTCCTAAATGGTCTGCTTTGCTTTTGACTTTCTGTTTGGGATTGTTCTTGCCTCCTTGCTTGTAGTGATTTGGAAGTGCTAACGCTGGGTTTAAAAATTGGTAGCTGCAAAACAAACAAACAAAACAAAACAAACAAAGGCCTTCACTTCTCTAACCATCCAAGTCAACAGGTGAATGATTCCTACTAATTCCATCCCCCACAGACGATAACGTCTTCCAACTATGGGGATGCTCACTAACAGAAAGATGGCTGTTGGCACTGAAGCATCACTGGCCTGCCTGCATTCTGCTGTGCAGAAAGCATGCCAACTGTTACCTGGGCAAAGCCCTTTGCTTGGTGCTTCCCACCTGCCCTCCCCTTTCTCTTCTCTTTTATTTATCTTTCGATTCCTGGCTCATGTCTCCTTGGGTGACAATTTAGACTGAGACAATAAGATCCTGAGTCCCTGCAAAGAACAACTCCGTCCACATCCACTGACCTGTGAAGAAAGCTTTCCTCCTCCATCTTGTCGACAGCAGTGGTTCTCAACCTTCCTAGTGCTGCGACCTTCTACTACAGTTCCTCACGTTGTGGTGACCCCCCAACCATAAAATTACTTTATTGCTACTTCATAACTAATTTTGCTACTGTTGTGAGCCATAATGTAATGTAAACATAGCTGTTATACAGGACAGGTGACCCCTGCGGAGGGGGTCACGACGCACAGGTTGAGAACCACTGACCTACGGTCTGTACTCTTTGGGGCGGGAGAGATGGCTCAGTGGTGAAGAGGGCTTGCTGTGCAGGCGTGAGGATCAGGGTTTGGATCCCAGCACCAGCCTAGCCATCTGGGCCTGGTCCTGTGCATGCCGGTAAGCACGGAGTGGGACAGGCAGGAAGATCTCTGGGGCCTGTTGGCTACTAGCCTAGCCACAAAAACACGAGCCCCGGGTTCAAGGGAAGCCCCTGCCTCAAACAAATACGTGGGGACTGATAGAGGAGGACACACGGTACTTCCCCCCCGCCCCGATCTGTGTGCACACTTGCCCGCAGTCTGTCCATGCACCCCTAATACACACACACACACACACACACACACACACACACACACACACACACACACACAC
>OU015754.1:61817812-61842965 GCA_907169655.1 Acomys percivali | reverse complement strand
GAGAGAGAGAGAGAGAGAGAGAGAGAGAGAGAGAGAGAGAGAGACCAGGCTCCCAGCTCACAGAATGGTATCTCCCACATTTAGGGCGCTTCTTCCCAGCTCAATTAACATCACCCTAGAAACTCCTTCACAGGCACGCCCGTAGGGTTGTCCACTGTGAGTAGTAGCAGAGTCCTGAGCAGAAGGCTGTGGCCTCAGAAATACCAGTACAGGAGACATGGCATCCTTTTTAATGTGGAGCAATTCCAAAGACTTCTGTTGACCTTCGTGGCTTTTGACACTTTGGTTGGTAAACTGAGGCTTGAGAGACCTCCTGCTAAAGTACAGCCCGGTGGTGCATCCTTGGACCAGCATTTTCTGATGCTGCCATCACCCTCCGTCTCATCACCTCCGATGCCTCCTGCAACCCCTTGGTTAAAGTGGCACGCTCCAGGCGTCTCCATTCCCCTTCGTAATTACAGCCAGGAAATGATCTGCAACTGTGTAAACATCTCATCCTTAAACTACTTTCAATTTAGTTCTACCTGTTTCGTTTGACAGGTTACTTAACTATTTGTTGCGATTATTAATGACTTTCATTTTCAAATTATCTCCTACATGGCCAGCAGGTGTCCCCTCAAGCCAATTTTTATGTGTTTCTAACCCATCTCCACCATCCCCTAGACATTGCCTTATTTTCAGCTCTATGATGCTTCTGCCTTGTCTCGCACCCTGCGCCCCAGCTGTGGGATCAGCTGCTTCTTCATGGAGCTCCCGTCCATCCAGTGGAAAATGCTATTCAGAAACTAAGGCCTGGAGCTAGACGAGCTTACTGCTCCTGAGATGCTGTTCACAGCCTCTTGGTGGCAGAGCTGAGGAATCTAAGCATTCCTGCCCGTGCGCGCAGACACACACACACACACACACACACACACACACACACACACACACACCCCCTCTCCTTACGGACACATACACTCTACATTGCAAAGTGTGATCTCAGAGTGGCCATGCCAGCTTGGCCCCAACACTGATGGTTACATTCTGAGCTTTGCTTTTTCTGTGTTTTTGTGGCAGCCTTCCTCTAGTCGGAGAAGCCAGTCTTCTAGTGTCCTTTCCCTAGCTGATGAGTCACTGTGTGGACACACACTCCTATTTTATCGCCACCCTTCCTCCACACCCACGTGGGCTCTGACTGTACCATCTGGACTCATCCTCTGCCTGGATGCACTCCTCACTCCTGCTTGGGCTTAGCACCCTGACCGAGTTGTCTCGTCATCTGTCCCAGGGTCTGACACCATGTGTCCGTCCCCTCTCCTTCAGATACCCACTCATCCATCACCAAGGATGCCAACTACCTCTGTCAGGCAGTCCCTCGGCGTGGCCCCCCCCCCCCCCCCCCCCGCCCCCATCACCCTGGCTGAAGTCACAGTACCTCTCCGTCCCTGTCACCCTGGCAGGTGTAGTTGCCTGGTCTCCGTTGTCCCCCCTCTTCCTGTCTCGTCTCGGTGTCTCACCTTTTATCTGGAGCCCGTGTTATCGAGGCCCTGTGCTGGCGGGAGATGCTTCCCCAATTCCGCTTATTCTTATGCCCGCTTCAAGGACATTTTCTCTGCTATTCAAATCCATTTTCTCCTTTTTGAAAACATGTCACAGAGCCACTTCATAAGCCTCCCTGAGGTATCTCTCCTTCCTGCCTATTGATGCTTACATGAAAACAAAGCTACCAAATCGCTGCTATGCGATGGGAAAGGTGCACACTGTTTCTCCAGATCCTTCTCTCCTCACTCGTCAGTTTCCCTCCCAAAGCACCAGCTCTCCACAATGGCTCCAGAGGAAGCGGGTTCTCCTCCATCCCACCTGCCATGAGGCCACGCCCCAGCTCTTTCCCAGCCCATGCTAGTAACCATAGAGGATTTACTGATCCACGTGTCTGCTGCTGTCTTCTCTCCCTGGGGGGGAGCAGTGTCTCTGGGGTGCAGTTGGCATTTTGCAGGACAGGGAGCATGAACGGTCAATGGCGACTTGAAAGGAGGCTCACCAGAAGCACAAAATGTGGGATGTCACTCGATGAACCCACCAGACTGGCGAAAACTCAGTGCTGTGAGGGCGCTGGACAAGAAGGTGCATCCTTTGTCGCTGAGAGGCACACACCATGCTTATAGTCTCTTCATAAGACACATTTCCATTCCTTAGCAACCTTACAATGCGGGGATGGGGTGGGGGCACGCATTTGTAATAAGGAATAGACAACCATGTTCATATTGACTGATTGTCAGTCGCACACTCACACAGACGAGGTAAACCACTCCACTTTTATGCAGTGTGATATTGTACAACATGAGAAAGTGAACTAAGCATAGTGCATCAATGTGACTTATAAAAAACAAACAGGTACCACAGGGTTTGCCCAGCACCCTGGTGATGTCACACAAGGCTGTCATTACCATACAGAATGATAATAGTGATGGCAGCGAAGCACCGTTTATCATCATTACCTGGTCCTCTGCTGGGGCCAGGCGTTTCCACACACGGTTGTAGGCAGTCCTGTGTGACCGGACCTACTGCTATCCCCCTTTGTGAGTCCTGAAAGCAGACATCAGGAAATCCCAGAAAGAAGAAAAGGGCCCAAGGCCCCCTGGTTCATATGGGTCGGAGCCAAGGCGTGAACCCTGGGCTGCACTTCTAATGCTCTAGGGGATGGATGCATGGGGTTGAAAAGAAATTCAAGGCCTGGGTCTCCCCGCTTGGGGGAGAGGCATCCACAGGAGGGAAGAGAGAAGACAGTCTCACCTCTGGGTCCCAGTCACCCTAGCACGTGGGAGTGACAGAGTTCTCTCTGTCTCTGTGTCTCTGTCTCTGTGTCTCTGTCTGTCTCTGTTTCTGTCTCTGTCTCTGTCTCTCTCTCTCTTTCTCCATGTGTGTGCATGCGTGCGTGTATGTGTGTCTGTGTATGTATAGCACCTGGGTATGCCATGCTGCACATGCGAAGGTCTGAGGACAACTTTCAGGAATTGCTTCTCGCCTTTCCGCCTTGTGCTTGAGACAGGGTCTCTCTTGTGTTTGCCACTGTGCAGAACAAGCTGGCCTATTTGTGAGCTTCCCTTTCCCCTAGGAATGCTGGGATCACAGATGTGTACTATGGCACCTGGCTTTTTACCTAGGTTTGGGAAATGCAACTCCAGTATTCTGGCTTGTGGTGGTGAGCGCCTTGACTTTGGAGCCATCTCCTTGCTACCCCACCCCCACCCCCGCTTTTGTGGAGCTCAAACACAGGGCCTTGTGGGCACTACCACTGAGCAAGCCCAAGCCTTTGCTCACCTTTAACTTTGAGACATGGTTTCATTCTATAGAGACATCAGTGCTGGCCTTAAGCTCACTCTAGTCTATCTAGGCCTTGAACTTGAGCCTCCTGCCTCAGTCTCCCAAATAGTTGGAATTACAGGCTGACACCAGACCCAGATCACCTGTGCTTATTACACGATCCTAGTCTCTGTCTCCAGGCTCCGGGCTGAGTACGTGCGAGTATCCATCAAAGTACACACGCCGTGCTACACTGTGAAGTCACACCAGATCACACCAGATTACACTGCGGGTCTCAGCTGCTCGAGTGCTGTTCCACCTGAACACCTGGGAACATCCTGAAACCTTTTTCGGTACCTCTTCCTCATTTGTCATGTGGCAGTGATGATGAGAGTCACCTCACAGGAGTCTCACACGTCACCAACCCCGAGGGGAAGAGATGGAGCTCACCATCAGGGAAAGGTCACAGAAGGCCACACAAACCTGGCCCGAGGTAGAGCTAGGAATAAATTTCAAATATACACTGCTCTGTAGGCATAGTACATGGCTATCACTCCATAGAGGAGCATGTGCCCCTAGAAATGGTTCTAAAACTCTGCTATGCTATGTCCGCTAATAATAAGCTTGAGAAACACTCAGGTCCCCAAGAACTTCAGTCCCTTACAGGAGAATAGGCAGCTGGTGGGGCAATCCCACCTGGAGTGTATAAACTCATCCAGCATGGTGCTCGTCCCCTCTGCCTGCCCTTGTGCCACCAAGCAAAGCACAGCCCGTGAGGTCAATGGAATCCCAAGAGCACCGTGGAAAGACTGCCTTACAGAAGTGAAGGGACAAGTCAGGAACTGGGGAAATGGACAGGTCAGCTGTGAGTGATTGTGAACGGGTGTCTTGGCACCCAGGGCTGGCCTCACATGCCTCTGTACCTCGGTACCATGAGGAAAGCAATGCGCCAGTGGAGTTCTGGCCTCGGAGCACTCCCATAGCTGGGAACATTGTAGCTCACAGAAGCCCCACGACTCACGCAAAGCCACACAAATGGCAAACGCAGCCTTTGGTTGGAAAGCCTGTTTGCCCACCTGACCAAGCTCTCCTACTGACCTGAGAAGGCGATGGCAAAGATCCCACCCGTGGCCGTGTCCCGGTGGAACTTGAGCAGGACCTGGTTGGAGGAGCTGTGCGCTATTTTCTTGGACAAACTCCGGGTAAAGACACCAAGCTGTAGAGAAGTCTGCTGTGGCCCGTCCCTGCACAAAGGAAAGAAAGTCCTGCATGTCATCAGTGGCCTTGAGTGTCTGCTGCTCCTGGAGCCATCAGTGAGTGGCTCTGAGAGAGGCCTGGAGTTGGTGGCCAGGATTCTAGGAGACCCTCTCCAGCCCATCTCTGAGAGGTCTTCCACCAGCAGAGTTGATGAAATCCTTAGTCACTCAATTCTTCATTAGCCCTACCCCTGCAGGGCTACTGGTGCAACTGCACCAGCTTGTTAGGGGCTGAGGAACTATGGTGCGACTCTCTTGCTGCTCTCTCTGCTAGTCTCTTGCCAGCCAAGCAAGCCATGTTATCTTTGGGGGAGGGGGCAGATGATTTATCGCCTGGAATATTATCTAGTGCCCCCTTTTCTGTTCATAGCCATTGCTTGGAAATTACTCTGAGTTTTGAGAAAAATTACTCCATTATCCTGTGGTAATTTCTAGAATTCCAAGCAAAGGATTTTTTTTTAATGTTATATATCTTTGTCCATAGATTCAATTGTTTAGGGAAAAGTGTCTAAGAAGTTGCCCTTAACCAACTAAGAGTATGCATTTCCATTTTAAAATCCACTCAGGCTGCTGGCTATAGAACTCTGTAGCTGTTGAGTTGCTCAATTCAGTAACCACTAACTATACATGGATATTTACATTTTTTCTTTCTTTCTTTCTTTCTTTCTTTCTTTCTTTCTTTCTTTCTTTCTTTTTTTTTTGGTTTTTCAAGACAAGGTTTCTCTGTGTAGCCTTGGCTGTCCTGGACTCACTTTATAGACCAGGCTGGCCTCGAACTCACAGCAATTCACCTTCCTCTGCCTCCCAAGTGCTGGGATTAAAGGCGTGTGCCACCACCGCCTGGCTGGCTACTTACATTTAAATTCATTGCAATTAAACAACACTTAAAAACTGAGTCTGGTGGCTGCCATGTTGGATGGCATGGGCATAAAACGCCACCATCAGTTTAGAATGTTCTGTTGGGCAGCACATGGCTTAGCACATGATGACCAGAGGAACTTTACAAAATGTCATGTCAAGCCTTTTTTGTTAGCCTGGACGGCTTGGTTAAGTGTATGTAGAATGCGGACTAAGTTCTGGAAACAAGGAGGAAAGCCTGCATATTCATGCCATCCCCAATCACGCACTCACTGGGAGCTTCCCTGGATGTAGAAAGGGCTCCAGGCTGGGGACCTTTCACTCCTCCCTTGTCACAGAGTTAGTGACGTGAAGCTGAGCTTCTTTTTGCTCCGCTGTCAACCTAAGGTCTGGTCTTACCAGACAGTGATGTAGTCTCCAAAGGGCTCTATCTGGAGCAGGCTGAGGTTGAGATGGACGCCATGGCCAATGGGCACAGTGATCAGCCAGACACAGTCCTGGGAGCTGGAGTAGGGACTGGGGTAGCCAGGCGAGTACACGGTGCCATTGAAAGAGGTGATGTTCCCACCGCAGGGGACTACCAGGGAGGAAACACAAAGAGATGAGTATGTGACATTCCTACCCACCCTGATGAGAACCCATATGCCTTCCCTGCAAAACCCCAGCTCTCAGGGTTGTTCTGCTAGGAGGTTGGTGGAAGGGGAGAAGACACAGGGCTGTGTGGTTGTGCCTGGATGTCACTGACACTGCTCCCAGGCTGTCTATACTCATACATCTAGTGCCTCTGTGTTCATCCACCTCGGTCTCCTCTTTCTATTTCTCATAGAACATCCCTGTAGAGAAGGTGCTACCCCTGAGAGCTCCTCTGACCCTTTCCTAGGAATGGGGAGGAACAGGTATTAGGATCTGGGCTGTGATACCTTTGCTGGGAGGAGCTAAGAGATTAGAATCATCTCTTTCTTCTCTGACTTGTTTTTCTGGTCTAATTTTAAAATATTAAAATTAGTATTTTAATATTTATAGCATTAAATATATAATAGTATAAAATATTAAATTTAGTATTTACTTATTTTTGTGGGCATGTGCATCTAGGATGTGCATGTTTGTCTGCTTGCGTGTGTGTGTGTGTGTGTGTGTGTGTGTGTGTGTGTGTGTGTGTGTGTGTTTGATGTTGGGCTCTTCCTTGATCACTTTCCATCTTATTCTTTGAGGCAGGGTCTCTCAGTGGAAACCAGAGCTTGACAATATGGCCAGTCTAGCTAGATAGCTTGTTCCAGGGGATCTCCTGTCTCCATTTTCCGAGTGCTGGAATTACAGTTGGGTCTCCACACCCACCATTTACATGGGTCCTGGGAATCTGAATGCAAGACTTCACACCTGCATAAACAAATATTTGATATGGTTTGGGGATTTATTTATTTATTTATTTATTTATTTATTGGCAGTAAGGCTAAGGTTGGGCTCAAATCATGGCTATGCCACATATCAGTCCCATGACCGTAGACAAGTAGTTCACTCTCTCTGAGTCTGTTTCCTCAGGAGTTAAACAGTCCCTTCACGGGACTGTGAGAACAATTAGGTAAAACAATATATGAGAAATGGTTGTTCAGGGCTGGAATGAAGCTGAGGGATGGAGAGCTTGAATAGCACGCATGAGGCTTTGGTTGGAATGCCAGTCAATCAATCAATCAATCAATCAATCAATCAATCACCAAAATGTTTGTCTCAGCTTCTTGCCTGAGATACAGCCCTTGCTTTAGGTCTCTTTCTCTATATAGAATGCTACTTCTTTGCATCCGCCACCTCTGGGTGAGCCATCTGTGGTACCTCCTGGTTCTCAGGAAAGGAAGCAAAAGTCAGTGACAGGGTGTAGAGATGGGACTGACAGCTGACCCCAGAGCTGGGGCACTCTATCAGGGGTTACTGTCCCTGCCAAGCCTTCCCATATCAAGACGGATTCTAGCATCTCCTCCACAGAAATTCTGGGCTGTCAGAGTAAGACAGGAAAGGAAGTGGAAGTGGGGTGTCTCTACAGGGGAAGGGGCTGCACAGCCTCTTGGTCACCCTCACCCTGGTTCTGCTTAAGGAAGATGGCCCAAGAATAACCCATCACCAGTGATCTGAGATTGCCAGCTTGGCTCTCACCACATGTAGGGAGAAGGGGATGAATGGGACAGGTAAAGCAGAGCCAGAGTTACCAGGAAAAGGCATTATTCTCTTCCCTTCGGGAAGGTTCCAGAATTGATGTTTTCTCTCCACCATTCAGCTCCTACAGTCTCATTGTAGCACCTTCCTATCTACTTGAGGAAAAATAGCCCACTGGCTGGGTATGTCAATGCGTCGGCTATAGCACACAACTCTAGGTCCTTCCTAGTACTTGCCCAGAGCTCTGTCACATGGCTGGGGTGGCTTCTACCTACATGGAAACAGGATGAACAAGGCTGTCCTGGACCTCTGCCTTTGACGATCCCATAGAGTAGCAGGTGAAGTAGGATGGAGCAGCAGGTGGAGTAGGATAGAGCAGCAGGTGGAATAGGATGGAGCAGCAGGTGGAGTAGGATGGAGTAGCAGGTGGAGTAGGATGGAGCAGCAGGTGGAGTAGGATGGAGCAGCAGGTGGAGTAGGATGGAGCAGCAGGTGGAGTAGGATGGAGTAGCAGGTGGAGTAGGATGGAGTAGCAGGTGGAGTAGGATGGAGTAGAAGGTGGAGTAGGATGGAGTAGCAAGTTGGATGGAGTAGCTGGTGGAGTAGGATGGAGTAGCTGGTAGAATAGGATGGAGTAGCTGGTGGAGTAGGATGGAGTAGCAGGTGGAGTAGGGATGGAGCAGCAGGTGGAGTAGGATGAAGTAGCAAGTGGGGTGGAGTAGCTGGTGGAGTAGGATGGAGTAGCAGGTGGAGTAGGATGCTTTGTGTCTATGACTAACCCCAGGAAAGACCATCGGGGCAAAAGAGGGACATTACCTTCACACCTGGGTAGGGGATGGTCCCAGTTCCGATTGGTGCCATGTTGACATGTGAGGACAGGTTGGCCAGTCAGTTGGTATCCTGGAAGGCACTCGAAGGTCACCGATTGTCCGACATTATAGCCAGCTCCCCTCACTATGCCATTGGCAAAAGGCTCTGGGTCTGGGCACTCTTGGAGTTCATAGGCTAGAAAAGATTAGGAGAAAAGGTCACTTTAGTCTTTCTGTAGAAATTCTTTCCAAAGGGAAGATTGTAGTGTCGAGGGTTAGCATTGCAGCAGAGCTCCAGGACGGGACCCAGACGGACCAGACTGGTTGTCGGCTTTGGATGAATTCCTTAATTTCTCTATGTCCCCCTTTTTTCTTATTCATAGTTGTTGCGAGGGCTGGTGCAATGGCATCTGTGTTGCCCTTCGCACAGTACTGACACGTGGGAGGAGCCCCGTAGATGCTATTGATGATGCATATTTCCACTGGAGAAAGGCTCACAGAACACACTGACAGCAAAATTGCTATTCACAGGACATCTTCTCAGGGTTGGACATTGGCCTAGGTGCCTTTATGTTGCTTATCCAGAGGCTACAGACACAGACACAGTGAGGAGAGGATATAAGTGGGGCCTTTTCAGCCCTGCTATAGTTAGAACCCATGAAAACATTTGGGGGGGAATAAACCAAATTTGCAGGCAAGATGGGAGCTTTTGGGGGGACGAGGTGGGCCATAAGGAATATGTGACTGCCATACAAGAACGTTCCTTGGAGGAGTAGGAATGCTGCCCTCGTGGCAATGGCTGAGGCCTGTCAGACAGGCAGAGTCAGCTAAGGCACTGGCTGAGCGTGTACCACAGAGCAAAGGCTCCGACTAATTGGGCACATTGGCTGAAGAGTATCCTTTGTGGCAGTAATTGGGTACTCTCCACACAGGGAACTGGCAGAAGAAGGGGACGGGCTATGTGCACAGCAGAAACAACTCAGTAGGAGCAGCTGGGCTGAGTGATGCTCTGCGCAAGTGGATGATTTATCACATGTAATAAGAACAACCCTGACCTCGAGGCTAACGGCTCCTCCATGCCCTCTCTGCAGTGGTTCCTGGGCTAGGTGCTTCTGGCTAACATTGCAGAGGGCTGTTTCAGTGGGGGAAAATACGCACAGAAAGCCCAGTTGGTTTGTCTTGCAAGCAGCAGGACCTGAGTTTGACACCCAGGATCCATGTGGGCTTATCTTTCTTTCTTTCCTCCCTCCCTCCCTCCCTCCCTCCCTCCCTCTCTCCCTTCCTCCCTCCCTCTCTCCCTTCCTTCCTTCCTTCCTTCCTTCCTTCCTTCCTTCCTTCCTTCCTTTTTGCCAGGAGTAGTAGTAGCAGTGTGCATTTGTGATGCCGGTACTGAGAAGGCAGAGACGGGCAGATGCCCGGAGCTTGTTAGCCACCAAGCCTACTTGGTGAGAGCCAAGCTGAGAGAGAGAGACCTGATCTCAAAAAGGGGTACACAGCCCCTGATGCATGAGAGATGGCATAGGAGGTAGGCATCTGGCTTTTACATGTGTGCCCCCCTGCATACGTACATGCATCTGCATGTACACATGTGCATAAACACATACATGTGCATGCATACATACACATACACACACACACACACACACACACACAAGGGAAGTAGAAATGTCTGAAATTTATATATTTGTCAAAGAACTAAGCAAATGCTATGTGTATAGGTGGGCTAAGAGAGGTGGCCCTGCCAGTGGAGCCATTTTGGGTGATTTGCCCATAGTGTCTTAGAGGAGGCAGGGCCTGCTGTCCCGGTTGGACAGACAGAAAGGACAGTGAAGAGAGCACCCACGAGTCAAAAGCAGAGTGGCTTAGATGAGAGTGTCACTTGAATAAGTAGCTTTTCCAAAAAGGAGAAACTTCCAGGAGGGTTGCCTCGGTTCCTTTCATTCCAAGACAGACCTCAGAGCCCTGGAAGATGCCTCAGAGGGGGAGAGAAATCATGAAGAGAGAGACTATTCCATTTCTTTAAGCAGGGCTCCCCAGGGTGAGGGGCTGGGCTTCCCAAAGGGAGGGCTTACTGTGGGGATACTTGTGAGTCCAAACTGTTATCATTTGAAACCTGATTTTTGACAGCTCCCAACACTTCGGAGCACTTGTACACTTTAGTTATCATGCCATGAACACGGTTCTTCTGAGGTTTTCATGTGTGTGTGTGTGTATGTGTGTGTGTGTGTGTGTGTGTGTGTGTGTGTGTGTGTGTGTAGGCCAGAGGTCAGTTCAGGTGTCTTCCTTGACTCCTCTCCAACTATGTTTTGAGGCAAGATCTCTCAACGAACCTGGAGCTCAGCAGGTGAGTAGACTGGTCAGCTAATAAGCTCCCAAGATGCTCCTGTCCCCACCCCCAGTGCCAGGGTTACAGATGCAGGCCTCAGGAATTTTACACACTGAGCCATGGAATAAGTTAAGGGTAAGCAAACTTAGCTACCACTAAACATTTTATGGAAATATCTGCTCGAGGAAAGACAAGGAAAGCAGCATTTAGGGATGCTGGGCTGTTCAGTTAGGGGAATTTTGAGGAAGAAAGAGCTATGTTGTTCCAAGGAAAGTTGAGGGCACAGAGAGAACTGGGGCTCACAGAAATAGCTTCAGTGGGGACAGATGGCTCTTCCCCAAAATTGGGAACCCAAAGAACCCATTTTCTTTGGAGGGAAAGCATGGGGTTCGAGCTCAGAGCTCAGAGCCTGTTTTTACTGAACACTGTGGAGCATGTGGACCCGTTGGTCAGAGAGAATCATTTGCCGTCCATCACAAATTAGAGGCACCAGCAGATGCAGCTGGGCCTCTGGCACTAGAGACACTAGACTGAGAGGCTGGGGCCATCACAACTTGGAAATCTTAATGAAGGCTAAGCTCCAGTCCGAGAGGGAGCAGGTGGCCTGGTGCTGAGGAGCACACAGGGAGGCTTGTGACTCACAGGAGCAGCAGGCAGGTCCTCATCACAGAAGGAACAGCCTGACCCGTCGTTATGTTGTCCTTGGCTCCTCAGAAGGACAGCTGGGGACCTCAGGCAGGGCAGATCAACAGGAGCCCTTCTCAAAGAAAGGAAAAGGCCGGGAGAGCCGGGAGGATGCTCTCTGATACAGGGGTGACAGCTGTGTGGGTGGGAGTGCTCAGGTCTCTTCTGGGGATCCAGGAGTCTGAATAAGACCCCTTTACAAAGACAAGCGGGCTTGCCACCCACACTGGGAGTGTGCAGGAGCCACCATCGTATGACATGGGCTCAATGTGTGGCCTGGGCCTCTAAGGGGTGTGAGACCTTGGCCTAACAGTTGTGTGATCAACACTCATATTTAGGAGAGGTGTCGGGGAGAGAGCACAGGTTGCACTGTGTCTCTGCATAGTCACGTGCTGACCTTTGAATGCCCAGATGGTCAGAAAGTGACCCGATTTGAAGAGATGACCTCTGCCCATGCCACATGAACTAGAATGGCTGTAGGGCACAGAACCGCGGTCTGATGTGGCTGCTATCTTCATAAGGAGAGGGGGAGCATGAGCGACCTCTGTACTACGTCGCATAGTGCTGCGATTCATTTACGTTCCCGCCAATAGCATGGGAGACCCCTTTTCTTCCATGTCCTTGCCTTGCCAGCACACAATAGAGGACATTTTGAATGCTCATCATGTACAAGTACATTGTAAACGTCTAGGCTGATGGGACTACAAGCCACCTTGGTTTGATCAAACACAACGCTTCCCGTCTTGAAACACCACATGGTATTCTATACTTATGTACAGTAATTATGTGTCAATCAGGGAGTGGGGTGGGGTGGGGGGCAGTTAGAGTCTTGGAGATGGATATTAAACAAAGATGAAGTCAGAGACTGGGGTGATGATCCTGCAAGCTGACGCAATGCCGACCACAGCTGAAACCACTTAAATCCGGCCCAACACCCAGAGTAGATCCTGACAAGCCTCAGAAGGAACCCATCCTGCTGACACCTTAATCTTGCTCGTACTTCCGTCCCCAGACTTAAGTTCTGTTGTTCAAGCCACAGGGTTGTTGGTATTTTGGGATTTCCTACCCCCCCCCCACACAAAACAAGACGCAGGAAGTGATGGTGGCCGTGGTATGTGTGATAGGGCGTGGCATCTGTTCCAGGCGGAGCAAGAGTCTTCCATGACAGACCACTGGGACAGAAGATGATTATTGGTGTGTCTTGACTCGCTGTCAGTCTCACACCACTGCCCCTGCCTCCACTAGTCAGTCTCAGAAACTCTTGCATAGGAATAGCTCCGGTGACATCTCCCCCAGCCTCCCTGTCTGGGTGTGACTGCCTGGTCAGTACCAACAAGGGTTGGCATGGTTTGGGGTGGCCAAGCTCTTTGTGCTCCCAAGACAGACAACATGCGTGAAGGCCTTCCCTGTGCAACTGGCCCAAGTGTGCCTACATCAGGGGTCACTCTTTATGGCTGCCCCGGAATCAGGAGCCCGGTCCTTGCTAAGTGTTCCTGTCTGAGAAGGGAGGGGCTCCCAGCTACAGGGATGAAAAAAAATGCCAAGTTTCAGGAAAACACATATTGTATGGTACTCTTTCCATACTAAAAATATATTCGGTCAAAACTTTTGCACTTACATTTTTTTCCTAGGTGTACACACACACACACACACACACACACACACACACACACACACACACACATGGGGGGGTTGTCTCTGGGAAATAATCCCATCCTGATGCTGTTTTTCCCTCCTTGTTTTTGCTCTTTAACAAGCTAAATGTGTTAGTGGGTTTTCTGTATAGCTGAAACTTAACAGAGTATGGGAAACTACAAGAAAGTACTTATGGTGGGATGCAGGGCTGGCTGGACCAAAGATAGTCCCTCCCTCTGCACAGGGGAAGAAGGAGCAGGACTGTGAGAGTAATGTGACTTCCCTGACATGTGACATAGCCCGTGTGTGTCCTCCCAGCCAATATCACACACTGAAGCCTCATCCTCTAATGGGGGAGGGGCATTCAGAGGCTGGGCCTCTGCAGGTCTTCACTGGAGACCAGGTCTGGGGTCCCTATCAAAGAGGCCTAAGGTCCTTTACTCTATCTGCCAAGTGAGGATGCAGTAGGAGGGTGCCACCGTGTACCAAAGAGCAGGCTCTCCCAGATGTGGGATTTGCCAGCACCTTGGTCTTAGACTTGCCAGCCTCCAGAAGAGGGAAGGATGAGTTTCTGTTGTCCCTGAGCTTGCAGCACTTGCTACAGCAGCCTGAGCTGGCTGGTGCCCCCTGATCACTGAAACATGTTTACAGCTGTAGGGTTTTTAAAATAAGCATGCACTAGTATTAGCAATATACATACACACATATATGTGTGTGTGCACGCATGTGCGTGCGTGCATGTGTGCATGTGCGTGTGTGTGTGTGTGTGTGTGTGTGTGTGTGTGTGTGTGTTTGTATACCAGGAAGTGAGTGAAGGGAGCTAAGCTGGGGCCAGAGCAAGTGCTTCACTCAGTGACACTTAGGAGAGCATTCCGGGCAGAAGTTAAGGCTGCTGTGGGGCTGCCACGAACAGTCGTGATGAACGAGGGGCCCCTTGCACAGCAAAGCCTGAGTTGGCATGATGGGGGTCTTTCCTGGGAATGCACACCAGGAACCCTGGGCCTACAACTGGGTTTCGTGTGAGGAAATAGAACCTCTGCAAGCATACAGGTGAGTCTTCCCGAGGAAGCGCCGCCTGAGGTGAGTGCTGCCAATGCTGGAATTCTCCATTCTGTCATGGGGGAGCTTTGCTGAGACTGAGCCTCCCAAAGCCAAGGGGAAATGGCGGGTAGTGGATGTCGGGGGTGCTTGAGAGGAAACTGATAGACTTTTTTGTCTTGGATGATTTTGACTATCAGCTCCAAACTGGGTTAGGTAGCTAGTGAGGCGAGGTTCAGAAAGGAAGCTGTCGACCGGAAGCTTCCTCAGAGAGGCCTGCTCCCCACTCAGCCCTTCTGGCATCTCCTCCCACACATCCAGGCAGAGAGATACGTGGCTGTGGACCAGACACGGGGTGGACAGTGGAGCTACCCCTCGACCTTACCCTGGTACTCCAGCTTGAATCCTGGCCGATTCTGGGAGTGGTCACTGTGGAAGTACACGATGGTATCGTGGGATGTGGAGAGCAGCGAGCCCGGCAGTTCACCCCCGCTGAACCTGCCCATCATGCGGCTGGTCTCGGAGGGGCCGCTCCGGATCTCCAAGAAGTCATGGTTAGGTTCCGTGGAGAAGTTCAAAAACTGGATGTGCGCACCTGGGAGGGGAACAGAGGCAGACAGTGCCCAGAGCCACACAGCCTTGCTTCTGGAAGGCTGTCCCACTACAGTGTCTCCTTCAGGGTCCATAGTCCCCACCGCCAAAGACCCCAACCCAGGCAGGTCTCCCAGGGCACAGTCTGAGCTCTGCCCGAAAAGTCCCTCCTCCGGCCATCAGGGAGGATGGGAAGTCAATAGACTTTTCCCTCAGGAATAAAAGCTAAAGTAATTTCTGAGTTCTACCCAGAGCCTATTTGATTTCATGGGAAGCCAACTTCAGAGTCAACATTTGAATCCTGTCTGACATCAATATAAAGGCAGTTTCTCTAAAATAGGTGTTTAGTTAAAAATAACAAGCCCCCATCGAATCAAAGGGCACATGTGGCCTTCCTTGCTGGTATCTTCTAGAATCTTTAGGATGTGGCTGTGCGGTAAGTATTGTCTCACCTGATCCACTGAGAAGTCAAATGAAGTTTACACTATGCGACCTTGGTGGGATCATCAAGGTCTCTTAGCCACCTGTCGGGTTACATGGATTTAATTAAGCCCCTGGGGGTACATATTTACATAAGCCACGGGGAAAGAGGTTGGAACAGAAACGCTGGTATTTGTTTACAGACATGGGTTTTCAAAATTGGATTACTATGGGAAAATGTTCCTCAGTGAAAACCTATTTACCGAGAGTAAGAAGTGCCCACATGTTACAGTGTCAAACGAGAAAAAAAAAAAAAAAATTCAGACACTGGAAATTGAAAGATATGCATGTCAATTGTGATTTGTATATTTAAGAGCCTGGAGGAATACACATTCATTAGTTAATAATACCGGATGAGCATGTGCCATGGGCTAGTGTCACGCTAGACATAGCCCAGGATGAACAAGGTGGGATGGTCCTTGTGCTCACAAGTCCCAGCTGCTACTAAAGATCTCTTCGTGGTGAGGTCACATATTTTGATTTTAATGTGTTTGTCTGTATTCGCTAATCTGGTAGAACGAACACACACACACACACACACACACACACACACACACACACACCTGTTTGTGTGTCTTAGTATGTTAAGAGGAAAGACTAGACAGACATGATGCTAAAGGTCTTTCATTTCTTACCCTGTTCATTCACCTTAACTATGTGTTACGTAATTCTGTTTTATGCACCGCCCTTCCCTCCCGCCACACACACACACACACACACACACACACACACACACACACACACAGCTCATTCTTCTCCTATGAGCACAGACTGCTTCCCCATCATAGCGCTTTAGTCTGAAGCACCCTCTGTAGAGCTGGGCCCTCTAATCCTTGCCTTGCATTCTCCCATGCTGGAGACCTGGGCAGCCCTTGCGCCCACCCAACCTCGGGTTCCTTGAGTCCCATGAAAAGGGCAGGGCTGTGTTCGCCACCTAACGGCAGAAGCGTGCCACTGCAGAGTCTCTGTATGCAAGAACAATCACGTTCTAGTGAGAAACAGGGTGCCAGAGCCCACTGGAAAGCCCACTGGAAAGCGAGACAAGCCTGTGACACCACTGGACCTGCAGCAGGCCCAGCCCCCAGAGCTGGACCACAGATGTAGGACTTAGAGAGAATGTGATCTGGTGGCTGACCACAAGGACTCACAGAGGGCAGCCTCCTGCTTAAACTCCTGTTTGCCGGTGTGCTACCTTCTCCTGTCCTTTGCCTTTAGACGTCCTCCGGTCCCAAGCTTGAAGACACAGCAAAAGGGACTCTGGTCCTCTTTGTTCCGTGCCTCAAACCCAGACTCGGCCAAGGCATCCAAAGTTGTCTTTTTGGCCCCAGTTTCCTTCAGGGGATGCTACTAAACCCTAGATTCTAACCTTTGAGGGTCACCCCACTGCCCCCCTCCCCTCCATCTAGATTTAAAGAAGGCCAGCGGGACCACTGCTTTCTCTCATCAGAGGACATACTTCGGGTTGATTAACGGATGATCAAATGAGCAGCCTTCAGGTTGAGGCCAGTGGACCGAGGGGTTCCCGGCCTGTGCAGCAACGACCCTCAATGGCAAGAGGAAGGAGATGGAGGGGTAACACCCAACGGGGCTTGGTAGTTATCATCAGTGTTTGCTGTGTGTCACAATGAAACCCTTTACTTTGCAGAGTTAGTTATGCGAATACAAATGCGTAAGAAAGAAGAGTTCCCAGGACAGTTCTGTTCCTAGGGACGGAGTAAGACTGGGCAAGAGGACCCCCAGGGACAAGCCATCAGTTGGCACAAAGCCTTAATCTCGTTGGCACTGATAACCAGGGTTAAATATATTGCCACTACACCCTATATGAATTCCCAGCAATTAAAATTTGTCCCTTCACTAGTGTCCTTCACAGCCAACAACCCCCACGCCTGGAGTAGCCCATCCCCCTCTCTTTCAATCTAGGCCAGCTAGAATGTGCCCATGAAGAATGCCAACTCGATTTCATATTGACCTGGGCTCAATTTAATTAGGATGATAAATGGGACAGGGGAGTTAAAAGCACAACTTGAGGTCTAGTCTCAGTAAAAATGGATTTCTTTTTCTTTTATCCCAAGTAATTTCTTCTTCTTTTCTTAAAAAAAAAAAAAAAAAAAAAAAAAAAAAAATGATCCTGGGGACAGAACCTTGCACAGGGCACACTCTCTCGCCTTGAGCTGTTCCTTCAGCGCCACCTCTCACCAAGTTTCCTATTCTGTACCCCTAGGCTTAGTTCAGGACTTAAACTATGGTGACCCCCTAACCTTCCTTCCCTTTACACTTCAGTGTCCGCCATCCCCCAAGACTGCACAAGTCAGCAACAGATGAAGCCCAGGAAAGGGACAGTGCTGAGGCTCAGGCTTATGTTGGGATGGGCAGACAGCTAGTTTAATCCAGGCCTGGGCCCAGAGCCCCTGTCTCCCTGGGGCCTGCAGACTCACCAAAGCCCACGGGCAGCGCGATCTTCCAGGAGCAGTCCATGTTACTGGGGTAGTTGCCTGGGAAACCGGGGCTCAGGATCACCCCCTCCATCTCTTCCACTGCCCCTCCACATTGCGCTGTGACAGTGAGAGTAGTTGGGTTACAGGTCATCCGGGAGAGTGCAGGGCTTTGCAAGAGTCCAGAGCCACAGTTTTAAACATGGCCTGAGTCGTAAACCCCCCTGATAACCCAAAGGGTCTCCCTGAGCATCTGTCCACACACGTAAAACCGAGCATGCCAACTCAGGGCTAAAGCGTAGCCTATGGTGCCAGGAGTGCCAGCCCCGACCACGCCCTTCACAGGCTGGTGACCTTATCGAGGACATCCAGGAAGTGACAAAGCTCTGCTCCAAGAGAAGTCTGATGCTTCTACTCCTTATATGATAATTGTCCTTCCCTCCCCCCACTCTTCCCCATTCCAGTCTCGAGGACAGCAGACAAGGGGGAAAGGAAAGAGAAGGGACTGTCAGACATCATGTGTTCGTTGTCAACTTGCAACTGTGCCAGGCTCTTTGCAAATCTGCCTTCTATGGGGTTGGGTGGCGTGCCATCAAGGCTCGCTCGCCATGACCATTCCGCTGAGAGGGAGGGTCTGGAGACCTCTAATTTTCAAGGTGTGTGGGGTGCCTCAGCAGCTGCTCAGTCGAAAATGATTTTATTATTTCATGTCCTATGAGGAAAGATTGTGTGGGCAGAAAGGGCCTAATCAGCCATGGAGGCTCAGGGAAAGGTGTTCAGGGAAGGAAATGCCAGAGTCCAGACCAGCACTTCCTGGGCAGACTAGAAAGGGTAGCTCAGGATAGGACGGTACTACCAGTACGTCACAGTTCCGACTTCACTTCCTGCGGGGCTGGGGGAGGGTTCTCTCCCTTGCTCCCACAAGCCCAGCTTCCAAAGAGGCAAAGTGGCACTCAGGGAGCTGCTGTGATGGGACCCAGGGAACGACATGTTTCACTTGGTGTAGGAGGGCTGGCGCATGCTGCAAACTCCAGGAGTGACGGCTGCTCTTCATGTGGTTTCCTTGGCCAAGCCTCCAGTACATACTGGGTGAGTGTGTAGGGCTTCAGGCCACATATGTGACCTGCTCTATATGTGAGTGAAAGCACAGGCATGAAACACTGTCATGCCAATGCACATTTCATTGAACCACTTACTTTCTGGGGGACAAGGGGGTGCTTTGGAGTCTGGCACTTAGTAGACATCCTGTTTCTACTGTTTGTTTCTTGTTTTCTTGACCTGACCAAAATGCTCCAAGACACCCTTGTGTCTGTCAGTTTCCCCACAACTGTGCCTACCATGGGCTAAGCACTGAAGCCAAGCCAAGTCCTTATTTTATGTGCAACCCATGGCGTTACAAGGGGGTTTATTAGCCTGCCCTTTGACAAAGTCATGGGATAAGGCCAATATGTCTGATTATGCCCTCTGGGGACTGGCTGGTTACATGGGGTCTCAGTCTGGGGGTTGGTTGGTTATGTGGGATCTCGGTCTAGGGACTGGCTGGTTACATGGGGTCTCAGTCTAGGGGTTGGCTGGTTACGTGGGATCTCAAGTGGGCAACCTTTTTGTGATTTTTTTCAGTTGGTGGCCAGAGCCTTTTAGAAGTCAGGGCAGCTTTGAATGAGACTTAGAAATGACCAAAAAAAAAAAAAAAAAAAAAAAAAAAAAAAAGTCTTTCAGGAGCTGCTGCTGATTTGGAACAGATCCAGAACATCAAGACTTTGCTTTGCCTTGAACTTGAGCTCAGCAGCAGAGCCGTGAGCTCTGATCCCCAGGGATCTGGACTTCAGTGGTTTCCAAGTGGGGTTCTCTTACCAATGCAGAGCGGAGGCGGGTAGTTCCATCGGCGCACAGTCCCAGGCATGCAGGAGATGTGGGCGTGGCCCTGGAGGGATCAGAACAGGAGTGGGCTAGAGGTCCCCAGGGGCTCAATTATACACATAACCCAGAACAGGAGCTTGCTCTAGTCCTCACGTTAAGGGACAAGGCATTCAGACACATAGGATCACTTTGGGATTTGAGGTAAGACAGAAGGAGGGAGATTTGGGGGGTGGCACTTATTAAGAACCATCACTAAAGAATTCTCATTACACGAGGATTCCTTGTGAGGTTCCTCTAATTACTAAATTCCCTCATGGCCCTCAAAGGGAAATTAAATTTTCCCAAAGTCCAATCAAACCTGACTTTGCAGGAAACCATTCCAGGCTGGATTGTTCAGAGTCCTTACCATCAACAAAGTTTTGTTTTCAAGAGAACAGTTCCAGGAGTGGGTAGCTGTCCCCAGGGGGTACGGAGGCCACATTCGACCTGGATGGATATAGCTCTGCTGGTACAGGGCTGGGCAATCAACTCAGGGGATGCCTGCTCCCTGCCCTTGAGGTTTGGTCCAGGGGAGGTAGGTACCTGGAGGGCGTATCCCGGCTCACACTGGAAAGAGACCACATCATTCACCAAGTAGCGCTCGCCTGCCTTCACCCCATTACTGGGTACAGCTGGTTCGGGACAACTGCTCAGGCCCACCGCTGGACGAGACGGAGGTAGGGAGAGAGGAAGATGGACAAGATTGGAAGGTTAAGGTGACAGAGGCTGAGGGGGATCCAAGGCTTGTGCCTTTCTGGGTGCTTGCCAGCCTCTTCATCCAACACACAGAGGAAGTTAAAATGTGTAGAACGGAGGCCCATCAGGTCAAAAGCTGGGTCACGGGGTGCCGCTTCGGGGACTTTGGGTGGTTTGTGCCCCTACTGAGCTCTGCGTCAGGACACCCTGGATGCAGACTCCCAGGCCTCTCTGTCTGAGCCCCTCCCTTGTTGCTCCTGGACCAGCTTTCAACTTCCCTCCCCTTTCTCTGCCCTCAGAAGACAGTGTCTATAGCAGGAAGAGAGGCCACAGGAAGGATAGAAGAACAACAAAGAGTTAAGGACGGGGCACTTCTGTGACGCTAGGGATCAGTCAAAGTCCCCCTCTCCAGCACAGGCTGGCCTGAGAGAAGTTGGCCACCAAGGAAGCCCCTCCCCAGGTCAGATCAGTCCTCTTCTATAAGGGGAGTTCCTTACACGGAGCCCTGCATGCTCAGCACTGGCCCTCGTGTACTGTAGGATCCTGTCAGCACTCCCAGCTGCTTTCCAGTCACCCAAACTCACAGTCACGGATGACTCCTACAACCTGTCCTTGAATCCCTGCCCTCATTGCCCGCTCTGAAGAACATCTTTACGGCCGTCATGGGTAACTCAAGGACCTGCCATGGTTAACTCTGTGGCGTCTCAAATTCTCCCTTGTTCTCTTTCTCTGACTTAAAGCTCGATCCGTGTCCCTTCAGTGTAGGCATCCTAATTGTCCCTTCCCTGGGCAGCCGTGACATCATAATCATGGCCATCTCGGGAGGAGCTGCTCTTTCTGAGCCTGTCCCCTGAGTGAGGCAGGGCCTCTGAGTCTGTCGCCTCATTCCACCCCCCCCCACCCCCATCCCCCTTGCTACAGGCTTTAACAGCCATCTCACAGAGAGGACACAGGGTGATGGTGGCCCAGACATGTGGTCTGAAGCCATAAGATTGGCATTCAGACCCAAGCCAGTCTGATCCAGGTCTGTGCAAGAGCAGCCAAGCTCAGGCCACAGGAGCACATTCCAGCTGTAAGATGTATGAAGGGCTCCACCCCCCCCCATGTGCTGGGAGACTCATAAGGGGCGCAGGGCCTGCTATATAGAGTTTTTTCCTCTCCTTCAAAGTGTGTTTTCTACCAAAACAGGGCTGTAGGGGGGCCAGCACTGTATGTAGCTATATGAGCTGGGTCATGGAGGTTTGAGAGAGGGAACCTTTTCCTTCCTTGTGGCTCCCTGGGAAGCCTTCAGGTAGCTAAATGCCTAGGGGGGAAAAAAAAGAATGAGGAATTACCTGGCAGCCCAGGGAACCTGCCACTGGCCTGTCTCCTGAGTCCTCAGTTCACTTTACAGGTAAAACCCTGCTAACACAAAATTGCTTCTGAGGGAAATCGACATTCTATAACGCATACAAATAATGTGAAGGTGCTGTTCATCCAGTGTAGTTGTCATTGCCATTTGAGGACAGGTGTTGTGTTTTAACAAATGTTTGCATTTATGTGACCCTAATCAAAACTAGGGGTCATGGGGCTGGGGACGTAGCTCAGTGGTAGAGTGGTCACCTAACATGCGCCAGGCTCTGGGTTTCACTGCTGGTACCACAAACCCCTAACATAACCAAAAATAAAAACAAATGTGCTTTTGTCATCCCATAATATACCGCTGTCCCCTCTTCCTCCTTGCCAGGCTGCTCTCGCCCTGTACATGCCTCTGAGATGTGACAGATGCTTGGAAATTAAACCTGTTGGTGGCTATGTCCCAGCCCCTTGGAGACCTAGGTGGCTGTCTGCCTAACAGTTGGTGCTGGCCCCATTCTGATGCCATCAGATCCTTTCATGTGTCCATACTGTCACAGGTGGCTGAACCAACGAGGCCTCCCAGCCTCACTTGCTTCTTGTTCTAAACCTAACTCAGGCATGGCCTTGGGCTAAGGCTTGCCTGGCTAGTGTAGGCCCCATTCCTCCACGCTTTGCAGCATCCTGAGTTGTATTGACTTACCTCTTGCTTCTGCATCTCTCTGTCTCCCTAGGCTTTGTGCTTTTAGAGGCAGGGGCCATGCCTGATTTGTCTTTGCTGTGTGGGCTTTAAACAAGACCTGGCACATGGTAGGTACTTCCTGCCTCTTCACGGTGCTTACCTCTCTACTTGACTGTAGTGGTTTGGATGAGAATGCCCACTGTTGGCCCATATGTTTCAATACCTGCTCCCTAGTTGGTGGAACTGTTTTGGAAGGATTAGGAGGTGTGGCCTTGTTGGAGGAGGTGTGCCACTATTTATGGCCTTTGAGGTTTCAAAAGCCCATGCTGTTGCAAGTTCTCTCTATTTCTGTCTCTCTCTGTCTCTCTGTCTCTCTGTCCTCTCTCTGTCTCTGTCTCCTCTCTCTGTCTCTGTCTCTCTTTCTCTCTCTCCTCCTCTCCCCCTACCTCCTGCTTGTGGATCAGATGTAAGCGCTCAGCTGCTGTTCCTGCACCATCCTGCCTGTCTGCTGGCATGCTTCCTGCCATGATGATTATTGACTTGCTCTCTGTGGTAGTTTGGATAAAGTATGGGCCCCATAGATTCATGTGTTTGAATGCTTGGCCATAGGGAGTGGCACTATTAGGAGGTGTGGTCTTGTTGGAAGAAGTGTGTCACTCTGGAGGCAGGCTTTCAGGTCTCCAGTGCTCAAGCTACCCCCAGTGTGACACACAGTCTCCTTCTGCTGCCTGCGGATTAAGACGTAGAACTCTCAGCTTCTTGTCTGGCACCAAGTCTGCCTACATGCTGCCATGTTTCCCATCATGATGATAATGGACTAAACCTCTGAAACTGTAAGCCCAATTAAACATTTTTCTTAATAAGAGTTGCTATGGTCAGAGTGTCTCTTCACAGTAATAAAACTCTAACTAAGACACCTTCTGAAACTGTAATCCCCCATTAAACACTTTCTTCTATAAGTTACTTTGGTCATGGTGTTTCTTCACAGCAACAGAAAATTACTTGAGGTGCTATCCAGGTGGACATCACCATGCCGGTCTTTGAACCAACGCACAGCCATCTATAAGTACAGACCTGTGAAAGCTGTGACATGCTTCCTTGGTTTCATGTATCTCTTTGGCTGGATTCTGGGATTCATTTTGATCATCTCTGACCCTACCAAAATCTATCAGAGATCCTAGCAAACTCTGTCAGAGCTCCTTAAGTGTTGGGAACACTCAGAGGTTATTTGTTGAATGCCTGTGCAGCAAACATTGGCACCCACCAGTTCCTCCCTGTACCTAGTGTGAGATGGGAGCAAGGCCAGCAATTCCAGGAGAAAAGCCAACTCCCCAGAAACTCCTTTATTTTCCCAGGGGCATAGTCACAGTTCTTGCTGTTCAGGGATTTTAGGGGTGACCAGAGTGAATCTTGTAGATGACAAGTGAGACTTTGAGCTAAAGAAGGGACTTTGAAAACAACTGCATCATCAGAATAGGCGTCAGGCACCAGTTTGCAGAATCACAGGAGAGAGCACCTCCATTTTCTTATATCCCAGGTTATCTATTGGGGCCAAGATGGATGCTAAGCACTGTTCACCCAAGTTCTAGGGTATAGAGGACAGACACTTCAGGGCTCCTGGCTTCATCCCACTGCTGAGTATGCAAACTTGAGAGGGCTTCGGACCTTCTCTAACCCTTGGCATCTTCCTCTGGTCAGTGGTAGGTTTAAGTGGGAAGGAAGGGTACAGCCCGATATATTCTCCAGTGAGGGTAGCGATCCAGCCACCGTTTGTTCCCACCCAGAAACCCACCCAG
The DNA here is from genome assembly GCA_907169655.1 of Acomys percivali. Taxonomy (NCBI): domain Eukaryota; kingdom Metazoa; phylum Chordata; class Mammalia; order Rodentia; family Muridae; genus Acomys; species Acomys percivali. The sequence goes on along the minus strand of OU015754.1, from coordinate 61,819,021 downwards.
AGCCATGACCCTCGATTCTCACTTTTGTATTCCAAGTGGAAGCCAGCAGCAGACACACTGATGTCCGAGTAGAAGTGGAGGTAGAGCTGGTTGGAGGTGCTGTTCAGGAGGGCAGGCACCGTGGTTCCTGGGCAAGAACACCAAAGGTCATTCAGGCACACCTAATTTCTCTGTTTCTATCGCCTGCTGACATACTGCTCCCAGAGCCCTGCAATGTTCCCAGTTATCAAACTTACTAAATGACTAATGGCAGGTAGTCAATGGACCAGAGAAGGGAAGCCATGGATGAGCAATGCTACAGACCTATGCTGCCAGGAGCGGACGCTCCTCAGGCAGTTAGAGGGCTATGAGTCTGGTCCCTACTCAGCCATCTTCAAAAACAATTCCAACATCTACAATCATCTGGTCAACCCGGCAGGGAAGACAGTTTGTGAATCATTTTCCTATCATGGATCTCTGGGCCACGAAGATTCAGGTAATTTCCTGGGCCATTGTGCAAACCCACACACCATGCTCTGCCTCATGCCTGCCATTGGATGGGCTGTGGTGCTTGGTGGGCGGGGTGGGGGTGGGGAGATCCACTTTGGGGAAAAAGTTGGGTTGTTCCTTTAAAAAATGAAATTATAGTGATTCTATTTCTGGATATACGCTCTTGAGGATGGGCAACACAGGTGACGCCAGAATTTGCACATGCGAACGTCCATCCGAGCACATCCCAGTCACTGCAGCTTCATAACGAAAGTGACACAGACATCCACTGAGTGATGGGTGGGTGTACACAGCCTACTCACACAGCACAGTGCTGACTCAAATGGACACTGGGAGAACCCTGAAAATGTGTTGAAGCCAATCAGAAAGCCACACGGTGTAAGATTTCCTATGTATGACTGCTTGGACTAGGACAAGACCATGGGGATCGAAGGATCAGTGGGTGCCAGAGGTTGGGAGCAAGCAGGGGAACGGAGAACGGTTGCAATTGGTGCCTGGTTTCTTTTCAGGGCGATATAAATGCTCTGGGATTTGTTAGGCTTGATGGTTGCAGATCATTGTTAATATACGGAACCTCATTCAATGATGATGATGGTGGTGGTGGTAATAGTGATAATAATGGTGGTGATGATGATGATGGTGGGGGGGGTGATGATGATGATGGTGTGGGTGGTAGTGATGATGATGATGATGGTGTGGGTGGTAGTGATGATGATGATG
>OU015754.1:61793776-61811349 GCA_907169655.1 Acomys percivali | reverse complement strand
AAGAAGAAGAAGAAGAAGAAGAAGAAGAAGAAGAAGAAGAAGAAGAAAGACAGCTTGCTGAGTTGGAACTCGGGCTGCAGTGGCTTGCCAAGCAAGTACCAGATATGATGAGAAAAGCAGAGCTCAGCTGAGAAGGCTGTTTAATTTTCTAAATAAGAAAACAGGAAAGCCCCACGGACAGCAAAGTGTTGGCGAGTCACAAGGATGAGGCTCCGCTTGGACCTCAATTTGCCTGTAATATGAAGTGTTGGAATAAGACGGAACAATCTGTGCGATTTTTTTTTTTTTCAAGAGAGAGCATTTGGCCTGTAACTCGATTTGCAGGCTAGTTGGCGTTTTTGTGGTATGCTGGAGGCAGGGAGGCGGGGGAGTCATTTGTGTATCGGCAAGCTGACAGAGGGAGGACTGTGGTTCTGAGGCCCCATGCTGAGGGAAAGAAGTCGTGAGAGAAGCCAGGAGCCAGCAGGGGTGAACTCTGCTAGGGAAGGCACATTAACCCTAGATGTTCTCACCAATGAGGTAAAGACTAAAGGCCAGTGTCTAAGCTTATCCTTGGGTGAGAAATTCATGATTTAAAAATAATCACCAAGACCATTAGCACAGAAGCCCAAGTGGACAAATGGAAAATTAAAAAACTGGAGACAGGCCCGGTATGAATGGAAAAGCAAGGGCGGATCTTCCAAACCAGGAAGCCTATCCCCAGGGGACCGCAGACACCAGCCCAAGCACCTCGCCCCATAAAAAGTGGGGCAGTCCTAACAGGACTCTCAGGAAAACCAAGGAAAGGCAGGCAGCAGAAACAGAAACTGTTAAGGAAAGCAGGAAGCCCTCCCCCTGGCCCAAATGTCACAGTTACAATGGAAGACCACGATACTACTTTCAACCACTGCTCTATCAAACCTAACGCCACACGAAGATGCTGAACGCAGCCTTTAAGCTTCTCTCAAAGCCAGCACACCTTGGTCACGGGGCGCTGGGCTGGGGAGGCAGTTTGTACCTTCAGTGCAAGTGTTTCTCTAAGTGACGAATCAGACACTAATACCACCCACCCTCCGTCCGTCCACCCCTCCATCGCTCTCTCTGTCTCTCTTCCTCCCTTCCTCTTAGCCGTTTCCTACTTATCTTCCTTCATTTGTTCCTCCTTCCTTCCTTCCTTCCTTCCTTCCTTCCTTCCTTCCTTCCTCCCTCTCCTTCCCTTTCCTTCATTCTATTTCGATTCCTTTTCCCTTTCTCTCCTCTTCTTCTTTGCTGTCATTGCTCCCTCTTCCTGTCACCCCCTCTATCCCTCCCTTCCTTCCTTCCTTCTATCAGATTTGTACACCTACATCTATACCTATACAGAGGGCTTAGAAATATGCCCATTTACACTTACCTATTGGCCACGTCCCTCTACTTCTTCTACACTTTTAGATACAGACTATCATAAACTAAACCGGCACTCTCAGCTCAGAAAGACTAAGAAGAACACAGTAATCATCTGTCTGTCTGTCAGGACGGTTTTTGTCTGTCTGTTTGTTTGTTTTTGAGACAGGCCTTATAATATGCCTCAACCCTGGAAATCATTATGTAGACAAGGCTGGGCTTGACCTTACAGAGATCCTGAACGCTGGGATTAAAGGAGTGCACGACCATGGCCTGCTTGCCTTATTTTCTTGAAACAAGGTCTTTCGCTGAACCCACAGCTCGGCAGCCAGCTATCCTCTTCTCTTCACTCCCACAGCACTGGGGCTACAGGTGTGCACACTGCTGTACGTGGCTTTTTATGTGGGCTTTGGGGATTTGAACTCAGGTCTTTGTGCTTGAGCAGCAGGTGGTCTTACCAACAGAGCCATCTGTCAGGCCAGAAGTGATATTCTTTTTTTCTTATTTTAATTAAAAAGGATTTCTAGATTTATTTTATATGTTTGATTTTTTTTTTTCCTGCCTGCATGTATATGTTCACTATGTGCTTTGTGCCCATGGAGGTCAGAAGATGGTGGCTTCCTTTTACGTTATATACTTTAGTGTAAAGTAAAGCAGTAGAAGATAGCATAAAGTCTCCTGGAACTGGCACTCCAGATTGGCTGTGAGCAAACAGTAGGTGCTGGGACTCGAACTTGGGTCCTTGTCAAGAGCAACAAGAAATCCAAACCACTGAGCCCGTCTCATTAACCCCAGAAGAGATATTCTTAACTCTTGGCCAAGAAAGTTAAAGTAGCATTGTATCGAATAGCATATATCAAAACAAATAGCACAAAGATGAGGACACTGCTGTAAGCATGTGCAAACTGAGCACACTAGTGTTAACATGTGCCTTCTTGCACAAGGAGAAGCACAGATAACGTTCTGTGCTCGGGATGTCAGGAGGAGAAAAACACAGCAACTCGAAGAAGCAACAGAGGAGAGAATTGGTGCAATAAAAGCAGCGGCTAATTAGAAAGTAGTAAACGCCACAGAAGTACTGATCAATTGAGACAATAAGAATTTCCCAGAGCAGCAGAACCTCATGAACCTCCGAAATAGCGACGCAGAGAAGGGGACCAGGGACACGGCACACAGGGCTCCAAAGGCAGGGAACATAAACACTGGAGCAAGAGCATTTAAAAAAAAATCCCTGTGTGTTACATAAATAACGTCACTAAAGGGAAGAGAAATTATGAGATGAATTTTACCGAAAGATTAAAATGCTAGCATTGAAATTCAAACAATTTGCCTGGACAGACCAGGAGCCATGGTAGGAAATCAAAGAAAAGCCACTGAAGAGGAGGAAATAAAACAACGAAGCAAACTTATTTGCAAGTGACGGTGCTTTTCACGCAGCAGCCAAGAATTAGTCTGTGATATCGTCCTATGGAGGATGGCCCAGCAGGTTTATAAAAGGGATATACTCTGAATGTCAGTCTTAGAATTGACCAGCAAAGACTGGCTAGAAAACACAAAGGGAGGGAAAGGGGCCCCTTTATAATAAGAGAGCAATAAGGACTGCTAAAACAAACAAACAAACAAACAAACAAACAAACCAAAATCAAACCAACCAACCAAACAAACCTCCATGAGATAGCTGGAAACAAAGTTAAGAACAACAGAAACAAATGACACTGCTTAATGAAAGTGGCAGCGTCACTAGCGAAGTTTCTAAGAGATAAATAGAGAACACGCGCCCTATTTCCAAATGGGAACAAGCATTAGGATAAAGATGTACGCTCTCTCCAAAACAATCTATACATTGCGTGAAATTCTAGAGACAGTTCTTATGTACCTTTTTCTTGTTTCGCATCACTGTCTCACGTAGCCCAGGCTGACCTTGAACCTGCTAAGTAGCTGAGGATGACCTTGAACTTCTGACTCTGGTGCTTCCACCCTGCAAGTGTTGGCATCACAGACCTGAACTTTGCACCGGGTTTATGTGGCGCTGGGCACTGAACATGCCTGCCTTTGTGTAATGTCCGGTTAGCACTCTGCCAGCTGAGCTATAGTACCAGCCCTATGCATTTTTTTTTTAACTGACAAAATATTTCTAGATAATATTTGGAGGTTAAAAACAAGAGTGTCCAATTTTAAAAAGTCATAATAACTGGTTGTAGGATGGCAGGCCTGGGAGTCAGGAGGGTGAGAAGTTTGAGGTCATCCCGGGTTAAGTAGAAAGACTTGTCTCAAAAACAAAACAAAACAAAACAAAATCAGTCAAAGAATGACCAAAGAGATGAATAGAACCATACCCTTTAAAGTTATTATGACAGGTCTAGAGAGGTGACTCGGTAGTTAAGAACATTTGTTGCTCTTTCAGGGGACCTGAGTTCACTTCCCAGCACTTACATGACTATTCACAGCTATATCTAACTCCAGTTCTAGGGGGTCCAGTGCCCTCTTCTGGCCTCTTTGGGAACTGTATACATGCAGTTAAAGCTCCCATACACATAAAATAAAAATAAATCTTTAAACAGTTATTATTGCACCAAGTACGATTATAGTTTTATAATAACCAAAGCAGAGAGAAATATATACTCGGAAGAAATAGATTAAAAGTACTGGAAAAGATCCAAATACTATAAAAATTAGAATATGTAAATTTGGTATTTTCAAAATCATATCAGGACAACTGATTAATTGGTTTGAGTCTCTGTATCAAATAAAATGTTAAAATAAAACCAGAGGCATTAAGGCAAAGAGATGGAGCCAAGGAGAAGAAAAAAAATAACAAGGGATATTCTTCTGTTCTGTATACAAGCAAAAGAGTAAAGATGAAAGAAAGAGCAATTTGATCTTTCAAGGGGCATTTTAACTTTCTAATATCAAAACATACCCTGAAGAAAATTACACAGCAAATAGCAAACTGGAAGGAAAGCTTTTTATAGTGTGTGAAAATTCCTGCACTATAGAATGTATTTTGCCTGTAGCCATGTGGGGCTCTACTTCATGAATAAGAAGATGAGGGCTAATAGAAAAATCGATACAAATTTGCAAGAAGAATGCATGGGCCAATAAACACATTATAAAAGAAAGGTTAGCACCTCAGTAGCAATAAAAGTGGCAAATTGGAAAATGATATACTATTTACACATTTCAAATGGATAACTTCTTTTAATCACTTCACTTTTGGAGAACAAAGCTGCAAGATCTTTTCATCACTGTTATTTGACAATCTGCATAACAGAAAAGCCTTGACAACCTCACTGCATTCTTGTTTTTGCTTTTGTTTTTTGTTTTTTCGAGACAGAGTTTCTCTGTGTAGCCTTGGTTGTCCAGGTCTCGCTTTATAGACCAGGCTGGCCTCGAACTCATAGCGATCCGCCTTCCTCTGCCTCCCGAGTGCTGGGATTAAAGGCGTGCGCCACCACCGCTCGGCCTCCTCACTGCATTCTTTAACTCATCTGTTCTTAAGATTTGCTGAGGTGCAGTCGGGGACATGTTTAGCGATGTACATAAAAAGCAGCGAGTTATTGTTCATAACGCAGAAGCAAGCTAAATACACAGCATTAGGGGATTTGCTACATAAACCTTAAATAACTATAGAAGACCTACCAAAAAGCATTAAACACCCTGCTGTGAGAGAGATGCCTAACGACAGAGGAAAGTGCATGTTGAATAATAACAATGAACTATATATACTGTTTCATTCAATAAAGTATGTAAGAGTCCGTCTAAGCGGATCTGAAGAGCAGAAGGACACTTTTAGATCTTGGTAATCATTCCTTCTGAGGGTTACTTAAAATTCCCCCTTATGATCATTTTGGTTTGGCCCTAAATCTCCTTCAAGGAAAACTCAACATTTTCCTAGTGAAAAAAGATGAGGTCTGGGTGTGAGCCTGCAGGGTGCCTGGGTCCTCTGTTGTGTGTGGCCCCTCTGATGTGGAGACATGGTAGCTGATTATAAACCAGCACATTTTTGGCCATGATGATTATAGGGCCTCATTCCTGGCTGTAGTCCTAGGGTAGCCCACTGACCACCCCCTCCGCCCCACCCTTATCCACTGCCCTGCCCCACCCCAATGCCTCGCTGGCCCCGAATACCTGTGTGAGAGCCCGAGAGTGAGCTGAGGAGCCGGGAGTGCTGGCTGTAGCCATCGTGGACCTCCACTATGTCGTTGAGGGCTGTGTGGAAGAAGGCAAACTGGCCAAACACCACTGTGGAGGAGACATGGCATGGAAATCTCAGTGCAGAGGATGGGCAGGGTACCGAGGCGTACGGGGAGGAGATGGGCATCTGATGGCTTTAGGCTAGGAAGAGGGCAGCTAGAGCGAATTGCTGGTACAGGGGCTAAGTCAGTGGGCTTCTCTACTGCAAAGTTAGCACATGACAACAACAGGTGTGGGGACACAGCTGGGGAGTCCCTGGCTGCTCTTCTCCACAGGGGTCAAGGCGACCCTCACACCTGCACCCAAGGTCAGGTCAGTGGAGGGAAACTGGAGTCAACCTTACTCTTTTCTACATAGCTGCAGCAGCCACTTGAGGACTCAAAGCAGCTTCTGCTGCCATCTTCCATTTCCTCCCTGATTCCAGGAGCCTGTGATCCCCTTGGCTTTTTTTTTTTTTCTTTCTTCCTTTCAAATTTCTAGCCAATCAGATCAGCCCCTGGATACCAGCTCTTGTACAGTAAGAGGCATGAGAGCAGGGAGCAGCAGCCTGGCCCCAAGGCAGGAACAGCAGTCTACACACTGGGCAATATCTCCACCTTACTCATCCAAAAGGGGATGTGACATTCACCCTGTACCCATTGGCTGCCAGCGACCATACTGGCTGTGTGCATTGTCTTCTTTGACTTTGGCTTCTACAGAAATTATTCATATTTTTGTAGACCAAGAAGCAGAGGTTCAGAAATTAAAAGAATTCCTTAGACCATTCTGAAAACATCATGGGTGTCCTCAGCTCTCTTCTCTCTGTCAGTCAGTGCTGGGGCGGGGGGCAGAGTTGGTCACCACGGGGATAGCTCTTATCCACCTGACCACACCTGTCTCCTAGTTGACCTGGTATATGGCCAGGCCAGCAATAGCCAGGTAGGTCCCATTCTTGCTTTGGGTCAGAATCTTCCGCTCAGAGGAAGTAGGACACATGTGTGAGTTTGTATGGGCTGTGCTTGTGTGTGCTGTGCGTGTATGCCGTATGCATTTTCTTTAGGCGATGTGTATGTTTTGTATATGTTGTATGCTGGGGCAGAGGGGGAGGGGCTCAGGCCTTGGGGTTAACTGCTTGATACAAAATAATCTGCGGTGCAGAATGAAGCAGCCTTGATCCCAGTTCTTGACTATGGGCGGAGGAGGAGAGGAAGAATGCGGGGAAAGAAATATTTCTATACCCTAAAAATGGGCACAGCCCTGGTGACAGGGGTCTGCAGTCTGACAGTGAGAGGGACACAAGGAGTTCCCGCCTTCATAGCGTGTGCATTTTAGTGCCTCTTCCCACCCATGCACACACTTAGCAACTAAACAACAACAACAACAACAACAACAACAACAACAACAACAACAACAGTCTCAGGGAGTGTTATTTATTTCCTAGGGGAATGGGGCAGCATGGTAGTGTGAGGCAGGCTACACAGAAAATGTCCCGGCAGCATGATGTCAGAACTGACACCTGAGTTGGGGACAAATCAGTCCAGTCTACCTCTCGTCCCCCGGGCTCAGGGTTTGGCCTCACTGGCAAAGAGGAGCTCTCTGGAACACAGCCCCTTAGCAACCAGTGCTCGCTGGAAGCTTTCAGCTGTGTGATGCTGGCCAGGTCGGGGTGGGTTACTGGCTAAGGACTTAACTCCTTGCCATGAAAGCAACTGAGCACAGTACTGCATGCCTGCCATTAAGGCTTCCTGACTTTCTGGACAATGTTTCCTGACTTTCCCCAGCGGAATCCTGCAGGTCTAAAGCTCCTGTCTTGGTGGGAGGTGGGGCAGTGTGCGCATACATAACTAAGGGTCCAGGTGCTGGGGCAGAGCTACAGGTGAGGATGGGACTGAGCTGGGGAGTTACAGAGACGGGAGTGTGTCTCCCACCTGGGTGGTTCCAGGCCTCAGCAGAGCAGACAGCCTTGGTGGCTGGCACTAAATGCTCGCTGAATGACTCAAGCATCTGGGCCTGGCCTCTGCTCTTCTCATCCTATGTTTGAGAAGAAGTAGTATGTTTTTCCTAGAAGGTCAGGCTGACAGTGCTGATTTCTTCAGCCTAGGGATCTGGAAGTTTCTCTGACTTCTTGGGGCAGGTATTCGTCTTGTGGGGTTTCTTGCTCCTCCCTCCTCCTTACAGCTGCTGGATTCTCCTCAGATGGGCGGCTTGGAGTGATGAGGCTCCCATTCTCTGTCCCTCACCTTCAAAGCCACCTGCATGCCAGCCCAGGCCACACACTGCTAGGCCCCCAGCACACCGGATCTGCAGGTCTTCTAGTCCCTTCAATCTGTGCCGTGCATAGGAGACTCGGGAGCCCCTGGCCTTCGTCAGCCCTCTTTACCTGTTCACCTCCCCCATTTCCACCCCCCCCCCCAATACCATGCCTGCCTGTATCCCTCTTTCTCCTCTGGTCAGGAAGGATCCTCTGTTGTATTCCAGGCCACTTTGTTGTCCTGTCAGCTCTCACAGTGGCAGCCTGAGGGCTTGCCATTTTGGAAGAAATGGGGAGATGGGGGGTGGGGGGTGAGGGTGGGGATGGAATCAGAAAACGGAAAAGCAAGCCATGGAAACCCTACCGTAGTCCTTAGGTACAGTGACAAAATACAAGCAGGTCTGTCCACTGGTGTAGTTCTGGGGGTAATTTGGGGACAGGACCACTCCATCTGAGCCCACGTACTGTCCACCACAGGGAGCTGAAAAAGAAGCCAGAGAGGGACCTGGTGACATGGTGTCCTCTTATTTTCCTTTCACCAAGCCTGAGCCTCTGGCGCTGGCCTGGCCAAGGACACCCATGTGTCCCTAGGCTGAAACCTACCCAAGGACACACATCAGCCTTTGCCTTCTAATGTTAACGCTGGCACGGGTCCTCGAGGGCACATCTTTAGGGCTCATATCAAGAGACTTTCACGGTTATATGTATGACTTAGACATGGTCTTTGACTCCATGGATGATGCACACAGGCTCTGGTGTTCACTGAGCTTCCTTCCCTAAACTTCCCTTCTGGGAGCCACTCACCTATGGTACCTCCTGTTCCCATTGTCGGTGCCAACTTGCACAAGTGGCCTTGGTGCTGGCCTCTCCCACTTACCCAGGCAAAGAGTCCTCATTAATTTTCAGTTTGGGTGGTCCCCTAGGCTCTCGGGGTTCTGAGACACACAGGTGGCAGTGCAGATCACCTTGTGGCCTTTAACACGGATGCCTCTCAGAATGGCCTCAGCCCCAGGAGTAAGCCCAGCGTCACCTTTATCCTCCCTGTCCTAGTGTGTACCTCATTGATGGCAGGCCTACAAGCGCTATTTTAGCATCTATCTGAGTTGGGGGCAGGCACACTCAAGAGAGATGACCACCCAGAAGGACTGAGACACCGGGAGGATGAGGAAGTCACTCCCCTTTATTGCAAACCCACCTGTCAGACCAGGAGTGCTTCACAAGTCCCCTTGGGACCTTGCCTTACTTCCCCTCTCCCACCACAGACTCTTCTGCCCCAGCATCCATCTCAGGCATCCCTTGGCCCTTAGATCCTCGCTGTTCTCACCTGTGCAGACTGGCCTCGGGTTGTTCCACAGTGGCTTTCCATCAGGCCCCAGGACGCAGCTCAGGGTGGAGGCACCCTCAACCTCGTAGCCCGCGTGACAGTAGTAGGTGATGGAGGAGCCCAGCTTCAGGTCGGAGCCCACTCGAGAGCCATTCTTGATGGACCCAGGGTCAAAACACGACTCCCTTGGGTTTTCTGGGAAACCAGACAGATGGACAGACAGAGAACGAGAGATGGAGTGGGGGAGAATTCATTAGTGACGTATGAGCAGTATGGGGAGGGGCGTGGGTGAGGGCAAAGGATGCCCAGTCCATTTCCCTTCATGTCTAGAAATGCCTCTACATTGTGTTGGCGATCTGAGGCTGGGGGTGGTCATCCAGGACTGAAGCTCTTCTCCCGGGCCTTCTTGGTGTGACTCCCCAGAAGAGGAAGTGACGTCTTCACCTTGGATGCTCTTTTTCATCTCTTTGCTGGCTTCCCTAGGGGAGCAAATACTGATCTGCCTGCCGTGAGCCTACACCCTTACCCACATCCTGGGGGAAGGCAGGGAGCACTACAATAAAAGGTTGGTGCTCAGGGCCGGCTCCTGCCTCCTCTCTCACCCTAGCCGGCATAGGATAGGTTTCCTTGGTTTCTGATCTCCAGCCACAAATCTGGCAACAGCCAGGGCTTGAAACCATCTCTTTCCTGTCTTTGTCTTTTCCTCCACTGTGCTGGCCTAAGGGTGGAGCTGATATCTGTTCTACAAGGCTCATAAATAGGGCACTTAAACCTATATTCAGGGAGGAAGTGGGAAACCTCACCCCCACCTCTGGTTGGATGCCCCAAACCTCTGTGATGTCAAAAGCTTCTAGGTCTTCACTGGATACAAAGTGCTCACTGATTTACTGACATAATAACGTTTTCTGTCCAGACTCTTAGGTGTCTTCCCAGACAGGTGACTGTGGATGTATCTGAGTCATTTATTCTTTTTGACACCTCGTTGCACCATACTTAGTGTTTCCTAAGGGCTAGGAGTAGCAGCTTGGGTCTGGGTATGTGAAGGAGGCCCATCACTACGGTCTTTCTTCCCATCCAAATGCCAAGCAGTCCTGGAAGGCAGCCCTTATCCCACCTGTGACAGCCTTTCCACCTTCCTGTCATCAGAGCTGTCAGCGAGGCAGTGGCAGCATACAGCTAAGGCCAGATGGCACCGGGAACCTACCCTGGCCCTTGGGTTTTGGTTAGAGTGTGGATGTAGGGCGAGAGTGCTGTGTGACTCTTAGCATGCTAGCTGCTGTGGCGGAGGGGCTCTGACTGAACAGAAGAGCTGGGAAGAGCTGGAAGAGAGGATGTGAGAGTTCAGAGATAAATGGCTCAGGAGGAATTTTGCTGAGGGCAGTCCCTGTCACCTGAGTACCTTTTAGAATGCATATATACATGGCAGTGTTGCTTAAGGCTGTCACTTAGCTGCCAATCAGCCTGCTGACTGATGGGGCAGGGCCCCAAGGGTCTATAATCCTGTCATGTCTGTCAGCTCTTACATTCGAGTCCCGTCTAATGTCCCAGCTCTTCAAGTTTCCCCCACGCAGCTGAGCATGCAGCAGTCCTGGCTGTACTGATGGGGCTCACTGGGACCCCGGGAACCTTCTCTTGCCAGGCAAAGGGCCCCTCCTCAGCTTCCTAGTGTGCCCCATGGTACATCACCCTGACTCCTGCATCAAATCTGGTCTTTCCTTATGCCTGAGGCACTGACTAGACTCTAAATGGCTACTGGGTGACCCACATTCAAATCTCAGAGATCTGATGACCCACCACCATAAATTCATAATGACTCAAATCATGTTTAAAATTAGGAAAGTGAAACCAAGCTCACACAGAGTCTGAGCCAGCTGCGGCACCTGCTTTCTCTTTCCCCTTCCTATTTCAGTGATGGAGCCGGAGCCAATGCTTGGCTCAGAGTTCCCAGGTGGCAGATAAGACCTACATATCCCGGGCTCCTGGGTAGCCAGGTCTGGCCTGGGAGACAGAAAACATAAGGAAAACTTTCTATTCCCTCAGAAGAGACAAAATCCTCCCATGCTTACATGGCCCTGTAGGTGCTGCCCCATCATTCCATCTGTGATGCCGCCCCTTTGATGTTCCTTTGATGACTTTCTCTAGACACACAAGCCTCTGTGCACAAGTTGTCCCCACATCTGGATAGGTCCCTCTCTCACCTTTTTAAAAATGAATAACCCATTGGCCCCAGCTATGCAGCACATATACTCCCAGTGTGGGGGTCGTCCACTAGAGCCTGGTTGACCTACTAGGAGGCATACCCTTAAAGGAAACTGACTCTTCCTCATCCAGAAGTCACTAATTGTCTGTGGGCCCCCACTTGGGGTGAGGGCTCATGAACCTCTTCCCACCCCATGTTAGAATGATGACTGGCTCTCCTGCTCTTTTCATTGTTACTCATTTTAGGTAGATTTCTTGGACTCGGCTTTCTCTTTGGAAGATCTGCTTCTTTTTCTTGAATTCAAGATGCATTATATTCTCTTGACAGGGAGGGCAAGGACACTTACTTCCAGGGGCTCCCAAACTCCTAGAGGATGGGCACAATGACCTAGTCTTCTTGTATTCCCAGCAACCACCACAGAACTTAGCTCTAGGGCTGGCTATGGATCAAAGCACAGGCCTGATACCATATTTTTCGGACCATAAGACGCACCTGACCATAAGATGCACCCAGTTTACAGCAATCAGACTATAAGGCACACCCCACTCCCAACACTTTTTTTTTTTTGTGGAAAAATGCGTCTTATGGTTCGAAAAATGCAGCAAATAATTGCTAGATTGTCTGACTGAACACTGAGAGGCATGGCCAACCAATAAGCTCTGGGATTCATTGTGTCTTCACATCCTCTCACATTTCAGAAGAGGATGGACTTGTGCCATCACACTAATAACGATGATGACAGCTTACACATAGGAATATCACTGTGTCATTCTCAGAGCCCTTCCGAATCTGTCATCTTGCCCGTGTCCTCAGCAGGCAGAGCCAGGTACGTTCACACACAGGAGCCACATGAAGAATGTGGTGCTCAGAGAAGCAGAATGTGCTCCCCAAGCCATTCAGCTAGTGAGAGATGGAATAAGGACCAGAAACAGGTCTGCAGCTGGCCTGCACTTGGCTGTAAATAAGGTGGGACGACCAAACCATCACCATCACGGTAATAAATAAAACCCAAGTGGCCTGAAGCAGCAAAACAGAAACAGCTTCCTTCTGGTCTTCATAGATGAGATCCATTCCTGATCTTTCTGAGAGCAAACTCCTGCAACAGTAGCTAAAATGTTCAGCCAGTAGGGGACTGGTTAACAAGGCTGGATGTTAACTAAGGAGATGGTTCAGTCAACAAGGTGCTTGCCCTGCAAACACGGGACTCAGGTTCAATCCCCAGAACCCATGTGCAAATTCTGGGTGTGGGATTGTGTGCCTCTAATCCCAGCGCTGGGCTAAGAGAAGTGGGCACTCTGGCCAGTCAGCCTTGCATACTTGGGTAAAATACAGAACCAAGAAGAGACTCTCTCAAAGGAAGTAGAAAGCACTCTTGAGGGTGAAATGCGAGGGTGACCTTCAGTCTCCTTATACACTTGTATTTACACATGCATGCATACGCGTGCGTGCGCGCGCGCGCGCGCGTACACACATCCCCTCCCACACCACCCCCCACATACATACACACCAGAATGTATGACTGTTTGTCCTGAGATGTGACTGTGGGGAATGGTGGGGGACAGGCACGCTAAGTGGTCCTCAAAGAAGAGAGGTGTCAGGCTAGTATTCATGTCAGCTCGACAGAATTTAGAGTCACCTGGGAGATGGGCCTCTAGATGTGCCTGCGGGGATTACTGTGATCCTGTTAAATGGGGGAGGAAGACCTGCCCGCTGTGGAATCCCAGACTGGAGCAGTGGAGGATGGCATTGTGCACTATCATGCACCCCGCCAGTCCTCTGCTTCCTGACTAGCTGCTTCAAGTCTTGACTTCCCCACCATGATGACCTGTGCACTTGAACTGTGGGCCAGGGCAAACTGTCTCCCTTCTGTCACTTTCTTTTCTTCCTTCCTTCCTTCCTTCCTTTCTTCCTTCCTTCCTTCCTTTCTTTCTTTTTTGTTTTGCACTTTTGTTTTTTGAGACAGGGTTTCTCTGTATAGCCTTGGCTGTCCTGCACTCCCTTTGTAGACCAGGCTGGCCTCGAACTCACAGCAATCTGCCTGCCTCAGCCTCCTGGTGTGCGCCACCACAGCCCAGCTCCTTCTGTCACTAAGACAAGAGGATGATACCCATCCCCCAGGCCCGCCCCTGCAGCAAGAGTACTACTGAGAACACAGCCCTGCATTACATGCTCCGTGTGTCTTCTAGAACAGCACATGACAAATGGCAGACAGCAAAAGAACTCAAACCAGCTGGTGGATAAAAAAGACACAGAGAGCTCGGGCAGTTGATAAACATGGACTGGGTGACAATCACAGTTGGCATTATCTGTGAACACATATGTGGTATTCCCATTATGCACGCAGGCTGATGAGGTCTGGTTGAACCTAGATGATGGTAAGAGTAAAAGAATGGGCCATCTTTAGAGTATCTGGTACATTCTGGGTATTAGGCTAATACATCGTTCTCTCACTCTTTTATATATGTGTGTATATATATATATATATATATATATAGTGTTTGAGTATTAACTGTCTGTAACATAATTTTTACTGCCTATGCTGTAGATGGTGTTCTAGGAGATAATAACTTGCCAAGTTCACAAATCAAGGAAGAAGTGGAGCTAGGATTTGGCCAATACCATCTGGGATAATTAAGGATGAAGAGAAAGTCAAAAGGGGAATAATGGAGTAGAAAAATGTGGAGCGCCCGGAATCCCAGACTGTCCTGACTATTAATAACCTCTGAAGAGCACAGGGTATCTGATACATGCCAGGCGCTGTACCAACCACTTTAGTGCACAGGATCAGTGAGCTTTGTAGCTTTGCTGTGCAGGGATTTTCCTGCCATTATTTTACCAGTGAAGAAGTGGGGGAGGGGTGGTTTCAGCGGTTAAATAACCTGCCTAAGGTCACCCAGTTGCTAAGGAGGAAACGTGAATGTTCAATCCAGTTAACTGGCAGGCTATGCTCTTGGCCAGTCTAGGACCTCGGCCATTTTTTTTTGTGAGGTTTTATTGACACATAATTGTGCCCAGTTCCTTATGCTTTGCCCCTTCTGCTTTAGCATCCAAGGGCAGAGCTGAGTGCCTGTGACAAACAGACTTAAAATTCTCTTCTCTCCCCACTCCCCCCCCTCTGGTTTACATGTGTGTGGTATATGCACGTTTGTGTGCAGCATCTGTATGTACATACACTTGTGTGTGGGTATACACCAAAGGGAGGCATCTAGCATCCTGCCCAGCCACTTCCCGCCTTCTTCTCTTGATGCAGAGTTTCCTGTTGTTCCTGAAGCTAGGCTGGCATCTAAGCAAGCCTTAGCACTCCTCCTCTCTCTGTCCCCCACTGCATGTGGGTCATAGGTGGGTTTGTAGCCATGCATGGTTTTTTAATGTGGATGCTGGGGTCTTAACTCAGATCCTCAGGCATGCCCTGCACATGTCCTTATCCACCGGACCATCCTCCTGCTCCCTGGCTTTTATATGGATGCTTGGTGTTCAAACCCAGGTCCTCGTATGTGCAAACGCTTTACTGACTAAGCCAATTCCACATTGCAAGCTCCCCACCCCCACCATGCCCTAAGTGGCTTTTCAACACATGCTCACACCCATTCCTGTATGTTTTGTCTATGGCTATTTGAGGCCTACAAGAACAGAGCTGAGAAGCTTTGACAGGGAAATATTATCTAAGATATTATTATCGTTAGGGGAAAAAAACCATCAACTCCTTCTGACCTCTCTATTATCCACTGGACTAATTCCAAAATGTGGTGGCAGTGCATGAACAGGAGAGCCAGAAGGAGAACAAGACGCCATCAGGTGGTAAGCAGCCTATGACGGAGTGCCAGTATCCAAGCACCAACACCCTAGATTTGCACAGGATACCTTGTCTATATGAGCGGAGACAGCTTGGCTTTGCATGCATGTCCCCAAGGTTGACACTGGGTATTAATATGTTGAGGTCCTGGTGAGACCTTTAAGAGGTGGCCTCTGGGAGGTTGGTCAGGTCATGGGGATGCTACCTTGGAAAAGGATTAAGGTAATCAATTCTAAGGGTCCCTCAGTTATAGTGGACAGTTACAGACCCAGGAAGCCTGGCTCCTGGGTCTTTCCAGCCATGTAGTCTCTGGCATATGGCCCTCTGCTGTGCTGCTGCTCCCTCCACTCCTGAGGGCCTCAGAAGAGGTCAACCAGGAGGCCAGACCCAATCGTGGACTTCCAACCTAAAACTGTGAGCTAGATAACTCTCTTTTCTTTGAAAAGTACCAAGCCTCGGGTACTCGTTATAGCACCAGAAGATGGCGTAAGGTGCGGTAAGTTTCCTAAGATGGTGGAGGTTCTTGATGGGGTCTACAGGAAGACGGAGATTCAACATGAACCTTCACAAGGTGGGGGCACGACTGGGAATGTGCTAGCTGTCACATGACTGAGATTCAACATGAACCCTCACAAGGTCTGGGGCACGACCAGGAACGTGTTAGCTGTCACGTATTGAGGGAGGCTGTGAGACTAAAATAGAGCTAGAAATGAGCCTTAGAGAGAAGCGGGGGGGGGGGGGGAGACGGTTAGTGGTTTGAAAACAGAAGTGGGATGCCAAAAGAATGCTACCAGCATGCTCTCTTAGCCTCGGGGTGTGTGACTATATAAGACTAAGCCAGCTGGGCAAAGGGGTACAGGGAAGATAAATCATCTACAGGCTCCCTGTAGTCTAGCCTGTCACCCTCCCTTCTGTACCACACTGCCACTTCTTGGTTAGGCCCGCTGACCCTACCCTTGGCACTCTCCATCACCAAGCCCTTACCTGTATAGTCAATAACAAAGCCAGCGTTGCTCACAGATGCATCGCTGCGGAAGGCGAGGAAGAGGCTGTTGCTGCTGCTCTCGATGCGGCCTGGGAGCTGGGAGCCGTAGAAGCTCCCTATGAGAGGGCTGAGAGAGTCTCGTCCATCGTAGATGTGAAGAAAATCATAGCCAGGCTCCAAGTTAAATCTGCAGAACATAAAACAGCCCCGTCCCCAACCCGGCTAAGGTCAAACAGGGGCCTGCGCTGGGGCCTCCCAGAAAGCAAGCCCATCATCCCATTGGTACCCACTCTTGAAGACTGAAGAAGATGAGGCCCTGGCGACTCCCCAGTCAGGAGAGAGAATACTAAGTGTGGCTTGGGGGGGCATGGGCGGCAGATTCTAGTTATGAGTGTTCTCAAGTCTGTAGCCAAAGACCTCAGGTTTTGCTCACAGTGGAGGGAAAGCAAGCTGCGGGCTGGCAGGTCTGAGCCCAGGGCTCTTACCTGACTCCGGTGCTCAGCTGTCATGCTAGTTTGCACTGACTCTGCTAAGAGCACAGAGCCTCCCAGGGAGCTATCTCCAGCAGGAAGGGACCTACCATCACAAAAAAGCCTAGTTTCCTCCCTCCATATGTGCTAGCCATGGAGCTCTCCAGTATCTGTCCCCACCTGGGTCCTAGCGTCATTTTCAAATGTCTCTCTGTCTCTGAGCTATCTTGACCCTAGTGTGGGATGAAAACTCATCCTAAAAATAAATCTCTTAGTTAAGCAAATTGAGAACTGAAGTTCATGGATGCAATTTATCCCCCTAGGGTGGCTAGCAGGGGCATCTAAGCTTTCGGTATTGTGACACGATGTTGCCAAGTACAAATCTGACAGGCCACATTCATAGTGATCGAGGGACACATGAGGCCCATAGGCTGCAGGCTGGACACACCTGTCTGGAGTGACCATGATGGAAAGGGACAGACATAGAGAAGTGGAATCTCAGCAGCCCTCAAGGCCCGCTCGCACGGGTGTTAGCTGGCTCACCCCCTTTTGGAACTCTGTGTGGTATATCTGATAACGCTTAATGGGACCCGGCTCTCTGGCGCGTGACTCTGCTCCTAAGCGTATGTCTAGTAAAGGCAATTTATACTAAATTAAGCACAAGAAGATGAAAATAACAGACAAGCAAATGTGTTTTCAGAAGATGGATTTCCGGTGCTAAGGCATGCATGCTCCAGAGTGGGTGGAGACACTGTGGGGTACCATTTGGTAGCACTGAGAATGAACATGGCCTTTCTTCCCTTTAGCCAAGACATGTGGTGGAGAGAGGGGACCATAACCTGGCTCGAACAAAGAGGGTAAGGTGAGCGGGGAAACAGAGCGGGAGTCTAGGAAACAGAAGTGTGTCCTGTGCACACGGAGTCTTCCCACACTGGTGCTGACTGAAGGGGTGTCTCCTATTTCTGACCAACATGGTCTCTTTATCCTGGAAACTATCCATTCTTTCAAATGTCTT
>OU015754.1:61706245-61758187 GCA_907169655.1 Acomys percivali | reverse complement strand
TCCCCCTCTCCCTCTCTCCCTCTCTCTCTCTCTCTCTCTCTCTCTCTGCAATGGAGCCTGAAGGTGCTTCACTGAAGAAGGCTTCCAAGGCCCAAAGCCTGAGGTATAAATAGTCTTCCCCAGCCCTGTTTGAGTGGGTTCTCTAAATCCAGTGTAACGGACACATTGGCGAGTAGAGGGGCTGGGAAAGGAATCCTTTCTGCAAAGCAAACAGTTATCTCACGGGAACCACCGTCTCTCCTCTTGCTTGCTTTGATCTGCTTGCCTTGTGCTACGTGCTGCTGTCTGTTGATGCACGCGTGTCCCTGGCTGACCTGAGAGTGCTCATATCTGAATTCTAAGCACCTGTGTTGGGCCTGGAACAGGAATGAAAGAACCCGGGGGTAACAAGAGGAATGGTCACAGATGGTAAAGTCCCAGTGCCGGAGCAATGAAGATGAGAGGATCCTTGGGGCCAGCAAGCCTAGCTGAATTGAGCAGCCCTGGACCTCTCCCAGTGAGAGATTCTGTTTCAACAAAGAAAGAAAGAAAGAAAGAAAGAAAGAAAGAAAGAAAGAAAGAAAGAAAGAAAAAGTGGATGATTCCTGAGGTTGACCTCTGGTTTCATTATGAGTCTACACACACACACACACACACACACACACACATACACACACACACACACACACGCGCGCGCACTTTCTGGGTTGAAATTCTTGCTCCTGACCCTCTGTGTGTCGTGTGGAGACCCCATTACAATGTAGCTATCCAGGGTAATGGGACCAACCATAGTCACTAAGGTTTCTCCCAGTGCTGTTTATCCAGGTGGCACTGTGTGTGCTCAGGCTAGACCATCCGCCTACCCATCTTACCCTCCCACTGGTGAGATCATATCTACCCTTCCAGATCTCAATTGAACGGTCACTCCCTGTGCAGAACCCTCTCACGTAGTCCCAGGACTCTGAACAGAGATGTGTGGACAGGAAGCTCTGTGGACAGAGCTCATCGTCATGACAACGGTCCATATGTGTACCTGCTCTCTTTGGTAGAGCAGGAGATTTCCAGTGGCTGGGACAGACTTTCTCCTTTCTCGGCTTCCACATCCCCAGACACCTGCCTGCCTCTTTTGAGCATGTGCGGTTTGGTAGACACTCGTGTTTTCCCGCCCTCTACTGTGGCTATTTCATTCTCATCCAATCTACCTGCACTGCATTGGTACACTGTGGGTACTGGGCACAGGAGACCAGGCTGGCAAGATCTGGTTTGGAGGAAACAGGATGAGTTGGGTGATAGAAGTCTGAGCAGCCCACAAGTGAACAAGAGGCCAGACAAACAGAAATGGTAGCAGTCTGCATAGTTTTTCAGTTTGGCCTTGGACCACTGTCTCTGTGACGAAAGCATACAGCCTCCAGGGGAACATCTGTTGACAACTGGCAAGAACCACAGGCTTAGGATGGGAAGACGCATGCTGCACACCACAGTCTTCTGCAAGGATGAGATCAGATCTAGCTTGTTAGCTCAGCCTTTCCCCCCAGGATTTATAATAGAAAAGGAAGCACAAATCCATTTCACTTGCAGGGAAACTGAGACCTAGAGTGAACTGGAGGGCCATTTGAGTTGCGGTGTGACAGGAAGCCCTGGAGTCACTTCTCCCTCAGGCAGAGACCCCACCACCACCACCACTTTTCCATTGCCTGTGGTACAACACTGAGGGCATGACTTGACTAAATGTGCGACTGTTACTGCCCGTGTGATGAATTGGGAGTTCCAGAAAACAGAGAAGGGTGCCCATCAAGGCACAATGTTAACAGGTAGATCCAATCCTGGTTGATGGCCCCAGGTCCTGGATACCCTTTCTGAGGCCCGGGATGGAGTTCAGATGACTACAGAAGGACCAAGGAGCCCCTTGCAAATGAAGAGACCGTCTTACCGACACAGGTGGGCAGTGGTCGGTCCCATGTCCTGCGTTCTCCACTGAGACACACCAGCTCCTCACTGCCCCGAAGACTGTAGCCAGGGTCACAGCTGAAGGTCACTGAGCTGCCAGCAAAATGACCTCCATCATGGACCTTGTAGCCAAACTGGGGGGTCCCTGGGTCCTCACATCGGATGAGCTCAAAACCTGGGGAAGATGGAAGAGAAACAGTAGGCTGAGACCCTGGGGACAGACACGTGGCTCCTCCTCCCCTCTACCTTGTGTCCAGAGGTTCCCTCGCCACCACACTGTGTGTGCCAGCCTCAGACTCATGACCCAGCCCTATTTTTATCCTATGTGGTGGGTGTATCTCTCCATTGCTTCATGCAAATGAATTCAGATTTTAACAGAGTGCATGCTTGGGGTTGGATTTCCTTTTTTTTTTTTTTTTTTTTTTTTTTTTTTTGTTGACCGGGTAGCATTCAGTGAGTGGGGATCTGTGGTTTCTGTTTTGCTTACGGGACACTGTGAGAAGGCAGAGCAGCATGGGGGTGGGGGAGTGAGGTGGGGGAGACACATATCACCACTCAAACAGCTGCATGGAAAGGGCTGGAGGAGGAGAGTCTCCCGCGAGTCCCCACTCCACTCTGTGGGACTCCAGAGACCTTGCCTCTCATTCCTTATTCATAGAGGTCTGGCAGGTGGGTGTAATTATTGGCACTCTACCGTTGAGGGCATTGACTTGGGGAGGTTAACTAAATTGTCTGAAATTCACACCATTTTCAGTTAATAGAAATGGAATTCAAATGCAAGTCTATTTAATCCCGGTACATGGGAGCCACTTCTGAAAGAGGTAAAGATCCCTGTGTGAGACATGCCGGCACCCAGGCAAGGGAAATTCCTGAGGAGACCTCGTTGGACCACTGGAGTCACTCTCACACAATTTGACCATTTCAGGTAATGAGCAGCCAGCTGTCACATACCTGGGAAATTACCGCCACAGGTGTAGAATTTCTTTGTCATCTCAAGAAGTTTAAGCTGCCTCTCCCCTCACTTCCTCAGCCAACCTCCCTCTGTTTCTATGTACTTGCTCTATGAAGTCCTTAAAACGGGTGGCCTTTGTGTCTGATTTTCTTTGTTCCGGTTAATGTTTTAACACAACAGTTCTCAACCTTCCTAAGGCTGCGGATCTTTTAATGCAGTTCTTCACACTGTGGTGGCCCCACCCCCACCCCCGCGCACCCAGCCATAAAATTATTCTCATTGCTACTTCTTATCTGTAATTTTGCTACTGTTGTGAATCATAATCTAAATATCTGATAAGCAAGGTGTTTGATATGCAAACCCTTGCAAAAGGTCATCTGACACCCAAATGGGTCGCGCAACCCACAGGTTGAGAACTGCTGTTTTAATGCTCTATGTGTGTTAAAGCACTAATCATTTCTTCCTTTTTGTTGCCAAATAATACTCCATTGTATGGACATACCATGTTTTCTATATCCACCCATTAGTTATGAATCGCCCACCGGATTTTAAAGACACGGAGAAGCATGCATTCTTTAGGTCTGCCAGGCCAATGAGTTCACATGAATAACATGGAAAAGTCTGGCTTCACAGTCTAGTCAGATCCAATAAAGACTTACTAGAGAATTGAAGTTCAAAGCCTTTGCTGGTGTTTTCTGCATCTGTGATGAAGTCAAGCCACAGGCTGCTGGATGTGCTGTTCAAAGTCACCCCCAACATCTCAGAGCGGCTGAAGACCCCCAGCAAACGGGCGGTGTTGTTACTGCCGTCATAGACCTGGATACCAGAGACCCCAATCCAATGACATCAGCGTTGCCTAGTTCAGACAAGGTCTTCTCACCCTGCAGCCCACATTCCCAGTGTGCAGCATCAGTAGCAGCTGCCAGGCAGAGAGGCAGCTAGCCATCAGATGCTTGAAAGGTGGCAAAGTGAAGCCAGCAACTGAGTCAGTAGTGTCCCCACCCCCATGCCCCCGTTGTTAGCGAGGTGCCCCATGGGTCTCTAGTCTCCGGGAACTGGTTGCTACTCTACCGTCCTGTGGCAATCTGCTTGTTTTCTTGGCACTCATATGCTACCGGCCCACTCTTCAGCAGCCTTGGGAAGCCAGGCTGGGGCCTTGAGTCCCCAAGCCATCTGTTTCTGTAGACAGATAGGCTGAAAGCACACTGAGTGTGTGCATCACTCAACACACACTCTTGTCCTTCCACCAGGTGACACAGCTATTGTCCTGCCTGCCTGTGGCAGTAGCCTGCCTTGACCATTCTTCGGGCATGATCCCTGGGGTGCAAGCTGGATGTACTTAAAAATGGCCACTGTGTTATGGTGACCTGCCTTTCCCCGGGCCCTGCCCCTCCCCTTCCTGGCATAATGAGGGCTCCAGCCAGGGCCTGCTGGGTTTGCCAATGGGGGAATAGCGCTGGCATCTGGCTTCCTTCATTCCCATCTGTCCCCTGAACTTCCAAGCACCAGCAAAAGCAACAGTCATCAGAGTAATGAACTGGCTCCCCAGGTCTCGAGGTGGCTGCTCCTTTCTAGATAGTTGTACAAATAACAACAGAAGTTGTGATTGAGTGAGAGGCCCCCTGGCGCTTTGGTAAATATCAAAGATGGGATCTATGGGTGGGAGATGAATGTTTGTGCACGGCACACAATGTGGTGCCAGCTGCCAGCAAATTGGAGCAATATTTCCACCCTTCCATCTCGGAAGCCGAGCCATCCTTCTAGCTAACAACAGCGCTGTGTGGCGCAGAATTCTTTGAGGCTCCTAGAGCCCGATCCCTTTCCCTACTGTACTAAGAGTCCTGGACGTCCACCCTGAGATAACACCACTTTTGCGCATGCGCGGGCATGCGCAGGAAGTGCACGTCTTGGTGTGGGTACAGAGGCCAGACCCCAGTCTTGAGTGTTAGTTTCGCCTTCCACCTTATTAGAGGCAGGATTTCTTGTTTGCTCAGGCTCATTCTTGTTTGCCACTGCGTATGCCGGGCTAGCTGGCCTGGGAGCTTCCAGAATTCTCTCATCTTGCAATAAAGCTCTTGGGATTACAGATATACACTACCATATACAGCTTTTATACTGGTTCTGGGGATTCGAACTCTGATCTTCATGCTTGGACAACAAACTCTTTACCCTCTGAACTATCGCCAATGCCATTAAAAAACATTTTTTTTTTTTTAAAGCCATGAAAACATCTGTTGGAATGAATGGATCAAGATATCAATAGTCAACAGTCATACAGCATGCTAAGACGCCAGACACCAGTGGTTCTTAGCAGACTGAATATTGAGTTGTTGTACTGGAAATATCAAACCTGTTCAAATTGAGCCTTTGTATCCAGTTTCTACCTAACACGGAAAACCGAGGCCAGAAGCTCAGATGACATGATACACTGGGCAGGTCGAAATCAGAACCACAATGTAGAAAATGCTACTGAACGAGCGGATGCATGTCTCAACAAATACATTAGACGAGAAAAGGGAAAGCGGTTGGGGAAAGCTACAGGCTAACAAACCTGTAAGGACAGCAAATCCAACATGCAGATTTTATGTGCAGCCTGACTCAAATAAACTGTAAATCCAAAAATACACGATGACATTTATGAGGTAATTTGGAGATCTCAACATTGCCTGGATGTATGGTGATATTAAGAAACTATTGTTAATTAATAAGTATAACGAGTGTGGAATTTTTTTTCTCCTTATTCTCAAGGCATAATTTGTTCTAATCCATTAAGGACCAAAAGGTTATTTGTATCATTATGATAAAATCATTGCAGGAAAATTTATAAAACAGAAAAGCACAAAGGGAAGAACACAGCTTTTGTTCTGGTGGAGATCATCCCAGGTGTGTGTGTGTGTGTGTGTGTGTGTGTGTGTGTGTGCGATTTTGAGGGGCTGGGATGATGGCTCTGTCGGTAAAATGCTTGTTGGTCAAGTATGAGGTCTTGAGTTCGGATCCCCAGCACCCATGCTAAAGAGCCAAAGCGTGCTTGTAGAGACTCCTCCCACCACCAAATGCTAAGGTCCCCTCTCCTGCATATGTAATTATGCACTGGTCTGTAAACTCAGATTTGTTTGTGAACTTTCTCTTCTACTGCTTTTAGTCCTTCTGACCTGTGCTCTGTCCACACCAACTTAGAAATGTGGCAGAGCTGGTGTGTGCCCGGTCTGGGGAGGCAGACCGGACCCCCTGGTCTCCTTGGCTAACCGATGTAAACTGGTGCGCTCCAGGATCAGTGAGAGAGGAAATGATTGAGGAACCATCTGCCACTGACCTCTGGTCTCCATACACATGTGCACACAGGTATGAATATGTACATACACACAAACAAGACCAAACTATCAATGCTCAGTACAGTGCATATCATTTTCAAGTCTTTAAATAGTTTTCCACAGCAGCATTTAAATAGCTGTAGCGATTTCCAGCACAAAATTGACACAATCTACAACATGATTATTTACTTAGCAGCTTTCAGAGTATGTGCTGAGGCAGGTAGAAGACTTTCAGCAGTCACCACAAATAAGAAAGCCAGTGTTTTTCTACAATTATTTTTTGTCATAAATCCATTTGGAATTTATTTTTACATGCCATGCAAGATTCTACTTCACCCCTGGTCCATTAGTCATTCAACAAAACCCCGGGGGGGGGAGGAGGGCAGAGGGATTGTTTACTTTTGTTTTTAAGTCATGGTCTCATAACGTAGTTTGGGCTAGCCTAGAACTTGCTATGTAGAGCAGGCTGGCCTTATGCTCACAGAGATCTACCTGCTGCCACCTTCCAAGTGTTGGGGTGAAAGGTGTGCACCCCCAATTCCAGGCTTCAAAACCCTGTTAGCAAATATCCTACCTACTACCAATTTTAAACCTGTCTCTGTGGCATATATAATTCCAGTATGATTCTGTGAGTTAGGATTTGTTTCTGACTTTTCTCTTCTGTTGAGGCTGTCTGTCCTTGCGGTGCTCTGCACTGCTTCAGGCATTGTAGCTTTATAATACTGCTATGTATGCAGAAGGAGCTTCTCAATTGTCTTCTTTAAAAAAAGCATTCTCTCATATTTATTCTCCTAGGTAAACTTTAAGAGTTTCCCCAAATTAGAAAAGAAAATAACACCCCATCCAAAGAAAAGTCCTATGTTATTCGGACTGAGTTAGGTGAAGTGGGATGCTCTGAGAAAACAAAGCACGGATATAACACCGCATCTTCCGACACGCGGCTCCATCTTGCCAAATTGTCAACACATCGTTGCATGACTCTATTCTCTACTTATTCCTGGGTGACTTTATAGTTTTCTGTGATATTGGGAAGTAGATCTTTAAAAACATGTCTCCAACAGGCTACCATTCAATAGGCCAGTTCATCAGTACATAGAGGAGATGGGAACACCTTCCTGAGTAACCCAAGACAGTCCCTGCACATCTGGCTCAACTCTCTAAGTGCAGAACTTTCCACACAGGATAACGCCTGTGGGCGGCATCTCTGTGGACATTCCTGCATATCTGCTTGCAAATGTGGGCTATTTAGTTCCTCCAGAACAAGGAAGCTGGTTTCAGGGCAGTCCCCACCTTCCATCAAGTCAGATCTCACCAGACGGTTCTCCAAAGAAGATTGCTGCCAACTCACACTAGTTTGGTCCAGCACTTTCCTTGGCTTTATATCCATGTCAGCACTTGGTGTTCTCAGGTGTTAGGCTCTTTTCTGGTTTGATGGATGCATAAAGCATCGAATTTTCATTTGACTTTCCTGGATCACCACCCAGACTGGGCAAGGGTGCCTGTATATTCACTGACAATTCTACCGCTCTCCTGTGAACTCCCAGCACATGTCCCCTGTTCATGGCATTTATTACAGCTCTGTTTTCTTTTACAATCAAGTTCTATAATTTTCTTGTAAAGATTATCCACATGCTAGGGGACAAATCTCTAGATGGTTTCCAGTTTTTGCCTCGATAACAAATGAGGATTTTATTTTCCTGATTACATGTTTTAATTGGTTACAGAAACACCAGCTGCTTTGTTGAATTGTCTTATTGGTTCTGATAGCTTATTAGTTGAATCATTTGTGTCTTCTAAATAAACGAGAGAATTTTCTGCTCTCCTTTCTAATTTTTATAGCTTCCTTTGTTGTGTCTGGGTCTAACTGTAATGGCTTGGATTGGTGACATAATGCTGAGAATTGTTGGCCGTGTCATGGCCACTGGTCTTGTCTTTCAGCTGCCTGGAATCCTGCAGGGAAAATTTCCATTAAACCTAATGCTTAGTGTGGTGTTTAGAAGGGCCTTTCTGCTGTCCTGTTGAGGAAATTCAACTCCCAGTTTGTTTTTTAAAAATCTTTTTAAGAATCCAGACTGGAGATTGGCTTTCATCTAAGGATGTTTTGTAATAAATTAACAGGGCCATCCCTTCCTCCCTCCCTCCTTCCCTCCCTCCCTCCCTGCCTCCCTCCCTCCCTCCCTGCCTCCCTCCCTCCCTCCCTCCCTTCTGCTCTAACCTATTCCTAGGATACTAGCCTGAAGCAGAAGAAAGTCTCAATGTTTAAAGAGTTTAGACCTAGACAGAGGCAATCTCATGCAGGCAATTTAAACGATAGCATCACAAGTTTTCCACTGGGTTGACACAGCCTCACAGACCTGGATCCTGCCTGCTTTGTTATTTTTGTATTGATATGCTGGATGGATTCAATCTGATATTGTCTAGGGGGTTTTCAGACCAATGATCATAAATAAGACTGGCTTAATAGGTCTATCTTTCTGTGTTTACTCTTTAAATTTTAGGGTTTCCACTATAAATTGACAAGCTACATCTGTGTAGAATATGGGGCAATGCTTGGATTTTATAAATAAAGCTAAAACCAATATATTCATCACCTCAACTATTTCTCTTTCTACCTCTCTCTCCCTCCCTCCTTCCTTCTCCCCCACCTCTCCCCTGACTCTCTCTCTCTCTCTCTCTCTCTCTCTCTCTCTCTCTCTCTCTCTCTCTCTCTGTAAGTGTGGTATATTCTTCAAGCTTTGTCTTTCTTTCTTTCTTTCTTTCTTTCTTTCTTTCTTTCTTTCTTTCTTTCTTTCTTTCTTTTTCTTCCTTCCTTCCTATGAGACATAGTCTCACTACATAGACCAGGCTGGTCTTGAACTTACAGAGATGTGCTGCCTCTACCTCCTGAGTACCAGTATTAAAGGTATAGGCCACTACACCTGCTCTACCCCTAGTTTCTTTCTTTTATTTATCTTTCCTTCTTTCCATCCTTCTTCTTTTCTTTTCTTTCCTTCCCTCTCTCTTTCTTTCAGACCAAAACCCTCACTGTACCAGGGGTGTCTGATTTGGCTAGGTGGGCTGGCTAGCAGGTACCAGCGTCTCCCTGTTTCTACCATCTGGCACAGGACTAGAGCCATGCCCCAGTGTGATGAGTCTGGTTTTCACCTGGGCTCTGGGGATCTGAACTCAGGTCCTCATGCTTGTGTGGCAGGCACTTTGCTGACTGAGCCATCTCTCCAGCCCTGCTGATTATTCTGTATCATGTGATTGTGAAATATACTATCTATTAATGTACTCTACCCATCGCCTTATGCAATAGATCCCAAAGACAAAGCCTCAACCCAGGTAGGGCTCTGCACCATTTGGCCATCACCTCCCTCCCCACTGCCCCCTCCTCTAGCCTCTGGGGACCACCATTCCTCGCTTTAACACCTGTGCTTTCACTTGTCCCATTTATACATGTGAATTGGGGTGCTCATCTTTCTTTTCTTTTTTTTTTTTTCAGAGCAGCTTGATTACTGCAGGGATTACCTGTAACTGGGCCTGGCCTGGAGCTTTGGGGAGACGGTATAGGGGTTTCAATTTGTAAAAAATGGTTTTTTGCTTATTTGGGTTCTCATTTTCTTTGTTTCATCCTCCTCCTCATCATCATCATCATTGTCGTCATCATCATCATCACTATTTTGGTTTTGTTTTTGTTTTTTCTGAGACAAGATTTCTCTCTGTAGCCATGGCTGGCTTAAATTAGAGCCTCTGCCTCCCAAGTGCTGGGATTAAAGGAGTGTGCCACCATCGCTCAGTGGTTCTCTAATGTCAGTGTTTTAAAAAATATTTTAGTTGTGTGGTTAAGTGTGTCTCAGTGTGGATATGTGCATGTGAGTTCAGTGTCAGCAATGCCAGGAAGGGGGTGTTGAATCTTTTGGAGCTGAAGGTATAAGTAGTTATGAGCTGTAAGCCATGTGTGCTGGGAGCTGAACTTGAGTCCTCTGGAAGATCAATGAGAACTCTTTAACTGCTGGGCCATCTCTTAGCCCCGAACTTTCGCATTTTCTAATCTAGAAAACACCTGTTTCCATTTCTTTTGAGCTTTCAGATTTCTTGGCTTACAGCTATTCTTATTTTCCTGTCACCATAATCTGGATCACACCTACATTTATATCCCTCTTCACCCTCATATTATATAGTCTTCACTTCTCTTTTGGTTCAGTCCTGCCACGTTTATTTTATTAGTCACTTTAAAAAAGAAAAGTTGATTTTGCTGATACTGCTATTGCTAGTAGTTTGTTTTTTTTTTGTTGTTGTTGTTTTGTTTGTAACTTCCTTATTTGATAGATAGATAGATAGATAGATAGATAGATAGATAGATAGATTGATAGAGACAAGATCTCATTGGGTAGCTCAGGTTAGCCTGGAACTCATTGAGTAGCTTTGGCTGTCCTTGAACTCATGACATTCTTCCTGCTCAGTTCCCAGGAAGTGGGGTTATGAACTTAAACCACCATGCCCAGTTCCTGTTCTTCTTTAGAAACCATCTTTTTCCAGTCTGAGTGTATATCACAGGCCAAAACAACATGTGGGAGGCTAAGACAAAAGGATGAAAGGTTTGGGGGCTACAACTGGAGAGTCTCCAAAACCAGCAAGTGGATAGACAAACAGCTATGCACCTTTCTCCTTCTCTCTTTGGGTTTATTCTGTCATGTTATTCAAGCCATTAAGCCCTCATTTATTTTTCTTGTGGGTGACATGTCAGAGGCTCACAGAGGTATATCAGGATTTTCTATGGAAACTCCCACAGTGACTGCAACTTTATTAAATTAAAAAAAAAAAAATTTCTACTAGCCATGTTATTTGGCACATCAAGTTTTACTGTGGATTGATCGAACATTTCATTAATACAAAAGAACCCTCTTCTTCATTTCCTTTTGAGGCGTGGAGATGTCCTCCAGAGCATCCCGTAATGAGCTGATTTCATTTTTCTGTGTTACCAACCCCCCCAC
This sequence comes from Acomys percivali, assembly GCA_907169655.1. Lineage (NCBI taxonomy): Eukaryota > Metazoa > Chordata > Mammalia > Rodentia > Muridae > Acomys > Acomys percivali. The sequence goes on along the minus strand of OU015754.1, from coordinate 61,747,022 downwards.
CATTGTCTCCATTCGGTGTTTTAATTGGATGATCATGTTTTTCATCTCCATCCAATCTTCCCTCATCTGAGCTAGCTCTGTTTTCATTATTGCCTATTTTGTGCCATAAATACAATATTCTCTCGACTCCTGTGAAGAATACCAATTAGGAGCTTTAAAAATATGTTTCTGTTCTTTGTGGCAAACAGAGGGGGTGATTAGCTCTGATCCCTCAGACAGGGTCCCCTTCTCATCTGATGAATATTCACATAGGTTTGGTTAATTTCCTTGTTGGCACATCACTGCAGAGGGAGAATGGAAATGGGAGACTATACCTCCCCTAGATTTTAGAGGGGGAACAAGGAAGCAGTGCCAAAGACACTCACAGAAGCACACAGAAGCATTTCCAGTGTTGGGGTGTTGGCGATGGTGGCATGCCCCTTCTCTACTGAGCCTGACAACTCTTGATCATCTTTCCTTGGACAGTCAATGAAAGCCAAGAACGGGCCAGGATGTCACCTAAGAATAGAATTGGGCTCTGTTGTCTCTCAAACCCAGTACTTATACTGAAGAGTGAGGATGACTAAGATCTCGTCCCCAATAGTGGCCTTACCCTCGGCTGTGCATGGATGTTCCTTTAGGCTTTATCAAGATGTGTATGTATGCAGTTGTGGGTGGGTGTATGCAGGTGTGGCTGCATATGGGTATGCATGTGTGTGTAGGCCAGAGGGCCACTTTGTGTATGGTTCCTCAGGAGCCACGAACATTGCTTTCTAATATAAGTCTCTTTGGGCCGTGTAGCTTACTGATTGCACTAAGAACGCTAGCCAGTGAGCCCCAGGGACCCTTTTGCCTCCACTTCACCAGTGCTGGTTTTGCAAGCCTGTGCCCCATGGCTGGCTTTTTACAGGGGTATTGGGGAATTGATTTCAGGCCCTCGTGGATGTGTGGGAGCACTTTATTCACTGAGCCATCTCCGCAGCCCTTTCCCTGGGATCTATGTTACTTAACTCACAAGCTGGGAATCACCATAGGACGCCCTCTGCCGTGTTACAATGGAGCAAGGAAGCCCTCTTACGATGCAGTACCATGCTTCTGGGCTTCCAGCCTCTAGAACTGAGAACTGGATAAATCTATATTTTTTAATCCATTAATTTTTTTTTAATTTTTAAAATTGTATATCAAAGCCACCCTTGCCTGATTTCCAGGGCTGAGACCACCCTTTCTTCACTTGCCTTTAGCTATCCTAATGGCAACCTGGGCAGGTTGTAGTTATGTGCTCATGTTTCCTTAGACATCTTGAGCTGGGAGTTGTCTTTCTGTACTACTGTACTCTAAGGCACTCTCTGTCTCGTTCACATCAGATTTGCAGCAAGATCTACTGTAGGGACCATATAAAAAAAGAGTGAGGTGGCAACAGAATATAAGCTAGAATGTGCAGTGGACTAAGTCAAACTCCAGGGAACTTTTTGCTTTTAGGGTAATGATCAGGCCAGAAGTTATATATGCCAGGTCAAAAAGACGAGGCCTTGGATTTGGGGCATCAGTCAAGAGCATTGGCATTATCTTTGGAGACAAGTAAGTGCGGGGAAGGTGACAGATTCCAAGGTCTGTCTGTTCAGGTGTGCACCAGTCTACTTTGGAGGCACAGGTAAGGAAGATCCGAGCAGTGTGGAAGATGAGTCAATTGTACTAAGGCAAGGAGCACAGGTTGTTGAGGGTAACTCTCATGTTCTAGGCTCCTTGCATAGCTGTGCTGAGGTAGACCAGATGGCAGGTATGGCACTCCTCCTGACTGTGATTGCAGGGCAGCTCTGAATCCCATTTAGGAAGGTATGACTGCCAGTTTTTTGAGTCCCCAAACAGTTTTGTTACATGTTTATGTCCTGAGTTCCTTCTAAGAGGTTAGAGAATCCTGGGGAGAAGATCTAGGACAGGAAACAGACAAACAGTGCCATCCCAATCTGCTTGCCTTCCCTTATCCAGAAACTTGTTCCAGACAAGTGTTTCTCCACTTTCCTAATGCTCTGACCTTTTAATACAGTCCCTCATGTTGTACTGACCCACAACCATAAAATTACATTTGTTGCTACTTCATAGCTGTAATTTTGCTGCTGTTATGAGTTGTAACGTAAATATCTGATATCTGACCTCACAGGCTGAGACAGCTGCTCCAGAGGGTTCAGTGATTTCATGTGGTGTATGTGCATGCTCGTGTATGTGTGTGTGTGTTGAAAAGTGAAAGCTACCAACATGCCTCAATGCTCACTAGGTTATTTTATACACACCTCAGTTATTTAATGAGGAGTGAGGTAAGGATGAGAAATGCTTCCACCTACACAATGAGTGGGTAAGCATGTGTGTGTGTGTGTTTGTGTGTGTGTGTTTGAGAGAGGGGGGGCAGGCTCTAGGGATGGGTCAGTGTACCAACTGTCCATAAACATGACAGTCATTTAATGGTTCCTCTTTATACTTCCCAGAGTAATGGCCTTTGGATGTTCTGAATGTTCCTCATGTCAGTATTTCTCCAGCTGCCGAGAATGAAATTGTATTAGGATAAGCTAGTAAAGTTCCTTGGCTTAGGATGAAAATGACTACATCTGGGCGTTGTTTTCTGCATAATCCATTTTATTACTGCAGTTCTTCAGTACACTCTCCAAGTTCAACTATTTATTACCCACACACGAATACCCTACACATTATCAGCAAAAGCCACTTAAGCACACACAAAGAAGTCCAAGACACGTCCCTCAGGCTCTTAATAACTGCCTCTAGCATCTGAATTCTGCCATTCTTTCCCTAATGAGCTCACTTCCTTCAGCCTATTGATGCTCAGAGGCCATTGTCACAGCACAGGGATGATTCTGCATGCTCAGAGCATATGTAAGCACATGAACACAAAGCATACTGACACACGGTGCAGATGCAAGTGAACAGATGTGCCAGGCCAGACATGTGCATTCACATACATAAGAAAGTGTGTGCACACACATCATGTACACACACACACACACACACACACATATACTACACATATATACACATATACCACACACACATATGCAAACATGTACACATGTAACATACACACATGGACTCACGCATATACTATACACAAAATCTTAATATATTACACACACAACATATACACATGTGTATATACATGTATGTATAGACACTACATATACTATATATAAACAACACACACATACCACAATACACACATGCACGCATCCACACTCACATACACACACACACACACACACACACACACATACACAGAGTCTTAGTTAGGATTTCTGTTGCTGTAATAAAATACAATGACCAAAAGCAACTTGGGGAGGGAAGGACCTCTCTTTATACCCCCGCCGTGGTCCATCACTGAGGAAAGTCAGGACAGGGGCTCAAGGCAGGCACCTGAGGCAGGAGCTGATGCAGAGACTGTGGAGGAGTGCTGCTTACAGGCTTGCTCTCTGTGTCTGCTCAGCCTGCTTTCTTATACACCCTTGGACTGACTATGACTCAGAGAGGCACTACCCACAGTAGATTAGGTCCTTCCACATCAGTTAGTAACTAAGAAAATTCCCCACAGACTTGTCTATAGGCCAATCTTTTAGATATATTTTCACGTGTGTGTGTGTGTGTGTGTGTGTGTGTGTGTGTGTGTGTGTGTATGGATTCTATGAGCTCTTAAGTTTTCAGATTTAAGGTCATGGTCCACAATGGAAAATCTGATCCATTAACTGCTCCAAGTGAATTCATCACTATTTCTTGAAGTGTGTGTGTATGTATAGTACAAGTACAGGCACACTTTGATGTATGTGCATGTGTGTATGTGTGTTGTAGTGTATATGCAAGTACATGTTTTATGTGGATGCATGTGCATGTGTGTGGTGTAGTATATACGCAAGTACATGTTTTATGTGCATGCATGTGTGTGGTTATAGTGTATGTGCAAGTACATGTTTTGTGTATGTGCATGTGTTTATGCACTTGTGTGTTTGAGTATGTGGGGTGGGGTTGATGGTAGGTGTCTTCCTCTGTAGGAAGTTGCTGGACATGGAAGTTGCTGGTTGACTAGACCGGCCGGCCAGAGTTACAGCTGTGTTACACCACACTAGCCTTTCACATGGGCATGGGAGATCCAAACTCCTTATGCTTACACCGAAGGCACATTACTGCCTGAGCCATCTCCGCACCATTTTATCATGCAGTCAACTCACACATCTGTGAGGGCAGACAGTTCCTCAGCAAATGCTAACACCACACAGACATCCCTTTTGGTCCTCACTTTCTCCCGCGCGATAAAGCCATCAGGACTCAGATGAGGGAAGTTTGGGCCATCCACACAGGGACAGAGAGAAGTGACCACACTTTGCACACGGTGGCCTACACACTGAATGAAATCAGTTATCATTACCTTGAGGAGGTCTCCTTCAGCGAGTTCAAAAGCCTTGGCTCTAAGTTGAATGCCCTTCCCCGGCTGGGTCTGGATGGAGTAGATACATTCGTGATTGTTATTGTAGTTCACAGGAAAGTTGGGGGACAGCAAAGTGCCCTGAGTGCCCGTGACCGAGTTCCCACACTCCGCTGGAACGACAGTCATAATACCCACAGGTTAACTCACTCACACAGAAAGCCACGTGCAACTCTGCATAAAACCTCACAGGGGAGACAAGGTTGTCTGCCTGCCCGCCTGTCTATCTGTCTCCAAGACAGCCTACCAAACTTTTTGTTTATTTGTTTCTTTTGTTTCGAGATAGGGTTTCTCTATGTAGCCCTGTCTATCCTGGACTCGCTTTGTAGACCAGGCTGGCCTCGAACTCACAGAGATCCGCCTGCCTCTGCCTCCCGAGTGCTGGGATTAAAGGCGTGCGCCACCATGCCTGGCTTGCCTACCAAACTTTCAACAGCACTAGCCTGCCCACAATTCTGCCTGCTTCCTTCATCTTTCTCTGCTTGTCCCTTTTCTGTAGAAATAGAAAACACACTATCAGATGCCCCTTTCAATCAGTGTGTTAGTTCATTAAGGACCGGTCCTCCAACTCTCAACAGGCAAAACACCACAGCCACTTTACCACCATCGCCTTAGCCAAGAGTCACAAACATCAGACCACTGAGGCAAGCATGAACCATCTTCCCTAGTTCAGACACAGGACCTGTACTTAGCTGCCTACACCTACTGTCAATCCAGAAAGAGGAAGGCCTGGGAATACCATTTCCCCGGGCCTGTGTTAGGGTCCCCAAGGCTCTGAAAAGGCTTTAGCACAGGCCTATCAAAACTCTGCTACATTTGCTGGCCAATAAAACCATCCTGCCTCTGGGAACCTGTTTCCTCTCCTGCAGAAGCTCTCATCTTTCACACTCTTCTCAGGCCTGTGTCTATAGCAAGCATCACATTCTACTTGATTTGTTAGCATCTCTGTCTCCTCCACTGTCTTATGATCCTTTGTGGAGGCTGGGAAGGGGCGAGGCGGTGGCAGCCACAGTCCCATACCTTCTATGTGTGGGCAGTGCCTGTCTAACTCAAGCTTAGTGGCAGGGCACAGCTGGGGGGACCCTTCAGTGGGCTCTCTAGGATAACTGACTGCCACATTGCTCCCCGCTTGCCTCTCATTTGCATTCATCTCCTATGCAAACTATAAGCTTACACAGGGGCCAGGGCCATGCTTGAAGAAGCTGTACATTTCCAAGGCCCATGTCTGTAAAAAATAAATATTGGTCGAATAAACGAACGAATGGAGGGAATGCGACCGTACACCGATCTCCGAAGAGGCATGGGGCTAAAAATAGTCAGGTTGCAGAAGTGTGGAAATGGGATCCCAGATGGCAGGGCTCATTACTTGTCTGGACAGATGGGAGGTTTGGAGCATGGCTCTGTAGTGGTTGCTGGCCCGGCTGCTCTCCCCTGCAGCTGCTCTGTGCCCTTACTCTTGGCTGGAAGGACCTTCAAGTCCACTAAGCTGCCATTAGGCAGCTCTAGTTACCCAAAGCTGGGAGTGTGCTGGATGACACCCACAGGACACACGGAGACCTTCAGAACCCAGTCACTGTGGCCTTGGTCATATTCTTGTATGCTCTCTGGTCCCCAGAGCTACTGTTAGTTCTGTGAAGGTGGACACGGCCACCACCACAAAGTCTCTCATTTTCGACGGGCCCTGCTCCCTAGGCCCTGGCCTATTCCCTGCTTTAGTTTTCTAAGACTTTGCATAGGACCTTGTTTGCTTATCTTGAAGGTGACAGGGTGCCTTCGGTGCTTGAAGCTCAGCTGGTGAGCGCAGTGACCAAATATCAGATAAATGGGCCAAACTGGGATATGAAACCGAAGGGACAAGGTGGGTGGACACACTGGGATAGCAGCTGCTGACAAGTTCAGCTAGCCCGTTTCTAGGCTGTGTACTTCCTGGGTGCCCTCAGCTGAGGGTGAGGTTTGGGGGGGGGCTGTTGAAGGCTGTTCACAGTTTAACATGACGACGACTCACTCTATCTGACATTGTGCCCTTGTCTCTGGACTTCACATGCCTCCCTTCCATCTAGGCAGAGGCACGAGGTGCTGTGGGCTGGACAGGCCGCGGAGGCAGGCAAGTTCCAGCAGCTCTCCCTACCCTGTACTCTTTATCTGGGCTGTAAGAATCTCCTCCCGGGACTAGAGAATAAAAGTGTACGGTGTGGGGCTGGAGAGATGGCTCAGTGGTTAAGAGCTCGGCCTGCTCTTCTGGAGGTCCCGAGTTCAATTCCCAGCAACCACATGGTGGCTCACAGCCATCTATAATGTGATCTAATGCCCTCTTCTGCAGATAAAGCACTCACTTACGATAAATAAATAAATAAATAAATAAATAAAGTGTACGGTGTGATGTAGGAAACAGGCGAACACAGGGGGAGTGGCCAACACAGTAGGCCTTCATTTAGTGCAGTTCTTCCTCTCCGTTCCAGCTTGTCGGCCTCCGCTGGGCATCCTATCTGCTCTGGAACTCTCAGGAATCTTACAGGAGAGTCCTTACTGTTCCTAAAGCCCCCTGCCCTTTGCCCAGCTCATGAGCGCTGGCTTCCTCAAACATGGCCTCCTCTGGCCGACCTTAAGACTGCTGCTTTCCCAGCCCGGGCTTCCTGCATTCCAGCCTTGTGTCCTATCTCTGGCCTAGCAAGACCCTCCCATCTCTCCCACACACCCAGCACACATGGAAGGGGACCAAGACGACTTGTCTTATAGGTGGCTGGTTCCCACCCAGTGACAGGGTCCTGACTCCCTGCCAGAGCCTTGGTTCTACATACAAAAGAAGGGACAAAAATGGGAAGGGACGCGGCACTTGCTTCTGGGAGAGATTCCGAGGAGGCAGGGGAGATGAGCAGAAGGCATGGGAAGCCAAACACAGGCGTAAAAGGAAACAAACCAGTTTTCCAGGGAGACTATCGGGCACATGCCCAGGGAAGTGCCTCTGCTGACTCAGACATCTGTGACTTCTGCCGTCCCTGTCAGACGAGGTCTCGGTAAGGGCAGGGGCTGTGTCTTATCCATCAGTCTGGGGCTCCTGAGGCGGGGAGTTAGGTCTTCTCCATCGCTTTGGGGTTTCCTAAGACAGGCCCACGTCTCTTTTTTGCAGACTGGGGTCAGCGCCCAGGGTCAAGGCTGTCTCTTCCGCATCAAATGCAGGAGCCCCTGAGGTCAGAGGCTGGATCACCCTGCCACACTATGAATTAGAGCTCAGGGCTGTTTGCTCTGTGGCTGGGAACGCCGCTGGTGGCACAGAGTGGGCTAAATCATCTAAGTGACGCCATACAGTGAAGGTGGCAAGTGGGAGCACCCCCACGGGTGGGCAGGCCTGCCATAAGTCTGGCGGGAGTCTCCACTGCAGGGCTGGTTGTAATTAGAGGTGATTATAATTGCCGTGTGTTATTAATACCATGTGAAACAAAAGACAAATGTAATGAGGAAAATATTGTGTGGTGTCGTGCACAAACAGTAATTGGAATAATGAGTTAAAGGATGAGATGGTATAATGAGACTGGCGAGGCGGGAGCCTCAGTGGGGCGAGCATCTGGGGCCCAGGGAGCCCCTCTGGAAGCAAACTCTCTCCAAGGCCCTCATGGAAGGGGTTTTCCAGCTGCCAGGGCAGTTGCTGTTGGGGAGGCCTGAACTGACCTTCCCCAGGGTGAGTTCCAGTGTAGCTTCTTATGTCTGAATGCTTCCCCTCCTCTGAATTTGTAAAAGATTATTGACAAACTAATGACAAGCCATTAATCCATAAATAAAATGATAAAGATGTTATCGGCAAAATGACAATTATGCGGCTCCACGTGGCTTATGGAAACGGTGGCACCTCATCTAGAATGAGCCAGACGTGGCTGTCTGTCTCCATTTTATAAACAAGGAAGCCAGGCAGAAGGGTCTGGTGGTGCTGATGGTTTGGTAGCTGGCAAAGCAGAGGCCTGACCCTGAGCTGTGTGCCTGCTCAGCAGGGCCTATCCCGTCCTGACAGCCTGATTAGCCTTCCTCTGCAGAGCCCTGAGCCCCACGGAGTTGTCCAGGGCAGGGCTGGCCTCATGGGCTTGTTTGCTTTTTAACCTTCCCTCTTCTTTCCTGTTTTCGTGTTTGTGCACTTGCATGCGTATGCATGTGGAAGTCATAGGAGAATGCTGGCTCTACTGCCCACCTTGTTTTGTTTTTGAGAGAGGGTCCAATAAACCTGGATCTTGCCAAGGTACTAAACTGGGTGGTCAGCCAGCCCCTGGGGGATCCATTTGGCTCTGCCTTCTCAGCGCTGGGATTACAAGTGTGTGTCATTACGCTTGGCTTTTATATGTTGGTGCTGGGGATTGAACTCGGGTCCTCATGCTTGCAAGACTGACACTTTACTGGCTGGGTTATTAACCCAGCCTTCTTCTTTCTTCCTCTCTTTCCCTATTCCTCTCCTTCCTCTCTTCTCCTTCCATATTTCCCGCTCCTCCATCCTCTGTTTCTGTCTCTCTCTCTCTTCCTCTCTGCTTCATGGTTGACCTAGGGACCTCCTGCACGCTAGGCAAGCCCTCTACCTCTGAGCTACATCCCTAGCACCTTTTGAGAGGCCGGGCTCTCTTTTAATGCATGCACTGCTACTCTGATCTGTTCCTTATGAGCGTTCCCTGGCTCCCCGAGAGCACAGTAAGTACATCACAATTCATCCCCTTTTCTATTGAGTCCTGCACTGAGGCCACTGAGCAAACAGAGCCTCCAGTCACAGTAGCAATTGTCCCCACCTCCTAAGCTGTCACCCTACTTTCCACTCCCTCTGGGTCCAGAGCTCTGATCCAACCTTCTTCTGGACTCTAGAAAGACTGTAGGCCAGCTTGGTGTCAATGCCCCACCCACTCCCTGTCCTCCTCACCATGTCCTCTTCCACTGCCAACTGCATTCAGGTGGCTTCTCACCTGTTCCTTCAACACCAAGGAGCCTCATGGTTGAGGTCTAGCCGCTCTGTCTCCTCACATCCAGTTCTTCCTTGCCTTGGCTAAAATGCCCTTCATTAGAGGGGCCCTTCCTGCCCACCTTCACAAAGAAGCAGCCTTCCTCCGGCATGTTCTCCGCTGACTTTTCTCTCTGTGCTTCTGAGCGCTCACATAGTCTACACACACCTATGTGTTCCTGGAGTGTTCCTCACTGAGTGAGGGTTTCTCTCTGTGGTGTTCACTCTGCATCCCCAGGGGCTAGAAGCTGGACTGGGGCATACTAGGTGCATCATAACTGATCCTACCTCTCCCCTTCCACAGGTGGAGAGTCCTCCTAGGGATTTGCCAAGAGAAGACAGCCCCACACTGCTGGAGTGGCACTCCTGTTGGGCAAAGGCTACACTATACCTCCTCCACTAGCCACCCTTCCCCTGCTACATACAGTGCTTTGCAAGAGGCATCCGAAAGCCAAGGCCTGCACTACTGGCTGGAGGTGAGCATACTAAGGTCAGAGGCACCCCCAGAATCTACCAGATACGCTTGTCAAAGACCAGGTCATGCCATAGAGTTGATTCCTCTGCATCTCAGAGAGGTAGTTAGGCTACAGGTCCAAGTGCCCCCTGCGGGTATGTGTCACTAAACTGATCCTCAAACCCAGGCCCGTTAGCCTCCCGTTTGGGTGCAGCAGCCCCCCTGCACCCCCCCTCCGCCTCACACTAAATTTGGCCCACCCCATTAAGTGAAGCAGAATGAAAGCACGTGACCACCTACCAACACACCTTGGCAGAGGCGAGCTCCACAGGCGCCGTCTGCCCCCCAGGCACGTGATGCGGGCCGTGCCCTCCAGACGGTACCCGGGGAAGCAGGAGAAGGTCAAAGTGTCACCCACACCAAACTGTAAGCCCTTCCGGATGCTGTAGGCTGGGACCTCAGGCTCTTCACAGGGCTCCAGGTCATACTCTGTAAAGGGATGCAGTGGGGGTGTTAGGTGCACAGAGAGATGGGCACAGCCCCAGCCCTAGCCCCAGAGGAAAGAACCAGAGATAAAAGACAAAGACTACAGCACTGCCAGCCCTCAACAGGTGTGGAGAAAAGAAGAGTTACCCTGAGGGGCTGAGGCTGAGAGAAACGTTCAGAATCCTCATTATGGAGGGGTGGGGTGTCATCAGAGTCTGGGAGAACTGCTCCACGGGAGGACTTCTGAGCCTCATCCCCACCCCTTGGTGCCATTTGAACCTGAGACCTGGGGCTGGCAGATGCTCTGACTCTTTCTCTCCAGGTACTAACCATCTCCACACAATCAGCCATTTTCAGGAGGGGAGGGGCTACAACCCTGCTTCAAGCAACCTACACTAGGATCCTGACTCAGAACGCCTCTCAGGAAGTTTCCTCTGGACAAGGCTGCCTTTGAGATCAAAGGCACGCACAGCAGGTGGTAACAACAGGCCAAGGACCTGCCTGACATCTTTAGTGACAGCGTGGAAATGACTATCTCTCCATGCCCAGTGCTATGTATGGCAAGGATGGAGGTCCCACTGGCCAGGCCTGCCCAGGCAGGTGGCCTGGGGACTTCCGTGAAGAGGGCTGTGGGAGACAAAGCTGAGACACATCTAAGGAGGTGTTCATCAGTATCTCTCTGTGTCCTGCTGATGCAGGAGGCCTTGGGTACCTCAGCATGAGGGTGGTGGAGGCAGTGGTAATGGAAGTAAAGCCCTCTTCTCCCTGAATGCCAAGAAAGAGCTTTCTTCTCAGGATCCCCAAATACAGAGCTAAATATGTATTGCTCTGGGATCCGCGTTGATGCCGATGCTGAATGAAACTGGAACACTGATGCATGAATGCTCAACTCTTGCTGTAATTGTTAGGGTTGTGAAACAGGGGCAAATCAAGAGGAAAATGTGAGGAGGGAAGATAAGGAAAAGACTTTTGTGCAATCTTCTAGCCAGCCATATTGGTCCTCCTGTTCAAAGCATACCCCGAGTCGGAGAATGAACCTACAGACCTATGCCAAGGCCATTCCCGGGAAGTTCTTCCTCGTGTTTAAGCTAAGTATCTCTGGTTGAGATATTGAGGTCATTCACCCTAAGCCTGGAGAGCTATGCCAGGGACGGTCGCACTCATTACCTGAGAAGGTGATGTTGAATCCTTCATAGGACATGGAGAAATCAGAGACGAAGCGGACCTGAGCGGTGAAGTTTCCGTAGAGGCCCGCGCTGATGGGCGCTGGCAGCCTCGAGCCGGTCAGCTGCCTCAGGGGCTGGGAGAAGCTACCATTTTCAGTGATGAGGAGGTAGTCATGGCCGCTCTCCAGGTGGAAGGTGTGGAAGGTAAAGAAGACACCTGTGGAGAGAGCAGAGGGCCAGACCGGGGTGGGCAGGAGGCTGGAGGCGAGCTCCAAGCTCCGCATTCTGGTGGTCAGCACTTGCAAGGGGCATTCGCAGATACCCTACGACACTGTTCCACAGCCGTTCGCTGTGTCTTTATGGAGTCTGTACCACGGCTGAACATCCAGGGTGAGGAGGAGAGCAAGGCCCACGTGTTAAACAAGTGGCTGCAGTCAGAGGGGTGGAAGTGACATTGAATAGAGATCAGGCCCGCCATGGGTGCCTAGACAGCTGTCTACGGCAGGAAGATAGCTCTGTTGGTAAAATGCTTGCTGTGAGGACCAGAGCTCAATCTCCAGAATCGATGTGCACAGGCAAAGTGTGGTGGTTGTTTATGTTTGGTGATCCCATAGCTGCAGAGGCAGAGACAGACTGATCCTCATGGCTCACTGGCAAGCTAGATTAGCCTAGTCTGTGAATCCCAGCCAGTGAGCCATCCTGTCTCAAAGAGTCATCAAAAGATGGCTCTGAAAAGCAACATTCAAGGCTGTCCTCTGGCATCCACACGCATGTGAACCAGTGTTCACACATGCACCCACATAAACACGCACACAGAACTAAGTAATTGATTAAAAGACGTAGCAGGGAGAGAGGCATGCGAGACAGCGTTGCAAAGGAGAGAATGCTTTGACTTGAATCTTGGAAGGACTCACAGTCATTCAATAGGTTAAGACAAGGAAGATGGTCCCTGGCAAGGGGCAAAAGCCTATCTCTGGGGCTAGGGCATCTGTGGTGTTCAGGCCTTCATGAGGAGCTGCATAGCTGGTCATCTTCAGGAGAAACGTGTGGACCTGAAGCTGGGGACAGACCTGGCACTTCGCTGGAGCCAGCAAGATGGCTGTCCCCTCCCAGCACAGGTCAGACGTTTGGTTATATAGCAAAATGGTGGTCAGGAGGAGGACAGAGTTGCAGGAGAGAGGGCAGAGATATCAGTTACAAGGATGGCTGCTTGCCCTAGACCAGGGGTGGGGCTTGACATCAGTGGCAAGAGCGGGCGGAGGATAAGGAAATCCCAGGCAGGTGGGTGGGCAGCAATGGCAGGTGCGATGCGAAGGGGAGAAAGGGTTGGATGCGAATGCTTCAATCTGAAGACGCGAAGCTGGAGCAGAGAGCAGAACATGGCTCTGGTGTTGGGTCCAGCCCAGCAGAGTTAGCAGTGCCAGAGAAGGGAAGGTAGGAGCTGAGAAATGGCATGAGATGGAGGAGGGGCAGAGGCATCAAAGAGAACCGAAGAGCGGACAGAGATGGGATGTGGGCATCCTTGGACCACGGCAGGCATGCATCTGTGTATCGATTTCCATAGGGTCCTTGGCACCTACCGAGTGTCAGGGCTGGGGCGGGAGACTAAGAGTGTAAAGCAAAGTAAACCTGATAATATCTCTTCACTGTGTCCTAAGTCCCTGGTGCCACTCTCCTTGCTGGCCTGGTTGCTCTGAGGCCAGCACTTAGCAGCTGGAAAGGAAGTTGTAGAGACGGATCTGCCAGGTACCCTAAAACGTGGGTGCCATCTGTCCCGTCTCAGTCTTGTACTAGGGAAAACAAGGCACAACGAGATGAAGTCATTTGTCCAATGTCCTCCTTCATAGGTGGCAGAGCTGAGCCCAGGCCACCTGACTGCAGAGGCGAGTCTGTCCTCCTCCTCCCACTCCAGGACGCAGCCTCTCAGGCTACAGGAAGAGAGGAGGCTGAAGGCTGGATGGTGGGGAGGGAGCTGGTGGAGAGAAGGACATTAAAGACACAGCAGCTCTTGAGCGTGTCCTGACTTCAGCTGTGTTTGTGTGGGGTCTCCGTGAGAGCGTACGCACAAGCGTATCGCAGACCAGTACATTCATGGGTCGTGTAGTGTGATGAGGACAGGGCCCGGTTGCTGCTCTGTGTGTGGGCTACAGACCAGCAGAGGGCATCACCTAGGAGCTTATGAGAAATGCCTCCCTGTCGACCTACTGGGGCACAATCTGCCTGCATGCGCACACTGCCTCTCCCGGGGAGTAAACGTTTGGCTGGGAGCATAAGGACGAGAGCAAACCCAGCTGAAACCCTCGGGTTTCCCAGCTGCTCTGAGTGCTTGGGGGCTTCGTTGGCCACTGTGAGAAAAATGAAGACACTGTCATAGAAATCGAGAGGTGCTAGTTGGCGTTTGAATCCTATTTGGTGTGACAGATGCACACGGTGGTGTGAGCACAGGGCAGAAATGGCAGGGGTCACACGTCTGTCCGCAAGTGGAAGGGCAGTAGCCAGAGTTGCCTGGGTCATTCTCTAAGTGCCTTCCCTCAGGGGCAGTGGGTGAATGGCAGACTTCCCTCCCAGGTGGCAAATAGTCTTCAGGGTGAGGCACAGCTGAAAGAGCCACACTGCCAGGCTCCTGATGCCACCCTGCCACACAGCAGGAACCCAACAGGGATCCAACAGGCGATGTGGGCTCCAGATCCGCAGGTGACCTGGTAGGTTAGGAGAGGCCATTCCTGGTGCAGCCTGAGGATAGGGACTCCTAAAATGCCAACATTAACACATCAAAGGAGCCCATTTGCAGAGAGAGAGAGAGAGAGAGAGAGATGGTGTAACCAGGGAGTGTGTGGAGTTATAAAGGGCTGTGCACACTACAGCCTGATGCTTCTGTGATGTTTTTTCTTCAGCCCACTTCCATTCTTGGGAGTAAAGTGTTCTTTCCTTCTTGGCAAGCTGTCCTTCTATTTCTAACCAGGTGTTGCTGGTGCAATGCTTTGCCCTGGGGCAGAAGAGCCTGCGAACTTGAACATGAAGACCCAGATCAGTTGTCCTAAGCCCGCTTTCTCTGACACTCTGGGCTACTTCACTGCTTCTGACTCCCCATGCCTGAAAGATACATCTTTCTCTCAGTCTCCCCTCCTCCTGGCCACTACCTGGAGCTCCATCTTGCCCAACCTGTTTTTTTTTTTTTTTTTTTCTTTCCCTTGAAATTTGATTAAAAAGTGTCTCCAAGCTTCCGGGTCTGCTTTTAAATTCCTTTATTAATGATATTAAGAACCCAAAGGAGGGAAATCTCCATTTTTTCCAGTAACACCGAGGTGTCTGCAAAGTCACAATTCTCTGGACCCTGCAGTGCGAGTTCCCTTCACCATCCCACACCAGGAATGTAAACCTAAAGCCATCCTGCGCAGCTCCCTTTGGCTACCACACGCTATTGAAACACAGCGCCCTGGTGGGGACTTTGATGTCACGCTGAGGGAATCTCCTGTGCAGAGAAGGGATGAGCTGGGGGCTGGTCTCCCAGAAAGAAATCTCACACAGGAAAGACTGAACCTGAGAATAAAGATGGGTGAGACTAAACCTTGCCCAGGACTGCTTGCTTAGCTATACTTATCTCTTGCCATCTATTTAAACCCAAATCTCATGTTAGGACTCTAAAGATAGACATGGCGCTCTCTCCCTCTCCCTCCCTCTCCGCCCGCCGTGTGTGTGTGTGTGTGTGTGTGTGTGTGTGTGTGTGTGTGTTTGGACCCTTTGTTTCTCTTCTCAATGTGTCCACATTGAATAAGTCTCTCTTTAATGCTTTTTCACTAATACTTTACTCCCTTAATTGGCCTATTGAGGACTGGTGGCCAACACTGGTTCTCTCAGGCTGCCAAGGCTCCGGGTCTGACCCTGACTCTGGTAACCCTGCCATATGGCGACTGAACAATTCTGAATAAAGTTCAACTTTGCCCAGCTGGGTTTCTGCTTGTTTGGGAGAAACTCAAATAAGCAACCCAGGGGGTTTGTTAGACCAACACAGTCTTAGGAGCAGAGGATCCGGAGAGAGGTGTGGACTCAGTACCTTTCAATTCACACCTCCAAACAGATCTGTAGTTCGTGCTGTGCCTGGCGGCTATTGGGGGAGGGGAAAGTGTTGGGAACCTGAGATCTATCTTTTAATGAGGTCCTGTAAGAAGGAACCAAACTGAAGCCATTTTGAATAAACTTCCATTTTGAATAGGAGTCAAATAAAGTTTAAGTTCCCAAGACCTCCGTGGGTAACTGACATCCTGCTTGGCAGAGAGAGACAAGCACTTGGGTAACTGACATCCTGGTTGGCGAGTTGAGGCATGAATGCTAGGCAAGCCGCCCTGCCACAGTTGAATAAACGAACAGAAGCAGGAGAAGTTCCTGTGTACCACAAAGACATGTTCCTAAGGAAGTCCCCTATCCCTAGATCCTGATTGGTAAAAAAAATGTTACTGTAACTTCGCACAGAGGTTTGTGGTTTTCAAGATTACAAGCTCTGTAATACTCTGGCTTGGAAGTGGGTGAGGTGGGTGGGTCACAGTTCAGCTCCTGAGTCTGTTCTGAGGCCCTGATCGGTCAGTGGTGCCTTGAGATTACAAATATTTTTCTGTCATCTGCATTGTCCTGGTTTTGAGTTGCGTTGTATCATAAGACTCTAAATTTGCCATGGAGGTGGGGGTTAAGATGAAAGGTGAAAACTGGGACTATCTTCTGTCCCCTGATGCTGATGAGTTCTAGAAAGTGAGGTCTGGATAGTTAGGACTCAGCAGGTGTCCTGTGGAGGGTCTGCTTCATCCCAGGGTTTCCCTGCCTGGATTCTTGGGGCTCGATGCTAGTTAGGGGAAACTTTTGCCTGCTTCTGGGGAGGGTCTAAGGAGGTCTGGTCACTCACCACAACCTCTCGTGGATTCACATACCTTTTATCCTGGCCAGTCCCTTCCTGGACATTATCCTTGAACATAAGCTTGCATTTGGACTCCAGGACGCTTGCCTAAGACCCTGGTGTTTCTATTGTCTGCCTGCTTCATCGTGGTACACTGAGATCTGGGTCTACGTCATCAGACAAATATGTGTTAATATAGTCACTGAAAGAGCCAAAGTGACTTCTGGGTAGACATGCACAGAAATATAATGATATATGCATTTGCATGTTCACAGATGCTCAGACATAGAAACATGCTCCTCTCTGATCACAGGTCTCAGATACAGGAGGCCTTGAATACAGGGGTTGTCTTTCTAGGGACCCTCAGGCTTGCCTTGCCTTCCAGAAGGTTCCTACCTTGCCTTGATGGAGAAACTCTGGGCCATCCCAGCCCTGGGCAGAGTTGGCCTTGAAAGCCAAGGTAGATGTTTCCACACCTGTGGTATGTGTAGAAATAATCTTTCAAGTTTTTCCTTTATGCAAATAGTGTGGTTACATGAAACATATTCCTCATTAATGGAAAAAGAAGTTCAACGATGGGAATAAAGAAAGGACAGCTAGGGTGAACATGCGCGGTAGATCTCTGCAGATCATTTCCTGGACATATAACCTGGCTTCTGCCTTATAAAGGTAAAAGGCTTTGGGGGGGGCATGCTTTGCTATTTGACTTCTTGGCACAGCGCTAATGGTTTGCAGGCATTCTTTCCTGAATTATTCCTTTCTGTAGCTGCTCTCTGTGTTTATTTCATGGTGTGTGTGTGTGTGTGTGTGTGTGTGTGTGTGTGTGTGTGCGTTTATATGCTACATGCACGCAGTGTCTCTGAAAGCCATTACATGGAGTCAGATTCCCTGGAGCTGGACTTAGAGGCAGCCATGGGTCCCCTGAAGTGGGTCTGAGAACTGAATTTGGGTCACCTTTCCAGTGTCTCTAGTTCTCATTTACTTAAATCAGCTAATCCGTCTGTGCTCGTGTGTGCAAGCGCATGCACTATGTACGTGTGCTCACGTGTGTGGAAGCCAGGCCAGCTATTGGTGTCTCCGTCCTCTATGACTTCCACGTCACTGTTTGAGGCAGGGTCTCTCACTGGATGTGGCGCTTGCTGATCTGGCTGGCAGCTGAGCATGCCCCCAGGAAGCCTCCCATCTCTGTGTCCACAGCCTTGGTGATACATGTGCCGCTGTGCTGGGCTTTTCACGTGAGTGCTGGCGATCTGAGAGCAGGTCCACATGCTTGCTGAGCAAACACGTTAGGAACTGAGGCATCACCTCAGCCCTAGTTCCTCATTTTTTTTGATGTAAAAACAAACAAGCCATCTCTGACAGCTACAGGAGACTATGCGGTTTTACTACTTGTGTTCAGGGAAATTCCAGTAAGTGGAATTGCCGGCTGCCACAGCCACAGTGATTCCCGTCCCTGGACCACCGCTGGCAGAAGCCCAGGCTTGTCCACACTGGTTGGCGGTGAGGCAGTGAGGCATAACCGTGCCTACACCACAACCGTGCATTACGCTGTCCTGACTTGACATGGGTAGGGAAACTGCGCTTCATTACTGGCTGAAATTGCATGTCTTTAATTATTCGTGGGGCTGATGTTTTCAATTTGTATTTCAATTATGAAGTGTTAGTTTATAGGTCTGCTCATTTTTCAGCCTGATGGGCCGGGCAGGGTTTTCTTACAGAATTTAAGAGCTCTTTACACATTAGGCTGGCAGGCCTTAGTCAATTACATACATCAGAGACATTTTTTTGTGTGTATTTACTATTGACTTTGCATTTTTATAGAGTTTTTTTTAATATGAATCCTATCAATTTTTAAATTTTAATTGAATCTAGCAGCCTTTGCTCTTATGGATTATCTGTTAAAGGCACGTCCTACCAGATGCTAAAACTATCCATGACGTTCTATTGCCGTTATCCATGTGGCTTTGATGATGAGGTATTAGTAAGGTTTTTAACTTTCCTTTTCAAATGGCTAAACATGTGTGAGAGTGTGTATGTGTGTGTGCGTGTGTAGATGTAAATGTGTATGGAGAGGCTGCATGTGTCTGTGTGTGTATATATGTACATGTGTATGAAGAGGCTGCACATGCATGTGTGTCTGTGTGTGTGTAGATGTACACGTGTATGAAGAAGCTGCGTGTGTGTGTGTCTGTACACGTGTATGGAGAAGTTGCACATGCGTGTCTTTGTGTGTACGTGTGTATATGTACATATGTATGGAGAGGCTGCATGTGCATGTGT
This sequence comes from Acomys percivali, assembly GCA_907169655.1. Lineage (NCBI taxonomy): Eukaryota > Metazoa > Chordata > Mammalia > Rodentia > Muridae > Acomys > Acomys percivali. The sequence continues at coordinate 61,728,329 of OU015754.1, read as the reverse complement.
GTCGGTGTCTCTCCGTGTGTGTAGATGTACATGTTATGGAGAGGCTACACATGAGTGTGTGTCTCTCTGTGTGTGTCTGTATGTGATGTACATGTGTATGGGGAGGATGCACTTGCGTGTGTGTATGTGTGTGTGTGTGATGTACATGTATATGGGGAGGCTGCACATGCACATGTGGGTGTGCATGTACTGCTCCTCAATAGCTGTCCGTATTGTTTTTGGGGCCAAGGGTTCTCACTTGGACCTGGGGCTCACTGATTAGCGCTAGCTTGACTAGCTAGGGAGTCCAGAGATCCTCCTTTCTCTGCCTTCCCAGCTTTGGGATTACAAGGGTGAGCAGACACAGCATCCTGCTTTTCACATGGGTGCCGGGGATCGAACTCAGGTCCTCATGCTTGCAACGCAAGGATTTCACCAACTGAGGTTCTTCTGTGGGAGCACAACCCCACTGTTTCTAAATTCCATTTATGTAACCTCTTCAATGGATCTAAAAGCGATACTTCAGTCACAGTCTGGTTTGGCTGTGTACATAGGCATGCACACAGAGGGGCATCTATTCCTGGATGGTTACTGGACCCCTGCTGAGTAAAGGATGTCCAGTTCCAGATGAACTTATTGACCCACACTTTCAGCCCATACTGACATTTGGGTATCTGGGAAGGTTTTCCTTCTATTTCTACCTCCTAATCTCCGCTCTTCTGCATGCTAATTCTTCTAGATCAGAGTTTTTGTTTTGTTTTGTTTTTTAAATGAAAGGCACACACCACAGTTATCGGTGACAGATTGTCAAACTCGGATGCCTGCCTCCTATTCCCAGTGTAGGAAATCTAAATCTGTGAGCCTAGGTGCTAGAATTCTTGGTAAACCGCAGGCTGGAGGAGCCACCTCCAGAGGGATGTTAGGATAAGCATGGGGGGGGGGGGAGGCTGTAATAGCCTGCTTCCCGCTGATCTCTCTAGCCCACTGTCTGCCACGTGGGTAGAATCCGACCTGGTCAGCAGTGTGCACCCATTAACTTGTAACTAGCACCCTTGCTTGGAACTTGGACTCCTTGACAGCGGAAGCAAGCAGCATAGGCTGGGGAGGCAAATGAATATGTGTCAAACCCCAGAAAAAGGATGTGATGGGAGCTGCCATGCGCACACTCTGAAGTTGTGACCATGAGGACGGATGAGGGGACGTTAGTATCCTGGGTTCCTCTAGGATACAAGACAAGGACAGAGGTTTCAGAGACACCGAAGACGATGCCGAGACAACAGGTTTACCGAGAATGACAGCAGTCCGGACTGGTGGCACAGGTCTGCCATCTCTGATATTAGGATGCAATACCATTACAAGGTCAAGACCAGCCCAGATACTTTAGCAAAGCCCTGCCTCAAGATGAAACATAAAAAGAGGGCCAGACAAATCTAGCCCCATGGTAGGGGCTTGTCACACATGCATATGGTCTATGTTTAGTTCCTATCTCTCTGCTATTCTGAAAAAGAAAAGAAAAGAAAAAGATAAAGAAAAATGATAGTAGAGACTTGTTTGTGGGACAGCTTCTCTTTTTTCCATACCAATAAGAGTGTACCACTATTTTATGGGATTTGATGGCTCGTCCTTAGCAAGGTCTCTTAAAGCAAGAGAGAGGAGATGCTTAGCAGTAGTTACCAAACGGTTTCTGTGACACAGACAGGTGTGCAGCTCCTGAAAGTTTTCTTCATGGTGGGAAAATCCAGCCTTAGCTCACATGCCACCATGTAGTGACAACTTCATTTGGCCAGGAGGCCACAAGGTCAGTACCCGCCACAGGCTTAAACACTCACCTTTGCCGTGTGATGTCTCGATAACCCAGGTGCAGTTCAAGTTGTTGGGGTAGAAGTCAGGGAACCCAGGTGACAAGATGGTGCCACTGGAGCCTTGAATGAAGCCACCACAGAGAGCTGTAGGAGTGAAGTGGGCAGAGAAAGGTAGAGTGTCTCGGAGAGATCCCTTAACCATCCTTCATGTACCCCCTCCCCCGTCCCCCCAAACCGCCAAGTGACTCAGTGGCTCAGGCTTCTGGTTTATCAGGGAAGGAAAAGAATGTGCTCTTTATCGCCCCCTGCTGGTGTGCCTCACCTTCACAGCTGGGAAGGGCTCTACTCCACTGGAAGTTAGGTTCACACTCCAGGGGCTCCCCATCGCTTAACGTGTAGCCCGAATCACAGCTGAAGGTCACCAGGGCACCCACATAGAAGTCATTGCCATGACGCTGTCCATTGACGGGGATGCCTGGATCCAGACAGTGGTCTGATTGCAGTGTAATAGCTGGAAAAGAGAGGCCACATCTGTACCAGACAGCATGTGATGTCACCAAGTAACTGACTTCATGAAATGCGGCCCTAGGTATTCACAGGGATGGGCTGGGGGGAGGCCTTTGAAAGGCCCGGCTCCCAAGCAGGTTCGCACACTCAACGCAGGTCTACTATATGAGTGTTCACTGTAGCTTAGGCACTATATCAAGGCTTCGTGACAAAGCACGAGTAAGCAAATGACCTTGTCCTTATGATGATCTCAAGCCACATCTGTGACACTTCCTACTTTTGTCTGGAAAGTATTGATGGGGGGTGGGTGGGTAACCCTCTAAGTCAAGGGGGTGAATGGAGATGATGAGAAAAGGCAGGTGCGAGGGAGGTGCCAGTTGACTTCAAATTCCCAGCCAGGCAGCACTTGCTCCCACAATGCAAGGTACGGCTCCACCCAGTCACCTGTAGACAGAGGGAACTGTGAGGTGTACACCAAGGGTCATGACCTGTTCCCATGACCTGTGGAGAGAGGCTGAGCGAGCACCTTCCAGTGAGAGCATTTTGATCAGACAATGTTCTGGCATGGCTGGGGCTGGGCCCAGGGTAGGACACAGTCGGAGGCTTTCTCCCACCCAGGTCCGTCTGGTTGTCTCTCTCTCTGTACCACCTGTTGAGACTCACTCTCATAGCGGAGCTGGAAGCCGATGTCCGAGTGACTCTTGTCCGTCGAGAAAAGGAGGTAGAGGTAGTTGCTGGTGCTGATGAGGAACTGGGGCACCTGGGTCCCATGGTAAACACCAATCAAAGGCGCCGAATATGTCTTTCCATCTCGCACTTCCAGGGTGTCATAGTTGACCTCAGTTTTAAACCTACCAAATGAGGCAAATGGGGTGGGGTGGGGTGGGGTGGAGGAGAGGATGTCTTATAAAACCTAAAGCATTTCATTTGCCCTGCCTCACTTGGGGATCCAGACTTCAGCAGACAGGACGTTTTAATGCAATTTGCGTATATTTATTAACCACGTGGAAAGACGTCTTCTACTGGATTTAACTCCCTTCTCCCCTCCATTCTAGGAAATACACTTGCAGTCCTTCTAGAACACAGGCCAGGATCCATCTTGAGACCCAGAGGCAAAGCTTTAATGGGGGTTCAGCATGTTCTAGGCCAGGGGTTCATCCACAGAAGCCCCAGAATCAGACCAGGTCTTCGGCATAGAGAGAACTAAGATCAGTGTTTACACTTGTGATGTACACACCTACACTGTGATGTTTTAAAGCCTAGAGCAATAAAGAATATGCACACGTGGGCAAGTGCCCCACACCACATAGTGGGCTTCCTGTGCCAACCTGCACAGGACAGTTTGCAGACCATGAGTTTTATGCCACTGATGCCCCAGCTGGAACTCACTCTGTAGACCAGGCTGGCCTCAAACTCACAGTGATCCACCTGCCTTTGCCTCCCAAGTGCTAGGATTATAGCCATGTGCCGATACCACAGGCTGGCTTGCCATCTCTCTTTAAGGGGATAGCAAAGCAAAGGGCTCTAGGGACCAAGGTGAGCACTCACTTTCCCTCCCTTCCCTAGCCACTGACTCCCAGTACATCAGCCGAACTCAAGAGTAGAGCCAGGGAGGCCATAACTCCAATGCCTCTCTGCACTTCTGATGTCTTAGTTTTGGTGCCACACCCACCCCACCCCCAGCTCTGTCAGAGTGGAGACATCACCCTCTCCCCGAGTCTGTGGTCAGCAGCACCTGTCAAATGTAATTTTGATGGGGTATCCAGGTTGGGCTTCGATCACCCAGGCGCAGCTCAAGGAATCCTTGTAGAAGCCAGGCCAGCCTGGAGATAGGATGGTCCCGCTGGGCGAAGTCAGGTGACCACCGCAGGGAGCTGGGGATGGAGGAAGAGAAGCGGATTTGTTGGGAGGCAATTGAATGAACAAATAAACAAAAACCCTCTCTATAAAATGTGTCAGCCAACAAGGACTTGTTTTGTTTTTATGGAAAATTACATCAAGTCTGAACTGTGAGCTTTGCCGACTGGGACCCTTATAGATGTGACCGGTTACGTCATTTACAGGTTTATAAAAGGCCTAAAGGAAAAAAGCTGAACATTCTTTCAATAGAGTCTGTTTGTCATTCCAGCGGGGCTAATGTTTGGGTCACGCTGCTTTTTTTCCCCCCTTTGTTCCACACCCAATTGTCAAGCCTGAGGCAGAGGCATCAGCCCAACCCCACCTCCTCTCATCAACGCTGGGGAGCTAGTGGCTAGACTCAGGGTCAGCTCAGGGCAGTGTTGTGTCTCGCCACACTATGAGGACTGTGTTATTTGCCTTCTCCAACAGGGATGCTCAGTATTTAGCACAGTACAGGACACACAACTGTCCCTCTATGCTTGTTGGCTGATGGATAAAAGAATGGATATGAGTATGGATAGGTGCATTCTGGGGCAGGTGATTCGGCAAGACACCGGCTGGTTCATTCCACCCTCTGGCTGGCTTCGGTCTCATGAAGCCTGTCATTGGCGCTGCTTAGGCGCCTAAGCATGCCTCCAGGATTCCCTCTTCCAGGTGACATGTCCTCGCCTCCTAGCCTGTGTGCTACCCCACCACGTTTCCTTCGGGACCCACAGGGTGGGTTTCACTGTCTACCCTTTCTGAAGTCATGCCAAATCGCGTGGCTGCTTCGGCCTACAGGATGAGAACACGAGCGATGCCTGTCATGCCCGTGTGGAAAAGTTAAAAGTCAGCGAGTGGCTTGCAGAAATGTCCTCTTCCTGTTTCAGTGACTGTGGAAACAGGTGTCAAGATGAAAACCCCACCCACCTGGGCTATTCAAGGACTCCGAGAAGGGGGCCCACTGAGGGGCCGTGTTAAACACTGTGATGGTTAAGTTTTTTATTGTCAACTTGGTGGGATCCAAAGTCCCATAGGGGATAAACCTCCAGGGTTCTCAGAGAGGGGATTTGTACCAGAGGTTAGTTAACTGAGGGGGCAAGAATCACCCTAAATGTTGGACACGCCATTCCCTGGGCTGACTGAAGAGAGAAAGAGACCTGAGTAGCAGTATTCTTCTCCCTGTTTCCTGACCGAGGGCGCAGCATGGCCAGCTGCCGCCAGCGCCCGGCACCATGGCTTTGCTGCCAAGATGAACTGCACGCTTGTGCATCGGACTAAACCTCTCCTTCCTTAAGCTCCTTTGGTGAGATGTTTTGCCACAGTGATGAGAAAAAGTAACCCAGACACTTAGCTTAAACGGTCCGCCATCTTGGCTGGGGGCTGTTGGACTGGAGGTTGCTTAATAGTCTAACGTAGGTCACTTAAGGCTTGTATGTGTGGGGGGGGGGCTGGAGAGATGGCTTAGTGGTTAAGAGCACTGTATGCTCTTCCAGAGGTCCTGAGTTCAATTCCCAGCAACCACATGGTAGCTCACAACCATCTATACTGGGATCTGTTCCCCTCTTCTGGCATGTAGGTACACATACAAATAGAGTACTCATATACGTATTAAATAATAATAAAAAAAAAGACTTGTGTAAGCTTCATGGGGAAGGTGATCATACCACCACCACTGTCGCCACACTAAGGCTATTGCCATTGTCATGGCCACTGTTACTAGCTGAGCACTGAGTGCTCATGCCACATCAAGCATTTCCACACATATGTGACCATAGTCCCCAGAAGCCTCACCATGATGCTGGTGCTGTGGTCATCATAGGAAGATGAGGATCACGGAGGCTGAGTAATTAATTAGGTTAGGCTTGCAACCAGGCAAGACAGCACACAAGGACAAATCACAGCGACGCAGCCTCTAGGCTGTAAGGAAACGCCTGCTTCCCATAGCCCAGTGGTTCTCAACCTTCCTGATGCTGCACCCTTTAATCCAGCTCCTCAGGCTGTGCTCACCCCCAACCATAACATTTTCATAGCTACTTCACTGCTGTTGTAATTTTGCTACTGTTGTGAACCATAATGCAAGTATCTGTGCTTTTTAATGGTCTTAGGTGACCCCTGTAAAAGAGTCTTTCAACTTCCAAAGGGGTTGAGACACACATGTTGAGAACTGCTGCTCCAAACTCCCTTACTGCAGACCTGCTAGAGGAAAAAAAAAAATCACACCAAAAAACCAAAGAAACAAGAAAACAAAAAAACCTCCTAAACAGCACTGAGGTGGAAATAAAGGAGCCACCAGACACTTCTTTCTTGGCTAATTCTAGATGCTTCCAGACCATTGTCTTTGTAAAATCCAGTCAGATGTTCCTCATTCTTCTCTCAAGCTGAATTCCCCCCTTCCCTTCTTTCCCCTCCCTCCCGCTCCCCTCCCCTCTTCCTTCCTTCCCTCCCTCCTTTCCTTTCCTCCTCTCCTTTTTAGACACAGGGTTTCGTGTAGCCCAGGATATCCTCAGACTCACTATTGGTCAAAGATAATTCTCACCCTGCCTCTACCTCCAGAACGTTGGAGTCACAGGCATGCATCTTCACACACACAGTTTATGCACTGCTGGGGGTCAAACCCAGAGGTCTGCACATGCTAGGCAAGCAATATGCCATCTGAGGTGCAGTCTCAGTCCAGAGATTCTTTTTCTAAAAACATTGAATGATATCATATTGTTTTATGTGTCTGAGTGTTTTCCTTGTGTGTATGCCTGTGTATCGTGTGTGTACCAAGTGCCTGAAGAAGCCAGAAGAGAGTTCCGTATCTCCTAGACCTGGAGTCACAGGTGGCTATGAGGCGCTGTGTGGAAGTTGGGAATTGAACCAGGTCCTCTGAACCAGCATCAAGTGCTGTTAACTGCTGAGCCATCTCTCCAGCCTCAGCAGAGACACTCTTAATAGAAAAGTGTATTAAGACATTTAATTAACAAAGAAGACAACAAAAGTAATGACAGCAGTGCCAGTGCTTCCTGATGCCTTATTCGTGCTTTATTATGTCATCAAATGCATGGCTAATAAAGTTATTATCCCCATTTTACAAAGGAGGTAACCAAGGCCAAGTAGGTTAAGGCCCCAGATAAAGGACGTTAAGCTAATAAAGCCAGAGCTGAGATTTAACCTGAAGACCTCTGTCTCCAAATCCTCCTGCAGCACAGAGCACGCTACCGTCATACAGTTAGAATCGAGCTGGAGGGTACCCAGCGCTTGCCAGGTGCCGGGGCTTAATATGGATTATCCTTGTGAAAAACAGCAAAGCAACAAGCCACATATGTTATTACGCTCATTCTATAGAAGGGGATTACTGCTCTGATTTCTGTGAGTGGAAAGCTTAGAGAAACGAAGTAATTAGATGGCGTCTATATAAAACACCAAGAACTAGATCGCACACGTGTATGATCACTTTTGTAGCCCTGGCTTTCCGAACCCATCCATCGTCTCACTTGGGTCACCTCCTTCAGCGCATGCGTAAGACCTCAGAAGTGGGGAGGGATGTGCCGGCCACTGTAACACAGGGTCTGAGTCTAGGCTGTCAATCACTCTAGGCCTAGCCCCTCCGACTGCTGACGTTGACCTTCTTGTTCAGTTTCCGGGAACTGAGTTGCGCTCCCTGGCTGCAGACATAAATGTAGCTCTGTCTCAGATTTAAGTCCTTCCTTTGTTGGCGCCCGCGTCCTGGTTTTTCTCTGTTCGGCTATTACTGCTTTAGCGGCTCATCTCGTCTTGAGCACATGCGGTGGCCAACTGACCTCTCTTCTCAATCCTCAATTCTGTTACTTGTCTATTCCAGAGTGGCCCAAGACTGGCGGGATCTAGATGTGATGCCTCTTTAGCAGCTCAGCTTCTGAGCATCACTTAGATAAACACCATCATACTTCTTCTGTGATTCATCTGAGTGGGAACTAGCACTTTGAAACTCATTTAACTTTTAAAATATTTTGGGTTTTTTTTTTTTTTTTTTTTTTTTGGCTGAATGAATGTAGTACATCTGTGTACATGTGAGCACAGACGCCCTTGACTCTATTTACCTAAAGAAGAGGGGTAATGTGAAAGTTCAGCTAGGAGCTAGAGAGATGGCTTGGTGGTGGTTAAGGGGTGAGTACTGCTCTTGCGGAAGACCCGAGTTCAGGTCCCAACACCCATGGGTGGGGGGAGGGGGTGGGGAAGAGAGCACAGCCCACGATCACCCATTAACTCCAGCTCCAGTGGATCTAGCACCTTCTACTGGCCTCTACAGGCACCTGTACCTGCACATGCACATAGCCACACACGGACATGCATATGCATACACACAACTGAGAAGGAAAAGTAAAACTTTAAAAAAGTTAAACTGCTATTAAAGTGTTAGGACCCACTCAGATGAGCAATCAATGAGCAGATAAATTGAGACTGAGGAGCATTCTCCACGGTAGAAGGGATACATACACTCACGATTCACTTTCTCCGACTATACATTGTTTTTTTTTTTTTTTTTGGCAGATTTATTTAACTCTGGAACTACATAATCACTTTGCATAATTAAAAATGATTAAATTTGATGTGCAATTTCTAAAAACTTACACTGAATACAGAACTATATTGTGTACTTATGTGTAAGAACGTAAAGAGACTTTAAAAGATAGTAATTTGATAGCCCATGCCTCTGAGGACATAAGACTCTAAAGAGAGGGATGATGACAGTGACAATGATGGTGGTGGTGATGATGATGATGATGATGATGATGATGGATGAGGCAATTTAGGCAAGCATGTTCATAGCACTGTCTTTGCTACCCCGAGAGCCCTGGGTGTGCATCACAACATGGGAAGTCATGATGGTGTGGCATGGGACTTCCAAACTTGAGCAAGAGTGAAAGGACGGGCGAATACAATATCAAGGAAGCTAAGGTTAAAAGATAAAAGCTTCATTATTTGGAGTGAAATGAGCCCACACGCATTTTCTTTGACAAAGCATTTCTCGGCTGCGCTCACTGAAAAGGCTTACAGACACAGGGCAAGACAACAGGAATAAACACTCTTTAGTACTCTAGAGTCTAAACATCAATTTGTACTAAAAGGTGCCTTAGAGAAAACAATTGATTCTAGGTCAGGGGCAGAAAATGTCCAAGAAGAGGCTGGGCCATCGTCAAAGTGCTCCCGTTGCCAAGTCAACATCAGTTAGAATGAGAACCGTACATCCATTGGCCTCTGATGATATTTTAAAAAGATCCGACTTTGGAAGATGCTGGGGGGGGTGGCGATCCACTTACTAATATGTGAAGAATACAAATACATAAAAGAAAATAATTCTTTGATATTTCCTTTTTCAACTATTAACATAAGACATATCTTCTTCAAGTATTCCAGCTTATGAGGGATGAAACAGCGAGGCGCTGCCAGTTTGCTATCTCCAGGCTGGGATCTCAGGCAGCTCCTAATGTCCCAGAAGACAGGCAGTAGGACATTAGGGTTTTTTTTGTTTTTTGTTTTTTATGGAGACTCAACGCCCTGCCTATTAAATGGTCTGGTAGTTAGCAAACAAACAAACAAACAAACAAACAAACAAAGGAATCCAAGTCTTACTAAGCATCTAGATCTCAGTGCCACCTCACGAAACACAAGAGAGAGGGGATCATGTTAACCAGCCACTCAGGGAGGCGAACAGCAGAATTCAGAATCCCAAAGGCTGGGAGACAGCTCAGTCAATCCAAGGACCTGAGTTCAAGCCCCGGCATACACATCAAAAGCTGGGACTCTATTGGCCAGCTAACCCAGCCTAATTGGTAAGCCCTGGTGAGAGATTCTGTCCAGTAAAACAGCTCTTGAGAAGCAGCACCTGACCTCTGGTATGTGAGAGACTGTCTAAAAAACAAAACAAAACAAAACAAAACAAAACAAAACAAAACCAAACCCAAAAAACCAAGGTATGTGGCTCCTGAGGAACACTTTAGGCTGTCTTCTTGTCACTATGTATGCGTGTGATCATGCACGTATACACACAACCCACACCCACACCCACGCATGCACACACATGTGCACTCTCACACTCATATACATACACGCATTTGTAGACATGCACGCAGGCTTGCACACACACCCACACACACATCATTCACACACAAATTCAGAGAGCAAGAGATGCCTTGTTATGCATGATTTAGTTGAAATAAAAAGAACTCACAGGAGGTAGGAGTAAACTCCCTGAGATTAATAAGTGACTTGAGACCTGTCGGTCCATCCTAACACTTGACCTAGAAAGCCACTTTAACATTCTCACATAGGTGTTCTTTTATCGCAGACATATATCAGACTTTCCCTAAGGATACAGCATCATGCTGGAATTTCATCCTAGAGTGTAGTGACAGCTGGGAAACAAGTGTGCACATAACACGAGCTCAGCAGGCTAAAACATGGTCCTGAAAGGGAAGGAAGAATCCTCTTCTGATTAGGGGGCAAGGGCCCCCTGCAACAGGACAGAGGAGAGACCCCGGGCCTAACCCAGTGCCTGGCAAAAAGAAGATACTTGACAAGCATTTGGGAAGGAACAAAATTCTAGTTGTAAGCTCAGCTATCCGGGCAGCAGGACCCCGTGGTCAAGGCCCAGTTTTTGACTCCGGATCCGAACTTAGGCCCTGCTTACGTGACAAGCTCTTTGCTGCCTGAGACACCTCTCCAGCCACTGTGGCAAACTTTTAAACAAATTTTTTTTTCCATAGGAAATGCGCTTTACCTTTTTTGAACTTTAAAAGAAAATTGCACTCAGACGTGGCTTGAAACTTTTACGATAGCCTCTTTTAAAAACGGAAATATGAAAGTATTCGCCAGACAGCACTGAGCTCTTTTTTTTCTTTCCAGTGTAATTCTGTGAGCCTGAATGTTTTCCTGAGTCCAGTCTGAGAGTCTTTGTTTTTAATGGGGAGTTTAATTGCTTTTATTGTCATAACTGATACATTTGTCTCACGGCTGTCACTTCTTTATGTTTCCAGGTTCTGAGACTTGTCTTTGGCGACAGGCAGTATGCTTCCTTTTGTTTTAATTTCCCACTGGGATGTGAAAGGTAGGAAACCTGCTTTTTGTTCTCGATGTGAATACTTTGAAGTCTTTCATGAAGACGTTTGATATTATAGTCTCTGTAGTGATACAATCCTAAAAGGACAGCCCAGAATCGGATGTGGACTCTGGCACCATCCCTTACAAGCTGGGACGGGTGCTGGTCAGGTGACTCCTCTTCCTGGGCATTAGTGGGGACAATGACTCCACCCGCTTCCCAGGGCTGCTGACAGGCTGAAATTAGGTGACACCTGCCTAACACCTGTCACAGAAGGCTGGGGCTTTTCGGTTCTTCCTTGAAACATGTACACTGAAGAGCTGAACATGAGGGACATCTGGGTACCCATAGGAAGCAGCCTCCTGTACCTGAAAGCATTTCTTAGGATAGTTCTGACTTTTCAACAACACAAACAACTACAGGCAACTGCTGCCGGCCATACCCAGCCTGGCCAGTCATGTGCAGCCTCTGGCTGCTTTTGAGTGGCAGCGATGGAGTTGAGTAGAGAGAGACTTTAGGGTCCACGAGGTTGAAGATATCCCTTCTGGTCCTTTAAGAAAACCTTTGTCCACTCCTGCCTTCGGCTCTGCAGGTGACGCTCTTCCTCTTTCCTAAATTTAGAAGCCATTTCCTTCCCACCTTTATCCTATGACAGCCTTCCCAAACTGGAGTGGCTCTCAGAATGTATTAAAGGAATGTCTAAAAGACCATTAGTGTCTGCATTTAATTGTCCACCAGGTGGGGATGCTTAATTAAAAAAAAATACCCAGAAAAAAAATAGAGACAAAGACATTGACCAAGAAGCTGGGGCTTCACCAGGCACAGATGGAAGGAAGGAACAAAGGGGTGAGGGCAAGTTCCTGGGCCTCGGCTCTCTCTCCCACTCTAAGGCTTTAATGCTGATGTTCTAAAGCATAAAACTTTATCCCAAAGGGAAGGCAATGCTGATCTGGTTGGCCCGATGAAGAAATGGTCAAAACCAAGTCTGAAGAAATAGCAACTGCCACACATACAGAATGCCCTCTGTCTGCCAGCCATACTTACGACAGCTTAGTTGAGAGGGTCCTGAGTCACCTCTTCTTTACAGATGGGGCAACTGAGGCACAGAAGGGCTACATGGCTTTCCCAAGGTGACCTGACTGGTTGGCTATAAGGTGGAGAGATTAGGTCTGCTAATGGCACATTTTTCATGGGGCGTGTGTGGCTGGTTAAGACGTCATTCATTCATCTATCCACCCATTCATTCTTCAAGTAGCACTGACTGAGCGCGGATCAAGTGTCGGACACCTGGCAGGTGTGAGGCTGTGGGCCAGGACGGTGTCCTACCTTCCTGGAGCCCACACACCACTGGGAGCACAGCAGACACTGAGGAGTGCTGTGCAGCCCTTGAAAGATGGCTCTCTTCCATCCTCCTCCCATCTCTTCTGCTTTTCAGTTGGAAAACTAGAGGCTCAAGAAGAAAAAACGGCTCATCCAGTGGCTTCCGGTGTCCCTTCCTATCTCACTCACCCATCTGTCAGTGGGGATGCAAAGCTCCACCTCTTTTCATCCCCCCCCAAGGCTGATCACTTGTGGGATGGGGTCTGGGTAAGCAGTTGGGCCTCTGAGTCTCCATCTTATGTCTATCAAAGGAGACGTGAGGAAGCAACCCTGTGCTCTCAAAACCACAGCCCCTGCCTGTCCAAACAGCACCGCTGCTCTTACCACCCCTTTGAGAGTCTTACTGAGCACTGATTCCATGCCAGGCGCTTATCTGTCTATTAAGTCTTTCTGACGGCTGATTCTGTGCCAAGCACCGTGCTTGGTACACAGACATGACATGACCCCTGTCCCTAGGAGGCATAATCTGTGTTTGAAATCTCTGCCGTCTGCTGCTGGACCAAATGCTGGTCTAGGAAGTTTCAAAGCTGCCCTGAGACACAAGGCAGGGCTTGTGGGCAGATGCTGTAGTAAGGCTAGCACTTGCTAAGAGCCACGCGTCTTCTAGTTGGCCTGCTCTCCATCACCTGGAGAGTGACCATAGGATATGAAGGCAGCGTTTAACAGGGGGCACAGCTGAGAGAACAGGGAGAGCCCGGGTGTGAGAGGGATGAACACGTAGAAGGAAGGATCATGGGCAGCCTTGAGAGGGCAAACCCAAGCGTGCTGGCATCCCTGTGTGTGGGGCTGCAGACTCATCTGGACAGGAACCAGAAACCAGAAACCCAGCTTCTCTCCCTGTCATAGCTCTGAGCTGAAAGAAGTTGCATTTTGATGGCTGGTATTCCAGAAGCAGGCTTCTCCTCCCTCCCCCCCCTGAAGTTTAATTGGTGGTCACGATTCAAATCCCCAGCCAAAGCATTCCCATCAGGCCTTTCATCCCAGCATGAAGGCAAGGAGAGGCGCTGGGTCATTGGAGGAGAACATGGATGGATGCAGAGATGGACTGCAGTGGCTGGAGCCACTTCCTTTCCTGTTCCCAGACTCTCAGGCTTGACAGCCCCTTGTCCTAGGCCGTGGGCACTCACTCACCTTCACAGCGCAGCACGGCGCTGTTCCACACCACGCTGCCCTCCTTCAGAACACAGGTGATGGTCTCAGAGCCCTGCGTCCCAAGGAAGCCTTCATCACACAGGAAGGAGATGGAGCTGCCCAGCTGCAGGCTATCACCAAACCGCTTGCCGTTAACCGGAACGCCAGGATCCGGGCACTCGTTGTGTCGGAAGGCTGAGGAAGGGAGGTCCAGGCTGTGATTACACTGACATGGTACATAGATGAACCACCAAGGAAAAATGAGCTGCTGCTTGTCAGCCTCAGACCTCCACGCTTCCTCAAGAACTTGGCATGCTGGGAAGGATGCTAGGTGTCCCAGAACCTGGGACCCTGTGGTTATGACAGAGAGAACCCACCAGGCACAAAACAGACACATATTGAACTTGATCTTCAGCCTGTTTGAACACTTCATTCTAAGGTATGCTGACAGACTGGGCAGTGAGCTGTGTATCTCATGGCAACTAGTTACATCACATCAAAAATCTATCATGGAGATATGAGTACTCTCCTTTACCAGAGGGGAAACTGAGGTTCCTTGCAGCTAAGGGACAGGCCTTTCACTGTCAAACCCTCTCAGTGTCAAATCCATTCCATGCTCCCCAAATCTCAGATAGTTAAAGGATCACGTGTGCTGCGGGATTGGGTGGGGGGAGCTGGCTCTTGGTCCTGTGACACTAATAGACACCACGCAACACAAAATAGGTGCCCTGGAATTAGCCCTGTCTGAAGCCATTGCCTTTTTGTTCTTGCTTCATGCCGGGGCTGCCTCTCATTCTGCCAGGCAATTAATAACGTGGTGAGTGAGCCAGGAAAAAGAAAAAGAAGAAGACACTGTGAGCGATGTGGGACCTTGCCTCTTCTTCTTAGTATGTGGTCCTGGACCATTTTTGTCATATTGTTCCTGAGCCTCAGTTTCCTATGAAATGAGTATTGCGCATCTCCTGCAGGGGTCACTCAGAGGTGGAAATAAAATGACAGTTGGGAAGAGCGTGATGAGCGAGGGCTCAGTGTCAGTGTGTATTTCCTGAGCGTGAGTCCCCATCCCCCAAGGGGCTCCCCCGTCCCTGGCCCTGCTTGAAGGGAGACTCCTTCCTCCATCATCTCTATGTGGTCTTCCTCCCCCAGATGTTGTCTGGGAAGCTAGGCCTCATGCATGCTGGGTGCTAGGCTCCCTGGCTGCACGAGTATGCTGTTTAAGAAAGGCTAGTTTCCAGGCCTCTGACATGAAGACTGTTGATTTAGCACAGGCAGGGCTGAAACTCCACACACTTGTCTGTGAAACACAAGGTCTAGGTCAGCCTAGATCCCATCTCCCACCCATCTTCATTAGGATGTAGGACCATAAAGTCGACACTGAGAGCTGAGTGGAGCTTGGGGCTTGGGAGTTAAAACCCTACCAGTCACATATATGTGCACATGCACATACATGCATGCATACATCTCTGCACGCCTGTGTGCACACCTCGGCAGCGCTCTTTCCGACAGCTGAGAGCATGCAAGGGCCTGGGAAGATAAGTAACGTATGTGTTTCTCCCTACTCCTCCTGGCCTCATGGTATGTGGGTAGGAGACTAGAGAAGCTAAAGACCAGAGCCCTCAGGGTCACACCAGCACGCTATGGAGAGAGAAAAAAACCCTTCTACTTCTGTCTGTCTCTAGGTCTCTGGGACAGGAGCATCCTGGTGACGAGGTACCCCAGGTGGGTTGATTTTTCCAGTGATGAATGGGGCCTTTCCAGTGTTGGTTACCAACGGCCTCTCCCACAGCATCCGCATTGCTGAGGGCAGATGAGACAAGGGACGAGGCTTTTGTGACAAGGGTGGAAGCTGGAGCTGGGAGGAGAGATGTTCTGTCAAAAAGCGTGAGATGGATGAGCAGCTCAAGAGCACTTCCTGTGTTGGGGGTGGGGTGAGTGGAATAGGGGCTGGGTGGAGGAGCTTATACGGAACCCTGACTCTCCTGTCTCATGGAAAGGAGCCGGCTGACAGGCCAGCAGCCCCAGCCTCAGCTTCCATCTCCCTCAACTCTCACTCACAGCCAAGTTCACTGGGTTTCTTGCTTCCTGTGACCTCGTAATGGATTGTTGCTCCCCGGAAGCTTGCCATTGCCAGGTCCTGCCTCTCCCAAGTCCACTGAATCCAGGAGACACAGAAATGGTGACAAAACCACCGCTGAGCTTCAGGCTGCTTCTGGAAAGTGGGCTCGGGATGGAGACTGAAGGGACAACTCCCAGGCTGGCCATGAGACGGGCTGTGGGACTGTGGGAGATGACTTAAGTGTGGCTGCACTAAGCCTGTGGGACTAGACAGCTAAAGGCCTTTGCTTTTGTTTTGATTATTGGAACGGGACTCAGGCAAGACACACTGTAGAACAGCAGCGGTCAACAGGAAGCAGCATTAGGGGTTTGGGGATTTAGGGGTGGGGAGCTGACGAGAGGCCCCGAGGGACTTTCTTCCCTAGAGGCTCTCTGCTTCTCACTGAGAGGAGAAGCTGGAAAAATCTGGGCTTCTTTATGCCCTTTGAGATATTTATGGAAACAACGGGTTGTGACACCTCAGAAATGAGTAGTTGGCCCAGAAGACAGCTCTATGCTTCTTCCTGGGAGCTGGGAGCTGGGAGCTGGTAGCTGGGAGCTGGGAGCTGGGAGCTGGGAGCTGGGAGCTGGGAGCTCCATGGCTGAGCCAGCAGCAAGACAAGCTTTGGAGCTGGTCCGCTGCATGGATGATCCTCTGTGGGACCATCTACAGCCACTCTCTCAGGAGAAGTGGTCTGTATCTCAACTGTGGCAGAGGGAGGACTCACAGGGAGAGGTGATGCTGGTGACAGAGGGAGCACTTACTGGTAAAGGTGATGTTGAATCCCCTCTTCCCCGTGGAGTGGTCAGTCTGGAACTCTAGACGGGCCACGTGGCCACTGCTGGTGACGGAGGGGGGCAGCTGATTTCCTGAGAAGGTGCCGAGGACTGGGGCCTCAGCAGTGGCGCCGTCTTTAATAACTAGGAAATCAAACTGAGGCTCCACGTCAATGTCATTGAAGGCCAGGTGGATGCGGCTCTCAGGCCGGGCCAGGATAAGCCAGACGCAGTGGAGATGGTTGCCGTAGTCCTCGGGGTAGTTGGGAGACAGGACGATCCCAGAAGGACTGGTGAAGTTGAAGAAGCAGGAAACTGAAAGGAAAGACAGAGCAGCGGAGGTCAGGAAGTATCCCCGCAAGGTTTGCAGCCCCTCCCCGCCACCTCGAGGGTTGACATTGGGAACATTTTCTTAGTCTTCAGAGAAATAGGAAGAATGAACGACACCAGGGTTGGGCTGAACTGGCTGGGCTCGAGGCTGTAGGCCAGAGGCATGCTGGGTTCCATGCTGGGTATAGCATTGAAGTGTCCTTTTGGCAGAAGGCAGATATGATGGGGTTGGTTTTCTATTAGTCTCTCTTCCCCTTCAACATGCCCACCCTGGGCAGCTCTCGCTGCCCTTGGTCCCTTGTGCTGGGAAAGAAATTGTCATTCAAGCAGACTCCAAGAGGCACAGCCCTGAGCCTTCTGTTTGCAGCAGGAAAGGCCATGGCTTAGTGGTGCAGAGGTGACAATCTCCCAATAGAGAGGCTCCATGTCCACTTCTTCCCTGTAAACGTCTCTGATGGGAGATGATTTATGTCAGATCCACAGAGACTCTAACCTCTTCAAACTACAGCCACACTATGCTAGTGAGCGCCATCTTTTCGAGGCCAAAGCCTTTGAAGAACAGGGTAAGGGACCTGTGATGGGGTTTTAGATGTTCTACCCACATCCTGTCATCTGTGCCCACTACACACCAAGCATCCATTCTTCCGGAAGCCTTTGGCTATCCTCTGTGCCAGTCCTAACCAGACCCTACCAGGAGGTTGGGGGAAGAGCACTGCGATGCATGGGAAAAGCAAACCAACGGACTAAACCAAAGTTTAAAAGAAAAATGGCAGGATAAAGAGTAAAAAGAACAGCAGCAGCTATGCCATGGGAAACACATCAGTATCGAGTAGAAGTTTTTCCCGTTACTCTAGGACTACCCCCAAGTAGGGCAAAGAGGGCACTCGGAGGATTCAAATGAGAAAGTAGAATCGCTGTGAAAATGTAGGGCACACGACCAGAGAAAGCATAAAGAAAGCAATCATACAGCTCAACCCCGCTGGGGCTGTGTAGGAGCTCACACACATGCACTGCACGCAGCCCGACTCAGGTTGAGGCAATCTTTTGGAAGGGAGTATATGATTTCATAGTAAGAGCCATAGGCCACTCCAACACTCCAACTCATAATCTCTAGGAATTGATTCAAAAGAAAACACGACACGGAGAGACAAAGATGTTGATAGTGACATAATTCTATCACAGGGGAGAAAAAAAAATGCCATCCACCTATATGTCAGTCCAATAAAGGGAAGTAAATTATAGCCTTTAATGTGGTACGGTTTGAAGGCAATCATTAAAGTGATAAATGCGACCCTGCGGAAAGAGTGTTAACTATCGTTTTAAGTAAAATAGTAGGTCATAAAATTATACATGTACTCTTGATGATAGCTATTAAATGCTTGTTTATATATGGGTAAAGGTTGGACAGGGTCCCCAAATAAAAACTGTATTAGGGTTGTAGGTTTCTGGGTGACTTCTTTCCACATGAAATTACCTTTAATTTTTGTGGCTGCAGGAACAGAGCAGACTCATTATAAACAAACAGAACTATAAAGAGGTAACAAGGAACACAAGGCCCTGTGCAAGCCCCCTTTAAACATTGGTATTGATGCATGGTGTTAATGATGTTGATACTTAGAGGTTCTGGGGAGGGGAGGGGTCTCAGTTGGTGAACATGGTCTCATAGGGCACAGATGTGATCCCTAGCACCCAGGGTGTGGTGGTGTGTGTTTGGAATCCCAGCACTGGGGAGGTGAAGAGAGGATAGCTCTTGGAGTTTAGTATCTAGCCAACCCAGCCTAATCAGGGAGCTCCAGCTCCCAGGGAGAGATCCTGCCTCAAACAGCAAGGCAGGTATATATGCACATGTGTGTATATATGTGTGTGTGTGTGTGTGTGTGTGTGTGTGTATATACACACACACACATATGCATATGTATATGCATGTGCATGCACACCCACACAGGAATATACCGCCACACAGAAACACACACACACACACACACACACGTATACACACTCACACACACACAAATAATACTGAATAGATATATTTGAGTTCCTGGCACATGCAGAGGCAGGGGCAGGCGGATCTCTGAGTTCAAGGCACCCTGGTCTACAGAGAGTGTTCCAGGACAACCAGGGCTACACAGAGAGACCCTGTCTCAAACAACCATAGTAAATAAGTAATTAAGTTAGTAAGTAAGTAACTAAAATAAAGATATGTTTGCTTTTTTTGTTTTGTTTTTTGTTTTTTTGAGACAGGGTCTCTCTGTGTTATCCTTGGCTGTCCGGGACTCGCTTTATATACCAGGCTGGCCTCAAACTCACAGTGATCCACCTGCCTCTGCCTCCTGAGTGCTGGGATTAAAGGCATGTGCCACCACACCCGGCAAGATATGTTTGCTAAACTTAAAAGAAAACAAACACACAGGAAGTGCAGGCTCCTGAGGTGGAATCTCACGCTGGTTCTGCTTATGCCACCCATGTTTTTTTCTGAAAGACGTACTTCTGTTCCAGTGTCTGCTGGAAGGCCTCCTGTTCAATGAGGCAATAGAGGTCAGGACCCCGAGACCCAGCCAGCTCATCCTTGCAATCACATTATTGCTTAAGTCTAGAAAGGATCTGAGCCAAGGGGAGAGAAGGACACAGAAACACTTTTGGGCAGTACCAGACAAAGTTGAAGGTAGTGATTCCTATCTATTATTGAGCGTTTACTAAGTATAGACACTGTTCTTTGTGCTTCCATCAAAGACTCAGTTTAACTACCATAGAAACACCACAGGGGTAGGCACTATTATTAATCTCACTTAGAAAAGAAGACTCCGAGGCACAGAGAGGGTAAGTGGCCTTGCCAACGTCACAACAGCCTGGGAATGGCAGTGCCAAATTTCCATCTAAGCATTCTGATTCCGGCTCCTTCACACCGTCTTCCGGTAGGAAACAGGGAATGTCTGAGGGTCTGGGTCGGCCGGCGGAGTCCTTGAGGAAGCCCCTCACATCTGCAGGGGCTACCTGACTACCCAGGCATGTCAGCACTAAATTAGGCTAG
Organism: Acomys percivali; assembly: GCA_907169655.1. Lineage (NCBI taxonomy): Eukaryota > Metazoa > Chordata > Mammalia > Rodentia > Muridae > Acomys > Acomys percivali. The sequence continues at coordinate 61,708,357 of OU015754.1, read as the reverse complement.
ACAGAGATGTCCACACATAGCCATGCTGGCTCTAGATTTGGCTGGGTCCAGATAGAGTATCATACAAAGGATACAGAAAGGCCTTCAAGACAAACAGGAGACAGTCACGTGGTCTGCTAAAGACGTCTAAGATGGGCTGAAGACAGAACCGCCATGGTTTCTGACTGAAGACGAGCTGAGGCACAGGAAGCACGTGCATAAACAGATTTGCTGTAAGACTTTAGCGCCTAGCACTTGAGCCCGGCATTACCACGTCGACACTGAATCTTTATGCAAAGGCACCATTTTGCCTTGTTTCCCCCCCATGGTATTGGGAAGTGAACAGAGGACCCCTTACATGCTAAGCAATCATGCAACCCTTGAGCTACACCCCCAGCCCTAAGAAAGGGGTACCATTTGGGACCCCGACAGCAGCTATATATGACACCGTCACTTATCTTGCCAATCATCTTGTCACTTGGTCAGTGCACTATAGACAGGCCCTTGTCACTCCAACACATACCCCCCAGAAGATCATTCTGAAAGCAGAAATCTTGTCCACTTGAACTTCTAATGGCTCTCATAGCATCTGGCACACAGTAAGTGCTCAATTAATGCTTACTGAATGACTTATTGAGCATCATAGACCCTGAGAAGGTGCCACGCGGATGTCAACATCGCGAGTCGTCCCATTCTAAGACTCAGGCAACTGAATTGACCAAACTTCTAAGGAAGTGGACGGACATCTGAGTCAACTCAGGAGCCTAGAGAAAATAACGCGGCGTGACCCTCCAGGTATTTCTCTGAGACGTGGCACAGACATGGACTCAAGTAACGTAGGGTGTGATCCAGCTGAGCCGTCAGAGGCAGGATGACAGAAGTCTGCTCTCAGACATTAAGGTTTCAGGGAATACAATGGGCATGTAAATGTCACAAATGTTACTTGGAGGGATTTTTCTATGCAACAAAGATGAATCAAAATGAAGAATTCGAGTGACAGAAAGTTGTGGTTCATAAAAAAAAATAAAAAAAGTCAGCAAAGGATAAATACAGTGATGAGTCTGGATAAAGGCTATGAAGGTGGCTGTAAAACGGAACGTGAATGTAACAAATGTTCCTTGGAAGAGAACACATACAATATCATTCCAGTCGGAACCCTTGGGTACCATATTTCAGATTCTACTGATATCCTGGGGAAAGGTGGAGTGAGGAGATATGCTAATTTCCTCATCTTGCAAGAAAGTCTGTTTTATAGTTTCTGTGGTTAATTAGAGAAATATAGGTTAGAGCATGTATTTAAAGATGTTAAGTGTAATTAGTAATAGAATATGAAGTAGCTTATCTTCAAAATTACCAAAAGGGGAGAAAGCAAAGCAGTCAATTTAGAAAGAAAAAAAAAAAAAAAAAAAAAAAAAAAAAGAAGTGGAATTCAAAGGAAAAACTGTGGATGTTTAAAGAGAGGAAATGCAAAGCAGGATGCTCTAAAAGGAAGATAATATGTAATTTATAACAACAAATGCACACGGGTTTACCCGCTAGTAAGACAAATCCCTCACCTGGGGATGAGACTGCACTCCTAAGACAAAGAAAGAGACCCTGAACAGTTGGCCGGGCATGAAGGGCCACTCGGCCTTTGCTCTGGAAGAGTCCTCAAATATTCCTATTCGAATGGTAAGAGGGGTGCAGACATTGGGGGTGATATGCAATAGCAGCTGGGGCTTAGGAAGTCCTAGGGGCTGGAGCAACGGCTCAGTGGGCAGACATAGCTGGTTCAGGCCCGTCTTCCGGGGCTAGGGGTGGGGATGGGCAGATCCCTGAAGCTCATCCGCCAGGCAGCCTAGGCCAGCCACAGGTTCAGTGAGAGGTGCTGTCTCAAAAATAAGGTGGAGAGTGATTGAGGAGGGCACCTGAAGTTGACCTCTGGCCTCTGTGTGTTTATCTGTACACATCACATACATACCACACACACATATACACACATCACGTAAACACACACACACTCCACATACACACATGAACACACACCACACACACATACTCACCACATACCACATATATACATCACATGCACACAATGCACACTCACCACACACACACACACACACACACACACACACACACACACACACACAC
>OU015754.1:61682928-61706235 GCA_907169655.1 Acomys percivali | reverse complement strand
CACACACACACACACACACACACACACACACACACACACACACACACAGAGCTTAAATTTAACACTTGTCTCAGCTCTTGTTACTCCTGACTCTTGATCCTTCTTTAAGGCCAAGAGCTTTCTGGAGAGCTCTCAAGACATTTCTTCTTGCAGCATGAAAGAGATGGGGGCTGATTAAGTGACACTGTTCGAGCAAGAGCATGGCCTTTCAAAGCTCTATCTTCCAGCTCCAGAGATGACCCAGACCTGCCCCAGGGAGGGCAGGCACAGAAAGTGCTCTCTGTCCCACAGAGCTCTACTCTTTCTTGCTCGGGAATACCACACACAGGCCATGTTTTCATGGTTCTATCAGCGAATGGGAGGAGCTGGTTTCTCAGTGTGCCAGATGAGGAGGAATACTGAAAAGGGCTGTCATGGAGCTTTCAGACTGGGGAGGGAGAGACTGCGAGCCTCTGCTGCAGGTGTGGTTACCAGGTTTAAGAATCTTGACCTTGAACAAAGCTTTAAGTCTGGGGGGGGGGGGGGGGGGGTAGGGGGCTCTCATGGGGCCCAGACTGGAGAAATAATAACGGTGAAAAACTCCACTCATTAAGTGCGTGTGTAATTACTGCTCATAATAGGAATGCACTACTGATGCTGAACGGGAAAAACAAGAGGCTTGCTGGAAAACTCACTACGTTTTTCCTTTTCGGGACTTTATGCCAGCTTCGCTGTTTTCCAAATGCCAATTAAAATGACTGGCTGGTAAAACCAAGGTTGCCTTCACTAACTCTGACAAAGACCCAAAGGCCAAAGATGATTATTTACAGCCCAGATGGGACGATCACAGAATGAAGAGACATCAGTTGTAGTTTTGTGTGCCCCAAGGCCCTGATACAGACACAATAAAATACCTAAGTCTGGGCACCAAGCAATAAATGACAACGAGGAACACCCAGAAGATGGAATGATAGGCGTGTGCTAAATGATACTCTGTGGTCTTTAAACTTGGAACACAACCTTTTTTGGCTCGTTTGAAACAGGGTCTCACGCATATGACAGGCTGGCCTTGAACTCCCTACACAGCCAGGGATCACCTTGGCCCTTCTGCTCTTCCTGCCTGTACTGGGAGGTGTGTGCTACCTTTCTTAGTTTCATTTGTTTCTCTGATACAGGCCTTTGCTTTGCAGCGCTCCCTGGTCCAGTACTTGCTACGCAGCCCAGGTTTGTCTGAAACACGCGGTGATCCTCCTGCCTTGGTTTGCCAATGCTTGGATTGTGTATGTATGATCTTCCTCGATGCTCACAGAATATTGAGAGGATGGACCTTGATATGAGGCTGCAAGGCTAGCTGAGCAAACTCAGCCACAGACCAAAACCTGTTGTTCTGGTCGCAAGGATGCAGATGTCGCCAGGGCTAAGGACTTGGCGCATCCTTTTGGCTGCTAAGCCATCTATAGGGCAGTGAGTGAGGGATGTTCGGCAGGTGTTCCATCGCTCCATCCAAACCCAAAACTCGAGCTCATTGGAGGCAACTCAAAGGCTCCCACACTGCCACATGCAGCTCTCTGAAGAGAGGTCCAGTGACATTTACCTCCGTCCTCTGATAAAGACATGAAATCAACCATGAGAGAATAAAGAAAACGCCTATTTTCTTGAAACCTTCAAACAAGTTTCTGAGTCCAAAGGGGAAAGAATTGAGCAGTCAATGCCAGTGCCTCTGGGTTGATGCGGCCAAAGCTGAAGGGAGGGGGTGGGCTCCTTAGTCTTCCTCACGAAAGAATGACAAAGAAATAAAAATGAAGTGAATGGTTACACCGAAAGGGTTACAAAGAGAATAAGTAAACAGGATTATAAAGAGAAGGGAGAGTAAATTCAGAAGCAGTAGTAAAAGCAGAAAAAAATTCTGAAGAGATAACTAGGAAAATTTCTGGTTGATCTACTTTAAAAATATAGAGTATATTATAGAGTATATTCTGTATGTTGTATGAATCCATAAACCCACTACACACACACACAACACACACACACACACATATATGGAAAGAGGAGACTAATAAAATTAAGGTGGTAATCTCATCATAAAAGATGGTTTAGTTGGGCCATGGTGGCGCATGCCTTTAATCCCAGCACTTAGGAGGCAGAGGCAGGCTGATTGTTGTAAGTTCCAGGTCAGCCAGGTCTACAAAGCAAGTCCAGGACGGCCAAGACGACACAGAGAAACCCTGTCTTGAAAAAGAAAAAAAAAAAAAGATAGTATGTGACATATTAATAAGTACACAGCTGTGACCTGATGGAGAATCTCCCAGCAAGTTTGAATTACTGAAATGACTATGAAGGAAAAATCCAGAGGAGGGGGAACTGCTTAGTGGGTGGGGCAAGTTCAAGGACAGAGCTTCATAGAGTCAGACACACTAGTAATATCCAAGCGGCTTAAATTCACCCTGATAAAGATTTCCATGACGATGTAGGTATGATGCGCAAATTAAACCCACCCCCTCACACAAGCAAAGCGCAAAGTGTCAGCTGATCCAATTCAGCCCCAAAACAAAACAACCTTGCTCTAGATATTAAAAAGCAAGTTTTACACACATGCACACATACACACACACTCACACACACTACACATACATGTATCATCACACACACAGGCACATACATTCACACACACATATACACACCACACATACCATACACACACATGCCATATGTATACCACACATACACCACACACACATACATACACAGGTATACACACACACACACCATACACACACACACACACACACACACACACACACACACACACAGAGAGAGAGAGAGAGAGAAAGAGAGAAACATAATATAAAGTGAACCCAATTCCGTGTAAGTTCTACGCCAATTATTTATTCCACAACTTATAAAAATGCTTCACCTGTTAGGATAAACAGATCAAAGTAGCCAAGCTCTCTTTGAGACCAGCACTGGTAGCAGATGAAGTGTTAGTTGGCATTCCAAGAACGTCATCGCCTCATTAAGAGTGTCCTTAGCAGCAATTGCTGAGGGGAGAAACCTTAGGAATAATTCCATTCCAAAGACACATAAATAGAGGCTAAGAGCTCAAGCAGCCTGCTCACAGTCACACGGGGATGAGGCTGGTTCTCAGGACACCTGATTCCTCCCAGTGGTGGGAAGCCTTGCCAAGGCAGATGCTGAATTTAATGTATTAACATTTGTTATAAAGCCACAGTAAAAAAAAAAAAAAAAAAAATCTGTATGAGTGATTACGAATGAGAAATCAGTGTAAATGGTTAAAGAAAGTCCATAGTAGCATGTAACCAGGGCAGGACAGCAGGGGTGGGTAGGGGGGGTGGGTAGGGGTGGGTGGGTAGGGGTGGGTGGGTAAGGGGGGTGGGGGTGGGTGAGGGGGTGGGGGGGGTGGGTCAAGTATTCAAGTTGAAAAGATGCCACGAAAAAGGGCTAACCAGTTGTTGAAGAAGTAGGTCCGTTATCTTATTCTATGCGCCACAGAAATACTAGAAAAAAACATAAGTAGACCCAGCTTGCAGACGCGGGTGTCGAGGAAGATGATTTTGCTATCCTGAGAGTCCTGAGAAAATTGGTGGCAGAGGAGACAAGGCTGTGTCCACTTAGAGGCAAATAGCATAAAGGAGATTTGTGTAAGTTCTGAGGTGGGGGAGTAATTTCTGAGCCTTGTTCCGAAGTCAGAAATCACAAGAAACAATGATTATTTCACACTGAAGAAACGGAAAACTTTTGCATTTCAAAACTGGCCATGAACAGAAGGTAAATGGCGAAGAACAAATGAAGGGAACCCCAAGCATGGGGACTCCAAGCATGGGGACCCCAAGCATGGGAACCCTAAGCATGGGGACCCCAAGCATGGGGACCCCAAACATGGGAACCTCAAGCATAGGGAACCCTAAGCATGCTATCTCGGCCGAACACCCACTCTACTTCACACACAAGTCAATAGAAGAGATTCGAAGCAGAAATACAAGCCAAGGATATTAGGGGGCAACTCATAAAAAAATAAAGTCAGTCAACGAAGACATAGAAAGATGGGCATTATTGTAGAAAACAAACAAACAAAAAAGCTAAATCCCAGTTATTGCACCAACATACAAGAACGCAGCATGGAAACACGCATTAAAAACGAGGAGGACTGAGGCAGGCACCCAAGAGTGAGAAGGGAAATCAATTCAATATCTATCAGACCTCATCGCTATTAGACTCAACAAGATAGGAAAGATGTTTACTTCAAGTTTGCCAAATATAAATAGCCAAATCACTATGTATGTAACATTTATATAATTCCTGATTGTTTCATGGTTCTTCTTGCTGTGTGTAGTTTATTTCATTTATGTGTAATAATATAAATGTATCTGTTAAAAAAGAAATATAATAAAAATGAACTTTCTGCATAAAAAAAAACTCTGAGACTCCTGTCTGACTGATAATTGGTGCACTTTTGTAATGTCTCAGGACTGACATCAAGTAAATTTTGCCCAAATTCAGGGGCTTTGCCTCTTGTTTTGTTATGTGAAGATTAGGAAAAGAAATGCATTGTTAATTCAAAACATGTGTATAATATGTATTTTCTTGCTTATTCTTTGTCAATTGAAGTATTGCCCTCAGGATTGTGTGCTAAATAATTGTACATTATTTTACTGAATATATATTAAATACTAACTCATAAAACTTTTTATTTAAAAAAAAGAGTGAGAAGGAGAAAGAGAGTAGAGTCATATGGATGAGAAGACTTCCAGAAGGAGAAATATTTTAGTTCTTTGAGACAGTCTTATGTAGACCAGGCTGGCTTCAAATTCAGTATATACCAGGGGATGGTCTTGACTTTCTGATCTTCCTGCTCCCATCCCTCCAGTCCATAAGTTACAAATATGTATCATCACACATTACATAAGCCCAGCACATCACCCATCTTAGGCCTCACTCTCCTGAGATATGTCAAATCTTTTTTATTTTAATTTTTAGGGTGTGTGTGTATGTGTGTGTGTGTGTGTGCACATGCACACTTGTATACATATAGGTATCCCCAGAGTCCAGAGACATTGGGCCCCCTGAAGCTGGTGTTACAGGTGGTTGTGGATGCTGCTAGTTGAACTTGGGTCTTCCACAAGAGAAGGTGCAATCTAAACTGCTGAGCCACCACTCCAGCCCCCACATATTTTTCTTGATGTATAATCTATACTACTGGTGTTTGGATAGCAAAACTGCTAGATTGTTTCTTGCAAAAGTAAGGAAGAATGGAGAAGTGAGGATGGTATGGGCCTGTAGCCTTGGTGTCTTGGTGTCTTTAGTGCTAGAAGTTAAGTGTATTGTCCTTGGGGCGGGGGGAGCAGAAGGCAAGGTCATTCTCAAGGGCAATGTGAGGGCTGGGGTGGGTTTAGGGAGCAGAGAATGTTTGCAGCAGTTTCCACAACTTAGTGGAGAACAGACCGGGGAACACAGATGGATAGCTGGGCACTGTTGTAGGCCAGACTGAAATTGGGAACCATGAACTTACAGCAGTGCCAATTTGCCTGCTTGGGTGGTTTTCTGCAGCAATGCTCACCAGAGCGTGAGTGGCCCAATCAGAGCCTTCTTGCTTCATTGTATGTCTCTGGATCAGCAAACTGAGGCATCTGTGTTGACTGATAGCGTGGCTGAGCTGCAAGCAGAAGCCTCACAAATGCTCCCTTCTGTTTCTTTTGCCTTATTCTGGTATACATACATATATCTATACACATATGTGTGTATAGATATAATATATTACACTATGATATATAATATAGAAATATATTCACATATATTGCAGAATATGCAGTACACACACACACACATACACACACACACACACACATAATTTTATTCCATTTTAAAAGAGAAGGTCTTATGTAGCCTAGGCCTTGACCTGATTATGTAGCTAAGGATGATCTTGAACTGATCCCCTCCACAGTGTCAAGTGTCAAGATTACCACACCATGCCTGGTTTATGCAGTGCTGGGGATCGAACACAGGACCTCACATATGCTGGGCAAGCACTCTACCAGCTGAGCAACACTCCCAGGCCTCAGTGTATGCTCATTTCCTCCTGCAGATTTCTGGCTATCGTCTCTGGCATTGCAGCTTGCTTAAAGTTATCATCCAACTTTGTTAGTTCCAAAGAAGCTGTGTGAGGGTCTCCGGTGACAACAGCATTCATCCTTGTTATAAGTAAGACCAACCTCAGCTTTGGTTTCCTTTGAGAATACCAGGGATACCTTCTAGAAATGTACACATTGCAAGAGGAAGCCAACCAGCGGGACGGACTGTATTGGCTATGTATTTCCTGAGCACACAGGTTGTCTCATCAATTCATACTCAACAGACTCTTACCCTAAAGTCACAGGTTGAACTCAAGAGCTTCCACTAGGCCAAGCAGGGTTTGGACCCTGGGGGTGTCCTCCTGGCTCATGGAGCCACTTTTCCCTTGTTTCTGAAACACTCATTGCTTCACACACTCACACACAGCTCTGATCTCTCCCTCTGACAGCTCCTTCCTACTCACAGGGAAGTTTCCACGTCAACTTGACCTCTGTGCCTTGCAATGTTAGGGGTTAGTTTTCTCCATTCCTGCTCTCCTAGGGCAGCCTGCTGCATCCATGCGTCCTCACCTAGCCCTCCAGGAGAGGCTTCTCAAGAGCTCTGCACCTGCCTGCAAGGTGACCCCTCATGCCTCTACTGAGCCCGTGTTTCAACGGAACCGTGGCACCTGCTGAATGCCACTCATTGTCCTGCAGACTGGCTTAGCAGCAAAAAGGACGCACAAGCAAACCGTTATCTCCAGTGGCATTTACCTCTTAACAGGGGACAAAGAACAAAGGAGTGGGCAGAGGGAGGAATGAGTGAACAGAGTGGGGTGGGCAGTTTTCAGTAAGGGGGTTTGAGGTGGCCTGTCAGAGGTGGTGACCTTTGAACTATGGCCTGATGTTAAGAAGCCAGCCATCACCAGGATGATTTCTCCCACCAGAAAGAACTGTAAGGGCCAAGGCCCTAAAGGTATGGGAGAATTAGTGTGGCATTTGTGAGGGACATGGGACTCCAGAAGAGCAGAGCAAGGCAGTTAATGGAAAAGGAGACAGAGGGTGAGCTGCAGAGGTTGACAACGGTCTGAAGGGTCATAGGAAGGCATTTGAACTATAATACAGGAACCGAAGTGGACCGAAGTCTCGAAGTGGACCCCTGCTTCTACTAGAAGCAAGGAATCAAGAAATGCCCACACCCACGCTGCAGACACACTCCTAAACTGCCTGTCACATGTCTCTACCAGGCAATTAAAATGTGTGTCGGAACCACATTCCTTATGATTTTCCAAAGCCTCCTTCGGGCCTTCCCTCTGTGAATGACAACACCAGAGGCCTAAGCAAAGCACACCATTGCCTTTTCCCTTACTCTATAGACCAGTGGTTCTCAACCTAGGGGTTGTGACCCCCTTTGGGGTTGAATGACTCTTTCACGGGGGGTCACATATCAGATACCCTGCAAGCAGGAATTTACATTATGATTTATAAACAGTAGCAAAATTACACACAGGAAGTAGCAACAGAAATAGCTTTATGGTTGGGAGTCACCCCAACATGAAGAACTGTATTAAATGGCAACAGCATTAGGAAAGTTGAGGACCATTGCCACAGCCCACCGGTAACTAACTTCTCTTATTGCATCTCTCAGCATCTCTTGTGCTCGGCTCGTCTTCATCACACCCCCAGAGGTTGAGCCCCCCCCCGCCCCGTGCTGCACTGCTCTGTTCTTGCACTTTAGATCTCACTTTTCTGCAACCCATCCTCCATGTTGGTGCCATCTGGATGGTCAGTTTTGTATATCACACATTCTGTTCTGTTCCATAGATGTTTGGAGCGCTCAAAAAAAAAAAAAAAACAAAAAACAAACAAACAAACAAACAAAAAAACCAAACCAAACCAAACCAAACAACCCTCCCTGCTGCATAGAGAATGTAGTCTAGACTCTTCAAAGGGCCCAAGACTCACAACGATGAAAAGCTCTCGCCAAACCCTTTGATTTTTATCCTTCTGCCTGAGTGGGCCCCACGTCCCAGATAGACCTCAGAACTGCCTGCTCTGCGAATGTGCAGCACTTTCTTTCTCTAGGCTATTTTCATTTTCTAGAATGTATTTTTCCCTCGTTCCCCTGTAAAACAATTAAGCACCGTTTCCAGAGAGGGAGGCGGGTCCTGCGCATTCCACACTTTACCTTCCCTAACTGTTGTCAAATGGAGTCCATAGATCAGGCTTACTGACCCCGTGCCTACAACACCCATGGCTACAGCGCCAGCAGCAGGCTGAGGGCTAAAGAGTAAAATCCTGCTGCTCACGGACCCCAGATGGCCAAGCATCTTCCACACCAAGTCTGCTCCCACCCCCACAATGTCAGTTCTATCTATATCATAGCACCCATAGCAACATCACTAACAGTCAGTGTAAGATAAACAGGGAGCTGAGATTCTCTACCCATCTGATTATCACTGGAGAGACGATGGTAACTGAGGCATATCTGGTCCTGCCTTTCCTTTAATTCAGCAATCATTGTTTATTGTAACAAATGGTGCCATTTCTTCCTCCCCGTCCCTGCTCTGCATTCTGGTGGGCAATGCCCTTTTTGTTTTACAGTTACTGACCTTGGTTTGGGCTTGCGATGAATTTTAGAACATGAACTTGTAAGTGGACATAACCCAGACATTTCCAAACTGTCAGTGCTTGGAGATTGGGTGGGGCTGGGGGCGGGGCTCTGTCTCCTGCAGCATTTGAGGGAGCAGTGTTGTCTATGTATAGGCTGGTCCCTTAGCGTGGGTCCCAGAATGAGATGCCACACAGGGCCCAACAGAGCCACAGTCCACAGACAGCTCTCACGGACCTTGGGAGAGACACTAATTGTTGCATGTTGAGATACAGGGACCACTGATGCTGCAGATGAAACTGACAATTAATCTAGATGTAGGGACCATTGATGCCACAGAGGAAACTGACTAATATGTCTCTGAAAAAGGTTATGAAGAGACTGAATGGTGGTGGATGATAATGGATTCCAGGATGTTTTTCACTCAGGATATCTCTTGGTGTCCGAATTGCCTGCTTGGCATGGTGCCTGTTGAGCCATGGTTGGGGAAAATATGAAAGGTGGTACCTAGAACAAAAGATGCTGAGATTTGTCCTTAAAAAAAAAAAAAAAAGGTATATGCAGTGACCCTACCCTTGATCCCTTTTATACCAGCTAACAGTTATCCTGCGGCAGTGGTGTTCCGGTCCATGTTCCTCACTCACTACTCAGTCCAGTCCCGCACCGATGCTTTCCAGTTGGGTCTGGCAATTAGCTCCTCGCCCCTTTAACAAGGTCAAGTTGTCCCCCGAGTTCCTTTGAGATTGGCTAGGTTCTTGATATCAACAATATGCCTCTACCACCTCTAGGGTATGACCAGTCACGTGGCGTTATACCTGCGGTAGATCCTTGTCACATCTCCACAATTGAGCCCACACAGCCAGTCCTGGGCCTCCAGCCTCCCCTCTTCCCCCCCTGCCCCTCAGTGTGACTAGACTCTGAATTCCACTATTCACAAGCTTTTCGGACACTAGGTGAGGCTTCATGCCGCCAGCTAATAAGACAAAATTCTGACAGCCCATGAGACAAAGAACGGAAAAGGTCCCGTGATCAGTTAGTTGGCCTGGCTAAGCAGCCGGGTATGAACTCTGGGGCTCAGATTTTAGCTTGAAAAGCAGACCATGAATTCTTGGAGCTAACCCCGGTCACCTCAAGGCGGGACAGGTGTGAGTCCTGAACAATGGGTCTGGGTGTCAGTTTTCCCGTTGGTGGGCTGCGAGGAGAGGCGTGCATGCATTTTATACTGACTCAGTCTTTTTACGCATGTATAGAACAAAGCAAAAAAAAAAAAAGCAAGGAAGCTGTCACTTCCTTGTAAAGACCCCATATGGTGGGGCTTGGATGGCAGAGTGCAGACTGTGCCTGGTGCCTGGGGGCGGGGGTGGGGGGTAGGAAGTGGCAGGTAAATTCAGTTTAGGCTGACTGGAACAAGGAGTGTGGCCCAGGTCTGTGACATGAGGCAGGGTCTTCCTTTACACGTCCTCTCAGCATTTTTGCTGGTCTCAACCCAGATTGTCCAAGTAAGGCAATAAGACACACATGCACGCCTCCCTCCCTCCCCGTGACACGGCCTCCACTGCACGCCTCCCACCCTCCCTGGAACACACCCTCCACTGCACGGCTCCCACCCTCCCCATGACACGGCCTCCACTGCACGCCTCCCTCCCTCCCTGGAACACACCCTCCACTGCACGCCTCCCTCCCTCCCCATGACACGGCCTCCACTGCACGCCTCCCACCCTCCCTGGAACACACCCTCCACTGCACGCCTCCCACCCTCCCCATGACACGGCCTCCAGTGCACGCCTCCCTCCTTCCCTGTAACATACCCTCCACTGCACGCCTCCCTTCCTCCCCGTGACATGGCCTCCACTGCACGCCTCCCTCCCTCCCCGTGACACGGCCTCCACTGCACGCCTCCCACCCTCCCCGTGACACAGCCTCCACTGCACGCCTCCCACCCTTCCTGGAACATACCCTCCACTGCACGCCTCCCTCCCTCCCTGGAACTTGGCCTCCACTGCACGCCTCCCTCCCTCCCTGGAACACACCCTCCACTGCACGCCTCCCTCCCTTCCCGTGACATGGCCTCCACTAAGCCAGACCTCAGAACCCAGGATTTTCACTCTTCTCCATGACAGACCAATCCAGATCTGCAAGATTTCAACTGAACTAACTGAAAGGGAGGGTGCATCCATTGCTCAGCAACTATGATGTGGGCAGATGGATGTTCTGTCAGCTGAAGTGGAGGGGTTGTGTATTCCAAGTCTGGAGCCTCCGGTGGGGTTCTGAGGATCTGAGACAGGCGGCATAAAACACAGTGCCCGAATGACTCAGTCTTCCTGTGTCCTCAGCAATGGCTGCTCATAAGTTTATCTCATCCCGACGGAGTCCACGGCTACCTGTGCCCAGCCTTCAAGAACGCTGAATGACTCTCAGAGCCTCCTATCTTTGTCACATGGAGAGGTGCCAGCTGGCCTTTTGGGCCAGGTCCTTCTAGAGTTCGCTTTAGTTTCTATAATCCTGGGAAGTCAGCCCCAGGATCAGCTGAGGAGAAAAAAAAAAAAAAAAAAACCAATCCATCAGTTATCCCCTGAACTCAGAGGACTTCCAGAAAGGGAGTGGCTACATCTCCAAGCGCTCAAATGCTGCTGTAAGCCCAGGCTCCCTAAATGCTGGCTCTGTCAGAGTCTGACGTATTTCCTAAGGCAGTTTGAGCAGGACGCCCTCATTAGGTCTAGAGACAGCTACTTGCAGTCCTGCCTCCAGCCGCCGTCCACTGAAGACTTGGGGAGAACATGAATGGCCATTTAGCATGATCGTATGAAAGTGTATTGACCCTCCGAGAGGTCACACAGAGGCACACACAGCCTGAGGGGTCAGTTCATAAAGAAGGTGAGGGCTAGCAACCCTGTTCGGGAAACCCCCTTCCTTGACTGCCCCACAAGATGCCCATTGTACATAAGAGCTGGAGGGTCAGTCAACCATAAACCCAAGGCTCCTAGAGAAAGGAACCTTCCTGAGAGCCACGGAGCCTGAAGGAAGCCACAACCAAGAGTGCTGCACTGGTGTCCCAGGCTGATGACAGATTCTCTAAGGAGCTCAAAGAACTGGGGAGAGGGCGCAGGGAGGGTCCTAGCGAGCTTCAAACTCCAGTCTCAATACGGCAGCTGGAAATAACAGATGCAGGTTTGCGAAGCTTGGCATCTGCCTCCACCGCTTCCTGAGGCAGATGTGGGAGAGCTCAAGGAAGTGGTGAAGGCACACCTAGATCTCAGGGCACTTTACAGAGAGAAGGCAGCCTGTTGCCTTGATGTCACAGTGGCGGGCGGAAGTGACAGTGCTGTCCCAATGCCGCACCAGTGCAGGGGACTGTGCGCGGCTAGACGCCCACAGCCTAGTCAGTTTTCCCCAGCCTCTGCTGCATTCAGACGATCCTTCTTAAAAGTCCAGACCAAGATTTGGATTCAGCCATGACCTCAGTTTAGTTCTGGACAGATTCTGCGTTTGGAACGGCCTGAGAATTTTCACTGTGCCACAATCTTCCAAGAAGACTTTGGGGAAGCTGCTAACTAGAACAGTTCCTGTAGCAATTTGTGACCACATTTATCATTGTAGTAATTTGGAGATCACTCTGTCAACCTGGAAGACTGTGGGGGAACCATCCCCTCCATCCTCCCACCACAAACACAACACTCAGTGCGTAGAGACCTTCCCAACAGTCATTCTACACTTAAACAAAATGAAAGCTGAAAAATCACTGGAAGATGTGAGGTCCAAGCTGCGTCCATACATCCTGTCCTTGCTTGGATACCAGCATGGAGGCTAACAGAGGCTCTAGGAAATCATGACCACTGTGGCAGCTGGAGCCTGGCTCAACCCAATGTCTGACTATAATACATCACTTCATGTGACAAGGTGCCACACTTCATGTGCTGTCATCTCGTAGTGGGACCAAACATCCCAGAAAATTCAGAAAAACCTCTAGGCTGCAGCCACAGAGTAGGTGTTCCACGCTTCTGGTTCAGAAGTATTTCCGTCACTTAGGGACATTCTAGAACTTATAATTCCCAGGCCCAGCGAACTGGAAACTTCCGAAAATGGGGCCAGGAATTTTGCATTTTTGAAATGTCCATGAGTGATGTTAATGATGAGCTGGGTACGGGGTCTGTTTTAGATGGAGCAGAGTCAACCAAGACTCCACCTTAACCCACAAAGTATTTGTTTAAACAACAACAACAACAACAACAACAACAACAACAACAACAACAACAACAACAACAGTAGTGTGTGTAGTGAGTGCTAAGTAGGATCCACACTGGCCTGGTGCTTCCTCCTTGGACATTGTAATAGAATGCATGCAGGGAGCATCCACCATGAGCTTTTGCCTTCTCTGCCTCTGGCCAGCTCCAACACTTCATACTGATATTCCCCAGATCTAATTTTTATTGCCAGATTCTAAGCCAAGCTTAGCTAGGCCAGACAACACACTGACTAGAATATTCCATTCCTACCAGCTGAGGTATGGTATGGTCCCTGAGTCAGCATCTGGTTGACTCGTGGGGAGCACAGCTTACCCATAGGCCCATTCACTGTCCTTCCCTTGGTGACTCTTCCTAATGCTTAAGTCTCAGCCAGTGCTGGGTCTCCTGAGCTGATTCTTGATTTCTCCTCTAGTTTTTGCTCTCAGAAATGCACTTTTCTGTCACTGTGGCCCCTGCCTGGTAGATGGATACAGGTTGCAGAGGAAAACTCTATTACCCAGAAGCCTCCTCTCCCCATGGCTATTCCAACACCAAGATAACAAGTGATTACGGGACCTACCCTGGGCTGGTCTGAGAGTGTTTACTCCTTCCTTGTACACACTGTCAATGCTGATGTGAACCAGCTCTTTACCCAGAGTCAGTTCTCTCAGGCCTGGACTTTCTCAGCTGGGCCTTGCCTTATCCAGGTTGACCTCAAGGCACCGTGATGCTTCACATCCATGACCATCATGCCCACTTCCTGTCACCACCACAGGGTCTCAGGTGGCCCACCTGCAGAACAGGCCATTCCCCACTCGGCGCATCACTGCAAAGCCAGGCCACAGGTTCTCAGTGGTCAAGCTATTGAGGCTGAGGATAGGGAGAGGTACCCTGGAACTTCCCAAGTTCCTGGCTTACGTCATTGGGTCCCCTGTGGTCAGTGGGACCTTTGATGGAAGCCTGGAGCACCGAGGACATTTCTTCAAGTTCAGGAAGCTGGCACAGCTCTCAGGCGGCTCCTGGTTCAACACAGAGGTTCTCAGGGGTGTTGTTCTCCACACAGAGCCTGACAGTGTCAGATCGTGGCCCATCCCAACCCTGGCTCTGAGCATTTGAAACAGTCGATTTCCGAGGGCTCTGGCTATCGCGAGTGATCCTATTCTCCGGGCCAAAGAAAGGACGTTTGAAATCAGAAAATTTGGGATCGCGGTGTTACAAGGAATGCCAGGTGCCAGCTATAGTTTGTTAGGAATGAAGGTGGGAGGGGGTGCAAAAAAAATAAAAAAACAAAAAAACAACTACCTGCCAGTAAGAAGACAGCTAAGGAGCCGGGGCTGTGGTCTCTATGTAGCACACAACAGAGATGTTATATTTAGACAGATGCAAGTAGAGGAAGCAAAAGAGACACACCAGTGCCTAGGTGTGAAGCCGCACATTAGGGAAGCATCTATTTTCTTCGAGTTAATTTATAGTTTAACAGGAGCGCACACGCAAAATCCCAACAGGCTTTTATTTTTATTCTGACAAAGTGATTCTAAAATTAATCCTGAACAACAAACAGATGAGAATAACAATGACTATTCTGAAAGAGAAAATAATTAAGGGAGGAGGGAGTCGCTCTTAGCTGTGCTACATATTACAACGTATTATAAAACAACAATTAAAATTATTCAGTACCAGGGCTGAGACAGACACAAAGCAAGAGAATAAAGGGTGACGCAGGGAAAGAGACTTAACTACATTTGAGGGTTCGGAGCGTGATAAGACAATCTATTTCCCCCAGATCACAAGGGAGGAGAATTACTTTAAAATGATGTTGGAAGACTGCCTAAGAGTTTGGACACTATTATACATTCATCCAAATAAACTCCAGATGGATTAACAAATTACAGCTTAAAAATCAAATCACTGACAAATAACTAAAAATAGAGCAAACTGTCTCTCGGATTCGTGACAGAATGACAACTTTGTCAGCTTTGGGAAGAAACCACAAATATTGAGGGATCTGTCTACATGGAAATGTAAAAACAACTTTACAACACAAAACAGCAAAACACAAAAATAATGAATATAAGATTGGTAAAGTGTGTGTGTGTGTGTGTGTGTGTGTGTGTGTGTGTGTGTGTGCATGTCCATGTGCCACATGGGGCTTCTGTCCACACAACAGGATGAGCACCTTGCTACTGGAAAGGAAAATACAAGCCCCATGAACCTGCACATGAGGACCCAGGGCTGGATCCATGACTGATGCCCTCGTGTAAATGGAAATTCTAGGACCCCCTGATACCCCTCTGGGACCTCCTGCTCCAAAAGGGAGTCCAAGGCTCTGGCCAGACTTTATTACCACTGTACTCCACTGTCCCTCACTCATATGTGCTTACAATCACTCTTGGAAACACTGCAGACCCAAGCACTCAGGTTCAATGCAGGAAAGCAAATGTGTGCTTATGTGTGTACAGATATACATGTGTGTGCATGTGCATATGTACAGATATGTGCTTATGCATGCTAGTATGTGCATGTGTATATGTACAGATGCATGCTTATGTGTGTCTTGTGTGCACATAGGTGTGTGCATATATGTGCATGAACGCACACACATGCTTGTGTTTATATGAGAATGCTCATGGAACACCCCCCTCTTGCACAGGCCTATGTATGTCTTATGGGCCCTCACTATTCCCTCACTATGAGAACTCACTATTCCCACACAATTATCTCCTTTTCCATCACAGCCCCAATTCTGCCCTGCTTTCTCAGGTCAAGTCTTCGAACAGGGATAATGTCCAGTCAATTGACCATTGCAGGCTGCTCAGCATCTGTGATGCCATTTGCTACACATAAACCAGTAAATGAGACTCACATAGATGCAAACCTAAATGTGCCTGCCACACCAAGGCCTATTGTTGAAAAAAAAAAATGGCCTATAGGGACAACATCAGTTCACATGATTGTGTCTGTCTTCTACGGAGAGAATTTCCGGGGTCAAGCCATGTGCCCCTCACTCCTGGGTTCATAGCCCTTACCAGAACCTTGGGAAATTCCCAGCAATCAACTGTTGCATGCTTTAGGGGTACATTCAATATATACTCATTAAATTCTCACATTTGAAAAGGCCACACAAATATAGAGCGCTAATGAAGCGGTCAAAGGTGACAAGCTACATCATATGTCATCTATGGGAAGAACGTCACAGAGTTGTTCTCTCTGGAAAAGTGAAGGCAGATGGAGGGAGGCACATTTCTTGACAGGAAGACCACATGCCTAGCAAACTTAGGCTAATAGACGTTACTACTGACATTATAAATAGGTATAACATATGAGGAAAGTTACACAATTATATATATTTATAGAGAGTTAGAAAAAAATGCTCATCTACTGGCCTGGTCACTTGACTTCTGAAAATTTATCCTTGGAAAATAAGGAGAGGGAAGCCATATGCATGAAGACTTTCATTATAGCCTCATATAACATAATTGAATGTAAGTGGTCGCATGAGTGTTGGCCCATTCGCTAGACCGAATATTCTACTGATTTTAGAAAATGCAAGCATGCAAGACATGTAGCCACCTAGTAAGCTATGCAACACTGTGTGGACTTTGACACATAGCAGACAAAATGGTATGCCCAATGCGATTGAGACCACGAGAAAGATGTGAACAGATGGCACAGACAGATAACCTTCAGTGGACAAAAAGGATGGATCGATGCGAGAAACTGCTTTTCACTTAGGAGAGGGAGAGTGAGAGCATTTTATGTAAAATTTGAAAATTGTATTTAAATCATCCTATTTACATAAGCTTTAAAAAATTCTAGAATATACCAAAATCCTGTATTGGGTATTGTCCCCTGAGCTGTGGGTGGGTCTGGATATAGAGCTATAGCATGTGGCATGGGCACAGGTCATCCTTGAGCCGGAGCAGGGTACTCCCACAGGGGTCACCCCCCAGGGTACTCCAGTTTAGAATGTGACTGGGAACAGACACAGTCCCTGGTGCCACTGACTTTGTACATAGAGAGCTGGTTCAGGAAGTGAAGATGGATAGAGAGGTAATGGGCAGAAGGAACAAGAGATGGAGGTGAGGAATCGGGTCCCTTACAGGAGTATGTGCTGCTCCCCTCGGGCCATGGATGTGCTACACTCGTAGGAACTGTGTTTACATCCTGGGGAAACCAGCTTCCACATTCAAGCCTAGTACCTTATCCTAAGTGTTCTCTCTTTGCCCCTGCTTCTCAGTTCTGCCCTCAGATTCTGGGAATCTGATGCAGTGGAAAACAAACAGGACTTGGGAGAGGAAATGTGGTTTCTGACTGCTGCTCTGTCAATGAATGCCTTGGGTTCTCTCCCACCATGTGATGGCTGCACAGCCTCTGAGCTAGTGCCTTTAGCCCTGGACTTGGTTTTTTGGTCTACAGTCAGAGGGAAGAAACGCTCTGTGGACATTGTAGGGAAGACTCACATCTCCCCAATGACACGAAACACATAGAAACCACCAGCCTCTTCCCTCCCTGCCAAGTGTTCTCTTGCCACCATGATGATTCAAAACTAAGTTACCCTAGGGCATGGCTCTTTGTCTTGATTTCCACCAAGGAATATCTGCCAGTATCTGCAGATGTTTTTGGCTGTCCGAGTGTGCAGTGCTGGTGCTCAGGGTGGTAGAGGACAAAGATGTTCCTAAAGCGATCTACAAGACCTGACAAGTCTCCGGGACAAAGTTATCAACATTACAGAGACTGAAAAATCCAGAGTAACTAAACTTTGAACAGATGGAAAGGCAGCATCTTGATGGCCCTATGATCCAGTCCAGTCCTATCTCCAGCATGGAGAAAAGGACAGGCAGATGCCAGGAGAGGATTATTTCTCACAGCAACCCTATAAGGAGGCACCCTTCTTCCCTATCTTCAAAGCCAAGCTCAATGCCAGCATCCTCCGTGGGCATCTTCCCTAAGCACCCAAGGGTTCAAGACTTTATTGTTGATGTATATTTTGAATCGCATACATTCCAGGAGGCCCCACCTACTCACTTCAGCCATGCACCCTATACATTAAGACCAGAGCAATTAGGGCTCATACTCTCTTATGGGCTTCCTGAGAAGGGAGAATAGAGCTGAGTTCTGTGTGCTCCTGGCCAGGCTCTGGTGAGAGCTGTTGGGCAAGTTCTTGGAAAGTGGCTGCTAATGGACTGATAATTGGTTTCCTGCCTTCTTTATGAAGTGTGAAGTGCTCTGCTAAGCCTGTCAACAAAGCATCAAGGACTATGCAAACCACCCTCCCACTTCCTTCCCACTATCTCTCTGGAAAAGGCAGTGAATACCTCCTGAAGATGTGTTGAAGAGGCCCTGCAATCTCTGTTAAAAATGAGGCTAAAAACAAGCAGAGCAAGGTAAGGCGATAAGGCAGTAAGGCGGATGAGCTCCCTTTCCAGGGAGCTCTGTCCTTAGGACAGCCGTGGTGAGCAAACTCTAGCTAGACTAGAACAGCTCTGAAGCCCTATGCACAGGCACTTGGCAAACAACTGACATGGCTGACTGGATGGAGAGTGCTCCTACTCTGGGCTGATATGGAGCAGTGGTCCTTAGAGAGGTGGACTGGCTGAGGAGGACAGGAGAGCAAGAGGGAAGGAACTGGCTCCGTGTGCTTAGCTGGAGCACTTCAACGTGAGAGGCATCATCCTGCCGCGACTCTGATGAGGAAAGCTGCCTGCTGAGGTCATCTCAGAAAGCTGGTGGTGGCTCAGAAACCAGCGAGTGATGCCGAAACTTCTGCTCACCACAGAAAACGCTGGGCAACACGAAGGTGGAGTAGATATGTGTGGGTTTGGCAGGACAGCTCCCAAGGAAGGAGCCGTTTTGAAGGACATGTTTCCATGGCAGTACAGTGCAGCACTTCACACTTCTTTGAACAACCATTCTAAGACATTTCAGCCATCACAAGGATTTCCCTGGTCCCCTTCTAACTCCTATGAAAGAGAGAGCAGCATTGTCTGGCTAAGTGCTGTGTTGATGTTTACTTTGACTAATGTGGGAGTGACTCCCCAGATGAGCCGCCTTTTGCCAGAAGTGCTTTGGTGCGTGTGTATAAGAAACACTCTACGATGCAGACAGGCAGCCCCACCGTTTTATATTTTTATGGACATTTACAGACGCTGTCCCCTTTCTATTGATCCGAAACTATGGCGTGCCTTTGATCTAGAGTCGGGAGCCGAAGCATTACGCAATCAAAGTGTGACCTGTGCTGCGATGGTCCAGTTTGGGACCAGTTTGCAAGCATTCACCGCGGGAAGAATGGGGGCCTCTCTTGTTACAGTTTTCTTTGGCTATTAATACGATCCCAAAGATGCAGCCACTGGGGAGTGAGAGTGCGGGGGCCACTCTGTGAAGTCAGTGACTTCCTGGAGAGGAAATGCCCAGGCGGTGGCAGAGAAGCTCAGCGAGGGGCAAGAATTGGGCCTCTAGACTTGGAGTCTTGAGTAATCTCATTGCCATGCTTTCAGTATCAGGACCATGAGCTCCCTGAGAGCAAAGCCAAGACCTATGGAGGCATGAGCTGGGAGGCTGGGGATTTGGCAGAGAACAACCACATGGCAGCCCCTTCTACTCATGATGTACAAAGAGGGGATTGCTCTGTGGTGTCGAGTGTAGGGAGAGCTGATTCTGCCTGCCTTCCTCTAGTCAAGCCAACCTTGCTGGGACTCAAGGACTCAAGGCACTTCTAGACTCAAGCAGACACACAGCCCATTGTTGGAGATACCTGAAGATACATACTGTCCTCTTGCATCCCAGAACTTTCCAGGTAGCATCTCCTGTCAGGTGCCAGAGGGCCTGCTTGGTAGTTCTTATTAACAAGTCCTGGTCCTTCATCCTTGCTCCAAAACCCTAGAGAGCACAGGCTAGACCTACTGTTGCCAGTATAGCCCAGTCCTCCTCCTCTTAGCTACTTGTTAACAGAGTTCAGCACGCTGCTTCTGGAGAGGAAGGCCTGCTCTAAGGCCTTCCCTAAGACTCTTAAGGAAGATTCTAGAAAAAAATGTTCCAGAGCTATTCCTCAGAAGCACAGGGTCACATATCTTCCTGGAGGCCTCTGGTGGTTACCACTACCCTCCCTCAAGTTGCACTCTCTTTGCTAGCCATATTGTTTTGGATTGTGGGGCCTGGGAGCTCAGTTTCCCCATAAGTACACCTCCTTCCGACTTTGATCATCCCAGGTTTCTGCCCATAAAGCTCACCTTCCTCCAGTGTTCACTGATTCATTTTTATCAAGATGGACCTCAAAAACTAAGCTCCGTGCTGCCTAGGGGAAATCCTGCAGTCTGGGCCTTGCCTTCTTAGCTTAGTTAGGCCCTCCCGCTAGAAGCAACATGGCCTGTTCTGCTTCCTTCTGCCCAGCTTGGTTCTGTTGTGCTGGCAGAGCCTTTGGTTGCTTACTCTGAGCTGCATGGGCTACCCCTGATCCTCCCATCCCATAATTCTTAGTACTCCATGGGCCAACACTGGCAGACAATGTTTCCAACCTATATCTGGGAACAGAGCTGCGCAGATATCACGCAATTTGATTTTTTCCCCCCACTAAGAGTTATTCCATGTGGAGCTAAGAGTGATTTGATCTTTAACCCTCTGAAGAAGTTTTACATAAACTTATCAGCCATAGAAGATGCTTTGTCAGACGAAGTGTTTATTTTTAGCTCGGGCAGTACAATCCCTGTGGCGTGACCCAACTCACCCAGCCACTCTCATCTCTCGTCACAGGGATGTCGACTGTCTCCTAGGTTCTCCCACACCCATCCTCCCCAAAGACTCTCAGTCTGTGGCATACAGAATTCAGAGGCCCTGAGTTGTCCACTAAGGTGGGTGGAGGATCAGAGGGTCAGGCAGAGTGCCCTTCCCAGAGAATTCATGGAAAGAGCCAGAACAGTTGAGTGTCGAGAGCTAGGAGGAGAAGAGGTGACAGCCCAGAGAAGCTAGAACCTCAGAATTCCTGCTACCAATTGTGTCTGGCGTCCCTTTGTCACTACCAGCCCCTCACACCTAGAATCTCACTGTGATTGATGACTTTCTGATGTCTGGGATGCCGCAAAGTATGTCCAACACATACAAGAAGAGAGATGAAACAGACAAGTCCATTCTTCTCCCCCAAAAGATCAGCCCTGCAAAGAGCTGGAGCCCTCTTCCCTCTCTAACGCCACACGAGAGGCAGTGATCTTGGGAAACAAATCCCTCAAGGCCTCTCAGATCCCTGTAGCACTCTGAGGCTGGTACAGCGTCTACCAACTCAGAGACATCCTGCCCACCCCACATTAGTATGGTGTCGCAGTGGTGACAAGAATATGGAGAGATGTCTTTGTCTGACCTTCGTGGGTCATGGTCAGCAGGCTCTACCTTGCATTTAAGGGTCATTGTTGATGGTCATACTGTATCAAAGGAGGTCTCCAAAGGACAAGGGCTGTAGTCTACATTAGATGTTGGGAACCCAGACAGCCATCTTTCTAGGAGCAGGAGAAACCACCCTAGATGGAGCTGTGGGTACCCACTGTAGGTTTTCAAGGACAGGGCCTTAGCTAGGGATCCAGCCTGCCTTTCTGGAGAGCCCATCAGTGGCCACCCCTGCTCACTTACACACACAGCCTGGCTTCTTAGCTGACCATTGGTTGTTCTTTTGGCACGTGATTGATTTCTGCCCCACCAGCTCAAAGGCAGGCTGGCATTCAAACTTGAGTGTGTCACCATGGCGAAAGCGAGAGCCTTCTCTCCGGCCATAGGCAGGGATGCCAGGGTCTCCGCAACTGCCCTGTTCGATCTCTGAAAGACAAGAAGACAGAAGATAAGAGACAAAAAAGGTGACTTTGCGTCTGTCCCGGCAGTACATGATCCGCACTTCATGTACTCTGTTGCCCTCCTACAGTGAATCAGGGCACGGGGGCTCATAAGTGCTGTGGAGCAGTGACCTAGGACAAAAGGGCCTTCTGTTATCACATGCCTGCGACTCCGTGTCCACATACTGTATCTCAGCTACTTTGATATTTTCATTCATGAAAGGTGGGTCCTACCGCTTTCAGATGTGAAATTTCCCTCGCAGGCTCATGTGTTTGAACTTTTGGGAGTCCCTGTTTGGTAGTACTGTTTTTTTGGGGGGGGCACACTGAGGAACTTCTGGGACAGTAACCTAGTAAAAGTTAACAGAAGCGGGTTGGTGAGAGGGAGCCTTGAGGGGCATCACTTCTGATTCTATTTGGCCCGAGCTCTTAGCCTCTTGCTCTGTCAAGATATGAGCTAGCTGTATCTCAAGCTCCGTGCCCATGGATGGAGCCCGATCAAGGTTAGGCACTCTCCTCATGATGTAATCCAACAAAATAAACCTTCCGTCCTTTAACTGTATTCTGTCACAGACCTATTCAAGGAGCTAATATGTCCCAACATTTGGGGACATCCTGCCTGAGTCGCGCCTTGCATCTGACTGCGAACACTGCTGGAGAGATTTTAAGAACGATCCGCCTGAGCAGGGACAGCAAGTGAGCGAGCACAGACAAGAAGCAGCGGCCCTGTGCAGCCTGTCCTCCTTGCAGACCAGAGTAAGTGGGAATCAATACTGGCTGCCTTCTGACACAGAAGCACTTTCAAGATTTTTTTTTTTTCTTGTCGATTCAATTTGAGACAGTAGCAGATAATAAAAAGACACAAACGATGTATTAAGTACACTTAAAGTTTGCTTGAGCCAATTGGTGAGTCATCCTCAGGAGTGGGGCTGACACAGCATGGCATGATGGGAGTCAGCCAGGACCCAGGCGTTTCAGGTAAGGTCCTGGCTGCATCTTTAGATCCTTGAGTTGCCGTTTGTCCTGCCTCTGTGTGGTGGTGGTGGTGGGGGAGGGGAGGGGGTTAGTGGGGGGAGCTTCATCTTGGGAGAAAGATGGCCTACTAGGAGACAGGAAGTCATTGAGAAGGTGTCAAGTGGTGAAAGGAGCCGATGAGAGACCTGTGGGTTGGGGGAGCAGGGCCTGGAGTCACTGAGGGAGTGGTGGGTAACTTTCCAGGATTCCTAGCCTAAAGGGACTGGGCCTTTTCAGTGGATGTCATGATGGGTGGTTTCCAGAAGTCACTGTGCGATTCTGCAAAATCCTTCTTGTTAAGGGCTGTTTCTCTGAGCTGATCAGATCAATTGCATATGAATAGGCTCCTGAGTGTCACAGTCACATTATCCCCCAAGCCAGGTCCCTCTTGCTGTCTGGGGAGAGCAGGCAGAATGTGTGTGTGTGTGTGTGTGTTCCAAGTCAAACATCAGGGATCCTGGAATGTAGAGATGAGATCAGTATGACCATGTGCAAGCACCTAGGAATCTTCAGTGCAAGTCAGCTCACCCAAATCTCAAGTGTCTCCTGCCTCATCCTACACACACACACACACACACACACACACACACACACACACACACACA
>OU015754.1:61670049-61682918 GCA_907169655.1 Acomys percivali | reverse complement strand
ACACACACACACACACACACACACACACACACACACACACACACACACACAGGCTGAACTTACATGCATGCTCCTTTGCTGCAGCTGGCTTTGTGAATGCTAAGGGACAGTGTTTGGGCCACACTGAAGCAGTCCAGGGGAGTGAGAGCTTGCTTCAGACCCCAGAGCTCCAGTAACACAAAGAACATGAAGAAGAACCCCACACGACAAAGGAATCTGTGGAAATAAGCATCAGAACCCATCTTCTCTCTATGTCCCTCAACATGCTCTCTGTGATGCAAGAACTGTCAGGGCAGTGACAGTAAACATGACCCAGTCTTTGAAGACAGAGCCCACATTTAAGACCTCCCTAGAGAGGTCCTGCCATACAAAATATACAAGGCTCAACTGGCTGAAGAGAGCATGCATTTGGGGACGGGGGTGCTCTTCTCAGCCCCCACTGTGTTGCCAAATCTCTCTGCACATAACCACACCGGCCTAGTTTTTCCCTATCAGCAAGGCGGTGGCAGGCATACAGTAGGCACCGGCTGTGTGCTGGCTGGGGTCTGGGCCAGACACTGGAGGCGTAAACAGTGTCTGTCCACTTGGGGCATCCAGAGGAGGGGGGCATGGCATGGGGTCTCGGGCTGGAATTAGGGTGCAGAGAGCCAGGCACACAAAGCTTTAAGTGCCTCAAGGGCTCAGAGTAAGGCAGATTCTTTCATTGTAATTTATTCTGATGGCGGCTCAATCATAAAGCAATATAGTGTTCTTCTAAAAAAGCAGATCGTGATGATCAAATGTAACATTTAAAATCGATACCGATGCCAACCTTGCACTTGGATGGCTTGCCTGCTCCCTTTACCCTTGCCCTGTTATCTCAGCTTGTCTTCTTCAATTGAAACACTCATTTAAAAAAAAAAAACATGACTTTTGAATGCTAATCTTGATTTTAAAAATATCGTCTTAAATGACATTTATCCTACAATTTGAGTTTGGGGCCCCGCTCTCTCAAGCTGTGAGCCCAGCCCTGGGTCAGAGAAAGCTGTTTGGAGAAGGCGCTTTCTGTATTGAGGCCTAAGACCACAGAAGCAGCAGCAGTAAAAGGCCTGGCAGCGAGATGGAGAGGCAGGGCTCCCTGGAGGGAAGAAGCCAGGCTAGGCCCCAGATGCAGGATTGTATGGTCTATAATATGCCAGGGACCAAAACTACAGAGTCATTATTGTCAAAACTAGATTTCACTTATGGAAGTACAGACTTGCACACTGACTCCAGCCAGTGGCCACAGAGAGCGTTTTATAAATTAACTCATGTCCCCCTTATAGTGTCTCTAATGGAAGATACTCTTTTCTCTGATTTTGAGGGGAAGAAACAGGCATATAAGACTGCACAAAGCCACAGGCCTCAGAAGTGGTAGATCTGAGACCCAGAGACAGTGGCCTGCCTCCAGGGTCTTCACTTCTTGAGCACCTGCCCTTTGCAAGTTCTTTAGGCACTTTCTGCAAGGTCGCAAGAGATGAGGCTGGGAACGGTTCTGATGGGCAGGGCCAGCCCATGAAAGGGCGTGTAGGATCTACGTGCCAGGCTGGACTTCAGATGGTCAGTAATGGGAGCTGATAACAGATCCTACTTTACCTGGCAGGAGGGTATCCTACACAGGGTCCAGGCAAAGAGGATGGAGCGAACCAGGAATATGTGAAGGGTCTGGAGTAGGAAGAAGCCATGCGCTGAACCATGGACAAGATTGGAGGAGTAAGGAAGGGGCCATGGTCTACCATACCTCCAGGTCTGGCCTGGCCACAAGGGTGTGACCCACTCAGATGAGAACGCAGGAGGCAGGAGACTGCATGAAGAGTCTCAGGGGTATGCTGAGTTTTAAAACAGCCACCAAGAAACAGTTAGCTCAGTCTCAAGTTTAGGTTGGAAGCACAAAATCTGAAGATGTAACTCACACAGGAGCCAGAAGCATGAGACCAACCAAGCCAGGTGAGAAGAGATGTCACCCCAGAATGGGACACGATGGACATGGTTTGGGGGCAGCTGTAGTGGAGTAGACTACAGCCCAAAGGTGAGTGTGGTCCACAGAGCTTGGAGGAGGATGAGCCAAGGAGATTAATAGACAGAGGACTAAAAGGAGACCACTGCTGATGCCATGAAGGACAGTATTGTGAGAGCCAGCGCCCAATGGGAAGGGAGGAAGGCCCATTGCCGATGCTGTGCAAACAGTGTCATGAAAGCCAGCACCCAATGGGAAATGAGAATGGCTCGCCGCTGACTTTGTGAGGAACAGTATCATGAGAGCCAGCACCCAGTGGGAGGGAAGATGGCACTACGGCAGGACCAGAGAACTTTCAAAGAAAGCATTTCTAGACAGAGAGGAAACAGAGGAAGGGTTAGGTCATAACTCTTAAGTAACCACCATTGGATGGCGGTTACAATAGTCTAGATATGGAATGAGTTTGGCCATAGTTACGCTTCTGGGAAGAACAAGAGGAAATGGGGATGCTGATGGAGGTGGAATGGGTCAGAGGCTATGGAGTCGTGACAAAGGGCATCTGGAGGCTCCAGAGGGAGAAGCAGCAGGGACCCTCTGTCTGCAGGCCAGCCAGCCTTAGTGACCAGGGCAGAGACACACCTTAGTGACAGATGTGAACAAGGACAGGGCGGCAGTGGGTTTTCAGGTAGACAGCAGGAGGTCAAAGTCTTTAGTAAGAGTGAGGCATTAGTCACAGGAAGCAAGAATGGATTCTGACAAGACATTTTGGAGCGGTCACTCTAGAGACCAGGAGACAGAAGCTCAGTGGACAGCCACACTCCTGTGGCCTTCTAAGGATGGGGCCCACTCTCTTGCATGGACAGCACCTGAAAGCACTGCTGCCTGCCTTGCTCACACAGACATGAAAGGCAATGGTGGAGCTGATTGTGAGTTGGATCTGAGGCTTCTGCTACCACTGTGGCTGAGTGGTAGCCGGGGTTAGCACTTTCCTCCGTCTTCTTGGGCTTTTCCATTTATGGTATTAAATTGGCATCTTCTTTTATGACAGGGGTAGTGGGTAAGGATAGAAAGGAGAGCAGGAGCTAAGGGGGAAGATGGCGAAGCCAAGGCAGAGATAGCC
Source organism: Acomys percivali (assembly GCA_907169655.1). Taxonomy (NCBI): domain Eukaryota; kingdom Metazoa; phylum Chordata; class Mammalia; order Rodentia; family Muridae; genus Acomys; species Acomys percivali. The sequence goes on along the minus strand of OU015754.1, from coordinate 61,679,823 downwards.
AGTGGGAGCAAGGGGACCAACAAGAGAAAGAGCCAAAGGGTAAAGGACCCCGGAGCAGCTTGCGTGACCGGCAAGGCCAGAGGACAAGGTCCACCTCTGGAAGGAAGTGAGATCGAGATCTGAGAGACAGAGAGACAGCAAGACTTGGAGTAAAGAGAGAGGGCGGTGGCGGTGCTGCTGAGGAAGCAGGGGCCTGGAGGCTGTGTGACTTTCAAGGAGCAAGCCACGTGGGAGGAGGGAGGGACGAGGAGCTCATGACCCTCCTCCAATGTGGTGCTCACCAAGTGTGAGGGAAGGAGCTGTTGGCCCAGAGGAGGTGGAAGACGGTGATGTCAGCGTCAAGGAAGACAGGTGCAAGGAAGCATTTGCAAAGAGGGCCAGGTGGAGAGGGGTGGGCTCACTGAAGTACTCAGATCTGGGGTGGAGCGATGAGGAATCAGACATGGAGGGGTTGATAACTGGGGAGAGCTAGTTCCAAGGAGGGGGAGGGAGCTGGAGGCTGGTTTCCATCCTGGGCCCTCTCCTCAAGCACCTCGCTCAACTGGGAACATAGAAACGGAGGCTCCGATTGCTGACAGAAGCTTCCCATGGCCTCTGTGCCTAAAGGAAAACTCCCCTCTGGCCAGATACCAACCATGGCTGATGTCAGCACCCAGAATTACAAATAGATAAATGCAATTTTGACCTGGAGAAAAAAAAATCAGTTTTGTAATTTTCCTATCATCTGGTTTAACCCAATTTCACTTTATAAGTATGTGCATCCCGCCACCCCCCCCCCCCCCCCCCCCAGCCCCGATCCTTTGGCCCACCAGGAGCAAGCCAGGAGGCCTCAGGTGTGGCATGTAAGGTGTCTCAGCATTCCGTGGGGACTGGCCTTGCCTCATTTGCTTTCCCCCTGCTGGGTTGTTTTATCCCTGTCATCTGTGTTAGATACTCAGGTTTCTCCTTGTCTTCTCCGGCTTTTCAATTTCTCATACTAAATTGGAATCCTCTTTTATGACAATGTCTGCACAGAAGGGCTCGTATCGTGTGTCTCTATATATTCTGAGCCCTTTGATGTGCTCCGAGAAGAAATACCCGGAGGGAAGCTGGGGTCAGGGTTGGGGTGCCCAGCCTGCACTGCTCTCTGCTACCCTTCCAGAGAGTGTTGTGATGTCTGCTTACCTCTTCACGGTGTCTCAACCCAAGCTAGAACCTCCTCTCGTGCTTTTCACACAAGACACTTTGTGCAGGCCACACTGAGATGTCACCCGCCCCCTTTCTCTGTCTGCATACTGTTCTTTTCCTTTGAGGTGCCAGGTACCCCTTGTAGGCACTCATCTACGCATTCAAGAAGTATTCTACTGGGGGATAAAATAGTGCGATGATAAAAAAAAAAAAAAAAAAAAAAAAAAAAAAGGTCAATATTACCCACCTGGCATCTACCATCTTGTCCACCTTGTTAGCTTAGTCCCCAGCTTGACAACTTTCTTTTTATCTTCCTGGTCTCCTTGCCTCTTGTCGCCCCACCCCTGGAGTTAAGTCCCGTGAAAGCCGACAAGCTTTGGCATCATGGACCTCTGTATACCTAGCACTCTGCCGGAAGTACAGAAGATGTTTGGTGAGATGCGCAAGATAGACCATATGTTTAATGCGTGGACGCTGCGCCAAATGCCAGGTGTGATAGGCACTGAGGATCTGGAGCTGCCTGACCTCTGACCCCCTGTGCTAGGAGTACTCACAGCCAGATATGTGTGGGGAGGCTTCCTGTAGACTCTGCCCTCCCCTCTTGCTCCAACAGGACCCCTCTCTCAGCTGCTCTTCTAAGCAGCCTGACATCCTGTTTCCCTAATTCTTCTCTGTCTCAATTCAGGCCTCATAACCTCCCAGTCTGGATGGCAGTAGCTGGCTGGTGGCTCTCTGCCTCTCTTCTCTATGCTATATTCTTTGATGTGGTATAAGATCATTGGAAACTTATTCTTAGGTCATAGGGTCTCCTGCTCAGTTTTCCCACAGCTACCTAAAGTCTTCAAGCTAAGCCCCAGCCCCTACTTCTGCATACGTGGGGCTCTTGTCTCCTCGCTACCCTGAGGTCTTATCTTTGGCCAGCACCCACCTTGGAATTTGCATGTAGGGAATCAGCGTGATTTGTGGGGAGGTGACATAGTCTCATGATGGCTGTGGGGCCACAGCATCTTGGACCTGAATCCTGTTTTTTTATACTATGTAGTAGGCCTGGATCACATTGTTATTTTTTTTTTTTAAAAAAAGAATCAGTGTGTTTGTGTGGGACTATGCATGCCATGGCACATGCGTGGAAGTCACAGGACAAGCTCGGGTGGTGGTCCTGTCTTTTCACCTTGTTTGAAACAGTCTCTTTGTCCGCTTCACACATCAGGCTCGTGGGCCTGTGGACTTCTTAAAAAAAAATTTTTTTTGTTTATGCCTCCCATCTTGGCACAGAAATGCTTGGATCATAGGCATGTGCTACTGTGTCTAGCTTTGCGTGGGTTACGGGGATTTGAACTCAGGTCACAATGCTTGCAAGACAAGCGCTTTATCCACCGAACCATCTAACTTTCCCCACGCTGCCAATTCTATCAGACCTTTAGTTTTTTGTTTTGCATAACATGGAGCTTGTAATAACAGCTCTAATGACCAGGGTCACTGTGAGGGCTAAACAAGCTTATGTGCGTATGAGTTGATGGCCAAGATGCCTGGAACGTGGCTCAGATCCAGCAACGAGGTGGCACTTCCTCATTGTTATCATGGTCTCTGTTGATGGCGAGCCCTGCCAGCTCGCCCACGCAGGAACTGGGCACCTGCTGTCTGTTCTTTCTAAAACGAACACCCGCGGCTTGCCATCCCAGACAGAACCATCTTCCAGTGTCAGCCCAAGTACATCCAATCTGGGCCTGCTTAGACTCATCTGGCCAACTCAGGAGCTCCTTTTGTGCCCTGCTGCTCCAGTGACCCACACTTCCGGTGTCATATTTGGCTCCGGTCGTTATTTAATGTCTCGGAGATCCAGGCAGCATCTCTGAAATGCAGGCATCCTGCTTCTGATGGGGCCAGGGCCCAGAGGGGCATCACTAAGTGATGGAAAGAGGAGCTTGGGGGATACCAGGTAACATGTAAGGGTGCCTGCCCCGAGAATAGCAGGTGAGAAGCTGCTGGTCACACACCTAACGTCTGGTGACATCAGGACCAATGAGGCCCTAAAGGGAGTGGAGTTGATCCTACTGGGCCATTACCCATGGCTTCTTTGTAAGCCTGGGCCGATGCTGCCTCTTTCAGGAAATACTCCAGTGCCCATCTCCAGTTACGTGCCAGAGGAGGAGACATGAGCCTTGCCCTCAGAGGCAGTCTTGGCATCTTCTCTCTACTCGCTCCCAAACACGATTCTGGCAGAGATTTAAAATTTAAAAGTGCTGTGTGTGTGTGTGTGTGTGTGTGTGTGTGTGTGTGTGTGTAAAATGCATGAATGTGCATCTTCATGTGTGTGCATGTGGGTATGCATGTATGTGGTCCTGTGCATGCCCTTGTGTGCAGGTGTGCATGTGTGAGCACTTGTGTGTAGGCCAGAGTTTGATATCAGGTGTCTTCTGCAACTATTAACCAACATATTTTCTGAGACAAGGTCTCTCACTCAACCTGAAGCTTGCTGGTTCAACAAGGCTAGCTGGTGGGCAGGGACCCACCTGTCTCTGCCTCCTCAGTGTTAGGAGAATAGACGTGCATCTATACTGCTGTGCCCACCTTTTATGTCCTGGATATCCTAGCTCAGCTCCTCATTACTGGATGGCAGCACCTGTCTAGCGAGCCATGCCCTCAGCCTCCCAGCCTTCCAACAAGCCATCTTTCCTAACCTATATATTCCTTCTCTCAGGCAACTGACACCCCCTCTTCTGAGTCCTTTAAGGTAGTCTCAGCCTCTGACATTGGGGGTCCCCTAAGAACTTCTCCTCACTTCCCCAGTGCCCTCAAGCAGGGTCGGAGGCCACGTCTTTTGATTTCCTCATCTCCTAGCACTGACTCCATGCTTGTGAAATCAGACTACAAACTGGGTGATGGCAGAGATAGCACTCTTGCCACAGCCCCTCCAGTGTCCCGAATAGTGTCTCTAACACATCATAAGGTCTTAGAGACATGAGTCACAGATTATCTCATTTCTGTCACAATTCCCTAGACTGTTGGGCATCCTTCCAGGATGATCCTCGCCTCTCTGCACCTCCATCTCCCCAGGAGAGGGGGTCCCATACATCCTCCTTCCCTGGGTCAGCCTCTCAGATTGAGCGTCAGGCTGCCAGATCCCAGGCTGCAGTGAGGATGCAAAGAGACATCCAGACTGATGGGAGAACTTGTTAGCGAGTTGTGTGTAATTTTATAATGTTTCTGGTAAGTGCTAATTGCCTGTTCCTTAAATATTTCTGGTTCTACTGGGAAGCAAAGCAATCGCAACTGTGAATGCGTTTCCCACAGCTGGCGCCCCCATGGAGGGAAACCATGTTTTAAGGCTCAGAGGGCTCCCGTATTGACAGATCCCGAGCCCTCCTCCCAAACTCAAGCTGGAACGATTACAAGCAGAGCAGGAAGAGTTTCTAGGAGAAAATGTCCCAGTTTTCCTAGTAGGGCTTAAGCTTAATGATGGAAGAGAAATTTCTTCTTCTCGTGTTGTGTGTGCATGTGTTGGACATGCATGTGTGCGAGTGTGGAGGGCGGAAGTCAGTCTCTAGAGTTGCTTCGTCTTGCTTTTTTTTTTTTTTTTTTTAAGATTTATTTATTTATTATGTATACAGCATTCTGCCTGCAGGCTAATAGAGAGTACCAGATTTCATTATAGATGGTTGTGAGCCACCATGTGGTTGCTGGGAATTGAACTCATGACCTTTGGAAGAGCAGTCAGTGCGCTTAACCTCTGAGCCATCTCTCCAGCCTTTGTTTTGCTTTTTGAGGTGGGGTCTTTTCCCTTTTGCTTGGGCTGTGTTGATTGTGCTAGGCTGCCTGATCAGCAAGTCCTGGGGAAACACCCATTTCTTCCTTCCAGCTTTGGTATTACAACTGGGCACCACCATGCCTGGCTCTTTCATGTGGGTTTCTGAGGACCAAATTTAGGTCCTCATGCTTGTCTAGAAAATACGTTACTGCCTCAGCTGTCTCTCTGGGCCTGGCTTAGGGAGGAACTCTTAATGCGGGGAGGCTACAGAACTGCCTGCCTGCCCCAGAGTAGCAATGCTGCCCTCAGGGATGGGCCAAAGGGGCCAGCTATGTCCTGAAGGAGCAGTAGAAATGATGGATGTAGTCCCTGTATTCAGATGCCTGCTGACATCCCTTCAGGGCATCCACATCAGGCTAGCCTCCCCGTGCCTTGGCCAGGTTATCTGTGCAGCGTGGGATTTCCCTGAAGCTGGAGGCAGTGGAAGGCCAATATGGGCGCATATTAATAAACAAGGATGCTTTGAGCAGTGATGCAGGGTGGAATAGTCACGGGCCTCGTGAGGAAGGAGGAGAGAACAGGCTTTCAATCCAATGACTCCTGAACGCCAGGTCCCATGCTGGATGCTTCGGTGTACCAAATCTTTGAGAGCCCTAGTGATCCAACTAGTGACCTGTGTCTTCATGGGCAAGGAAAGTCAGGTTGACCAAGAAGAGACTGGATCCTGGTGCCTGGATCTCATTGCACACTGGGATTGTCCAACCCCTAAAGTCCAAGGGACAATGAAGACTGCATAACTCTTGGCATCTGAGCAGCATGTGGTAACAGGGAGAAAGAGGGAGTCAGGACATTCCGAGGAAGCTCTCTGAATGTGGTGGGGTAAATGCGTCAGGACTGAATTCTCCAAAGCTTTTCTGAGCACATGCTATAGATGGGGTGAGGGAGCGGGGTGGGTGTAAAAGGGCTGCGGTCTCTGCCTTGCATCCCAGGAGCCAGAATGTGGTTCAGGGATGCTATGTGGAAGAACCTGGCATGCCATGTGGAAGGCTTGGCACTTCCTACTGAAGTCAATGAGAAGTGGAGAAGCTGTCACTCAAGTCTTTTTTTTTTTTCCCCTCCCTCAAGTAGAAGAACACTATGCCAGACTTGGAGTCTGGAAGATCACTGTGTGCCATGTGGCAGATGGGGAGGGAAGGGTGCTGGGTGGGAGGCCTGTGCTGTCAGCAATAACAGCAACAGAGGATTGTGGGGGTCTGGACCGCAGTGATCAGGGTGGGATGCTGACATGGGAAGGGAGAGGTGTAGGGATCTGGGAACTGAGTAACTGTAGGGAAGCGAGGAGGCTGAGATGAGGTCTGGTGATGGATGGGTGTGCTGCTCACCATCCCTGGGGCATAGGTGAGGTACCAGGGTGGTGGGAGAAAGGCTGGAGATGGGGGGAGGGAGCCTATTTTGGGGTGATAATATGAACCGGGCATTTATGCTTTCCGATTTGTGTACGGATGCTTTCAGAGTCCAGTGTGACAGTTATTAAAGTTGGGTCTCTGTGGAAGTTATTAAAGCTGAATGAGGTGAAAAGAGGGGGCTGGCCTGATAAGACGTAAGAGAGCTCATATTTTCTCCAAGGAAAGGCTGTGTGAGGGCATGGGGAGAAGGTGGCTGTCTGTGAGTCAGGAAGAAAGCGCTCTCTAGACACTAAGTTGTCTAAAGCCTTGGCCATCTGGCCATCCACTTCTAGCCCCAGAGCTATGAGAAAGCAAATACACCTGGCAGTCTGTGGTTCATTGTTGTGGGGTCCTTGGCTGACTAATGTGAGTGGGTTGGTTTGAAGTATCAGGGTGGGGGACGCCACCAACAAGAGTAATAATAGCGCTGAGGGAGGGAACAGATGGGGAGTTTGTAGGGTTTAGTTTCAATAAAGATGGGGAGTCAGTGTGGCCAACCGCTAGGACAGAGCCTAAGATGTAGCAGTGGGGTACTGGGGGGGGCATGCAACCAGTGGGAAGGGACAACCAAATGTTTTGGAGGACCAGGACTTGGCAGTGGAATCACACCGGGGGACTCAGGCCACCTTCGTTTGATATCAGCGGAGGTTTAAGGCTGACGGGTCAAATATGACATCCGTGTAGTAGAGAGAAGACAGGCAGAAACGTGGGTCCTATTGACTGAACCATTCCCAGGTTCTTTCCGCTGGACCAAGTTCAAAGGCTTCATGATTCCCCCATGACATCCTGTGAGTGGGCTTCTGCCCCTCTGTGCCCCTCTTATGCAGATTAAGTATGGAATGTCCCTTTAAGGGCTCCTGTAGTGAAAGTTCGGTCCCCAGCCTCTATTTTGGAAGGTACTGGAAACCTTGGGAGGTGTTTCTTGGTGAAGGAAGTAGGTCAGTGGGTGTGGGCTCGTGAGGACATCTTACTCCTGTTCTGTCCCAGTCTCCATGCTTTCTGTCCACTGTGAAGTGAACAGTTTTGTCACCCCCTCCCCTTCCCACAGGGTTCTGCTTTCCTCAGGTTTAGAATCAATGGAGCCTGGGACACTGAATGCTCTGAAACTATCCTTCATCTTGCAAGTTGTATATGCCAGGTGTTCTGACAGGACAGTGAGAGCTCTGATTAGCTCCCCTCACAAGCCACCTCCCATACTGAACACAGTGACCCTTTTCTTGTTTTCCATCCAGCCTGGAGAGTAAGAGGATGTGGAATGAGGTGAGTCCTTAAAACCAAGCTCCGTGAGCAAACCTGGGCCATAGAAGACAGATCCAGGTCTGGCCCAGAGGACCAGAACCTGAGCAATAGGGGTAGAGAGGGAACACTGGTGAATTTTCCGAGATAGCATTTCACCCTCATAACAGCTCTGAGGCCAGCATCAGTATCTGCCCTGTAAGTGGGAAGACTGAGGCTCTTAGAGACCACATGGTGTTCTCAGGGTCATGGTTCAGGAACCATGCTGAGATTTACCAGGTCTGATCCAATTCCAGAGTCTTTTGATCATTCCCAGGCCCTGCCGTCCACAATCTGACACAGCCGGGAATGTTGGAGAGGCCCCTCGACACACAGACTGTCCTGCAGAATCACTCATGGGTCCAGGAAGTCCTGATGGTATGAGTCTGTGACAGACATCCACACAGGTGTGCTTAGACCATGGCCAGGAAGGAGGCTCACCACTATGGTTGAAGCACCCAGCATTAAACTGGCTGCAGACCAGGGTGTTTAATCAATTCTGGATGACTGAAACAGAAACCGGAACTGACTAACACACCTCTGCCCTTCCCCTTCCCCCCACCTCCCACCCCCACCCCAGTGACCTGGACTCCAGGCTTTTGATATATGGTGTCCCTGATTGGGTTAAAGTTTTGGCTTCTATAAAGATTTTATAAGGGATTAAAATTCAGTAGCTTTGGGAAGCTGTCGGTATAGGAGGAAAACCACATGCTTTGAAGCTAGAAAGATATGGGCTCAAATCCCAGCTCTGCCACTTCTGTGTGACTCCAGGCAGGTTACTTTACACCTCTGTGCCTCTCAGGGGTTGGGTGAGATGAAGTGATTTTTTTCCTGGTATTTAGTTATGAATCTTTTCTTAAGTGTAATGCTAGTTATCAAGAGTAGAAGAGAAAGGGGAAAGAAATGAAACAGCAACAAAAGCAGAAGAAGAAGAAGAATTAGAAGAAGAAGAAGAAGAAGAAGAAGAAGAAGAAGAAGAAGAAGAAGAAGAAGAAGAAGAAGAAGAAGAAGAAAGATAAACAGGTCTGTGCTATTTCCCTACCCCACTCTGATGGTCCCTGGGGCTGCACCAAGTCTGTCCATGACAACACTAGACCCTTCTGAGATGATGAACTTAAGGCTGTTGGCACACAGTAGGGTTCTTAGCAGTGCCATGCCCCTTTCTATTTCTGTAAATACCTCAGACTGATCTGATCTCTTCTTCCTGTGTGACTGACCTTCAAATATTTGAACACAGCTCTCAAGTCTCCTGAGTCCACCTCCCCCGCCGCCATATAAACATTAGAGGGTCACAAACATTTCTTGTGGGAATTGGCTTAAATCCCTCCAAAGCTGGGGCCCTTCATCGCTAAGCTCTTCTCTCCAATGGCTGATCAGGCCAGAAGAAGGCATGAGAAGTGCCCGGGTTCCAACCTAACAGCCAAGTTTATATTCATTATTATTTCACTGACTACTTTAGCCAGTAGGTGCTCCTGCTCTAGACTGTTCTGTCTGCCGACTAGTGTTCTCTTAGGCTCAAGGTATTTGTGCCGTATCCAAGCCTCAGGCCAAACATGAACTGGTTAAGGACTCGCAGATATCAGGGGTCATTTCCTCCCAATGGATGGGGACATTCACTGATGAACATTCACAGGAATTTAGAACCAGGGGACACTGCGGAAGTGCGTCTAAATCCATTCCCGTTTTCACAGTAGGGAGTGACAGAGCTGGGCCCTGGATCAGGATCTCCTGGCTTCCTGCCTGGGGCTTTTTATATCACATAGCTACTGGGGTGTTCTGAATGGCCCCAGGGCGTAACATCCTGTGCGCTCCTTCGGGTATTCCTAGCTGCTCTGATTCCTGCCATCCTTCCATCTTCCCAATACTGAGGGTGGAATCCAGGGCCTATCACGTGCTGAGTAGATACTCTACCATATCGCTGTAATGATATGTGTACAAATGGGTGGCCGGTTCACACAGAGACCAGAAGAGGGTGCCAGACCCCGCCCAGAACTGGAGTCAAAGGAAGGTTATGAGCCTCCACATGGATGCTGGGAATGGGGCCCTTGAAGTATCATCTAAGGGCAGTAAGCACTCTGAACTGCTAAGAGATCTCTCCAGCCCAACCTTTCAGGTTTTAGTTTTGAAACGGCATCTCAA
>OU015754.1:61656527-61668046 GCA_907169655.1 Acomys percivali | reverse complement strand
TGTGTGTGTGTGTGTGTGTGTGTGTGTGTGTGTGTGTGTGTGTGTGTATGTCCCTTCCTCCACGTACTTCCCATGCCATCCTGAAGAGCATGACTATTTCTCCATAGGCTACATGGTCCCTGGGGCCCCCGGATGTTTCTGATGATGCTTGAGGCACATCTGGCCAGTTCTGGCAGGTGTCAAGGAGCCACCAGGCACAGCTGGCCGACCACAGGATGACTGGAACTCGTTCTTCACGCTTTCCTGGACAAATCCCCTCGGGCTTGGTGACAGTATTAGGTCACACGTGGAATCGCTCCGGCCCCAGGGGACTGAAGGAAACTCCCAAGTATTTTTTCTCTCTTCTCTACCAACTGTTTTCCATACCCTCTGTTGGTTTATTTGCCGACTAAATGAATGTTCTTAGAAGGAGATTTCAACAAGAGCCCTCTTTCTCTATTAGCTTGCCTTAGTCCCATCTTCCTCAAATATTTACCAAGCAGCTGCCATATACCAGGCCAGGGTGGGTTCTTCCATTGACACAGCACTGGCCCAGTTATACATGGGTGTCATTTGAATACTATACTGTGTCTGCCTTGCTTGAGATAGGGGCTCCAAGAAGTACACCAATACTCCAGGGACAGGGACAAAGGTGACGTGGGGTGGGCATAGAGTGAGAGGACACTGTGGAGAGGGGAAGGGGTGCTACTCATGACTAAGGCCTCTAAGGTGATTCTGAAGACTTTGTGGGACCCACATAAGACCTTAACTGTGGCTGAAGGAGACAGGGGATGCTCAGAAAGGAAATCCAGTGCACAGACTCCGAGTAATGCCAGAGATGGAACACTACAGAACAAACGCCAGACAACAGGTCTGTAGACAGCAGGGGTGCCAGCTGCCTCACTCTGAAGGCTGTCTGGATGGACCTGCAGAGCACTGAGGTGACTCCAGAAGGTTTAGAACTGCAGAGTTTGCCTGGAGCTTAATTCAAAGTCCCTACCCACCCATGTGGCCTTTCTCTGGAGGGAGGTGACATCAGTCTGGCTGCTGGGGTGGAACTGACTGGCAGCTGTGAGCGGGGTAGTGAGGAGGGTTGCGGCCTTTGGCAGAGAGGAGAGGCCAGGCCCTGCTGACATTTGGGTATGTGTGACTGGGCGAATGTGGGGGATGGCATGGGGTGGAAAGAAAGAAATCCTGGATGGATGACATGTTTTTGGCTTGGGTATCTGGGCAGTGGGTGGGGCCAGCTGTAGCTACCTAGAACCAATGGTCTATTTTTGTCTCTTCCATCCTAATGCTATCTGCCAGGCAAGCAGAAGCTGCCCTTTTGCCGTTGACACTACAAGGCAAGGAGGACAGACCCCCTGTGGTTAGTCTGCCCTGACTGTGATGAATGGCTTCTTTGGGGTTCTCTGTTCAAATCAGCCAGCCCAGCACCAAGGCCTAGAGGTCAAAGGAGTCTTATGGCTATTACCTCACTTATCACAGCGGCAAACTAATGCTGCCCACACTGGGGAGCCACACCTCCTCGCAGAGAGAGCCCTCAGCTTGGGCATGACATTCACAAAGGGGAGCAGCTCTGGGAAGAACATTCCGGAGCTTCTCTGTCAGTCTCCACATAGATAAGGGAGGGAACCGTGGATGGGAGAAAGCCCAGGGCTTCCTGGAGGAAATGAAGCCCGGTTGGCATTTGCAGACTGAACAGTTTAGAGTTCAGATGTTGATATGGATGCTAAGACAATCATCATAGTGGAGGGAGAGTGGAAGTGTGGAAACAGAATGGCTTGTTCAGAGACGTGTGTGTGTGTGTGAGTGTGTGTGTCTGTCTATCTGTGTGTACATGAATAGTATGTGTGTGTATCTCTCTCTCTCTCTCTGTGTGTGTGTGTGTGTGTGTCTGCTGTCTGTCTGTCTGTGTGTACATGAATAGTGTATCTATGAGTATGTGTGTGTCTGTCTATCTCTGTGTACATCAATAGTCTCTCTCTCTCTCTCTCTCTCTCTCTCTGTGTGTGTGTGTGTATGTGGTGTGCTTGTTGAAGACAGAGGACAACCTCGGATGTTTCTCTGGTAACGCCGACCCCCTCTACCATCGTTGTCTAAAGACAAGGTCTCTCATTGACCTGAAACTCACCAATGAGGCTATTCTGGCTGGCCAGCAAGCCCCAGGGAACCTTGGGATCACACGTGTGCACCAGGTTGACAGGCTTTGGATTAAATTCCTGTCCTTGTAACCAACTGGGCTATCTCCCGAACTCCTGTCCAGAGATGTCTAGTAAGTCCAGTTATTTAAGTAAGTGGGAATCGGAGGGTGGTGATGTGACAGCAGTAGGAGGAGGCACGCTAAGAAAGGCTGTCATCTGCCTGTATCCTAAAGAACCAATGAGAGTGTTGCAAGCCAGGGATTGATGTGAGGAAGTCTGCTACATAAGCAACTCAAGAGACAACCTCACTTCATCAAGAACCCATCGAGGGAGGAGATGCTAGTGAGATGGGATAGAATAGAATGGTCCATAGTGCATGCATGCATGCGTGTGCGTGTGTGTGCACACGCACGCATGTGTACATACATGTGTATGACATTCCTTCCTGGCTTTTACTCCTGAATGCTCTCTGTTAGCTAGCGGCATGATCAAATGACCCCTTGTTCAGTCTGGATCCTCCTCATGTCTTGTCCTGCACAGCCCTGCTATGGAAAGTGATTCTGAGAGTGTTACATCCTAGACTACCTATGGAGAGCCCTTCCACATTTGATCCTTCACAAGGTTGGTACTGCCACCTGAGCTCTGGGGTGTCCTCATCATGGTCACCTTTGGAATGTAAACCATCCTTCACAGGCTCATATTGGAACACTTGGTCAATGGCTGGTAGCACTGTTTTGGGAGGAGGATGTGGAACCTGACTGAAGTAGGTCACTGGGGGGGGGGGGCGGGACTTGAGGTGCACAGTCTGGCCTTGCTTCCGGTTTCAACTGTGCTCTCAGTCTTTTGAGGTACAAGAAGGCCAAACGCCTGGCTCCTCCAAATGCTACCACACTTTCCCACAATACTGTGCTGCCCGATCTCAAACTAAGACCTGAGAGAGACTGTCTCTGCTCTGTCATCGTGATGAAAGAAGGAGCTAAGACTGGTCATCATCAGGATGTGTTCACACCTTCCACTCTCCCTACTGCACCCCTGGCAACTGTCTCTGCCCCAGGGCTCACCGCCTCTGTCCATACTCCAGGCATATGTGGAAGCTGAGAAAATATCCAGTAGTGTGGTGCTTTCCCAACATGGCTGGACTGCCAGACTGTGGAATCCCTCAAGGTATTAGAACAGAGGTTGGCCAGCCTTTTTGGTAAAGGGTCACATCATAAATACCATTGAGGACCACATACTCTCCTTCATGCTGCCCTATCCTGTGTAGCATGGACACAGTAGGTGCTTCAGTGGACATGGCTGTCTCCCGGTTGAATGTTATAAAGCAAGCAATGAGCTTGATGGCCCCTAGGTCCTAGTCTGCTGAGCCCTGGCCTTCTAAATTTCCTGAGACGTCTATGCATGGCCTTTAATCATCTTATAAGATTTCTCCACCACAATAGCTAATGTCTACCATGAGGTTAACCATGTTCTAAGCATATTATTCAGTTCTGTGAGTGTGAAAATCATGAGAGCTCTTATTTCATAGAGAGGAAGGTCCAGTCAGAGAGAGATGATGTGGCTTGCCTAGGCTCACGTGACCTGATGGCAGAGTGCTACTGCCAGACAGACTTCTTATCACTGTGCTCTACCACCTTGGGGCGCCCCAGCAGGTTGTCAGGTGCATAAGGCAGGGACGGTTACCTACCCTCTTAAGCTGCTCCAGGCTCTCAGCTGGGTCCCAGCAGGTGCTTGGCAAATGCTTGCTACACAGAAAGCACCCCCAGGTAGATGATGTGCCCTGCAGGAGGATCGGCCACTCTCTGCAGTGACTACAGCTCTGGCTAAATATGGTCATTGTATCAATGCCTTCTAGTCAGACCTGGGGCAAGGGACACTACTTACCAAGCCATCTCCACAGAGGGAGTGCCTGATTACCAGACCCATAATGGGAAAATATTGCTTTAAAGGGCAGAACCTTGAGTCATAAAATGATTCCCATCACTGGTTCCCGCTGCCGTTGGACGTGAACCACACCATGAAGTACTGACCAGGATGCAGGGGCTAATTACATCAAGAGGCAGGTTCAGCACACAGCGACTTGCCTTCCAGCAGGCCCCAGCACACCGGGTATCCATGCTTTCCTTTGTTCTTTTCTCCTCTGGTTTTGGCCTTTGTTTAAATGCAGGATCCTATAATGACTCATTAACTAACCTGCAGATCACGCAAGCTCACAAGACCCCTTTGTGAGGCAGGAGAACCTTCAGTGGGAGAAACTGGCATAATCAAGAGCCACATTTGTATACAGCTCAGACATCCAATTTAAGCCCATTAGATAAATGGATAAACAGACGCATCTTCTGGGGCGTGATTACTTAGTGCCTGCCATGTGCCATGCATGGCACTAGCTGCTTCTCATTAAGTCATCGCACCACAACTTAGCATAGCATCCAAACGCCAGGATGCACGCAGACCACTGCCGCTGGGGAGCTACACGAGAGAATAGGGTGGGTCGAGGACCCGATCCGTGTAGGGAGGAGAGGGTGCACAGGGCCTGGCAGTGCAGGGGGAGGGCATAGGCTCTGTTAGCAAATACTGTGAGGGGTTCCAAGTAAGGGAGAGAGCAGAAAGGTCAACGGAGGCAGGGGTGGGTGAGGCTAGAATAACCTACATGCATGAGGCTTCTGCTGGGTAGTGCACTGAGGCTGGGGCTGTTTGGACTGATCTCGTGGTCACGTAGATGGGCAGCTATGACTCAGCATGAAGTGGGGACAAGAAGCAAAAGAGACCTAGTGCAGAAACTGGCATGGGGACGCAGGCTGGGGGGGAGGGGCTGTTGAAGCAAGGGCCTCTGATAGTGGCAAAGAGAGAGTGCACCGGAGCAGGGCAGCCTCTCCTGAGAATGGTGTTCCAATGTTCTTGAGCAGGAGAAACCCAGACCTGGACAAGCTCAACCCAGACCTGGAAAAGCATCTCTTCATCAAGCAGTTATGCCCATGGTGGGAGAAACAGGCACCGGCAGCCTCACAAGTCTTGCTTTCAGGGAGACTAGGGAGCCAGCGGTAGGGGCTGGGACTGTGCACACAACTCTGTGCTGATGAGAAAGCAGAGGAAGGAGTGGGGGATGCTCGCAGGATGTAGGCTTTGCAGAGAAGGGCTTGGTGTCTCCTTAGCCTGGAGGATGAGAGAAGGCACAGGGACACACCTCTGATGTGATCTGATGAGATCTTCCACAAGGCCAGGCATGTCTTTTAACCACAGTTAAAAGTGTCTGCCATTGGGGCTGCGGGAGTGGGCAGTGGGAGTAACCCCGCCCCCCAAGCATAGCCAGGAGGAGACAGTTGTTTATTGCAGCCTGGCTGGTGGGGTCACTGGAGTGCCCCTTAACATCTTAACATAGAGTCTCCAAGTGTTCACAGAGCTGCCTGAGGTGTTTTTTGTAGGGAATGGTCTTGGGACTCTGAGCCCTACTAGGTATTTCTCCTTCTTCTTCTCCTCCTCCTCCTCCTCCTCCTCCTCCTCCTCCTTCTTCTTCAGATTTATTTATTTATTATGCATACAATGTTCTGTCTGCTTGTACCCCTGCAGATCACATTATAGATGGTTGTGAGCCACCATGTGGTTGCTGGGAATTGAACTCAGGACCTCTGGAAGAGCAGCCAGTGCTCTCAACTGCTGAGCCATCTCTCCAGCACCCCCCCAACTAGGTATTTCTTATGCTGAGCCAATTCAGGGAATACCCTGGTAAGCAGATGTTATATTAGCATTAAGATGAATATTGTGGTCCAAATGCCTAAAGTGGTCCTGCCATTGCCCAAGGACACCACACATCTGTCTCCCCTTCCCTGTATCTACCAAGCTCCTGGGATGCTAGGTAGTGGGATTACTTATGTATAGTTTATTGGGAAGGGATGGATGCCCTGCCTGCCTCCCATTCAGGACTAGGCTCTTGTCTCCATAGTGCAGTCTGTGAAGCCTCCAGGTTCTTGGTTTCTGTGATCATACTAAAGCAGGCTCATGGCCATCCACAGACCATAACAACTCCTCTCTGCAGGCCTGGAACATTCCTGACCCTTCCTGAGCACAGCTAGTAGGAGCTATGGAGAGGCTGCAAGTCCAAGAAGGGCCCTCATGCCCACAGGGGCACAGCTGCCTGGGAAGCGTAATTGCTCTTCCAAGGAGTCAGCTGAGTGACTCATGCCCTGGTCCTCATGCCTCAGGCCCACCTGTCACCATGCCTGGTCTTTGCAAAGGGAGCCACGGTCCTCTACCCAGCTCTGTATTGCCTGGACAGAAATACTCAGGTCCCAAGCCCTGTCTCTGTCCACCTCTCCACTCTGAGAGTCCCTGCTTGCTCAGCCCTGGCCTGCTCATGGACTCCAGGTCAAAATATCCGCCCCCCTCCCCCATCCATCCTTCCTTCCTCCAAGTCTATTCTTTACAAGTCAAGGTATCTTTGTTCTCAACCTCCAATGCCTCGCCTCCACCCACCTAGCCCCCAGCTTTGCTGTCTGGTCCACACGCAGGCTCCCCTCTGTCACCACTGCCACTGCCATAAATGTCCTAACTGGGGAAGTCCTGCTTATCCATCTCAGTCTCCTCCTACCTCCCCAGGGCCCTATGACTCTTTCACCCATTAGGATGGCTTCCAGGTCCACTCAGTCTCTCAGTTCACTTCACAATCAAGCTCCTTCCGTAGGCTTCTATTCCTACCCATGTGTCATCTGCCCCCTCTCTCTTTCTTGAACCCAGATTTATGCACCACAGAGTATCCATGGACTTCACAGTCTGTGTCTCTCTTTTGCCCTGCAAAAAGGATGATCATCCTTTTGTATTTTCTCTGTGTGTGTATGTGTACAAAGGCATGCAGATATATGAATGCAAGGGTGCTCACAAGTGTGTGCGCGCATGGGTGAGGGTGTGTGTGTGTGTGTATGTGTGTGCATGTTCACAAGCACACATAGTGACAAGAGGACAGCCTCAAGTAATCCTCTAGAGCTATCTACCTTTCTTTCTTTCTTTCTTTCAGATTTATTTATTATTATATAACCAGTACTCTGCCTGCAAATACACCTATATGCCAGAAGAGGGCATCAGATCACATTACAGATGGTTGTGAACCACCATGTGGTTGCTGGGAATTGAACTCAGGACCTCTGGAAGAGCAGGTGGCACTCTTAATCACTGAGCCATCTCTCCAGCTCCCCCCTTTTTTTTCTTGTAAAAGAGTCTCTTACTTGGACCTGGGGCTCTCTAGTTAGTCCAGGCTGGCTCGTCAGCAAGCCCCAGGGCTGCGGTTATGGAAATAAACACACACCACTATGCTTGGCCTTTTAAAAATGGGTTTTGGAGATGGAACACAGGTTTTTGTACATGCAAGGCAGGCGCTCTACCAAGCCAAATCATCTTCTTAGCCATTATATTTTCTTCTAAGTTTCCTCGTTAGCCTAAGCTTGCACCAAACAGTCATTCATTTTGTTCCTCTCCACTGCCGCCCCGGAATCTTGTCAAATATCCCTGACTCCGAAGCTGTTCTGACTTGGCCTACCCTGCTTACCCTACAGCACCAATCCCAGTTGCTCCCATGTGTACCTTTCCAGTCAGTAGCAGACAGTCCCACAACTACAACTGCAAGGACACTGGTCAAAGCTGTTCTGCCACTTACTGGCCATGTGCGCTAGCCTTTTCCAACCTTTAACCTAGTTATACCCCAGTTTCCTCACCCATCTGGTAGGTCTGTTCAAACCTAATTCATTATGCAATTAAGAAAATGCAATGGATCGTTTATAGAGTGGGATTTGTTTTCTCAGTGACCGGCCCAGGATAGACTAATGGTGGCCCTAATGCATTGAGTTTCACATTCCTTTGCTTCAAGATAAAACCTAAACCTTGGGCTGAGCTCCTGGGTGCCTCCTGAGGTGGACCCTGTTAGCCTTTCCTTCGGTGCCTGATCCAGGCTTGGGGAGTTACTTGCATTCTCAGACGCTGTTCCAAGCCTCAGTGCCTTTGTGCAGGCTCACTCTGAGCTCCTTCCTACATACTGACCCTTAAGATCTTGCTCAACTTCCTCCATTGTGAAAATATCCCTGACATTCCAGTTAGTGACTTCTTTCCCCGCTTTCCCTAGTACCCTGGCCACCCTTCCAGCCACACATGCCTGTATTCCGGTTTTTCCGCATCCTCGGCAGTAGAAGACGTCCAATGGCCAAACAGATGGCTATCTCTTAAAACATACTGCTGAGCTTTTCTACTGAAGGGGATAGCCTGGGGTGGCTCCCCCAGGGACCATTTCCCAGAACAGGTTAGACAGTATGCACAGTCCCTTTTGTCAACAGGAGGCCACCTCACTTCCTCACCTTCAGCTTTGAGACTCCAGCTTATGCTCTCTTTGTTGCAGGGCATGCTCATGCTGTCTGGCTCCCCTCCCACCTGGCATCAGGACTCTGGGGACCTTTGAGACCTATAGAGAAGGGGCCAGCTTCCAGAGAGAGCTTATCCTTCCTCTCAGCTCTTCTGTTTTTCCTTAGCCACAGCTGGAATCTTATCCAAGATCCGCAGGGATGCTAAAGGCAACTTCTTGCTTTGAAAGGTCTTCTCTTCAGAGGGCCTGGCTCCAGGAGCCCAGATTGAAGCAAGCTCTTCTTTGACACGTGGTGGTGGAGGGGCCACTATGGAATCACTAACCTCCACATAGTGGTGAGGCTTGGCTTAATGAGAGAGACACAAGCTATTCTTCAGTGAATTCACAAACGTCATTCAGATGTCCTTCTACCCCAACCTTCAAGTTCAAAACGGAACCAAGGGACTGTCTGATCATTGAGGAAGAACCTTCTGGGTAGCCTTTTCATCACCTTGTAGTCTAGCCTCACCCCACATGGCTGAGGCAACCTTCCAAGTAGCCCAGGTTGACCACAACACAATGCACCACAATGTGGCTCTTTCCTTGTGAGATGCTGTGTAGCGGAACCTGCTCTCTGTGTTTCTAGTGCTGCGACCTTGGATGCTTGAACCAAAGGATTTTGAAGTGTTGGGCAAAACTCAAAACCAAAATAATCTTAAAAGCTCTTTATCGATTATATAGAGTGAATGCTATCCTTTGTAAATGCCTATGTGGAAGCCCCCGGGACTTTATTAGGGTGCAGGCCTGTTAGGGTGGTAGTTAATATAAAATGAGGTCCTAAAAGGGGGTCCTGACAGGAGAGATATGGTGTCCTCACAGGAGGAGGGAGAGCAGGAGGAGCAGGAGGAGCAGGAGGAAGCTGTCTTGACTCCTGTGTGTGCGGAGAGGGGAGGCTGAGGGAAGGAGGGCAAGATCAACAGGAGTCCTGCAAGCCAGGTTGAGCCCTCTGCAGAAACCAAGTTGGAGAGCACCTTGAGCATACCTTCTGGCCTGCATAACTTTGAGGAAACGAATGTCTGCTGTCTCAGCCCCCTGCCTGAAGTGCTGCCATTTTATTGGAGCAGTCCGAATACATTTGCATAAGGAGGAAGAGTCGGGGCTGCTGTGTGGGGACCCAGAGAATGACCTGGAGCACGCAGCTGGCCGTGGCCTTGAGGAAGGCCAAGGGGAACCTCAGCTTTGGTTTTAGGGACTTTTGAAGAAGAAGGGACAGGCGCTAGAGGCCAGAGCTCCCCAAGATGGGGACACTCCTGTAGAAAGCAGCACGGGGGTGAGCTGGAAATCAGTCTGTTGGCTCCCACCTGGGGCCATCTGCCCTGTGAGTGGACCAGGAAGCTGCAGAGCTCAGATCTCGACCCTGAGAGGGCAGAAAGCAAAACTTCCCTTGACCCTCCATGATGATAAGGGCCCTTTACATGACCCTCGTGGCCTTCATGTTCCTTATGCAGTTTGAAACCTCTGTGGTGAAAAGTTAAGTCTGAGGAGGGTTATAGGCAGAGGTCTCTGGGCACAGGTGCAGGCCAATACAAGCTTTCTATGGAAATTAAGAAGTTCTACCCTGGTCTCAAATAATCCCCACAGTTTATTATTCTAGTCATATAGCTAAAAATATTCCACAGCACAGACGGGAACACGGCTCTGGGGGTCATGGATGGTGAGAAATGACACCCTCCTCTCACGAATTATATGCACAAACTTCATATTAACAGACACAGAGTGCAAAAGAAACTCCATTAAAAATTGGCCAAGGCTCCCAGCATACAAGCAAGGGGGAATGTGATCAGGAACATGTGAGAAGGGACAAATGACGGTGTCACAAGTGACAGTTTTTCACAATAGGTCTTCAGTGAGTGAACTTAGCAGCTTGGAAGAGAAGTGACCAGGAGAGAGGAGAAAATATGAACCGAAGAAGCTGGAGACAAAGACAAAAAGAGGTTTTTTTCCCCAAACTCCTGAAAAAAGAGAAGAGAGGCAACAAAGATGGAGAGACAGTGAGAAAGATATTTGCTAAGCACCTCCAGGATCGTAGGAAAGGCACAAGCCACAGATCCAGGAAGTGTGGGGAGCTCACACAGGAAGATGTGCGAGGCGCCCTCATCTGGACACAGGGCAGTGAACTGTTGGGGCGGTAAGGCCAAGGAGAAGGTCAAGAAGCAGACAGAAGGGACATCCTGCAAAGAAGTGATGACAAACTGACAGTGACAGCAGAAGTCAGAAGACAGCAGAGCGGTAAATACAGCTGCAGAGGATCCATGGACTCAAATGTCCTTGGGTCTTTCCCCTAAGAACAAGGTAAGGAGACGTGCCAAGACATAGGAGAACTAAGAGAGCGTGCCAGCAACAGGGCCACGGGTTCAAAAGCACGGAGCTGGGGAGGGGAAAGGGGCCATTTTATGGAGTAGGATAGCGATGGAAGTGATTGGAAATAAGGAGTCAGTGACTGCATCTGTAAGCCCAAGGCGGAAGCCCGAGCCGGCACTGGCTTACTACACTGCAACCCTGCAGAGTGTGGGAGGCAACGGGTGACACAGAAAATGCGCGCAGCGGAGAACAGTGGGTCATTCAAGGTGCAGTGTTTTGAGATCCCTGACCTCTCAGGAAGAGGAAAACAAAGTTCTACGACTTGGGGCTTACTAAATATACACACTCATGTCTCCGGAGTATTTTAGACTAGCGCTAACCGACAGAATGGTCTCATTAAATATGATTAAATAGTCTGATTTTTCTAGTTAAAAGATTATTAGTCTGTGTTGTTGTTGTTGTTTTTTTTTAAACCCAGCTCTGCATAAAACAAAACAAACAAGAAAACCCTCAGCATAATCAAATAGAAGTTGTAAGTAACAGAGTGGAAAAGACAAGGCAGAAACCAAAAGGAATTGATCTAATTGCTGGAGGTTGGGAAGGAGTGGGAAAGCTTCAAGGAGGGAAAATCAACACACACACACACACACACACACACACACACACACACACAGAGAGAGAGAGAGAGAGAGAGAGAGAGAGAGAGAGAGAGAGAGAGA
>OU015754.1:61605507-61642887 GCA_907169655.1 Acomys percivali | reverse complement strand
GAGAGAGAGAGAGAGAGAGAGAGAGAGAGAGAGAGAGAGAGAGAGAGTTGCAGCTTCAAGTTCAAAGTACAGACTTGAGCTCAGATATGGGCATTTCTTCTGAGAGCCCTCTTCCCATCAGACTCCCGTCAACGCACAGTCGGCAAGCAAGGACCAGAATATTCTCTCCCACCCCTCCCAGTGTTACACCAGCTGAGAGTACCAACCAGATGTTATCTGGGGTCTTTCTTGTATGACATTCTTACGCCTTTTTACAAAAACTATATGCATGGCTGACTGAGCTCAAGCAGCGCTCAGTCTGGGCGGCGGGTACACACAGTGCAGGCAACAGGCAGCCCCTGGGCCCGTCTGTTCGTTGTTCTTTTTGGTTCACATCGTGCAGGCTGGCCTGACTTCACACCTCTGAATTCCCGGAGCGGAGGATGACTGACAACCTAGGCCAGGCGGACATCTTGGCCAGAGAAGTTTTCATTCAAGGACCCACTGATCCCATGACCCCATTGACAACTGAGGGGTTACAGGGTGTCTACAGCAACAGTCTCAGAGCTTGCTCGTGTGCCATACTCTTCCATTCAGCACCCACAATGTGAGAGAGATACTCTATCACCCACTTACACACCGCTCACTCATTCAGCACAGTGGGCATACATTCATTGAGCCCCCCCACCCCCCACCCTTGTACAAGGCTTTTTGTTTTTCCTACAAAAGGGAGATGCCAAGGGTGGTCAGGAATGACCATTGTCTTCAAGGAGTTTCCCGGTGAGAGAAGCCATGAAGCATTGAAGAAATTTCAGGGCCAGAAGTGGGAGGTGATGAAAGGATGCTCAGATGGGGGACCAGGCATGAATTACTAGGAGAGGTCTGGAAATTTTCTCAGAGGAATAGGCACTTAACATGCATCTTCAAAAGGGGCAAGATTCAGACACACGGGGATAGTGACAAAGGCAGAAGGCAGGCACAGAAGAGGGAGAGAGAGAGAGAGAGAGAGAGAGAGAGAGAGAGAGAGAGAGAAACAGAACTGGGGTGTCGGGTGCAGCTAGAGTACAGGGAGGAGGACCATGACAAGGTGAAATGTGAGGCTTCGGATATGTGACCTTTCAGGGGTATGAGCCTTATCCTGAGTACACAGGAGTAGGGGGCCGTTGGAGAGGCCTGTATAGCTGGGTGTGCGGCACGCACGGCACACACCTTTAATCCCAGCACTTGAGCAGTCGAGGAAGCTGTAACTCCGTGAGTTCGAGGCTGGCCTGTGCTACACAGCAAGTTCAAGGTCAGCCAGTGCTACACAGTGAGAAAACAAACAAACAAACAAACAAACCAAATCCAAGACCCCCCCCCCCCGGCAACACAAACACACACACACACAAACACTCTAATAAGGTTCCTCCTTATTGAAGGAAGGTCTATGTTCATTTGGGTCAAGGACAACAGGAATCCGTGAGGCATGTGTCTTGGGGAATGGATGAGGAAAAAAGGGCATCAGAGAATGTAGATGGATAAAGCAGGAAGAGCGAGAGCAGGGGCCTCCTGAGCCTGAGGTCGCAAGGACACTGGTAGCTGATGGAAGGTAAGGTCCTGCTGTGGTTTGAACTCATTACCACAAGTAGAGGCCTAGAGCAGCCCCTGCTCTTATCTCCAAGTAGTTCAGGGGATGGCTGACAAAGGCATCCGGCCACTTAGGCTTCAGCCTCAGGCCAGACACAGGCAGAACTCTTGCTTGTGTGGTGATGCCAGCAAGGCCTCTTGGGTGGTTCCATTCTGCCAGGGTGAGGCATGCCATCTCTCCGGACATTAGTCTGTACCCTGCTCCCTTCCTTATCGATCCATGGACTTCCAGAGTTTTTACATCCTCAACTTAACAGAACTATGACTCCCACCAACCCCGAAACCTGCATGGGGGGTGGGAACCATGGTGTTTTGCAAGGACGGGAAAGAAGGAGATAACTGGGGCTCTAGGTCACTAGGAGTTTGGGGAGTAAAGGCAGTAACCAGGATGGGATGATGGTCCCTAATCCCAAGAGCTGTCCCTAATGACTTCATCTTTTGTCTCTTGGACCATCCTTGCAGCAGATGCTAAGCTAAGAGGCCATCTTCCTCAAGTCATGTCCATTCAGCTCTTCCATGGACCACATCCATCCCAAGGTCCCTACCAATGGAAACAACCACCCCTTAGCAGCACCTTGAGAATTCTCAACAGTCCCCACCACTTCCTTTGTCCCCTAATTCAGTACTGACAGCCGTTCAGGATGTAGGTAAGGCTGAACCAAAGCTACAGATGACAAAGCCCAGCGCCCTGCCTCCCTGATGTCAGCCAGCCCCTAAGGTACTATTCAGAAGGTTACAAACCCATGGACACCCAGCCAGCACCCTTTTCCTGAGCAGTGAGTGGTGGTAGTTCTTTGAAGACCTACCAGGCTGCTCTCCAGGAAATAAGCAAACTTATGTGCAGGGGTCAGATCACTACAGAAACTTCAGAAGCAGAAAACATCCCCACTGCCTACCCTCACCACCAGTCTAAACCAGAAATGGGTATTTGATTTGCTATTGGCCATTGGGGGTCAAGAATGCAGGGCAATCCTGATCCAATCCGGGATGGCCCCACAACGAGGAAAATCTGTAGCAATGACTTCTATCCCAAACAAAGGGAAATACTGAGAGGTGCACAGCCGGGAGCCATGGCCAGGGGCCTGGTTCCCACAGACTGTCTGTTGGGACTAATCTTTAGGGTCCACTCCTTCCCTGAGTTCAAGACAGCTGTCCACAGGGGCCTGAGCAGAATATAAATGGTGAGTCCATGCAGATACCGGCAGCTGCCTCAGAGGAACTTGAGCCAAACTTGCACGTTTTTTTAGGAAGTCTTACAATCTCACTAGAAGAAATATCATTTATATGTATAAAGATTATATCTGTATAAAGATTGATGTATTACTTTCTTAGACTAGTTTCTTTCTTTTTCTGGGGCTACTGTGGGCACCTGGGGGAAAGTGTAGGTGATAAAAACAACAACAACAAAAACAAAGCAAAACAAAACAAAAACAAAAACCCATGGACTCTCTTAGATAAATGCCTCAGATAAAACCCTCACACCACATGTATTTTTTCAGCTACTTGGTGGGCCTCCCACAGTAATGGAAGGCCTATCTTAAGTCTATAGCATCCCTAAAAGAAGGCAAGCTAGGGATCTGTACCACCATTTTATACATTTTATATATGTTAAAACTAAACCATTAGTTTCTAGGGTAACATGGAATAACCCTGGGAGGCTCTTCCCTCCAGCCCCTACCCCCCAAACACTGGACACTTCTTTAAGCTTACTATGGCAAAGTATAAAACAAAGCCACAGTTGCCTTGGTTCATTAGGTCTCCATGGCTACAGAAAGAACATTTGGGCCCAAGGCCTAAACGGACCATACTGTGCAGGGTCTAGGGCTGGACCAGAGCTCTCCTAGAGCCCCATCTCTTCCCGTGATGTCCTTAACCAAGCACAAAAGCAGAGTCCCCTCACTTCCTTCTGTCATCAGACCTGCTGGAGCAGCGACTACCATAGAATCTGCTCTGTTTAACAGCCACCAGTACCTTCTGACTGGACAGAACTTGAGACTAGAGTAGTCCCCACGTACTGGTCCATTCTTGTCTGGCCCCCACTGCCTCTGTCCCCAGCCATCTTCTGGCCACAGACACCAGAACAGACCTTGGGAAACCTGGTGGATTTCCTCCATCTCTCTTATCAAGTATACTTCTGGCAATTGAAGAGAAAAAAAAATATGTATGTAGGGAGGTGAGACAGGAGGGAGCAGGAGGAGAAGCAAGGAGAAGAGAGAAGCAGAGGGTAGGTCAGAGGAGGAGGAGGAGGGACAGGAGGGAGGGAGGAGAGTGAGGAGCATGAGGAGGGAGGAGGAGGGCAGCTAAAGGGAGTGACAGGCTGGAAACTCAGAATCAGTCTCCTAGGGACCAGAGTAGCTTCCCTGTAGTTGGTTGCAGAAAGGAGATGGAGTGTCTGCTTGCCACCCCCAAGGCTTACACCCTAAGTCCCTTCAGCACAGGCCAGAGAGCACACGTGTCTCTCTAGACATGACATTCTAGACCACTCTTCATCACCAGACCTCTTTTCATCTTCCACACACTGGTAGCAGAAACACGTTCCCAAAGACGCAATTTGCCCAAGAGGGGTGCTGCCAGGATTCCCACCCCCACCCCACCCCGAAAGCCAAGATCCAATTCCCCCACTCTGCTCTGCCCAGCCAGGTCCAGCACCCTTTGGAGGGGTTTATAAGACACATCCCTTTCTCCTCGTCACCGTCTGACCTTGGGAGCCACCCCTCTCCATAGCCCAGCCTGAAAAGGCGCCAGAGAGAGGACTGTCTTAGCAGGGTGGAAGTGATTCAAAAGGAAAAAATAAAGAGAGAAATGTGCAGTAATGACTCCCTGGACTGCAGATCGAATGGGAGGTGAGGAGGGAAGAGGAAGGGGGAGATGGAAGGAGAAGGCAGAAGGCAGCCGGCCTGGCCCACTCATTGGCTGCAGGCTCACTGAGTCCATGCACAGAAGGAGGGAGGAGGGAGGGAGGGACCAGGGAAGTCATCTATCAGAGGCTGCCTTCCCTGTGGTCACAGCCGGTCACTATACCACCAGAGGTTCAGACCCAAGTGTGAGCCCTGTGCTCTGGCACGCGGGGCAGGCGGGGCGGGCCAGCCAACACTTACATACAGACGTCTTCTGGTTGTTGTCCTTACTGGGCATCAGCTTCACACCTCGGGACTTCAGTTCAATCTGCTTCTTGACTAGGGAGGACAGAGAAGGAAGGACGGTTGGAGGGATAATCTGTGACCTGGCCAAGCTTCCTGTAGAATGAGGGATGCCTGTTCTTTTGACAGTTGTGACATACAACGTCATCTACCAAGTTCAAGCTTGAGAACCATGGGATCCAGCAGCAACAACAAATACATTGCCCTCCCCCTCCCCCTACCCGGCCCAAATATCTTATTTTAAGTACATTTTGGGGGTGTATTCACAGCTCTGCTGGGTTGTATGTGGTCCAAGAGCCATGGGTTAGACACACCTGAAAGTTAGATCTATTTTGTCTCTTGGCTTGGGACATTCCATGGGAGGGTGACTGGGGGGACTGCTTCCTTTATAGTAACATAGCAAGGGGTGGCAGGGTCTCTGTCATGAAGGAACAGACATTTGGGGGGGCAGGAAAGGGGCTCCACCACCCTGTGGTGTCTGACAGGCTCTGGACTTGCCCAGGCTTTTCCTGGGAACGAAAGTCCCCTACTGCTGAGGCTCTGGGGTATAAACTGTCTTCAGTCTTCTCCTGGGGGTGTGTTGGGGGATCTTTTGTGAGCATCTGCAGCCTGCTAAGTTCAGATCTGGAATGTTCTCCCCCAAACTAGGTACTAAGGGTTCAATTGCCAGCCTGGTAAGTGGTAGGAGCTTCTCTAGGTGGGGCTTATGCAAAGGAAGGTAGGTCATCAAACATGGGGCCTTTAAAAGGTTCTTTGGACCCCAGGCTAGTCCCATTTCTCCCTTTGTTTCCCTTCTACCCATGAAGTTGGGGGCTCCTCCACCAGGTGCTCCCTCCACCATGGATTGTGGTGCCACAGGCCCAACCCAACCCATAGACTGATAGCTCTTGAAATCATGAGCCCAAATAACCCTTTCCTCTTTTTAACTTGATTGGCCTTAGGTACTTGTTATAGCAACGAAAAGCTGACAAATGCACAGTCCACCCTCCGCATGTTTGCTACTCTGTGGATTTTTTTTCCTACACAATTTCTGAGCCAGCCCTGACAGGGAATCATGAACTGGGTCAAGTTCGAGTTGTCACTATTTCCCATATTGCACCATTTGTGAGAAGAATATTTGTGGTACTGGGAATTAAATCCAGAACTCAGGCATCTCAGGCAAGTGGCCTACCACTGGGCTCTATATCTTTGCCTCGTGGTGTGATTTTTGTAGCTATTGCAGAGGCGAGGTATATTTTTCTACCACCCCCTTGACCTTGGGTTTGGCCACTGGAAATTTGGAGACCTTGAGTCCAAAGCCTTGAAAAGCACCTGCTGGATTAGGCCCACTTGCTGCATCCTCACCATCACAGGGAAATGTGGCTGTGGAGCTGAGACAATAGGTCCAGCTAGACCCAGCCCATGCCAGCTGACTTGCGGGCAGGAGAAACTGAGTCCTGGAGATCACTGAGGGATGGAACTTGGGTGGCTGCCTGACAGATTACATAAACGTCTTGACTCTGCCCATTTGACAGCTCTTTTGGATCTATGCTGAGGGACATGTAGAATGCAGGGTTCCCAGACACAACAGCTCATTCTTTGCCCAGCTATCTCTTCTGGTCTGGCTTCCCCGGTCCCCAGGGCATTCACCCAGGGCTACTAGAACTCAATGCATCTCTGGTTGTAAAATCTTAGGTCCCTATGTGCCACATCAATTGGCCTCTGGCTGCCGACTCAGCCAACAGCTGTGCCCAGGCACTTGCTATATGCCAACCCCCTCCCCCCCTCCCCCAATCCCCGCTGCTTTACTAGTTCTTCACAGGCCTCCATGGCTCCTCACTCTCCAACCACACAGGATCCCTCAGTAAATCCTCCCCAGTGTATACCCCAGGAGCCACTTCTGACAAGCTCCATATCTGTCACCTCCATATATGTCGCAAGTTGCCGCCAGCACTTCTTCCCTGGTTGCCATGACCTCCTGCCTTCCTCCTTTGTCTCCGAGTAGGTCAAGGGTCAGAGGACTCCTGGTTAAGTGTAAGGCAGACCATGCTGCCTTCATCTTGGCTTAGAGCACATTAGGGGCAACATGCCTTCCCGGAGCACAAGGGTCAACCTGCTCTCCCTGTGGCCTCACTGTCTTTCTCCTTGACCTCCACAGCATTTCTCCAGCCACACAGACTTCCCCAAGGTTTCCACAGTATGTCGGGAACACTGAGTACTTTGGCTGACAGTTTCTCTAGAATATTTCCCCTCATGTATCTGTAACTTGCTCCCCCTTTCCCTGGAAACAGTTGGGCAAAACCTTTTTCCTTAGTGAGCCTTCACCCAGTACCCCATTAAAGGGCACCTCCAGCCCCAGTTCTCCTGCCCCTTCTGAGTCCATCTTTTGAGTGTTCAAGCATACTATATCATTTGTAGGTTTTAAAATTTTCCTCAATTAATTAAATTAATTAAAATTTGAAGGCATGCTCTCACTCTGTAACCCTAGCTGGCCTGGAACTCATTACATAGAGCAGTCTGGCCTCAAATTTGCAGAGACCCACCTTCTGCCTTCCCAGTGCTGGGATCAAAGGTGAGTGTCACCACACCTGGCTCGTTTTATCATCTCATACACAGTGTAAGCTTGACCAAGGAGAGCCCTCTTGTTGGTTGCTGTATTTTCAGTGCGTAATAGAGTATCTACGGTCCCAGAAATCAGTTGCTGGGTCTCTAAACTTCCAACCTCCTTGCCTGGTAGCTATTATGTTTGCTCGATAGGAAAATAAAACCGGGGATCAAAGCAGGTCAGGTGACTGGAGTTAGAGCACAGAGATGAGACCCAAACATTCTGTGACTTGCCCCTTGATTGATTCCAAGGGCACTGGTACTGTCCACTGTCCCCAGCCTCTCCCTGTCCCAGTTCAGATGCTGAAGGCTCAGATGCTCACTTAGGATGGGAGGAAACACACCAGTTCCCAAACCAAAGTCCACAGTGTCAGGTGTACACAAGAGTCTCCCAGTGCTCCCACTTATGGCTAAAAAAAAAAAAAAAAGCCGACCAATGAATTTGTTCCCCTGACAAGTGGCTGTCTAAGTGGAATGCATGATGGAATTCAGTCACTACCAACGGAGCCCCATTCTCCCTCTGCGCTCTGGAACCCTCTTTATAAATGTTCATTGCTCTCTGTGTGTATCCAGCAGGAAAATTTCCAATGAACACTAACATGGGCGCATTATCAAACAGAGGGCATTAGCAAGGAAACATGCATTATTCAAGCCCAGCTAATACGGTATGGCTAGGATTCAACCATCCCTGGGAGAAACGGAGCTGTCTGAGTATTATGAGGAAAGCTAAAGTTCCTGCCCTTAGGGCCACAGGGCAACAAGGGGAGTGTATGCGAGTGTGTGCGTGCGTGCGTGTGTGCGTGTGTGTGTGTCGGAGTGGGGAGTTCAGGTCTTGGGCCTGATGCAGCCTATCTGAGGTAAGTCTACAGAGATGGCTCCCCATACCTGGCTAAGAGGCAGGGGTGTGGCTGGGGAGGGGCATTATAATCTCCCATCTCTGGTTCTGGTATCCACTGGAGGGAAGGAGTGAGGATGAGGGCAGGACATTGTGGACATCCTTCCCAGGGGTACCCGATATGCTAGTTTTCCTTAGAGCTATTGATGGGGTTGTGGTGGTGGTGTGTGTGTAAGTAAATGAGAGAGAGAGAGAGAGAGAGAGAGAGAGAGAGAGAGAGAGAGAGAGAGAGAGAGAGAGAGGTGGCCAGGAAGAGAGGGACTGCTATTGATGGGTGGGGATGGGGGTGGTGTGTGTGTCTGTGTCTGTGTGTGTGTCTGTGTGTGTGTGTGTGTGTGTGTGTGTGTGTGTGCGCGCGCGCGCGAGTGATGTGGCCAAGAAGAGAGGGGCTGCTAAGGGAAGCCACTCTTTCTCAAAACTGCACTGCAGAAAAGCCTCCCATCCCCCTGCATCCCCAGTCCCTTGTGTCTCCCATCCCTCCCGCCCTCTAGAGACTCCAGAAAGACTCCTGACTTTGGGGTCTGTGCTGGCTAGTTTCATGTCAACTTGACAAGTTAGGGTTACTTGGGAAGAGGGGACCTCAACAGAGAAAATATCCCTACCAGATTGGCCTGTGGGAAGGCATTTTCTTGATCAATGACTGGAGAGAGAGGGCACAGTCCACTGTGGATTGCCGCTGCCCCCTGGGTTGGGTTGGGGTGTGGTGGGGGGAGAAGCTTCTCCTGAGATGTGTAAGAAGGCACGAGGAGCAAGCCAGGAGGAGCAAGCCAAGAAGCAGCACTCCTGCATGGCTTCAACTTCAGCTCCCACCTCCAGGTTCCCGCCTTGCGCTCCCGCCCCCATTTCCCTCAGTGATGGACAGTGATGTGGAACTGTTAACTGAAGTAAACCGTCTCCTCCCCAGGTTGCTTTTGGTCACGGTGTTTTATCACGGCAATAGAAACCCTAACTAAGACAGGATGGATCTCCTCTCCTCTCCCCAGAAGAACTGCCTAACCCTCAGGCTTGGGGCTTGGCAGCTGTGTGCAGCTGTCCCCAGCGAATGATGTCATCCCCCAGCCGGAGCTAGAGCGCCTTTTCTTCCCTTTCCCTTTCATATCCTCCCACTGTTACTAGGGGACAAACTAAGTGAGAAAGAATCTAAAATGTTAACATATGTATTACTCTGCTACTTTTTACTCTCCAGGTTTACACCCTCTGTGATACTTTGGAGCATCAGAAGGTCATGGGACACGCATCAGACTCTCTGGGCAGAATTTGTGCCCTCAGCAAGTTAGCCTGGGAAGTACAGGCATCACAGCTCTTTGAGCGGAGGTTCCTCATTCTAGCCACACAATCTTATAAGATGCCCACGCAGGCGCGGCTGGCCCAGGCTCTGGGGAGCTATTGTCTACAGCTGGCCCACATCACGTGGAAGCTGATGTATGGGTCAGTGTTATGGTCTGAACATGAAGTGTCCGTGGGAAGGGAAGGCTTACGAAGCTCAGGGTGCTAGCTGAAGGCATTGGTAAGTGTGGGGTCGGCCTGGGGCGGGTAGGCCATGGAGTACCTCCTTGGCATCTGTATCTTGCCCAAACCCCTTCCTGTGTGTCTCTCTCTCTGCTTCCTGAGGACTGTGAAACGGGTGGGTGGCTTTGCTCCACCACATCTCCACAGTGATAGCCTCACCTTAGGCTCAGCAATGGGGCCAGTTGAGCATTGGCTAAAACCTTGAAATGCTGAGCAAAACTAAATCTTTTATCATCCCTGGAACTTGTTTTTTTTGTTGTTGTTGTTTTTTGTTTTTTAATCACAGCAACAAACATCTAACGAAGGAACGGCTCTGGAGAAGTGGGGTTGCTGCAGTGGTGTCTGAAGCCCACAGAACAGGGTTTGGGGAGGAATTTAGAAGAGTCTGGAGGGACAGGCTGGGAAGCCTATGATGCTGTGAGCTGAGACTGGTGGGAAGCTCTGATTGGAGGTCAGAGATAATCATGTAGATAGGACGTCTAGTGAGAACTGGGTGCGGGACATCCATGTTACAATGAACTTCTCGACAGTCTGTCCAGGTCTTAAGGGCTCACGTCTCTTTCTTGGTTGAATGCAGGGCAGTCGTATGGCATTGCATGGAATTAGGAACTGTTATTGTTTTTATTTAAAGATTAAGGGTGGTTTAAAGAGCTGCCTTTGGGTGTCAGGTTAATGGGGGTGGACTTATGATGCTTAATATTAATTTTCAAGTAGTTGGACTGAGAGATGCCTAAGAGACAGGGAGCAGCACATGGCTAGACTTGAGGGCTCTGACCTAGGCAATGATGTTAGCCACTGATGGATTTCAAATCTGAACAGACTATTGGGAGATCAGAACGGTGAGAGGCGGGGCTCAATTAGAGAAAGTGGGCCCTGGGGGGTGGGGGGTGAGGCTCATGCCTTTGAAGGGTACAGCTTGGTCTTGGCCCATTCCAGTTTTTTTCTTCTTCCTGACTGTTTCTCCACCACGCACTCCCACCACCATGCCTCGGTCTCAAAATGATGGAGTCAGCTGCCTTTGAACCAAAATAAATCTTTCTTCTTTTTAAGTTGTTCCTCTTGGGTATTTGTCTAAGACAGTCAGGAATGTGGATCTAGGCAAGATCTATATATCACCAGGGACATTAGCATCAAAGAGCCTCAGCTGAGAGGATCCCAGGGACACAGTCACACCTTAGGTTGGCATACAGCACAAGAGCCTCCCCAGGTGGGTGGAACATGGCACACCAGGGGAAATCAACCACCAAATAAGCTCACTGAAAAACTAACTCAGCGGATCCAAGTGGACCAGGGTGCCAAGGGGAAGGTACCATAGAGTCTCTGAGAGTACAACTACAGGCCCAGTCAGAAAGAAGGGGGGGGGGTTCTGATCTAGATGCTATGCATATATGATATGGCAGAGTAGCTTGGTGTTCTTGTGGGAATCCTACCAGTGGGAGCAGGGGCTGTCCCTGACTCTTTTGCCTCTTTGGGGGACCCTTCTCCTCCTACTGGGTTGCCTTGTCCAGCCTTGATGTGATGGTATGTGCCTGGTCTTATTGTTATGCCCTGTTTGGTTCATGTCCCTGGGAGGCCTGCTCTTCTCTGAGGGGAGGCAGAGGAGGGGTGGATCTGGGGGAGAGGAGAGGTTGGGGAAGAGACTAGGGGGAGGGGAGAGAGGGGAAACTGCAATCTGGATATAATAAGAGAATAGTAAAAAAAAAAGGGGGGGAGGTCACATGAATAGTTGGGCAAGTCAGTAAGAACCTTGAGAATTTCTAGGGTGCATTTATTCATATTGCCTATACCTTCACTCATTAGTGGGTGTGCCTGCAAGCACTGTGCCACTGGGGGGGTGCACCGAGGCACTAGGTGATAGAAAGAGAGCTTTACTTAGGGGGTGGGGAGATGGCTCAGTGGTTAGACAACTTACGGCATGAGCAAGAGAACCCACATAAATGCCGGGAGGATACGTTGCCTTGCCTTAATTCTAGCTCTAGAAAACAGACACGGGCTCCTCAGAGCAAGCTGGCTAGCCAGACCATACACGTTAGTGAATTTTAGGTTTGGTTGTGAGACCTTGTCTCAGTGAAGAGCCTCCACAAGCACACACCCACAAGTGTGTGTGCATACAGAGGCACATACATCCAAGGAGGCATACAAACACTTCATACAGAAACATATGACAAGAAGGAAAAAGAAATAAGGTTCTATAACTGCTAATGAAGTAAAGAAAAGGTACAGCCTGCTGCTGGCCGGGTGCTTCTCAGGACACTCAAATGCACACCCCTTGCTGCACACACGTGTATAGGTGGCATCCACACACATATGGTCATTCACGTCTGCAACCAGGACCCTCACAAGCATACATGCGAACCCGTGTCTGCAGATATTCACCCAGAGAAGGCAAGTCACACGTAGATATGTGCATTCTACTGTAAGTGAAGAGTGGGGCTCCCAAGGGAAGCATGCCGGCTCTAAGTGGTAGATGGAAGTCATGGTAGGAATACCCATCTCCTCTGAATGAGAATGGCTGCAGAAGGCTGCCATACTGCTCCACCCATTCTTTACATCCTGGTTAGTTACAAGGCACCCCCCCACCCCCCGCTGTCTCAAAGGTTGGGACTCACAGCGCGCAGTGAGCAGGAGGAATTGAGCGAAATGGAGATCTCTCCAGTCTGAAGCACAGGTTCTCAGGATGAACTAACAGGAGATAAGGCCACCTTAGGGCAGAGAGGGAAGCCTGGCCTCTCCCCAAGGCCCTGGCAGTACAGTCGGAGACAAATCCTATGCCTGTAGATTCAGACTTTGCGTCCCTGAGTTGCGTCTGACTGTCCTATTGAGTAAGTCAACCCCAAACCCCTTGCGACCACTCCTCCCCAAATTGTTTGCTCACTCTCAGAAAGTTTCCCAAGCCTTCCTGCAAGGGTCTCAGCTGTTCCTGTCTAATCTCACCCTCTCTTGCTTAGATCTTGTCCTGCCCGTCTTCTGAAAGCTGCATAGGGTAGCTGTTTGAGAACTGAGTTCTGATCTCTTTGAGGGACATGGGAAGGGTGTGTGTGCATCCTACAGCTTGCCCTCCCTTCCTGCTGCTGCTGCTGCAGATGAGCCTTGCTGCTCAGCTAGCAGTTCTGTGAATCTGCTTCAGTGCCTCACATCCTTTGCTAGACAAGGCTGGTGTCCAGAAAGTGAGCTCTCCAGTGCAGATGGACGTGCAGGGCAGATGCCTGAGGCCTCGGGCCCCAGGGTGTAGACCACACTGCAGTCACCACAAAGGGAAGAGTGATGATTCCTGAGTGCAGCTGGTGCTGCCTCCAGGCCAACCGACTCACAGAACGAATACCAACTATGGGGCTCCAGACTTGATGTAGAAGGGGCTGGACAGACTGCAGTGACTAGCTCCTGCGCCGGCATGCACAGCCGAATGGAAGGGTTGAGGCTAGAGGTGTTCAGCTGGGGGAAACTGGGACGGGGGTCATGGTACATGTCAACGCCATATTTAAAGAACTTAAGGTTCACCCGAAATCTGTGACATTCCCCAAAGGGAGGGCTCAAGTTACCACAGTGTCTGCAAACGGCACTGATGTCAACCTCAGAGGCTGGCAGGGTGTCAGCATAGCAAAAGACAGAAAAATATTGAATGATAAGCTAGAAAACAGAAGATGACTAGACTCCACCTCTCACCGCTCACACAGCACATCCAGATTCTGTGATGTGAACCTGGGGATGCTTAGTTTCCAGGGCCCCCGTCTCCTGAAATGGACAATGACCACTGCAAGGCTGTGGTCAGACTGCCCGAGATTTCTTGGATATAGCTTAGCCTGAAGGTCTAGCAATCAATGCTCTAAGGGCAGACATGTGTTGTTCCCTGGCCCACAGGCCACACAAGGCCCAGGACAGCTGTGAATGTGGGCCAAGAAAAAAAAGCATAAGCTTACTTGAAACAGTATGAGGGCTTCTTGTTTGTTTGTTTGTTTTGCTGTGGTTTCTGTAACTTGTTTACATGCCAAAAGGCTGGCTGTGCCAGGTAGGTTTTGGTGACACAGAAATAATTGTCAAAGCTATTGTGACGTTGTGTCGTTTAAAAAAAAAATGAGGGCATGGCTCTGATTCGTGAAGGGCTTAGGAAAACTGGGAGAGGCTATTGGGACGGGAGATGGTGGCGTGTTTCTGGACAGCAAAGGTGACAACTCAAACTGTGAACCAGATACAGGAATGTTTAGCAGTAAGAATTCTGCTACTCATGTTTTTCTACAGAGGAAAACTAAGGAGGCATTTGGCAAAATGTCAGTACGGTAGCCATGCCGAAGCCTGATGTGACATGGAAGGGGACAGAAAGAAACAGACATGCCAGGCGTGGTGGCGCATGCCTTTAATCCCAGCACTCGGGAGGCAGAGGCAGGCAGATCTCTGTGAGTTCAAGGCCAGCCTGGTCTACAAAGAGAGTCGAGGATATCCAAGGCTACACAGAGAAACCGTCTTGAAAAAACCAAACCAAAACAAAAAAACAAACAAAACTCCCCCCCAAAAAACAAACAAACAAAAAAGAAACAGACGCAGGTAAGACTGAGGGCTGCCGAATCTACTGATGGGAACAGCTACCATCAGAGTGCCCTGGCGTCTGTCCTTGGAGTCACCGCGCCAGTGAACGAAGAACAAACAGCTTCGTAGAAATAATGCAGAGAGTAGCTCAAGCTCTGGCACAAACCATCACTAAGACATCAACTGTTGGAGGATCATTGATAATTGAGAAAATTATGCAACGCTTTCAGAGCTGGCTGCACACGATGCTTGGGGTCAGGGGTGGGGTGTTTCAAATCTGGCAGAAAGCCTCACCGTGGCCAGCTGAGGTTCTGAGGAGTGTGCTACTGGATGCTGTGTTGCTGTGACCTCTTGGTTAGCCACTGAACAAACAATGTGTGGCTACTGGAGTTTCTGAAGGGAAGGGGACGTGTGTGTATATGTGTGTGTGTATGTGCGCGCGCGCGCGCGTGCGCATTATACAGAAGCCAGATGCTGGTTCTGGGTGCTTTTCCTTCACCTTAATTTTTGAGGCAGGCTTTCTCACTGAATCTTGGGTGGCCAATGAGTTCTTGTTTTCACTCCATCCTTTTCTCCCCAGTGCTGGGGTTACAGATGTGTGTTACTGCACCAGCCTTCCACATGGGGGTACTGGGGAGCCCACCTCGGGTCCTCAAGTGTGAGTAGCAGGCACTCTATTGACTGAGGCATCTCCCAGCACGGTAGTTCCTAGAACAGTGTCTTTGCGGTTACTGATGGGCAGGGTGGCAGGCTTCACAAACAACTTGAGAGAATTCAGCTGCTCTCATTCGGTTCCTCATTTCAGTTGCCTGTGCTGGGCTGTTGTCTCCACCTGGAACATCTTCCATCCATTCTCTATCTGACCTCTTCTTACTGGGCTGGAGTTTAGGACTGAACACATAGGAGAAAGCAAGCCAAGCATCTGGGTTTGTCATTCTGTCTCTGCTTCCCGACTGCTGGTGTGCAGCCACGGTTGCCCTGCTAGGATGGATTGTTCCCTCCACCTGTGAGCTAGAATAAGCCCGTTCTTTCCTAACTTGCTTCTGTCAGGTGATTTGTTACGGCAACCAAAAATATAACCAACACCAGCTGCTCACAAACCTCAGGTTTCCGGGCTACCATGCCATGTGCCTTCAAGGGGATACAACCATTCTGTTGATGACTGAGACCAGAAGGCAGAAGGGGCCATTGTTCTGTCCCTGGGCCACCAGGGTTCACATGGAAAGACAGGCAGTAGGAGGGGAGGTGGGTCCAGGCTGGCATGTGGCCATAGGAAGAGCAGGCACTAGACAATGATCAGTGGGTGAGAGCTGGAGGCAAGAGGCACGCGTGCAAGGAGAAGGGAGCTGCCCTAGCCGTGCCTCTCCCACGGCATAGATTTCCTCCAGACAGAGGTTGGGTGGGATGTGAGGTGGAGGGCTCCCTTTCTTGAGCACCTGCCACGTGACCGGGCCCCCTGTCACTTCCTGTAGTCCTTATGGGGTGGACTGCAATCATGTTTCCAGAAGATGACAGTAACTGGTGGCTGGTGATCACGTGCGTGAAGGAAGTTGAGTGCGGTTATGATTTGAATGTGAAATGTCCCCAATGGCGCGGGGGCGGGGGTGGGGGGGGCATGTGTTTGGACACTTGGTTTCTGGCTGGTAGAACTGTTTTGGGAGGTTGTGGGACCTTTGGGAAGTAGGGCTCAAATGGAGGAAGTGGCTTCTCACATCCCACCCCCCCTTAACTCCGCAGCCCAAGATAACTGCCTCTCATGCACTATGCTCCTGCCAGCATCTTGCCTGGGATGGGCAAGCCTTTTCCGTAAGGGGTTCCTGCCTACAGGTTTAAAGGCCGCCCTCCTTGGTTGTGAATGCTCTCCTCTGCCTCAAGAGCTCTAGAGCACACTCAGGTGTGAAAGAATGAATGCAGGTATACTCCTGGTATGCTCCTTCATGGAGGACAAAATCTGGCTTTCATGTGTCATGAAATAGTGTGTGTGTGTGTGTGTGTGTGTGTGTGTGTGTGTGTGTGTGTGTGTATGAATGTGAATCACATTTATGTGCATAGGTTGGTGTGAGTATGAATGTGGTTCATGCTTATGTGCATATGTGCAACTGTTGGTGTGTGCGTGTGTGTGCACCTGTGCACCTGTGCAGTGGCCAGAGGAGGGAGTCTGTCAGGCGTCCTGCTCTAGTTTTCTCTGCCTTATTGCTTTGAGTCAGGGTCTCTCACTGCACCTACAAGCCCCAGAGATCCTCCTGTCTCTGCCCCACTGAAAGCTGGGGTTACATGCCCTGCGTGGTTCTGGGATTTTGTTTTTTATTTTTTACCATTGTGCTGGTTTTTTTTCCTTTTATTTTCTGCTCTATTCCTAAGTTTTTCCAGCAGTAAGAATTATTCCACTATACTGAATTTGAGAGTTCTTAGTCAGGACCAAGTGCAGCTCTCGCCACGCTGTAGGGAAGGTTCCTATGTGAGCCTCTTTTTAAAACTGTTCTCTCAGGAGTGGGGCAGAACCTCACACTCACCCTTCTCTGCCAGCATGGACTGATGCCACGTGGAGAACATTGTAAAGTGCAGCAAGTTCACCCCTTGCTCTGGTGGCCAGTTAGAGGTGCATCTGGCTAGGACTCAGACCTCTGGGCACCATCATACTAGCTGTTATTGCCTGGCCATGAACATGACTGAACTCTCCTATTATCATCGTTGTAATCATTGTTGTTTGTACGTATGTATGGTATATGTGTGTGTGCGCGCGCGTGCGTGTGTGGGTAGGGGGCACACATGTGTGCATGAGTGTGGAGGACAGACATTCATGACAAATATCCTCCTTGATCATGCTCCACCGTTTTTATTTATTAATTTTTACTTAGGTAGAGTCTATCACTTGTACCCAGGGCTTGCTAGTTTGGCCAACCAGCCTGTTTGCTCAGGGAACCTGCTGTTTGTACCTCTTGAGCACTGGGAATATAGGTAGGCTGCCACACCTACTTGGCAACTATGTGAATCCTGGGGATCTGCACTCCAATCCTCACACTTGCATAGCAAGTACTTTGCCTACTGAGTCATCTCCCAGACTCCCCACCACCACCTCTATCCTCCTCCTCCTCCTCATATCATCATCACCACCATCACCACTACCACCACCATCACCTCCACCTCTATCCTCTTCCTCCTCCTCCTCCTCATCAGATCATCATCACCACCACTAGAAAAAGTAGGCTATGGGGACAATCTTGCATTAACATAGTCACTAAGGAGTCCATATCTGTACTGAGTCTCCCTGGGCTGGAATGCAAGACACGAGACCTGGGACCTACGGCACACCAGTGCCGGGTCATGCCCTGTGTGCTTGTAGAAATGGAACTGCCTATACACGTGCAACGTGCTTAGGTTGGATCAATGACACCTGGGACCAAGTGCTCATGACCTTGGCAGCCCTGAGACTTGGCAGCACAAAAGCCCTGAGTGGGAAGGTCAGGGGGCACAGACTGGAGGGCAAAGCTTCAGGAAGGACAAGCCTGAAGCCGAGCTTCTCAGCTTGTTGGCCCATCCAGCTTCAGACAAGTGAAATCAAGTTAGTGGGTTCAGTTAGCATTACAAAATGGAGGAGAGAGCCTCAGGGTGCCTCACACCCAGGCCAAACACCCTGGGTGACAGTTTGTTCTATAGATGTGTGTGCACTGTAGGCTGTGATTAGAAAAATGCATACATACACACATATATGTATTCATACATATATACATGTATATACATCTACATGGACACACACACATACACACATATATATATATGTATGAATACATATATGTATGTATGTATGCATGCATACATATACACACACCTTTATGGTGGGGTAAGATTCACAAACAAAAGTTTCAAAACCACTGTATGGACAGGTATAGGAGGACAGCTCAGGACAAAGCCTGTGATTTTATGGATAAACTCATACATGCTTGTAGGTGAATTCCAGTTTCACTGCATAGGTAGGGGCTGTGTGTTCTTGGGTGGTGACATAACTTGTCTGAGCCCATGCTAAAAGGAATAGGAGCTGTCAGGTCACTCTGCTTTGGGAGAATAGCACACAACAGGTATTCAACAGCCACACAGTAGGTATGTAGTGAACAGGGGTGGGGTGGCTAGAGACTGCCTACACACAGTAGCTATGTATCGAGCACACAGTGGGGATGTAATCAGATGACCTAGAATCTGCCTGGTGGAACAGATCATAGTGCTCAGGCCTGTCACTGAGCCTTCACCTATCACAGT
This sequence comes from Acomys percivali, assembly GCA_907169655.1. NCBI lineage: Eukaryota > Metazoa > Chordata > Mammalia > Rodentia > Muridae > Acomys > Acomys percivali. Next base: position 61,624,380 of record OU015754.1, on the reverse strand, counting down.
GTTGTCTCTCTGGCTCAGGGACTGGGCCTCCATTGTGGTAAGGCCTGTCTCTAAAAATGCCAGGCTCTGTGATGTCTTCAGGCCCAGTGATCTTCTGGTTTATTTTATACATATTGCAAAGGTGTCCTTTGGTGTAGACAAAGGAAATGAGGCCACTCGTTAAGTCTAGATATGAAAATATGGTTCCCACAACTGCAGCTTTTACTATCGATCCCAGAGGGTTTATTGGTTTTGAATACTGTCTCAAAACTGCAGGCAAGGTTCTGAGGCCCCTCTGGTCCCCTACCGTGAATCAGGTGGAAGGTGCGGTCTCCCCACTTCTGGGTTAACCCACTCCTCTTCTTGAGGCTGCTCCTGGAGCACAGATGTGCTTGCCTGCAGCTCCTGCTCTGAGATCTTGCCCAGATCGGAGGCGGGACGTGAGCAGTGATGCTCCCTAAAGGGATCTTGCCTGTGCTTGCAATAAAGTTGTGCACTAAGTAGAAGGAAGAAGATTGGAGGTGTGGGGAGCCTCCAGACCGTAGGGGGGAGGAGCTAACAACTGCTGAGCAAGCACGGGGCTCTGGCTCAGAAGAGTGGTGGGGATGGTGGCTGGGAAACTGGCTTCCCTCGCAGTGGAATGGGTGCTCAGCTGGCATCCACTTCACAGTGGGATTGGGAGGAGTGATGGAGGTGCCTGCCAAGCTCCTCACACTGGGTGTGACTCTAGCATTATTCACGATGGTAGCCCTGGCCTGGAGAGTGACACAGCCAGGCCTACGGTGCCTGAGAACCACCACTCTGGTGGCTAAAGGCTACCTGGGCAGCTGCAGAGATGCAGGCATGGAGACCTCTGCATCCACAAATGTTAACGGACCCAAGACAATGATGTCCAAAGTCATATGTGGGTACCAGTGTGCGGGGCTGAAGGTCCCCAAGGTCACCTCTGTTCTCTGACCACCTCTGTGGTCCGGCTATGCTTACCTTGGTACTGGGCGCTGAAGCCACGCTGCCGGTGGTTGCCGTCTGACGTGAAGTGCAGCCGCAGCCAGTTCTTGCTGCTGATGACAGGGGCCGGGAGGCTGGCTCCAGTAAACCTGGGGGACAGGACACAGAAAGGTAAACCTAGGGGCCAGGACATCCAGGAGTCTACCCCCAACTCCATAGCAAGTGGTGGGCACCATCTACTCAAGCAGCGTGGGGGGTGGGGCTTGCAGGTGAAGGCATTTCCAGGCAAATTACTCTCCTTTCCCCGATTCCCCAAATCCCACCAGATGCTCAGGGCCTGACACCACCCCTAAGGAGGCTAGGAGCCAAGTTGAGGGCCCTCTACGGACAACCCCATAGGCTTTGAACTGCTTTGCCTATTTCCTGGGTTTTTGCTCTCTTCTGATTAGACTGTGCTCACTTATCTCTCTTCCTCCTTCGCTATATATACCATCACTTCCCAGGACTCAACGAAGTCCCTGAAACACCCCGGCCCTAGGAAAGTCTTCCCAATCTTCTGGCAATCAAAGTCACGCAGGCTGAGGCTGAGATCAAGGCTACCCTACTGTGGCCTTGTACCCAGCACCAGACCTTTCTAAGTGAGACGTCCAGCCCCTGAGGCTGTGGGGCTTAAGTGAGAAAATGTCTGGGTGCTAAAGCTATCCCAGGCTGTGAGATAGCCTTAGTTTACCCACAGCAATGCCTTCCATCCCCTGTAATACCACAGAGCCCAACTCCAGTTACAACCCCACTGCCAAATCTCCTAAAGATCACCCCTCAATAAGAGGCAGTGGGGCTGAATAGGGAAGTGGCTGTGTCTCGGAGGGACAAGCTGGCTGTGCTGTGTGACCTCAAGAAAGTCACTTTAACCCTCTGAGATTCTGTGAACTGATCTATAGAGCAGGGCTGGTGATATCCCCTCCTCAGGGTTGCAGGGACCACACAAGATGACACTCTGGGGAGAGTCTGGTGTCCCCAACAACAGCAGACTCCTGGGAATGGCATGTGCTATTTATTCTCACCTCAGTGCTTAGGACCCAAAGTGACACTAGGTACAAACAGAGCAGTTCTGAGAAGCATTCCTGACTATTGGTAGGTAGTGGGGAAACCAGCAAGAAGTGGGTAGCCCTGGAGGCTGCTAACAAGGAATGGGGCTCATGACCATCCCCCCTCCTGAGCAGGAAATACCCCTAACCATAGGGTTGCGTGGCAAAAGCCACTCTCTACCCAGATCTTCAGCTGGTTTGTGAAAACTGAACAAGAAGGAGCAAGGAATGAATAGCCAGAGCGCACTTCCATTTGCCCCCCTCGCCACCCCCCACCCTCCTACCACCACAACCCCAACCCCCCCATCCCACCCTCCACTCCCCGATTCTCTGACATTCCTGCCTGATCTAGCCCATTGGAAACTTGCCAAAAACAGTGATGCTTGCCCTCAGGTGAGTCTCCCAGACAGAGGGGAGGGAGGAGAAGGCAAGAGGTGGGAATGCGGAGGGGGAGATGCTGGGGAGACAACAGGGAAGAACCCAGAGTGGCTTTCCATAAATGTACATTAGACAAAAGATTTAGCCGAGGAGCTTGATACCCTCTGAACCGAATTCATACTATACTGAAAACGCTGACGCACACAAAACTCTAGGAATATAACCCACAGTGCTTGGGCAGGAACTATTATAGAAACCAATTACTGTATTTCACCAGATCCCATTTAAAATAGTTTATTACAGGGTGAGTCATTTAAGTTTTCTAAGGAGCCTCAATTGATATCATGGGCTACCCCCCACCCTAGGCCAAATTCAATTCGAGCTCATTGACAGAGCTTGGAGGCTATTTACATATGGGAAGTAGAACTAGGGAAAATTCACCTGAATAATTCAGAACTCAAGGCTGCTTCTTTAAAAAGGCAAGGGGTGGGGGCAGTCTAACCATCCAGATTATAAGTGGAGGTTGGAGGTTGGGGCAGGGAACTTCCCAGCTCAGGGGTGAGGTGGGAGATGATGCTTGCCTTCCTATGGGGACCTGGCACCTTCCAACTGTTCCATCTCCTCCCAGACAGCAAGGTTTGTAGGTTTGTAGGTTTGTGCTCTCTCTCTCTCTCTCTCTCTCTCTCTCTCTCTCTCTCTCTCTCTCTCTCTCCCTCCCTTCCTCCCCTTTCGCTGTATCTCTGTGTCTCTCTGTGAGTGTGTAGGCATGCACACTGTGCATGTATGTGTGTACACACATGTGCTCAGCTCTGAACCCTCTGCCCCACCCTGTCTTTCCAAGCATATGTGTTGAGCAATTGAGGGTGTCCTTGGCTTTGTCACAGAACTTGAGGCATCTGTGGCACAATCCTCACCAGATCGCTATGGAGAAATGGTGCCACCTTTGGCTCAAAGATGTTAACAGGACCGTGCACAGCGGCTCTCTCCTAGAATCCCAGCCCTCAGGAGGTTGAGTGAGGAGGATTGCTGGGAGTTTAAGGCCAGTCTGTGCTACATAGCAAGTAAGCAGAACCCAAAACCAACCAATCAACAAACAAACAAACAAAATCCTTCCCATGGCAGTAAGTATAAAGATATGGGTAACCCTGTAGGCTGAAGTTATGCTAAGCCAAAAGAGTAACGATGTAAGGGAATCAAGGGTAAAAAAGAGTGAGTGTGGGTCATGAGGGGAGATGGTGGTCGTGAAGAGTAAGTGTGGACAGTGAGCATGGACCGACCATGAGCGAAGATGCTGAGCAAAGTCTGTGAATGAGGATCATGAACTCGCAAGGCACACACACCGGAGTCTCAGTCACTGGAACTCTGGGAAAGCTGAAGTGTGTGGTGAGAAGAAGTGGGGCCCGTGGTAGCCAGAGCTGGGCCGAGAGCTGTCAGTGGATCCCGCGTGGCCGAGGAGGAAAGAAATGGTCTGGATCTAGGTTCTGTAAACTGTGTGGGAAGGCCAATTGCGCCAGCGATCCAGTGAGCTGTGCATGCGCAACTGGGAGTATGATTTTATGTAAAAGATATAAACAGAGCTCATTAAAAAGGAAACAAAGCAAGGAGAACCCCCAGTCACTGCACTGTGGACCTCCACGGACTTCGGGAGAGCCCCCCTTTCTGCTTCCTCCTTTAACTCTTGTTTTCTTTTTCTTTCTTTCTTTCTTTTTTTTTTTTTAAAGCTTTATTTATTTATTATGTGTACAGTACTCTGCCTGCAGGCTAGAAGAGGGCACCAGATTTCGTTATAGATGGTTGTGAGCCACCATGTGGTTGCTGGGAATTGAACTTATCACCTTTAGAGGAGCAGCCAGTGCTCTTAACCTCTGAGCCATCTCTCCAGCCCCTAACTCTTGTTTTCCTATGCTCTAACTGCATAGGCTCTTTGCTGTGAACGCCTGCCCAGGCCATCTGCACTAGGCCCTTCACCCTTGACCTCTGCCTGCTGTGCTGACTTTCCTTCTAGACTCCTACCTGGCCCCCTCTCACATGGGTACATGGGTGCACACACACACACACACACACACACACACACACACACACACACGTACGCACGCACGCACGCACGCACGCACACACGCACGCATGCACGCACGCACGCACGTGCATGCATGCTAGTCAAGCAGGAGTTTGCATGTTTGAAATAACCCTGTTCTCTGAACATCCTCCACCTTCATATTTCTACTCTCCGTGTTCTTTCCCAATAGGTCACCTGGCTACCCAGAGAGGTAAAGAAACCTGCTCAACATCACACAGCACTTAATAACAGAGGTGTGATCATAAGCTAAGCCATCGCCTTCAGAGCCCGGGCACCCAGCCAGCGAGGCGCTGTCACACACTCGCGCCCGTGGCACAGTCTAGGCTGAATTCTATCCTGTGTCTTCCTTCCTCTCCTTCTACCCTCCAGGATCCTCTTTAATTTTGTTCCCTCTTAGAATCATAATTAAAGGAGAGAACCACAAAGGGAGAGGCTCCCCCTTCAAACCTTTTCGTCCATATTAACTTCTCTCTGGGGGGTCCAGGGAATTCCAAGCTTGCCCAGTAAATCGCTACCCCAGTACTACATAAAATGTATTTAAGCAATTACACTCAAGGTTTGAGGTTTTTTTTTTTTTTTTTTCTTCTTCTCTCCCCTTTTTGGTAAATTGACTTCTGTTAAATGGGGCTTCCTTAATGGAATCTGGCTTGGGGAGAATTAAAAAAAAAAGAAATCACTCCCTTTAATGCCCACAGTTGATTAGGGAGAGGGTGGCTTGGAGTGCCTCTGCAGAGTGCGCTCAACCTTGGTCCTGGTGGCAGGACGGTGCTTTGTGAAGAGCATGTCTTCATAGAAGCTTCTCCTGCAGTTAGGGTGTTGGATGCTGAGAGACGCTCCATCCAAATGGCAACAGTGAGTCCCCGGGCACTGCTGCCTGTCAGTGGAGACACGGGAGTCTGGTTTAAGTGCCAGCATCCCTGGAAAATTGTCAGTCCCAGGGGACACGCATGTATCCAGTCACCAGGCATGCAGGGGACAAGGGGGCTGTGTGTCATGAAGAGCTGACGGAGCAATCCCTGTCTCCGGGCAGTGCCCCTCTCCTCAGTCGCTGCATCTCCCAAGAGCACCCATGGCCACTCACGTGGGCAGTGGTTCTGAACCACTGTGCCCCTGTAGGATTGGGGTTCCAGGCCTTTCTGCACCCTTTATCTCCAAGGCAGGCCTGGCAGAGGGCCAAATAGGGGAAGCAGGCATAACCCTAACTCGCTTCTTTCCCTCCACCTGTCAGGAGATTAAGGGGACACTGTGACATAAGCAAGGTAATCCTTCCAGAAAAATAAAATATTAGTGGAGAGACAGACACACCAGCTCCAGAATTGAGCCCAGACTTTTTTGTTTTTGTTTTTGTTTTTTGTTTTTTGAGACAAGGTTTCTCTGTGTAGCCTTGGCTGTCCTGGACTCACTTTGTAGACCAGGCTGGCCTCGAACTCACAACGATCCACTTGCCTCTACCTTCCAAGTGCTGGGATTAAAGGCATGTGCCACCTCACCCGGCTTGAGCCCAAACTCTTACACACCTTCACTCCCCAGTGACACCCACTCTGAGTCCCCACCTCTACAGTTTCCTCTACCCCAGATTGTCACCCTTGCTGCCCCATCTGACTCCCTGGAACAATGCCACTGGTCCTATAAGCCTGGTCAACTGTTGCCTGCTCAACGCGTCCCCTCTGCAGCATGCTCACATGCCACCATCCTAGGCCTACTGACTTGCAATCATCTTTGGACCTGATGATCTCCTCTGGCAGGAAGGGAAGCTCCACCCCAGGCAGGATGGAGGCTTCTTTGCATATCTCTAGCCACACTGCAGGACAAATTAATAACAGAATGAGCCTGCCAAGCAAGGCTCCTGCCTATTTCTGTGGATACAGTTTCACCCTTTGCTGAGTCACAGCCACGCCCATCTGGTCATTTGCATAGGTCCACTGCTGCTGTGCCTACATCAGGGTGTCAAGCCACAGAAAACACCTTGCACTAAGGATGGGTAGAGTACTTGCCTAGCATACGTGAATCCTCGGATTCAATACCCCGAACCCCATACACACCTATTGGGAAGTGGTGGGGGTGGGGGGAGACAAGGAAGTTCAAGGTCATCCTTGGCTACTAGTGAGAAAGCGTTGCGCTGTCATTTACTGTCTGGTCCTTTACAAAGTGTGCTCCTTCCCAGCACGCAAGCCTCACAGATGATGTCACTAAATTAAAACTGAGGAGGGGATCACAAAAGGACAAATACGTGCCTTAGACATTACCACATGAACGACTTACACAGCCGTGTAATTGCCAGTTAGCGTTGCACAGAACTGAGGTCCTGACCACAGGCTTGCACTCCAGACTTTGTATCTCATAGAAACCACACCAGGCACCCAGGCAATAAATATTTACTAACTGGCACTATCTTCCAAGATCACGTTCTTGATCTAAGGAGCTGAACTTTGGGGGCGGGGTTGTGCCCTTGGAATTCTTCTCAGAGACTCCTCCTTCTCAGAGTCGTTCAAGAGTATTCGACCGAGTTCCCATCGCAGTGACTGTATTTCCTTCCACGCTCGTATCTCATCCGTTTATGTGATGTTTAATTTAAATCACATAATTACAATAACAAATATGACTCGCACTGGGAGAGTTGGCAACAGACCCAGCTGATTCTCAGAAAGTGCAAGAGCTCAGCTGGAGGATGCCGGAGCGCGCATGGGTGGGAGGGCAGGGTAGGAGACGCCTGGCTGGCAGCCACAGGCAGCAGGAAAGAAGCTCTGTGAAGGTTGTGGGAGCACCAGAACACTCCTGTGGGTGGGGTGGGGTGGGGGTGGGGGAGGAATTCACTCTGTATGTGTGCATGTGCATGTGTGCACACACACACACATGTGCGTGTATGGGTGGGTAAATGTTGACCTCGGGCATCATTCCTTGGAAGTTAACTACCTTGCATTTCTTTGAAAAAGCTTCTCTCGTTGGCCTATAACTCTAGCGAGTGAGCCCAAGGGGTCCTGCCCCACCAGTTTTTGGGCTACAGGAGTGTAGCACAGAGCCTCACTTTTTCACGTCAGTTCTGAGGAGGGTCCCATTTTTGAGCATCGGGCACTTTACCAACTAGACTCTCCAGCCCCAGGACACTTGCATTGTGTACATAGGACCAACAGATGAACTAAGACAAATTACTTGCTCCCACGGGTAGGTGTGCTTTCCAAATTATATGCCCTCTGCAGTCGGGGGTGGAGCGGGATGGGGGTGAGGGGCGGGGTGCAAGATTAACTGACCTTACATTCCAGAAACCCTTTGGGGTCTTCTGGCCTGGTGCCAACCTTGCACGAACTCCCGTGCTGGTTAATTTTCTATCAACTTGACAGCAGCGAGTCATTGTGGAAGTGGAAACTTCTGCCACATGGGCCTGTGGGCAAGCCTGTGGTGCATTTGATTGATGGTTGACGCGAGAGGGCCCAGCTCACTGTGTGAGGTACCACCCCTTGATTCTAAGTGCTATAAAGAAGCAGCCTGAGCAAGCCACAAGAAGCAAGCCAGTAAGCAGCCCTCCTCCATGGCCTCTGCATCTGTTTCTGTCTCTTAGGTCCCTGCTTTGAGTTTCTTCCCCAACTCCCTGGATGACGGTCTGCAAGCTGTAAGTTTATTTTTATTTATTTATTTAGTTAGTTTTGGTTTTTCGAGACATGGTCTCTCTGTTTAGCCTTGGCTGTCCTGGACTCGCTTTGTAGACCAGGCTGGCCTTAAACTCACTCACAGAGATCCGCCTGCCCCTGCCTCCCGAGTGCTGGGATTAAAGGTGAGCGCCACCACTCCTGTTTAAATAAACTCTTTCTCCAACTTGTTTTCAGTTGTGGTGTTTATCACAGAACTAGAGACCCTAAGGCAGTTATCCCTCCCTCTAAATGTATACAGGGATGAAAAATTCATCTCCTTGCAATTCTCCCTGATCAGCTTCCTCTACGTTATCTGTGTCCCAGCCACTTCTTCTCCTCCCTCAGAGGGGATGAGCACCCACAAGGCAAACCCACTAACGGATGCATGGCCTCGCTTGCTCTTCCCATACCCCCAGGGCTCACTTACATTTTCTCCCGGGCCTGTTTCTCTCCAGACCAAAGAAAGCCATCGTGTCTGTCTTGGCTGTCCATTGTTCCTCAAGTCCATGGCAGAGTGCTTACTGCAAGGGGCAGACTCGCTGAATACTGTACCGTGGAAGAAGGAAGCCACGAAGTGAGGGCATTGCGTTATGGAGACCCTGCTGATAGAATCAGAAGGGTGTGTGTGTGTGTGTGTGTGTGTGTGTGTGTGTGTGTGTGTGTGTGTGTGTGTGTGTGTGTGTAGTGAGGAACAGGAGACCTGCTGGATAGTAGGGAGAGCTGCCAGTGATGGGGGTGGGGAGTGGGTTGTGCACATGCTTTGTGCATCCTTGTTGTAAGAACCCTGGCCACTTGTGTTAGGAAGACATGGGTTACCTCATTGCTGGCTGTGTCCCCCACTCACTCAGCAGCTGCTGGAACACCTTTCCAGGGGACTCCCCAGGTGCACGCACCCCAAACCCAGCAGCAGTGGAGTCTTTGTCAGTGTGGGCAAACGTTTCTGTTTTCCTACAAGCACCTCCATTAACTCCACCCATGAGTAGAACGTTGCAGTTTGGCTGATTCTTTGGCTCCAGGGAGCCCCCAGACACACTGGGCAAATGGTTTTCCTTCTTCATATCCGTGGCTTCTTGGAGGATGTCTCTGAGCCTGGAGCATGGAGGAACAAGGCCCCAGGTTGGCTCTGTGGTTGGGCAAAGAGAGCTTTGCTGTTGCTGTTGCTGTTGCTGTTGCCTTTTTGGGTGGCAGCACACTCAGCTTTCATGCAGGCTGAAGGAGGGCGGCTAGTTGTGGCCTTGCATCCCAGGCTCAGGGCTGGATGCTTTCTGCCTGACACAACATGATGTGTCCTGAGATGCTCAGGTGATTTAACAGAGAAAGTGCTGTGGGCCCTGCACCAGAGGTCTGGGGATGGGTCCTCAGAAATTTCCTAGGGATGATGCCAAGCCCTGCCCACTTCTGGTCCAGTCTAAGTCACATGGTTGTACTCTATCTCCCATTCTTCCTACAGCTCCGTGACATTCCAGGACCCCTTGCTGGCCTTAGTGTGCACTAAGGGTCTAAATCTCCAACTCTGCCCGGGAAATACATTCATGAAGCCGCGCTGTCCTACTCTGCCCAATACGCTTACAAAACGTGCGTGGCTTTGCCCATTCATCCTCTTCTAGCCCTGTTCAGGCCGCCTGGGGCAGCATCTCTGAGCAGACATACTCTCGCTAGTTTCAGGGCTCTCAGGAAGCTGTGCTCTGTTCCCACCCAGGTTTCTATCATAGCAGGTTAGAGCTGAGATCCAGAGTGGTGGCCCTGATGCGACGGACCACTGAGGCCTCTCATACCCAGCATGATCCAGGACTAGGGAGCAGGCTTTCAGAGCTTAGTGACCATGATACCCTCACAGGGTACCAGCCTTTCTCCTTGCCTGGCCCCAGGTACCTGCCTCGGCACTGCAGCGATAGGCTGATCCTGCCCAGGGGCAACAGAAGGAGGCCCAAGGTGCGGCCAGGGCCTGGGTACCTGGGTACCTGGCAGTCCTAAATCTGCATTCCAGGCTCTGCTCTTTACCAGGTAAACACGTGACATCACTTCTAGGAGGTTCTGTTTCCTTTCCAGTGCCATGGGGATTCCTCAGCACAACTGTGCTCCCTGAACTGCACGCTGGGGACACTGCTGACACAGTAGGGGGCTCACAAGAGGAACGTGGATGGTAGCTGAGCAATGTGCAAAGAATGCTACCTCCAGAGGACATAGGGTTGATTAAGCTGATTAGTCAATCCCTTCCATACCCCTGTAGGCTTGCAAGGTCAATGAGAAATCTAGCATCTGCTCTGGAAATTGAACAGAGCTGGGGTGAAAAGGCAGGACCTTTGGCACCCCAACAGTTCCTACGATCTCAGACTTGCTTGTCTTCCGCCTAACACTGGAAGAGGGAGGAGATGGAAGATGGCTGGGAGAAAGAGAAGCCTGCCTCTTCTAGGGAAGATGAACACACCTGCCTCATGGCGGCCTCTGGCGTACTTCTCTTGGAATGCTTCCACAGAAGAAGTGTTTTCGATGCTCCCAAGGTCACCTCCCACTCCACTGTCATTCTGAGTGCCATTTCTTCATCCCCAGAAGGTGGATCTGAAGCACGGCTGGATGACTTTGCTTCCCCGGGCAAAGTTGGGGATTTAGGACCCTCTGTGCGCACTAAAAACCAGCAATGGGTCCTGGTGTGTCATGGAGCTGTGTTCCGTTCTCAATGCTACACTGACCTTGTAACCTTGTGGCAATGGCATTACTCTCTGCAGCCACGGTCACGTAGCATGACAAAGGCTGGAGATGTTGTCTAATGATGACAGTCAGGCAGAGCCAGCTGTCAAGAAGCCTCACGGTACAGCAGTGACCTCCCCGGGAGAGGACACACACGTCTTTGTGCTGGTGGGAAGACTCTAGGGATTAGGGGCTATCTGAGTGGAAGCGATGTGAAGTGGAGGCTCCACGCAGGGGCCCCTTAAGAACTCTGCCTGGTGACTTTGACTTGCATCTTTTAAATGGCTAGCTGGTTCACTCAGGATGAATAAAGTGCCCGCGCTAGGCCTGAGAGGTAAGGTGAGAGAGTGCACACAGGTACCACTCAGCACTGTGCATGGTCCATAGCAGGTGTGAGGTACACACATAGGTGCCACAAGGGCCATGGCGTGTGAGGCATCCACTAGCTTTAAGAAGCCAGGCTTTGCCTATCAACATGGTAAGGCTTCAATAGACAGAGGAGAGGGAGAGGGAGAGGGAGAGGGAGAGGGAGGGGAGAGTTCCTGGCTCCTCTTATCCTGTATCGTGCTTTGTATCCCATCCCATCCCACCTCTATAAGTTCCCTTGTACTATGTACTGGTGACCTAGGGTTAAAGAACCCAGATCAGTCTGGATCAGAGAAGCAACCAGTAGCTGCTGTGACTAAACCACAGATGGCTCAGGGACTTCCAGAGCTACAGGCTCAAATGCCACCAGCCTTGCTCTGCAGGCCTGTCTGCTGGCTGACTGCAGATGGCAGCTGCTTGTGAGGCTGAACCACTGCCACTCAGTGGCTCCCTGACTCCGCCTCTCACCTTCATCACCAGAGAGAGTACAGAGACATCTTTTCTCACAGTAAACAGAAAAGGCCCATAGCAGCTCTCTAGGCCACGTGCCCACTCCTTAGGGCAAGGGCATGGTTTTTAGGTCACCCCCCCCCCGAAATTGGTGTGGGAACACTTCTCCAAATGAAGGAATGTGTTGCCAGGCTAAGTGGCACATACCTTTAATCCCTGCACTTGGGAGGCAGAGGCAGGAGGATCTTTGTGAGTTTGAGGCCAGCCTGGTCTACAAAGAGGGTCCAGGAAAGCCAGGGCTACACCGAGAAACCTTGTCTTGAAAAAATCAAAAACCAAAACCAAATAAAGGTGGAAGTGGAGGAGGAGGAGGAGGAGGAGGAGGAGGAGGAGGAAGAATGTGTTGAAAGGAAGAGGTGCCAGGGGTGGTCACCAGGGTTGGAGCAAGGTCAGTAGACTGAGTAAAGTAAGGCTACTCTCTAATCCTGTGCCTTGAGTGGCTTTGTCAAGGCCTCTGAAGGATTGATTTCCCGTACCCTGAAACATGGTCTAGTTCTGGGTCTGTCATTCCCGAGGTGATCGGGCTTGTCTGACCCTCACTATCGTGTTTCCATTCCTGTACCTAATCATTTCCTGTTTCCTGTCTCCCTACCCGCCAGATCACGGTGATGCTGGAAGCTTCTCCCCTAGGTTGGTGTCAGACCTAAAGAACACGCCTTAAAACTAAGACATCAGCATTGCTGCAGTACTGTCCGCTGAGCGGAAGGCTTAATCCAGATGTTTCCAGGTGTCTCCTAATGCGCCCCCTTTCTGGGTTCCAACATCCAACCCAACATCCCTCCTCCTATTGACTCATCCATGGTGTGTTAGTTTCCTTGTTTACCCAAGACTTGATGCTCAAAGAGCATCAGTCGTATGCTTGGACCTGTATGTGGCTTGGTCTAATGTTTTCTGGGACTGTATGCAGGATGTGAGTGTGGAAGGAAGCCGCCACCACTGAGGGACAATGCTCTTGTCCCTCACGGAATCACAGAAAGGGCCCGTATGCTGTACCTACTGCTGTTGGCCTCTTGGGCAGCTTGCTTGAGGTGATGCCTGCCAGCTTCCTCTGTTGTAAAGATTCCCTGCTGTCCTCTTCCTGACGCCATGGTCCAGCCTACATGTGCCAACTGCTTTTCCTCCTTTCATTTCAGCCTGTAAATCCCGGCTTTATCGGCTTCTCAGACTGCCATTTATTTTCTTCTGCGTTTGTGTTCATGTGTGTGTGAGGGGGTGTGCGTGTGTGTACACATGAACATGGAGGGGGGAGGTCAACATCAGTGGGTGCTGCTCCTGCCACTACCGGCTTTGTCTTTTTGACACAGGGTCCCTCGCTCACTGGCCTTGGGGGAGGGCGGGGGTCACTGATTCAGGTACATAGGCTGACTAGTGGCCACCAGGGGACCCTCGATCTTTAGCTCCCTGGTGCCAGTTTTTGTATATCTTGGTTTGTGTCACTTTGTAATGAGGGTTCGGGAAAACAAACCAAGGCCCTCGCACTTGTGCGGCAAACACATTTACCAATGGAGTCGTCACCTTAGCTCCATCACTGCCTTTTAAAGACCTGACTTTGAGAGTGAGACTTGACCGCAGCGGCCTGCTGATGAGCCTGCGCCGGAAGTGGTTGTCTGTCTAGGCCTGGAAGCCATACTCTTTCCACGTCGTACCACCAAGGAAAGGGGCCTCGTGGCTCCCAAGTGAGCTTGCCTACATGGAGTTCCTCAGATCAGCCATGGCCATTAGTGAAGCTGGAGATCAGCCTGCGTGCTTTCTTATAACCATCAGAAGAAACACAACAGAAAATAACAGTGCATAAGGTACACAATAAGTACGTTTTTTGTCAAACTCGGGACCACGACCTCCTCCGTAACCATGGTAAGGAAAACAGTGCTCCCATAGGGTTGCAATGAAGATTACACGAATTGATCATTCTCAGAAACAGAGGCTGACACTCATTATATATGTATTTGTATGTTAATGAGCGATGACATAAAGTGTATTCTTTATTGTAGACTGCAATCAAGAGACCTAAAACAAAAATCGAACTCGTAGCCAGACCAAGGGCCAGTGGGGGGCGGGGGAACAGCCTATAGCCTGTTTATGTAAATAAAGCTTTATTGGTACAGGCATGGGCATTTGTTTATGCATTGCCTGTGGTTATGAGGGGGCCAGAATGAGAGAGGAGTATCTGCAATAAGAAATCCTGCCATCCATGAAGTCTGAGTTCTCTACTGTCTGGCTATTAGACTAGTGCGCCCCCCCTCCCCATCTAGAAGACATCTTGTAATTCAGGACATTGGATGGGAGAGGCTGCCCTGCCCTTGGCAGGTACTGCCCCTGAAGGTGCTTCTGGGTCTCTAAGGACTGTGGGAATCTAGATCTCTAGAATTTCAGTGCCTTTCTGTTTGGGGTTGTGGTCTATATGGTGAAAGATTGCTGACATGGTACTTTGGTCAAGGCCCCATCAGGAAACAGATGGTGACTCAAATTAGAATAATTTGAGGAGTGTTTAATAAACAGACTACCACAAAGGTGAGGGGCAGGGTTCAGGAAGGTCCTGGGATGTAGGGAGGTGACAGAAGACTCGAGGTGGTGAAAACAGAACTGTCACCAGCCTAGACAGAAGGAGCTAGGGGAGGGAACGATCTATGAACTTGGGAGGTGAGCTGCTTAGAGACCTCTAGTCCAGGGAGGCGACAAGTCCAAGTGACCTCTAGTGGATGGAGCCAGGAGACACATGCCTCCAAACTCCCTCTGTCCATCCCTGATCTCTTGAGGCTCCTCACTTCTGACATGAAATGGACCGTGGTCACTTTCCAAGTAGAGTGGGAAGGAAAGGACAAGCAGTGGACCTTCTCCAGCACACGGAACTGACTTCAGACACAGGGGCTGGCCAAAGCGTTTCCCAGCATCCCTCCCAGTCTACAGCATAGCCCACACACCAACAGATTCCTATAGCTTTCCCATCTTTTTTTTTTTTTTTTTTTTTTTTTTTGCCTAGCATGGTACCTTTCAGGTCACCTAGAACAGCGTTCTCTGCAAGTACACACCCATTTTAGGAGAAATCAGAGGTTCACAGGAAGACAAAGTATGGCTGAGATGCCTTTCCCTTACCCACGAGCCAAATGTTGAAGCCAGTGATGGAGGCCTGGGAACAGTTTCCTTGTAGGATCCTGCTGCCAAGATCCCCTCCTCCTGACCCTCAGAAAACAGTTTACACAGGTGGAGACCAAAAACTCTCACCTCTATCCAGCCCTCCCCAAAATCCTTTCAGCTTTGAGTCTCCAGCCAATCAGTTGATGCTAAGAACCATAGCAAATGCCTATTGGTGGCTGCTTAACTTTGAGCCCAGCCCTTTCTATGTCAACAAGAAGCTATGTACCTGTCCTATGCATGTGGCATTGCTGGCATCCACTGGAGTTTTAGTAAATGCACTCACAGACAAGGCTGTTAGCCTTTGCTGCACTCTCCACAGTTAAACAACAAGGGGCTATTAACTACTTTTACCCAAAAGAAGCAAATTTGCCTGACTAGTGCTTTGTAAATTAATCCTAATGGGGACTCTTCCGAGGAGGGTGAGGGGCCTCCCTGAGAGCTAAGAATTCACACTTTCAACAACTCCAATGTCATTAAGAAACTCCCAGGTTCTCTTCCTTCCGTCCCCTCACATTTCTTCAGAGAAACGAAAGATTCAGACTCCCGGAGCCCGGAGTGCTTGGGTTTTAAATTAGACAACTTTGTCCTGACAGGAACCAAGTCCCAGCTGTCATCGATGATTATTTTTAGAGTTACTACTAAACCCTCTGTGCAGCAGGCATTGCCACTGCTCAAGGCAAACAGAAAGCCTTCACGTATTATCATGACAGCTCCCGAGCCATCCACCCTCCTCCTCGTGTGTTCATTATTTCTAGCCTGTGTGGAGGATGAGGAGGCGGCATCCTGAGGAGCTCACATGGAGAAAGGCGGCACTTGTTATGACCCACCAGGGGACAGGGATATAAAGATGCCAGGGGCTGAGCAAAGCCCACAGCCTGCAGGAAGCCAAGGGGAAAGACTCCCAGGCCCAGTAGCTACTCTAATAAGGTTCAGATAAACCTTCATCTTTCCTTAGAGGCAAAAAAAAAAAAAAAAAAAAAAAAGACCCAGGAGTAACCAACCTACAAATGATGACTGAGCTTGGCTTGGCTGGCATTGGCTGGCTCATGGATGACATCACAGTTGCGCTTCTTTGACCTAACAAAGCCACCAGCCCTGAAAAGTCCAGGCCCCAGCTGAGGCTTACAGACAGGGGACATTTCACCGCAAGCGGGGCACCTTCTAGATTGCTCCTGGAAGGTGGAGACGGACGTCTCTGCTATACAAGCTAGCGGGATCCAGGGAAAGAAATCATGATTATATAAACATGGGAAAAGAAGTACAGCTAAGGCCCAAGGTGAATGTCTCATCCTACATTCACTTTATGCTAAATTTCAAGAACAAATGCAAGGAACAACAGCCAAATATTTTCCTTGGCTTTAAGGAGTTCTCTAGAAAGTGCTCGGAAAAATGGAAATCGATCTCAAAGCATGAGAAGGCGAAGTATGAAGCCCTGGCCAAGCTCGACAAAGCCCGCTACCAAGAAGAAATGATGAATTACATGGGCAAGAGAAGAAAGCGGAGAAAGAGGGACCCAAAGGCACCACGGAAGCCGCCATCATCCTTCCTGCTCTTCTCCCTGGACCACTATGCCCAGCTGAAGCAAGAGAATCCCACCTGGTCAGTGGTGCAGGTGGCCAAGGCAGCTGGGAAGATGTGGTCCATGACCACGGATGTGGATAAGAAGCCTTACGAACAGAAGGCTGCACTTATGCGAACCAAGTATTTCAAGGAACTGGAGGCCTACCGCCAACAATGCCCATGCCGGAAGAGGAACTTCCGGAGGTCAGCCAGTACCAGTTTGGAAAAATAAAATGTCACTGAACTGGCTCTCTCGCTCTGTGGTCCTGTGTGGTTAGAGCGCCCTTTGATACTATACTGTGAAAAATGAGTGGTCTGAGGTCCAGCTGGAGAGGTCCTGGGGAGGCTGGCTTTCAGAAAGGTAGCTTTAAGACAGGGGACTGGCTGCAGGGTCCAACTGGACTGGGTTGACAGGTGTGGCAAAGCATGAGCACGTGTGTGTGTGTGTGTGTGTGTGTGTGTGTGTGTGAGAAGAGAGGAAGAGAGAGAGAGAGAGAGAGAGAGAGAGAGAGAGAGAGAGAGAGAGAATGGAACCTCCTTGGGTTGGAGTTAGACATAGGACTACCAAGCCCACTTCTAGTACAGAGGATGGTAGGAAAAGAGCCATTCTTCCAAGCTGGATTAGGAAGGCAGGGTTAGCCCGAGCCTCTGGGTACCGGGACCTGTATCAGGTACCTGACTAGAACACCCCTGAAAATTAGCCGAGGGCTGAATTCACTGACTAGCTGGCAGCCATTCCTCTCTAGGTCACACAGCTGTTGTGACCAAAGTATAGTGATATATATATAATCTTAGGTGCTGTCATTTGTCACCTCAAGAGAATGAGGCCAAACTGAGAGGGATTGTGCTGTCTGTCCAGGCAATCATTTGGAGTTTGATTACAATTAAAACTCTGGGTTTGCATTCAGGTTGTTTTGGTTCCCACATTCGGGGTCCAAGCAACCGGGGTGGGGGTGAGGGGCTGGGGTGAGGTGGGGTGGGGTTGTGAAGCTCTCCCCGTGTGTCAACCTGATGCTAGAGAAGGTTATGGCATAAAACACAGCTGTGAGAGTGATGGTGAGTGAGGAGCACCGAGGAGGGATGGGGCTACCCATGAACTTCTCATGTGTGTGAAATCGCCACTCCCCGGTGGCTGGCAGCTGGCACTCCAGCTTGGCTCTTCTTCCCCTCCACCCTCTCAGGAGACACCCTCGTTTTCTGCTTCACTGAAAAGACAGAGATCATCAGCCTTGAGTGTTCTCCTTTCTCTCACTACGCAACCCACACTCCCGCCTTGCGTCTTTTAGCCGCCGCCTCTGAGGTGAAGTACAGCACCTGCTCCACGAATCACCAGAATGTTCCAGAGAGGTGCCTTACCGGGCTTCACCTGTTCATGGGGTGGGGGGATTGGGGGGATTGCAAGTTGCTGGGCAGCAGTCCTATACCTAGCAGCCCTGCCTCCCTGATGTGTGCTCAGGTCTGCCTGCCGATGAGCTCCTCAGTAACGCAGTGGACCCTTCTCTTGCTTTCCCTTCATCTGCCAATTGATCCTGTGCCGGGGAAGGGAAATAAGTATATTTCATTTATTGGGTTTCCCTCAAATCCCAACAGAGAAGCAGATCAAGGTTGTGGGACGATCGATTCGAGATGCCATTCAGCCATACGGGGATCTTTTTGTTGGCAGTACAGCCCACCAAAGCCTCGGCTGTTCAGGGGGGATTAAAAGCTCCAGTTCTCCAGGCTGGAAGGTCCGCAGACAGGTGTGGTCACCACGGTGAGGTCATAGAGTGCTGCCCATTGTCTTAGCATGTGACCTCTTGACACACTTTTACAGATAAGCATCTGACTTTGAGGTGGGCTGAGGGCGAGCCAGGGCGATTGTTGTAATTGGTGAGCTGGGGGGGGGGGAGGGGGGATGATGCTTGGCTTAGTCCACTGGAGGGTATGGAGGGTAGCTTAGGGCAGGCAAGGACACTACCAGAACAAAGGAGGCAGAACCAGCATAAAGGGCCAGCGGACTCTGAGGCTGTCCTCGATCGCTGAGTTGGGGTGTGGTGACAATGAACTTCCTGTTAGAGGTGATCCTCCTGCACCAGCTCTGCTCCTCTCACTCAGGGTTTCTGGTCCAGTCCCTGCTCTGCAGACTTTCTGGCTATGCGTCTAAGATTCTCCCCTGTAACAGGGACATGTTTGTCTGGTGGCCTGTCACCTGTGGGAGTCAGACATGACATAATCAGGCCACGGAGGCCTCACCAGTCACACTGTCCTGTCCCTGGGGTTTTACATGTTCCTGTTGGCCCAGGCCCCTGGGTATTTTCAGCCCTCTGTTACCCTAACCCATCTAGTGTGGGCTGCATGTAAAGACTCCGTACCAAAAAAAAAAAAAAAAAAAGAATAGAGAGAGAACAGTGTGAAGTGTTGAGTGTCGTTTGTGTATGTTCACAGGCGTGGAAGCTAGAGAACAATCTACAATATGTTATCTCTCAGTTGCTTAAACACACACACACACACACACACACACACACACACACACACACACACA
>OU015754.1:61588267-61605497 GCA_907169655.1 Acomys percivali | reverse complement strand
ACACACACACACACACACACACACACACACACACACACACACACACACATACACGAGTCATGAGTCACGAGTCTCTTACTGGCAGGCACTTGCCAAGTGTCTACCTGTCTCTGGCCCATGATGAGATTATAAGAGCTTGCCATTTTATTTGGGCTCTAAGGATAAAATGCATACCTTCACCTAACTGAGCTACCTCCTAACCATGTCATTTTTAAAAAAAATAATGAGGCTATAGATCCTATGACTTTAACCTAGTTCCTCTTGCTTGAGGCACACTGACGTATGGAAAACTGCCTTTAAGAGAAAGTCACATGGTGGCAAAGCACAGAGGGTAGATGGTAGGGGCACACAGTAGGAGCTGAGGTACCCAGCCTGGTCTTCAAGGAACTAAAACCAGAAACTAGACTGTCTCTAGATGAGAGCTGGGCTCTGAAGTCCCAGGGACCACCTGCTCTACAGCTTACGATCCAGCTAAGATGCATCCAGGTCCCGACACCCAACCTGGGAGGTGCTTCATGCTTCATGCCACTAAGCCTTGAGAATATACGGTACCATATAGAATAATAGACAGTAGATGTCGAGTTTGGCATCAAGGTAAGGAGAGAGCCATGGCATAGAGCATGAGTTATCTCTGGAAGTATCTGGTGGTTGGGGTGGGGATGGGGGGAGGAGTGGTGCTGGGAGTGCTTTAGAAAGCCGGTTAGAGGATTCTTCAAAGGTTCAAGCAGAGTGTTGAAAGCCAGACTTGGGAGGGTGCTGCCTGTGGGAGCTCAGAGGAAGCGAGGAGAGCGTATTAGAAACTGGAAGGAACGGATCTTTCACAAGGTACAGACGGTTTGGTGAGACTGTTGTCTGTGGGTGCATGGCAGAGAGGAGCTGTCCAGGGTGGGATAGGGTTTCTCAGTCCATCCTTGAGAGGAAATCCCTGAGACAGAGAGGAAGCAGGATGCCTCAAGGAAAGGGCTTTTAAAGGGTGTTTGGAGACCAAGATGGGGTGGGAGTGCTAGAAGCTGTTGGTTAAGCCTTCAGAGGCTCAGAAAGTTCTTGGAGACTCTTAGGGATCAGGTTTGGCCTCAAGGATCCTTTAGAGCAAACAAAACGCGCTGTGGGACCTATGAGAGCGGGCCCCTTGGCTGTCTTCGCTGGAGGATTAGTCCCAATGAATATGTGGGTGTTGCTATGGTCAATTCATTAAAAGCAAATCTCATGGTCTTTACATTCATTATGTACTCCGGGTGGTAATGGATGACACGGAACATCTCTTAGGTTCTGTGTGTCAGGAGCCAGGTGCATTTAAGCTGCAGCATAAGTGGTCTCTGGGCCTAAAGAGTTCAGTTCTTTGTTTGGAGACAGTCCCAGTGAATATGTGGGTGATGCCAATGAGAGTTATAGGAGACTCTCCCAAAGGTTTCAAGAAAAATCTTACCAGAGAAAAGACTGAGGGCTGAAACGGGCTGAGAACACCACATTTAATTTATTAACAAACTGGATAATTCATCAATACTTTTGTTTTCAGTCTTGCAATCTATCCCAGCCTGGCCTCAGACTCACAGTGATCCTCCTGCCTCAGTCTCTTGAGTGCTGAATTACAGGTACACACTACTACACCTGGCCCCGTACAACGCATACGGTGCTCTTGGCTGAAGAGCCAGGTCACCACACAAACATATGCTTTGATGGAAGGAGAGCTTAAGATTTTAGAAAAAAAGGAGCCTTGAGTCATGGAAAACTGTCCCAGGCTTTCAAATGGGATCAAGAAAATGTCCACGTCTTTCTGGCTAGATTTCAAAATTGTCCTGGGCCAGTGACTCCTCGTGTTTCTGTTCTTTCTGAGTAGAAATGTTTGATGCTGTGACCCGGCAGAGGAGGGTCATTTTTTTTTTTTTCCATTCTGAAAAGTTCCCAATCCAAATGGACAGCTGTCTGGAGTTTCTATTTAAAGAAGATATGCCGTAGCCTCATGCACACTGGACCAGATTCGCATGGGGGATGCCATCAAGGGCTGGGACATTGGGAACAAGTGACTGTTTTGCACATGGAAGAGACAGGAATCAGCAGGGGCCAGCGGGCAGACTGTGGTCTGCAGCTTCAAAAGTGACTCAGGATGACCTCTCCGTGCGACGTCCTTGCTCTGGTGCCATCCTTTCTCCCCTTGTGTGTGGGCTGGACCAAGAGACTCGCTTCTAATGACTTGAATACAGCAAAAGTAGTGGATGTCACTTCTGATAGCAGGTTATATAGAAAAGACCGTGACTTCTGTCATCTTCTCTTTGGCTTGCTCTGATGAGCACAGTGACTTGTCAGAACTGCCCTGTGGAAGGGAGCTGAGGTGGTCTCCCATCAGCAGCAAGCGGGAGCTGGAGCCTGCACAGCATTACATAGACTGGCTTGGAAGTGATCTTTTCCCTACTGGCCAGCCTGTCCAACCTTAGTGGAAATCGAAAGCCTGGATGACCTACATAGCCACACCTAGGCAGTAGGAAGGAATGAATGTTATTATTCCAAACTGCTAGGTTTGGGGGTAATTTGTTATAGGTAGTCAATAAGTGATACAGCCACTCTGAGGTCCTAGGATGTATTCCCCAATAGAAGTGTCACCCTAATCCTTCTAGAGCTCAGGATCATTGTATCAGATTCTCTAGCTTTCTACATTTACTTATTTATTTTGTGTGCATGCGTGTACACATGTGCACATATGTGCTACAACATGCATGTGGAGGAGGTCAGAGGACAACTTAGGGGAGTCAATTCTCTCTTCCTGCCATGTGGGTTCTGGGGATCCAAGTAAGGTCGGCAGGCTTAGGGGGCCAGATGTCATCTGATGAGCCATCTCACCGACCTCAGGATAAACCTTTCTATCTTTTAGGCCAGGGGGTATTCCCATCGTCCTATGGGTCAGGCATCACTTCCTCCAGGAGGCCCCTCCACTTGGACCTCCCACTCCTCCCTGCTCCCATCACAGCCATAAAGCCATTAATGGCTATCTGAATGCATAGTGACCTGTAGCCATTGTCTGTGCCCCCAGCCGGGCGATAACCTTGTCTCATTCATCCAGCCTCCTAAGACCTGATAGGATGCTTCCCACACGTTAACAAAGAATAACAGCAACACACTTTTACTGATGTCTAGGTTGTGCCAGCTACTGTTTGAAGCAATTTAAAGTAATTATCTTACTTAATAAAAAGACCTAGAGGGGCTGAGAATGTAGATACAAGGCTGTAATTCCAGCAGTCAGGAGGCTAACACAGGAGAATAGCCGTCAAAAGTTCAAGGTCAGGCTGGCCGGCTGGTCCATACAAGCAAGCAAGCAAACAACAAAAAAGAACCAAGACAAATGAAACCAAAATCTGAATGAAGCAGATACTTTTTCCGTGCATGTGTGTGTGTGCACCAGAAACTGACCCCAGTGTCTTCCTCAATTGTTTGCCACATTATTTTTTGAGATAAGGTGTTGTACAGGACTGTCCTCCTGGCCACACGTCTGCCATCCTCAGGAGCTCAGCTGGGCCCACTCACAGGCAATCATCACAGCTGGGCTTGGTGACTGCTGACATTCCCTCAGAGAAGGAAGGGATGAGGGTCTCACTTGAGTGTCTGGTCACTCTTCTCAACCAGTTGTCTGCAATTCTGTCCTAATTGCACCTGGCCTTGAGATCTCTGGCAGGAACCATCATATCTACAGAGGGATGGGATAGGGGAGAAGACACCCTCTATGCAGTTGTGGGGAAGCCATCATCCCTGCTGCTTTCCAGTGGCTCCTTTAAGGTCACCTATGCTCCTGAGCAGGAGCCCTTACCCATTTCCCAGTAAGCCTAATAAACTCAAAGGCACCTCACGGAGAACGCTGGTTTATCACTGGGACCTTACAAGGAAGGGCTGGGCAGCCGTTGCCCAGTTGTCACCCCTGCTCCTACCCGGGGTGAAAAAATCTCACTACACAGAATCTCTCACTGAAGCTGGCACTCACAAATATGGCTAGACTGCTTGGCCAGCGAGTCCCATGGGTCTTCCTGTCTTTATCCCCCCCAACACTGGGAATACAGACATGCGCCAACACCATGCCCAGCTGTTTGTGTGCATGCTGGGCATCCAAACTCAGGTCCTCATCCTTGTACAGCAAGGACTTGATAGGCCGAGGCACTTCCCTACCCCCTATATAATTTTTGAAGGGTTTAGGAATGGAGCCCAGGGCCTTAGCTTGCTGACCCACACTTGTGGTTGCAAGGCATTTTAAACATCCCGTTTTGCAGATGAAACATGTAGAAACTAGAGTATGTGCTCAGCATGCGCTTTCTGGGGGATGGGTGAGCAGCGAGACATGCCTTATTCCTCTTGTCCTGGTGTTCTGACTCCAGGAGATCTTTGCAAACACCAGAGTGCAGCCATGGGTCCCCCACGTATCTGGCCACACATTCTATGCATGGCTGGTTACACCTGTTCTACTCCTTGGTGGCTGTGCAAGAAGGGCTTGTCTGCCACTCATAAGCACACCCCACCCCCAGCACTCTTTTTGCAGCAACCTCTCTGGCTCATAGCCTGTCGTCGTAAACCACTCTAACTACCTGATTACCCACATTAGGATGAGCAGAAACTGCCCTGTATTTTTAATGCATTATCTGCAATTAGCAGCGGCAGTGAGCATGGAAGAGCTCAGTGGTCCCCGGGGCTGCCCTTCTCTGCTACAGCTGCTAGTACATTTGTGCTGAAGAACCTGGCTGGGTGCCTCTAGGCCACACTGTCCACTCACACGGCATCTCTGTCCCTGACCCCTGCTCCATTCCGCTGCTCACCTGGCCCTCTCTGCCATCTCTCTCTGCTCCCTAAACAGCCTGGCAGAGTGTCCTCCACGGGAGCCCACAAACACAGGGTAGATAGCCGCCCTGAACGCCCTTGGTGGGGTGGGGAGGTTGGCCTGCAGGGTGAGGCTGAGATGTGTAATATGTGAAAGGTAAGTTCATGGAGAGGGTCGGTATACAGGGGTGCCTGCGGGGACTTCAGCTGAGAAGCCAGTTTCCCTCGAAGGAGGATGGGCTTCCCCTCTCATTGGCAGTGAGAGGGAGAGAGAGAGGTTACGTCACAGGAAGCTGGTGTGGCTTGGGGAGAGGGTTCTGGTCAGAGCCATGATTGGGAAGCTGAGCTCTGCCCTGGAGCGAGTGTGGCTGGGAAGTAGTGTTATTCCCTGCATGGCCATTTCTTGGATTGAATCCTGGAGGGACTGAAGCAAGACTAGAGCTGCAGCTGGCAGAGGACAGATAGGCAGCCATCACCTTCCTTCGCCATGATGGGGGGAGGGAGGGGCTTCTGTATTCTGAATAGTGTCCTTTGGTTCTTGAGCTCAGACGAGATTTGGAAAATGCTCTTAGGTTTGTCGTAGAGTGTCCTCATCTGGATAACCCTGTGGATTACGGAGGAGCAACAGGAGAGTCCTCAAGGTCAGGGCTGAGGGTCTGCTGCTCATTCTCAGTGTCTTGTGACAGCCTCAGCAAAGACGCAGAAGCATAGCTACACAAACCAGACTGTCCACAGTCTCAGGGCAGAAGCTGCTGTGCAGGTTGCAGGGGCACTGCTGCCCCCAGTGGTGTCAAGAGCCAGCCGCCGACTGGTGGGGATGCGAAAAGCAGGACTGACCAGGAGGGGATGCTGTCACTAGGGAAAAAGGAGCGTGGGCTCTGGAACCAGACTCTCTCTCTCTCCATTACAGGAACTGTCCCCCGACACTGACCAGTGATGTGGCCCTGGGCAATTTACTGAGTGTGATAGATTCGGTTTTCTCTCCTGCTTAATGGCATCCGAAAGTCTGCTTCTGGGGTTTTTCTTGAGATAAAAATGAGAATGGAATGAGGTACCTAAGCAGTCCCTGAGGCACAGACACCACTTTAAAAAAATGGCTGTACACCAGACATGGTTCTAGGTGCATCCTACACGTTGACACATGTAACTCACGCAACAGCTTCACCAGGCCAAGTCTGTAATCACCTTCGGCCAACTGCTGAAAAGATGGAGGCGCAGAGAGGTTAGAGCACTTGCCTGAGGTCACACAGCTATCAGAGGCAGGAACTCAGGCTTTCTGGGCCAGCCACCCCTCACGCCACTGACTCTTGTGGTAGCTATTGGGCTCCTTCTCCCACAGCAACACCAAATCATAAGCTTGCAGACTCAAGGTCATGTTTTGATGGTGATTTAATGGGCCAGAACTCCCCAGACCCCAGTCTTTCACTAGTGGCTAAGCCTAAGCTGTTTGCCTGACTCTGGTTTAGAGAGCATTCATTTCCTTGTAGAAGGTCAAAGCATTCTTGGTGTGACAGATGATATAGATTTAGGTCACTGCAGTCAATAGATCGAATAAAACATAGTATTGCCCTGTTGGGATAGCCACACCTTTCAGGAAGTATTAAAGTCAGGGAAAGCCCTGGAAAGTGAGTAAAGGCTAAAGCGGGAGGGGCCGGCCAAATGCTTTGGCCTTTGATTGGCAAGAGTGCTGTGTGGGTAGAAGGCAAATGGCCAATCAGAGGAAATGTGTCGGACTGGCAAGTTTCCTTCAACCCTTTAAGAGCACTGGAGCTGTCCAGAATGCTGGGGCTCGCAGCCCAGGCCTGACTCACCTTGCCTCTTCCCAACCTGTTGGACTGGGCTCAAGGACAGAGGACCGTGTCTTAAGCGCTAGGTGAATGGGTGGTGAAGGACTCCTGGGCCCAGTGACTTCAGGCACTGAGGTCTCCTCTACCAGACTCTTTCAGGCCTCTGCACAGCCATACGGGGGAGACGGGGACCCGAGGCTCACATCACCACTCTCTTCGTTGTTTGGTACAATTCCAGACTCATCGCCATCAACCTCTTCTAGGCTCCTAATTATATCTCTAAATGCCAGGCAGTACCATTTTGAGAGGATTGAGGATAATCATAAGGATTCTCTTCTCCAGACCTTCAAAGCTAAGCAGATGACACGGTCGTCCCAGATGACACTGGGAGATGGCTCTCGAGCTCTCTTCAAGGAACTCTGGGCCGTCCGTCTGCATTCTTTTGTTTAGTTCAAGGGCATGATATAAGGATGAATTTCCTCTATCACCTCCTGAGGGAGCCCGAAAGGGAAAATAGAGCATCCAGGCTGATGGGGAAGCTCTGCTCAGGGTCACTGGCCTGGCCTGGCCTAAGCCCTTTCTGGGGACTTTTCCTCTCTCTGACAAGCCATCACTGAGGAGACAGACTCCTGCTGTTCTGCTTGCACTGGCTATGCATGCCTCTTCCTAGTGTGAGCTGATTGGACAAGGCATGGAAGTCAACTGGGAAGAGGAGCCACTCAGATTCTCTCTCCTGGCTGGTGATTTGAATAAAAGATTCCGGAAATGGTATGTATCAGTTAACAGAGTCCACAGAGCTGGAAAGCCAGGCAGAGACCCAAGGGCTGAAGTGACCATTTGGGATTGTGTGCAAAGGGGAGAGGGAGGACCTGGGTCACATCAAAGGTGGTTCTCTGGAACTTTCTGCCCTACATAATTGTCCAATCTCTCCCCACCCCTCTAAAGCCAGGGCGCCATCCCACAAGGTCAATGTCACATGAAGGTGAGCATTGGGATAAACAGATTTCTGGATTTGTTGTCTCAGACACACCATGACTTCTCTTGAGTTTCACCAGACGAGGAGTGCTTAATCCTGGGTGCTTAATACATGAGAGAGGGAACCCCACTATTCATTTACTGAGGAGAGATGGCTGAGAGTGGGGTGGGAAACCTACAAGAGTAGGGGGTGGGGCGGGGGGGGGCTCCCTTAGATCTTCCCTGGTGCCCTGCTGACTTGAATCAGATGCCGACATGGGCCTCCCCAGAGCCTCCAGCCTGTTGGGCAAGGGCTGTCTGTGACCTTCCCAGCTTGACAGAAGGACAGACCAAAGGCCCTGCAGAGGAGTCATTGTTAGGACACAGAACAGCCACCTGCTCCCCCATTGATCCAACAGTTAGGACTGAACGCAGCAGACAGAGGCCCGGGGAGCAGCGCCTTTAGATGTACGATCCTCATTGATTGGGCTACCTGCTGACCATACTGTGCAGGAATTCTCAGGGAGGTCACAGCGGCAAAGGCACCTGAAGGGAACCCCGGGCCAGCACAGAATCATCACAAATGATGGGACAAGCTATGCTGGACAAACACTACTGAGCTGTGACCTTTCCAACTTCCATCAAGAGACTCACAATGGCTCCATTGTTTAGGGGACAGCCTTGGGAAGATAGGGGGCTGGTGATTTGAGTCACTGCAGTTAACAAGGAGAGGAAAGCAGGACACACACACACACACACACACACACACACACACACACACACACACACAGAGAGAGAGAGAGAGAGAGAGAGAGAGAGAGAGAGAGAGAGAGAACTCCGTAGGACCACACCATATGCTCTCGGAATTAAAGGAAAAGCCACCTTCTTACCCCAGAGTAGCAATGTCTCTCACTAGTGGAGGCCCTCTCACTTTCCTGCTCCGTTGGACCCAGGACAGTGCAATCATAGACTCTGTTCAGCATGGGGTCCCAAGGACAGTGTGTGAGGCTGCGGCTATTCGATGCTGTCTTTGGTCCCCCCTCACTTAGCACATTTTCAGGTCAATCATAGCACTGTCCCAGTGCTTTGACCCTCAGCTGACAATCCAGGACAGCCCTCTCCTCTGGTCAAGTGGCATCAGCGGCCTCTGCCTCATCTGTGGTGGCATAAAATGTAGTTCATGGGGCTCCTGCCCTTGGGAGGTAAGCTATCCCATCTGCTTGTGGCCCAAGTGCTTAGCTGGTCTGTATCAATCTCTCCATTCAATTAAAGCCCCTGCTCTCCGTTCCTGCCACTCCAGAGTGAGGGGCCCATTAAAACTCACTCTGGGTACCCAAGGACTGAGGCTTTCCCTCTCTATAAAATGAACTTTATTTGCCTGATTCAATTATTGTCTCAGAGGCTTACTGCCTCTCTCTCTGCTAACCTAGGCCTACTCCTGGAAGCTTCTAGCTTTCCTATAATTTAACCTAGACCTAGAATGTTTTCAGCCTCTGAGACTTACTGCTTAATAAGCTCATCCTTTTTTTGTTCTTACTGAGCTCTGGGCTGGCTGGTTCAACTCAGCTGTTCTGGCTCAAACTCTTCTCCCAGCTGACTTACTCAATCTGGCTTTTCTCTTGGCCTCAGACTAACTGTAGCAGTCTTTTCTAATCTTCTGGCTTGTTCTGTCGTCACCCATGTCTGGCTTCTTCTCTCATTCGACCTCTCTCTCTGTAAAACTCTCCAGGTAAAACTGCCTCCTCTCTCAGTTTCCGTGTTGCTCCCTTAAGTAGCTTCCTTTTCCTCTCTGTTCTCATGAGTTGGGCATATCCTAATCTGTTCAATCTTTCTCTGATTTGTCACTTTTTTATTTTTATTTTTATTTTTTATTTTTTGCCGCTCAATTAGACATCACTTTCAAACATGGGTGCTTCCTTCTACAGACTAACTTTACTGTCACAGTTTGGAATTAAAGGCATGTACCACCATGCCTGGACCTAAGCTTTCCTTTACCTCAAGCTTGCTCTATACCAGGCTGGCCTTGAGTCTCAGATCTGCTTGCTTCTGGCTCCTGCATTAAAGGTAGGCTTGTATTCCAGTCAGATCACACAGACCTAGAAAGTCTTTGGATGTGATCTCTTGCCAGAACAGCCATGTTCTGAATTAAAATTCCTCTGCACCTCTCCATTTCTATCAACTCATTTCTAGTCCCATGAAAACCTGAGTTCTGTGCCCACCTGGTTCCCATAGCTTTGCCTCCTCGGACACAGGTGGGAGTGCCCCTTGCCTCATCCCATTGGATGGTTGCTTTGGAGAACTGGTCTACCCCCAAAGTCCCTGGTAACAGGCTCCACCATGAACGCAGGTTCTAGCTTTAGAGAAAGTACGAACTGCTTGGATATCCACACATACCACTCCCTGGATGACTGGGCACACATAGGTGAGCTGCCTGACACCATCCTTCTAAAAGGGGGATGTTAAAACCACTCAACATGACTGAGATTAGGTAGATGAGAAGAGACGATATAATGCCCATGAAGGGCTCAGCCGGGTGCCTCACACGTAACACTAACATGTGAACGTTCACCCCAGGGCTTAATACGACATTCAATTGTGTGCAAAGTGCTTTGCAAGCATCACTGTATTTAATCTGTACAACAATCTTGTGAGATCCCATTATCTCACGTTTTTGAATGAGAAATCTGAAGCTTGAAAGGTTAAGTAAATTGTTCAGGGTCGATGGCTGGTCAATGGTAGTTGAATGAGCACTGATAGTGACCTTGTAGAGACCAATGATTATGATTTATCTACTTCAATGTCATAGCACAACACCTATGAAATAGGAGGGTCTCAAAAGATGTGTGTTGAGTGGCTATATGGCCCCCAAGTTACCCATTTAATTGTTTCTCTGTTCTTATTCATTGGGGCAGCTACATAATAGTTCTTTTTTTTTTTTTTCCTAGAATTTTGTTCTTCCCCCTACCATGGCTATTACTGGATATTTTAAAAATATTTCTTTATTTTGTAGGGGGAGGAATACTTATGCAAGCCATGGCACATACATGAGGACACAGAGGACAAGTTTTGGGAATGGATTTTTTTTCCTTCTACCTTTTGAGGCAAGGTCTCTCTTGTTTCTGTCACTGTGCAGAGTACTCCATGCTACCTGCTCTGGCCGTTTCTCCTGTCTCCATCACCTCCCTTGGGATAAGAGGTCTGGGATCACAGATGCATGCCACCCATCTGGCTTTCTGCATGGGTTCCAGGGATCCAACTGAGTTATCGGGTTTGAAGTGACAAGTGTTTTACCTGAAGATCCACCTCCCTGGACCTGCTACCTATTACTGGAGCTGTTCATACAATTCAAACTGTGAATCTCAAGGAACACATTTCCTCACTACCTAATCTTTAATCAGAGATTGGGCAATTGCAATGTACAGATTCAGCACTTTGGACAGAATGTGTGTGTGTGTGTGTGTGTGTGTGTGAGCACGCCATCATGCTAATGTGTAGTCAGTGTTGGATCTGCATTCTACAACTACTATTTGCATTAAATGAGTGACCCATATGGGCAAATACTGCATTCCCCACTTGTAGCTCAGTGGTTCTGGCTCTTCCTCCAGTCTATGAGATGGGGAGAGACTGCCATAAAGATTTTATGAGTCCAAGAGAAACATTACTCAAACAGGATTTATTTCAAAGGTGTCCTTCTGGAACGGTGGCATGCTGCTTAAAGGGGAAGCAGAGCCCGTGTGAGTGGGGGGAGTCTCACAGTCAAGCCAATTTGCTTCAAGTCAATAGACTGTGTGTTAAAAACTGTCAGCATCTTCAAGGCCAGCGAGAAGTAACAACAACACGGTCCTTTCCTGTGTGCAAAGCCAAGGGGCAGGGTACTCACTGGATTAGTACTTTGTACTTGGGGAGAAGAGTGAGCTAGTGGTCCCCAGCCTGTGTCAGGTACCCTGTGAAGTACACAGGTGACTTCCTGTCTACAGAGCCCTCCTGTAGACGGATTCACCTGTAGCAGACTATGCAGCAAGACAGTGGTTGAGAGAGAAAGAGGGATGCGATTGCATCGGCTGGGAATTCGCTCGAGAGTCACGTGGATTAGATACTCCTTGTATTTGGTCTAGCTGACAAACTCCTACCTGTCCTCCAAGAATCTTTTTCTAATTCTGCAAGACAGAATTAGCCTTTCTTCCCCCCGGGTCCCCACAGACTCTTAGAGAAAGGAAAGTGGCGGTGACAGGCATGAGATGAGTACTTCAGTGGATGCAGAGTGTTCTCCAGGAAAAAAAAAAAAAAAGGAGGGGGGGCAGGAAGCAATCAAGAAGCAAGAGGGAGGGATGGAGCTGGATCCTGAAACATGTGAGGAAGTACATGCAGACATGGCAGCAGAAATAGCTATGATGCTCCTATAGAATAGCAAGCAGTGTGGAGCGCTGAGCCTCGGTGGATGGAAGTATGTGTGTGTGTGTGTGTGTGTGTGTGTGTGTGTGCATGTGTGTGTACATGTGTATACATATGTGTGTGTGTGTTGGCGTGTGAGGATGGGAGAAGGTAGAAGCAGCTTCGGGCGTTGGGTTGGGATGGGGCGACAGTCTGGAACTCCTTTTGGGAAGTTGGCTCCACACCTGTTAAGTCGTAGGAACTATCCAAAAGCATTTTAAGGAGCTGGGATGCAGCTCAGAGGGAGAGTGCACTCCTTAGCATGCAAAAGGCCTGGGTTCCACCCACAGTGCTACAAAAATAAATACATTTGGACTTCTGATTCTTTTTCTATAGCTACAAAGTAATATAATAGAGAGAGTCATTGTAAAACTTCAAGATAATGCAGAAGAATACACAGAGAAAAGTCCATTAATACCTCCATTCGGAACTAAGGATGCCAACATTTTATTGGCCTTTTCCTTATTTTACAACTGTTATATGTGAATACATGTAACACTTTTAGTTTTAGCTATATATTCAGTTTTGTGTGCCCATCTTTCATTTCATATATGCTAAGCATTTTCCACTTTCTCTGAATATTGGTTGAAATTATCATTTTAATTGCTGCATGTTTTATCCTGCACACATTTATTGAACTGTTAATGTTGGACACAGACAGTTTCCTCTTTCCCTTCACAGTAAATACGACCACGGTGAACAGCCTCTACGTATCATTTCCCAATAAGCTCTTCCTAGTTCCTTGATCTAAACTCCTAACTGTGTTATGCACATTATACATTTTAATCATGACTGTAAAATTACCACCCGAAAAGATTGTGCCAATTTATAATCCCACAGAAGGGGCACGAGGCTCAAATAGGTTAAATGACTCACCTAAGATTAAAGACTTGTGAGTGGAAGGCTTGGGTTCCAACTTAGACCCTGTCTCTGTGGGGCAAAAGTAGAATCTTTTTTTTTGAAACTGGGAGTGCAGTGGCCAGAGGTAATTGAGTGTGGATGGAGGCAATTGACTCGGGAAGATGAACGGTCTAACGAGGCAGCTTTAAAGAATGGGCTGCGGGTGGACAATGCCTGTGATTGCGTCCTCTCTTTAAAGCTCCTATCTTCGGAGGGGCGTTCAGACCAAAGAGAGGCGAGACATGCTCGCTTCTCTCCTGACTGGGATCCTAGGGATTCTCAGGCACTGGGCTGGCATCAGTGGGAAGGGCACAGGTAAGGCTCACCCACCCTCCCCACACTGCCCTGGGCTTGCTGAAGAGGTTCCCGGTGGACATGAGCTTCGAGCCATAAAGGAAAAGAAACTGGAAATGCCATCTTTCCCTCTGACTCAGTGAAGGAGGAAAGACCCAGAACCCATTGAGCCCTCTTAAGCCTCTTACCTGATACCATAATGACAAAAAACAAGTACGTGGGTCAAGGGTCAGCATGGGATTAGACTCAGGGTGTCAAAACCACTGCAAGTCCTTATCTTAAATGTCACAGGGTTGAAAGACAGTCATATATTCAACATATGCCTTCCAAGACTAGTTAATTCCACTGTGTGTGTGTGTGTGTGTGTGTGTGTGTGTGTGTGTGTGTACATATGTATGTACATGTTGGGGGTCAAGGACAACCTCTAGTGCTGTCATTCGTTAGCCCCCTCCCCTTTTGAGACGGGGTCTTTCACTAGCCTGGGGCTCATTAGGTGAGCTAGGCTGTCTGTCTGGGGAGCCCCAGGGATCTGCCTGTCTCGGTTTCCAGGCACTGGGATTGCAAGCTTGCATCACCACTACACCCTGCTTTTCCATAAGGGTTCTAGAGACTAACTTCAGATCCTCATGCTTAACATTGAGATAACTTTACCAACGGGGCCATCTCCTGAGCCCCCAGCTCAGAAAACGATTCTAATTATGAGAAAGGTCTTCATGCTGACTCAGGGATGGGTTCCTGCTACTCGCCGTTGGTTCAGATACTTAGCCTCAAATGTCCTACGACCTTGGGTGCCCCACATGCATTTGCCCAGCACCCCCTTGTCACTCTTCTCATCGACCCCTCAAGCCAAAAGCTGGTAGCCTGAAGCTTGAGTTCTTCCCCCACTTTGTCCCTCTGGTTTTCTAGATGCCAGCTAAGGACGGTTCTCTCCTGATGTGCTGCATGAGTCTCTGCACCCCTTCTCTTAATCTCCACCTATACTAGCCGCCCACCCCCCGCCCCAGCCCCAGTATCCCTAGAGGACACAGACCAGTGGAAAACTGAAGGCCTGGAAAGGTTAAGCAATTAGAGCAAGGCCACGTAACAATGAAAGGCATTCAGATGTTTGATTTCCAAGACCTATCAGCAAACGCCATCAGAGGACGCATCTATTTCCTGTGTTCTATGCAGGGAAAGCTACTGAGCCTGAACAGAAAGCCCTCCAAGCCAGGAGTGCTCAGCCTGGCTTACGGGGGGGGAAGGCAGTGTTATCTGCTGCAAGGTTATTAGGACAACAATGAACCTAAGGCCCAGACATTGCTCAAAAATGCCTGCTTCTCAATTCAATTTAGCTGAATGCAGTCTCGTTTAATTCAGTGCAGTTATCAAGTGCTCACCATAGACCCTGTATGGGCTCCGAGAGGCCACAGAGCAAGGCAAGGCCCTCTGGGGAAGGACCTGGATGCTCAGAGTCAGGCTCCAGGATATGAATTCTGAGGGCAACTCTGGAGCCCTTGGGGGCATTTTCTAGATGCTTTGATAGTCCTTGGCCAGTGTATAGCTAAGTAGATCTGTGAAGGTTTTTTGCTCAGATTTCCTACAAGATTCGTGCATAAATACTATCTATTACAGTATCTGGGTGTCTCCCCTAAAGGCTCTGTGTTGATTCTCAAGTTGTTGGCTCTATTGTGGGATGGGGGAATTGTCACTTGGAAGATGTGGGGAAGATGAGATGGGTTCCTCTCTCCTCCATCCCCCTCTCCCTACTTCCTGACTGCTCTGCTGTAAGCATCTTATCTCCGTGCTCTCCTCACTATGATGTTCTTTCCTGCCACACGCACAGAGAACGGTGTCGCCAATGAACCATGGACCAGATCTCTGACCCTGTGAAGCCAACCCAAACTTCCTTCACTGTTCATAGACATTTTCTTCTGCAGTGACGCAACGCTAACGTGTCACCAGTGTACTTTAGGATGGGGGGCACTGGTGACCAAGGATGTGGTTCTATACTTCCCAAGCGGAGATGCCTCCAGCAAGCTGTGTTTGCTTTCTGAGGTTCAATTTCCCCCAGAAAACGGAATGGAAATGACACTTGCCTCACAGGAGCCTGGAAAGGTGGGGAAGGGTAGAGAAAGGGGACGTATCAAGTGCTAAATGCAGTCCCAGGTACACAGAGAGTGTATGTACCCTTAACTACTATGTCTTATTCTAGATCGGTTAGCTAGAAACACTTTATAATTATAACTTCAAAGCCTTGCCTGGCTACTGATCTTTATAAAGTGCCCCTGGAATAAATAAGTGAATGAGTGATATGCATTATACAGCACTGGTAGCCACTGGAGGTCCTCAGGAGCCAAGCCGAAGCTTTGGACTTTACCTTAGGGATGGCCAAGAGTCATTGATGAACTTTTTGGGTTGGACATAGTCCTGGTCAGCTGTGGGCATTTGGCAGGCTCATACTGGTCCACAATAGAAGAAGGACAAGAGAGCCATTCTGCAGACCAGTGGGGGACAGTTTCATGATATAGTGTATCCTCAAAAGGTCAAGGTCAGGGGCTGGGGTGCAAAGAAAGGGAAGCACGGCCAAGATATTGAGGCACTAGAACCGGCACTAGGCAACCAAGAGACAGGCAGGTGACAACCTCCCCACTCAGTGAGTGCTATGTTCACGAGAGAATAACACTGGCAGCCTCTCTGGAGACCCTGGCCCTAGTTTTCCCTGGGGACACTAGAGATGCCTACTGTTTTTGTTTGCGCAGACACAGAATGGCGTTCTGGCATGGGATCCGAGTGGGCTGACCGTGACATTGTTCCACAGAGCAAGATTTCACACTTAACAGCTGGGGCCAGCGGTCGGCCACAGGAAAGGGCTTCCCCTTGGCAGATGGGACTCAGCCGAGGACAGAAGTCACTCCTAACTGCAGCCTGCTTTTCAGGGAAAGGCTCCAAAGCTAGTTAGGAAATGAGAGCCTCTGAAAACAGTCCAAAGAGAGGGGCTGGATCTCTCATTTGCCTCTTGTCACTCTGTGCCAAGTGCCATCACGTCACCGGCTCTCATTCAGCCTTTAGCATGACCGCAGGGGGAGCTCGCCCCACTTCTTACAAACAGTCAAACGGAGGAGGCTTGAGAGCTTCTTATGAAAATGTGATCCAGGGACAGAGGAAATAGCTCAGTCACTAAGGCATTAGCCTTGTGAACACGAAGAACCCATGCAAACAGAGACAGGTGTAACAGCATACACTTGCAACCCCAGCACAGGGGAGGGCAGAGACCAGCGGATCTCTGAGGCTTGATGGCTGGCTACCCTAGGCTACTTGACAAGTTACAGGCCTGGGAGCCCCTGTCTCATACAAGAAGATGCCCGGCTCCCGAAGAATAACGCCTATGGCTGAGCTCTGACCTCCACAGTTACATGCACATAATGCACAGTGTTTCACGGGAAGAACCAGGATTTGAACCAGGCACCCTGACTCCAAAGCCTACCCTTTTCCCTTGAGACGTATGCCATCTTTCAGTTTGAAAGGTCTTGCTCCCATAGTGCAGCAGCAGTGTAAAATGACCGAATGCTTGTAGGAAGCAATTTGGCAGTAAGAATCAAGAGTCTTAAAAAAAATTCATTCTTGGAATCGTTCCTAAAGAAACAATCATAAATTCAAGGGGGAAAGGCTTAATGCGCACACACACACACACACACACACACACACACACACACACACGCACACACACGCGCACACGCACACACGCACACACATGCACACACACACACACACACACACGATGCTCTTCACAGAAGTATTTATAACATGAACAACGAGAAGCAGTCTGAATGTCCACAGAAAGAGAAATGGTTAATGAAATTATGCGGGAGGACAAGGGTTTATAGGGACATGAAACGCTGCTGTGATGGGCTGAAAACAGTCATGATGCAGAACTCCACTCACCACTTTCCAGGGCAGGCACTCTCCATACACTTGCACCCAGATGCTCTTGGGGACACTTCTCTTTCCAGTACCCATGAGCTCCTTTCAAACCAAATTGCTCCAGTGGTGTGTGTGTGTGTGTGTGTGTGTGTGTGTGTGTGTGTGTGTGTGTG
>OU015754.1:61519370-61574619 GCA_907169655.1 Acomys percivali | reverse complement strand
GAGCAGAAGTCAGAGGGGTAGGCTAGGCAAGGTAGAAGTTTGCTGTAGGATGAGACAGAAAGCCAAAAATAGAATCCGATTTACCAACTAGAACTTTCCTCTTGCTTCCTGCAGAATGGAAGCTGGGGTTGGGTGGAGCAGCCCAGAGATACTGGGGGTACAGAGTGGGCAGAAGTAGCTTGTACTTGGAGATAGACTGATGTGGGAGCCACAGAGAAAGGTGGGAGAGCAACCATTACAATAGGACAAGGAGAAAAAGTCCAAATAGAAAAGATACCATTACAGTATCTAAAAGGAGACATCCCTGAGTCCAACCTTATTTTCTCTCTAAATGAGACCAATAACAACCTCTAATCAACTCCCATTGAAAATAAACATCTATCGCCCAAGAAAGCAACCAAAAACCTATCCAACCCCTCTTAAAGGAAATGGGGCATCGTTCTTCACAGTGGTATAGAATTCAAATTTAAGATTATTCTTTATACACATTATATATATATATTTCTACTCTAATATGCAGTATTGTACCCATACTACTCAATTATAATACAAGGTTTAGTTCCAATACTTTGAAAGTGCTATTGCAGGCTGTTTAGGATAAGTAAGTTATACAAGTTAATTGTTAGTTGATCAAATCATGGTCATATCAATTACTAGTCTGTTTTTAATCATAAGAATATACCTCCTAGGTGTAACACATAGACATGCTTCTAAAGAAATATAAGGTAAACTAGTTAGATAAGGTTTTCAAAAGCCTCAGAGACCTACAGAATATGGCATTTCAAGATGTTTTTATTAATTTAAAGATTCATTGACAACGAGACAGGTTAACTCCTGACAATAGCCAGCCTACCTCAAAGAGGATGATGAACATCAAAGAACCTCTTTATGGAGATGGCTTCAAATGTGACAAACTAGCCACTGGACAAAATGTCCTCATTTCTACCACAGACAGAATTCTATCCAAAAATAGGCAAGCTTGGATGCAGGCAGAGTTGACAGCCAAACTCTGGCAAGACAGGGTAAGCAAGTCCTCAATAGTTCCTACCTCACAAATATGTCTATCAGATATTGGACCAGAAAGCTGAAGATGATGCTCCAAATTTATAGAGAGTTTTGGGTGACTGTTCAGGTAGCAAACTGTCTCTGTCATCTTCTCATTTGGGAAGCTTACTATCTGCACTTCCTGTCTACTCAGCTAATTACTTTTATTCCTTCTCAAGCCTCTGATGGGGTTGAAAACCAGATAGTTTAGATTTACAATTAAGCTTAGTTGTTTAGAGGTTAAGATGTTTTTAGGTCTAGATAGATGTTTTAAGTTGATAATGATGAGATATGATAGATACTGATTTCATTCAAAATTTTAGATGCACCAAGATAGGAAAGATGTTTTCTTCAAGGCTGCCAAATACAAATAGCCAAAACATTTATATAATTCATGTTTCATGGTTGTTTCATGGTTCTTTTTGCTGTAGGTAGTTTATTGTATATATGTGTAATAATATAAATGTATATTTAAAAATTAAAAAAATTTAAAAAGCATAACTATATGAAGTTTAAAAAGAAAAAAAAAACACATCAAAATCAGTGGAAGAATGGGTAAGCCAAAGGAGACGCAAACACATATTGGAATATAAGCCTGAAAAGAAATGGAATTCTGACAATGGCAAACCTGAAAAACATTATTCTAAACAAAAAGGAACGTGTGTATGATCCAATCACATGAGACACCCCGAGGAGTCAGGTTCAGAGGGACAGACAGAAGGGTGGCCGCCACAGGCTGAAGGCTGTCATTTAATAACTATGTAGTTTCAGCTGGGGTAGGGGGATGGGCAGTGATGGGCAGGGCTGTAATCCAGTGTCTGTAATGGCACCGAATTGTAAATCTAATGGGAAAATGGCCAATTTCATGCAATACATATTTCACCACACTTAGAAAAGACATCTACTTTGGATGTGTTCATTTTGAGGAGTTTGGAGGGCTGAAAATTTGAGTGGGGATGACTGGCATACAGATGATATTGGAAACTAACCTGTGAGGTCCAAATGGCAATGAGGGAAGATAGGAGAAGAGGAGGGTTCTGGACCTCTTGGATCTGAGTCGGGAGAAAAGGCTGGGCAGAGGCTGGGAAGCAGAGAAGAAAGGGGGAGGCTCATAGGAATGGTCATGTTAGCAGGAAGCACGTGGTTTCCTGAGAGCCAAGAGAAGGAGACCATCTGAGTTAGGGTTACTATTGCTGTGATGAGACACCATGACCAAAAGCAGGTTTATTTGGCTTACACTTCTACATCAAAGTTCATCATCAAAGGGAGTCAGGACAGGAAGGCAAGCAGGGCAGGAACCTAGAGGCAGGAGCTGATGCAGAGACCATGGATGGGATGCTGCTAACTGGCTTCTTCTCTCTCCATGTCTTGCTGCTCAGTCTGCTTTCTTATAAAACCCAGGAACACCAACCCAGAGGTGGCACCACCCACAATGAACTCCCCCATCAATCACTAATTAAGAAAATGTCCAACAGAACATCATGATGGGTGAATCGGGGCCCAGGGGGTGTCTGTTCAAACTATTGCACTAACCAAGGGCAATACAAGCAATAAACATTGAACCCTTACTCTGATCTACCCAATGGACAGGACATTCTCCACAGTTATGTGGAGAGCAGGGACTGACTCTGACATGAACTCTGTTGCTCCATATTTGACCCTGTCCCCTTGGTGGGGAGGCCTGATGACATTCAAAGAAAGAATAAGCAGGCTACCAAGATGAGACTTGATAGCCTATAACCTAATAGTGGGGGAGGAGGTCCCCCTTGGTCTTAGACCTAGAGGAGGGGAATAGGGTGAAAGTGGGAAGGAGGGAGGGAGGAATGGGAGGATACAAGTGATGGGATAACAAGTGTTATAATCTGAATAAATTAATAAAATTAAAATTTTTAAAATGTAAAAAAAAAAAAGAGAAAAGAAAAAGAAAAAAGCAAATGCTCAATAGGCTGACTACAGCCTAATCTTATAGAGTTATTTTCTCAAATGAGGCTCCCTGCTTTCTGATGACTCTAGCTTATGTCAAACATGTTTCCAGAAAACCAAACCATACAAGAATGGATAGGCGATACTGGATTTGGCCATTGGGGAGTCACCTGTAGTTTTAG
The DNA here is from genome assembly GCA_907169655.1 of Acomys percivali. NCBI lineage: Eukaryota > Metazoa > Chordata > Mammalia > Rodentia > Muridae > Acomys > Acomys percivali. Next base: position 61,571,470 of record OU015754.1, on the reverse strand, counting down.
CATGGTCTGTTTTAGTAATGGCATTGGGCACACAAAAGAAAGAAAATGGCGACAGCACCTGGGGCAGCTGAGATGCTGTGAAATACCTGACTAGGGTGGAGAAGCAGAATCTTGTGGGTGCCATTTTGGTCTTGGTTTTAGGCGGCAGATACTAGAACGTGGCTGTGTGCTGTTAGGTGTATCCAGAGTGGTCAAAGGATGAGGAAATAAGAGATGCAAGAAAAGACAAGATGACTCTAGCGGGGACCGTCTGAAGAAGATGGGACCTGGGACACAGGGGTAGGCTAGTTTGGGGCAGGAGCAGGGCATCTTATCTGTAGGGACACAAGGTATGGCAGAAGTTGCCTCACCAAGTATTTTACCTGCTCACCCACATTTCCTGGCTTCTTTGGAACTAGTATGGACCACGTGGTAATTTCCAACCAATGAAAAAGGAGCTGGAAGTAAAGTATATGCTATCTGGGGTAAGACAGTGAAAAGCCCATGCTGGATTCTCAATTCATTTTCCCTGCTATGTCACTGGAGAAAGTCACATATTCCTGAGAGTGCGACCACCAGATGGTGGAGTGTTCTTGAGCCTGAGTACCCACTTGCACAATTCTGGATTACAGACACTTCCATCAAACAAAAAATATTCTTTACATGGCAGAGTTTCAGAGTTGATGGTTTCTTCTTCTTCTTCTTCTTCTTCTTCTTCTTCTTCTTCTTCTTCTTCTTCTTCTTCTTCTTCTTCTTCTTCTTCAAATTTATTTATCTTATGTGTATGCATGTTTTATCTGCATATATGTCTACGCAACATGTGCCTGGTGTCTATAAAGGACAGAAGTGGGCATTGGATTCCCTGAGACTGGAGATACAGAAGGTTGTGAGCCATCATATGGGTTTGGGAAATCGAACCCTGGTCTTCTGGAAGAGCACCCTGGGTTGATGGTTTTCGAAGTAGGGGGAGTCAAGAAATGAGGGCTGGGTGAGAGGCAAGGGCTAGTTAGTTTCAAATGGATCTTGCGTGCCTTATCAAGGCCTTGAGTTCTGTTTTGTTAGACAACAGAGAATGACTGAAAACCTTCGCCTGGGGCTTAGCATGTCAGAGACGCATTTTAATTAAGCCATTCTGGTGGCAGTGGGGAGAATGAATTAGAGAGATCCAAGATGCTGGGAGATCAGGAAAAAAGGCTATTAAAACCCACAAAGAAGAGAAGATGACGGGCTGAACTCAGGGAATGGCAGCAGGAGGAGGAAGACATACTGCAGGAGATGAGCTGGGAAAACTCAGCCCTTAATTGGATGTGGCTGGTGAGATGGGGATGAAGTGGGGACAAGTCCCAGGATTTTAGATAACTAGGTAGTGCCCAAAACTAATAAAGGAAATGAATTTGGTCTCTGTGAGGTGCAGGATGAGCAGAGGTGGCATAAACTGGGTTAGAGGCAATGTAGTCATGTGGCTGGGGTAAAGCCCACCAAGTGCTTGGCTCTATAGCTTGATATTCAGTGGAGAGGTGGGCTAGGGGGCCACCTTTGGGTGGCATCTGAAGCCTTGATGGCAGGCAAGCTTACCCAGAGGATGTGCTCCTTGAGCAGGGCAATAAGGCATGTTAAGAGCCTTGAGGCCATCAAAGAGAGAGAGAAGTTGGGCTATAGCACCAAGGTAGAGTACTTGCTTAGCATTTGCAGTACTACAGCAAACATAAAACAAAGCCACAACCAGAAAGAGGAGCCTGAAGGCGAGGAAAGGAGGAAATGCTCAATATAAAAATACCCAGTATAAAGAGTTACAGAGCATCCTTCAAGATGGCATCTGAAATGCCTTCTCGAGTCCGTGTTGGGTTCTGTTGAGGGAAGGGGTGTCCTCTGATGATGACCTCCGAGTGGATGGGCTCAGGGAAGGCTGAGGTTTGAAGTAAGGAATAGATGAGGGTGTTAATTCACAAGCTGATCTGCTAGCCTGCCTCTAGGTTGCTTAGCAACCTCTGATGTCATTGGCTGCTGTAGCCACTGACACCTCCAAGGGCCCAGGATAAAAGACATGCCAGTCATCCCACAGCTTCTCTCTCTCTCTCTCTCTCTCTCTCTCTCTCTGCCTTGGCTTCCTTCCCCTGCCCCTGTCTCTCTGTGTCTGTCTGTCTGTCTGTCTGTCTCTCTGCCTAGCCCCATGATTCAGTCTGTTTCCCTCCCATTTTGTACATTCCTCTCTCTCATGGCTCACTCACAGGATATCTTGTCTCACTCTCTCCCTGTCCTTCTCACAATAATAAACTTCCTCATACCACATCTGTTGTGGTGTGTAATTTCTTAATGATATCAGAGAGGAATGACAGGAACCAAAGACTGGGAACACGGTGTAGGCTACTCTTCAAGAAGCTTGGGCTAAGCTGGGCGTGGTGGCGCACGCCTTAAATCTCAACACTTAGGAGGCAGAGGCAGGTAGATCCTTGTGAGCTAGAAGCAAGCCTGGCCTACACAGCAAGTTTTGAGCCAACCAAGCCTATACAGTGAGACTCGTTCCTTTAAAAAACAGAAGCTTGGGTGACAAATGGCCTGGATATTTATTTGAAGTCTCATCTTCCATTAAGCTTTACTATTTAGACCAGTTTCCATCCTTCCCAAACGACCCAGACTGTGGAGTCCAACAATTCTAGCAGATTATTAAATGGTAGTTTTCATTGTGTATCTTGCTGCCTTGATGAGTCTGTGAGTGTCACACCCTAGCCAGTGGTTGGAGAGAAGCTGAGGCATAGGCAGGAGAGAGAGAGAGAGAGAGAGAGAGAGAGAGAGAGAGAGAGAGAGCGCCAGCCTAGCATGTAGGTCAATCCTGGGGGCCTGGAAAGAGACTGCAGAAGCCACAGAAAGGAGAGGCGCTGGTGGAACACAGGCTAGAATGAGTGGAGTGCACATTTGTGGCCAAACAAAGAAATGGAGACCTCGGACATTCCGAATGAATCAACACTGCTCTGGAAGACAGAGCCTGTCAGAATGTGGGGCCCCCAGAAGGGCCCAAAACAATTCCTTCCATCTGTCTTAGCCGTGCTGCCAGGCACCTGGCAGCTCCTCAGGAGAGGTCGAGGACAGCGTCTTGTTGCCTGTGCCCTTCACAGCCCTGGCACAGGCCTCCGAACAGATGAAGTGCTTAGTACAAACCTGTTGCATGCTGTCAGAGCCATAGGGGGCAGGCCAGCTGCCCGACTTCCACTTCCCACGCACAGATCTGTGAGCCCCACGCTTCAGAAGAGGCCCTGTGTCTATGGCAGACAGCACAGCCTTGAGCCCTGCTCTCCCAGCTCAGGCTTTTATTCTCTTTCGGAAAGCCTGTTCTCACCTGCGGAAGGGAGGAGAGGAAGTCACACTGCTCCTCAGTAAAGAGTTGGAAGCTGGGGCTTTGGCCCTGCAGACCCATGTATGCCAATGTCCTGCTAGGGCACTAATCCTTTCCCATGGCTTGGCTATGGAGCTTGTAATGCTATTTCCAACTCCAAGAGATGCATGAGATGAGATTTTAAAAGGCTAGTTATTTATGGCCTGGCTCCTGATGGATACAACAGATGCGATTTCATGGGCCCCATCAGAAGCGAACAGTTTCTTGGTGTGGCTTAAAGCGGTGCTATGTGGCAGGGAAGGGGAGGTAGTGGGGGCATCCCACAGCTGGGGACCAGCAGCAGGTTCCTGCTCTCAGCCTCAGTTGGTTTGCTTGCTCACCAGATCCCCTGAGTTAGGCTCAGCATCCCTGTTCCTTCTACCATCCCCACTGCTCTCTGGGCATCTCTGCCAGCTTGGGACCTTGATCCTGCCCAGCTACCGACGTTCGAGGAGGACACCTCAGAAGACGCATTCCAAGCCACGCATGAGGTTCAGAGGGAGCTAGGGCATGGTGAGGGTTCCACAAGCTACCCCCCCACACCCAGCAAGAAGGTTCCAGCTTCCCCCCTTCCCCTCAGTGGCGATGGCCCTAACCCTTCTATCACGGGATCTTTGCTTCTCTTTCTCCCTCATCCTGCTCCTTACTGAACACAAGCCTGCTGTTCACTCTGTGTTTTTTTTTTCCCCCCTCCGGAGACCGTAAGTTCCACAGAGGCACAGGCCTACTTGGTCTTCTCCACCACTAAGCTCCCAGGGCCAGGCCCAATGTCACACAAGGCATGCGCCGAAGAACTATGTGGCGACAGATAAGCTGTTATGTTAGGAGGAGAGACTGGTGATAGCGGTGGGGGCAGCCCATGACGGCGAGAGTTAAAATAAAGATGTGCCTTTGACTCTTCAGGGAACTATGACACCAGATTTGGCTGACATGACCTGCTGAGTTCCTTGACCTTCCTTTACAGGTCTTATCCCCAAATTCTGTTATTCAGAGCTATGAACTGCCCCGTCCCTACAGGCAGCCTTATTTGCACCCTCGCTGTAGACTTGGCTTCCTTACCATGCCTGCTTTATGCCCGAGTGGCCATCATGTCCCACTTCTATCCTCTCCATTGGCCCCATCTCTTCCCCATACTCTGTTCGGTATGTGGTCCCCCAGAGTCATTCATCCAGAGATGTGCATGGCCCCAACTCCTCTCCTGCCTTCATCGTCCATCCTGCGAGCCTCCAGATCTCATGTAGCTCAGGCTAGCCTCAAATTCACTTTGCATCTGAGGATGACTTTGACCTTGAGGATCCTCCTAGGCCTACCTCCTGAGTGCTGGGATTACAAGTGTGCACACCCAGTGTAACTGAGGCTAGGGACTGAGCCCACGGCTTCCTCCATGCCACGCATGCACTCTACCAACTGAGATGCCACCCCAAGCCTATGTCTGAGATATTTTGAGTGTCTTCCCTTCTCCCACCTCAGAGTCACAGCAGCTAAGGCAGGTCCCTCTGCTGCCCTCAGTGCCTGGTAACAAGTTTTATAGGTACCTTCCGGACCTTCAAGTTGGACCCCATTAAAACTGAATATTCAGGGCTGGAGAGATGATGGTTCAGTGGTTAAGAGCACTGCCTGTTCTTCCAAAGGAAGAAGTTCTGTGCCTAGCTGAGGAGCCACTGTCAACTGATAGCTGCTGGGAGAGGGGAGGATGTGGCTCTTGAAAGGCTGCCTGCCCCTCCTGTAGTAGGTGGCCCGACACTCACGTGCATGTTGGATGCATTAAGTGGGCTTCATGTGTTGAGAAGAAAAAAAGAGAGCACATGAAATAGGGAGGGGATGGCGATGGTGGGGATAGAAAAGAACTAGAGGGAAGGAACAAGGTATGGCTTGATCCAGACACATTAAATGCATGGAAGAAATTCTCGGTCAATAAAGCAAATAAAAAGGAAAGGAAGGAAGGAAGGAAGGAAGGAAGGAAGGAAGGAAGGAAGGAAGGCAGGCCCACGCCCCTTTCCTACTAGAACAGCTAACACAGGTAGGGGCCTGGTGGAAGTCATTTTTGCCTGCTCATGGATAAAACCTGACTGAAAAGAAAATTAATCCATAGGCAAGCAAACTCTAGGGAGGACAGGTAGCATTATTTGTTTGCCTTGATGCAGAAGTCCTTGAAGCTAACTCCTTGATTTTCCTGTGACAGAAGCCAGCACATTTCCTTTTTTGCTTAAGTCATCTGGAAACGGGGTTTTGACTCTTGGACTGAAAGAGTCCTGGCCGTTGCGTCTCTCTTTTCAGGCCCTAGGAGAACCTCCTTTATCCCTCTTAGAAAAATACCTAACGTATGATATTGTAAAACCACTGAATAATATTCTCCTCCTGGCACTAGCTGTGAGCCCCCAAGATGTTTGCAGAGTGAATAACTAACTCCCCAGGACCCCAGTCCTTGTCTTTGTGTCCTCAGCATCTAGGAAAACCTGGTTCATAGAAGGGTCTTAATGAATGGTTATGGAGTTATGGAAAATAAATAGGAGGGAGTAACAAAGCACACAAATAACCTGAACTAACTGTTACCTGTGAATAAACAAATAAGCAACTAGGTATTATGAGCAGACCCCCACAGGCATGCAGCGTGGGCCCTCTGCTTCTGGCAGCTTCTAATGGTTCCTCAATGAAACATCTAGTTGCAGGTTGCTGAGATCAAATGGCTCCAGTGTGCTTAAATTCCGTGTGTTGAGTGCCTAATAATTAAAAAAAAAAAAAAAAAAGGCTTACCAGGAAACTGGGACAGAGGGGAGGACATCCTATTGGGACTCTAGATGAGAGAACCATGTGAGAATAGCAATGTAGAAGGATCCAGTGGGTCCTAGAAACCTACAAGGAGAACATTATGATAGGCAGATTTGGGCCAAGGGGTCCCGCTCAAACTAAGGCACCAGCCAAGGACAATACAGGCAGTAAACTTTAAACCCCTACCCAGATCTAGCCAATGGTCAGAACAGTCTCTACACTTGAGCGGAGAGAGTGGGATACGACTTTCTCACGTACTCTGGTGCCTCACATTTGACTATGTCCCCTGCAGGAGGAGACCTGGTGGCACTCAGAGGAAGGACAGCAGGTCACCGAGAAGAGACTTGATACCCTATGAGCATATACAGGGGGAGTTAATCCCTCTCAGGAACAGTCATAGGGGAGGGGAATAAGGGGAAAATGGGAGGGAGGGAAGAATGGGAGGATACAAGGGATGGGATAACCATTGAGATGTAACAAGAATAAATTAATTAAAAAAAAAAAAGCCAGAAAAAAAAAAAAAAAAGGTCTTTCAAAGGGAGAGAGAGTGTAGCTCCAAAATATTGACACTGACCGACTATAGAGTGGAACATTCGTGTCCCTAACTACACAAACGAAAGCAAGCAGAGAAAGGGAGGAACAACGTGAGGGGACTCTGAGGGTGAGGATGGAAGTCTCTAGAGATGTGGCATCTTGCCCCTTGTCCCTCAGAGAATGGACCTGGAGTGCTTCCCACACCAAGAATCCTGCACCAGGGACGGGCCTAGCAGCAGGGCACGCATTCGACCCTCTCTGCGCGCTCTCTATCAAGAGCCCCATTTTCAAGTGCGGAAGCTGAAAAGGTGTTATTTACTGTCCTGGGATTAGATAGCTGCTTAAAGCCAAGTGTATCTGACTCCCAGGCTGTCCTCTTCACATCTGGATAGCACGATGGAGCTTGAGGCCTGACACTAGAGGGACTGCAATGGGAGAACGGGCCACAAGACAGAGGGATGGATGAAGAGAGATAGGTCTAGGGCTTTCTACTTGGATGTCCCTGCAATGATTACCCCATTTGTGGAGAGGCTGTTTTTGTAGCTGGCTGACAGTAAGTTCTCATCTCAACCTGACCCGATGTCCTCCCGAGACCCAACTCCCACATATTAACAAAGTTGCTGGCATCCCCAAGCCCAGTCCTTTGAAGGTATCAGGGTCTCTTGAAGATAATCAGCAATGTTGAGAACATTTTTTCACTTAATGTGAGGGAAGGGTGTGGGGTCCATTGAGGGTCAGAGGTCAAGCCTATCCACTGGGTAAAAGCAGCACCGGCAGAGAGTACTCCCCCAACCCCAGGTCAGCCAGAAAATTCTGGTGTGTGTATACATGTATACACACCTGTGAAAGGGCTGGGGATGCTGGCTCAGTGGTACATACGTGGCAGTGATATGGAGGGGAATGTCTGGGTGCTGTGACAGCATATGTGTGTCAGGGGTAGGGTAGACTGGACAGGGATTATTTAAGTACTTATTTAAGTTCATGGTCAATCCCCTGCTCCCACGCAATGAGTGAAGGAAGGGAGGGTCGAAATCCTGCGGCTCTGTAAACATGGTAGAACAGGCCAGCTCAGACCTCAAGGTAATAACAGTCTTTTCCACAACAGGCACTGGGGGATTCTAGAAGGCCAAAGTAAACACAGAGACTATATCCACAGACTTTGTATGCTGATAGGCTTTGAGGATAGGCTACCCTGTGGTGTGCTCCGCCCGCTGCCCCACCCCACCACGTCCCCACCACCCCTCCCCTCCCCTCCCTGCCCCGCCCCACCACTCCCCCTTTTCATTGTATCAACTCCGGGTTGCCACCCAGTGATTATTTCCCATCAGGCTCTTTGCCCTCTGGTTTCCTTTGTTTTATGAACGCCTGTGTTGAGAGGTGGCAGGCTCACTTCTAAAATAGCTTAACTTGGTAAAAAGAAGATTACAAACGGTTCCTGCACCAGTCCTGAACATACCAATGAACGGAGTTCCTCCTGGAAACCCCAATGTTTTTCTCACTCGGAGGAGGGAAGGATGGAAAGTGAGTCAGGCATATAGCAGCCCCCCCCCCCCGCTCCAGAATCCATGGCAACCTGCTGCTGGGGCAGAGGGTGGTAGGTATGCTCTTCCAGAGGACTCCTGTCTCCTTCAAGATGAACGGATGCCCACTCATCCAAATCTGCCTCCTCTAGGGGGACCCAGAGGTCAAAAGCACAGACTCTCATCTGTGTTCGCAATCTGCTCTACCCAAACCAGCAGCAGCCTAGCTTTTTGCAAATATCTGAGGAGTCTTGAAGGTGAGGTACAGGGGAGAGAGCTGCTTCTTCCCTCACTCCTCTCCTGAGCCCTGAGCTTATTTTACCTGAAATTGCCAGAGTTTGTATAAATCAGAACAAAAATGCATCCTGCGTGGCCCTTGTAGCACCAGCCTTCCAGATAAGTAGAAATGAGTTTAATCTTATGGCAAAGAGTTGGGGATGACCCCCCACCCCCAGCAATCTCCTTCTTGTAACACTTTCTCCCACTGGGTGACTTAAAGGAACAGGCTGATGACTCTTTGGGACCTGAGTCAGTCTGCAAGGCCATGTGTAGGCTCACGGCTGGTGGCAGAAGCCATAGGAGACCATTTGGCTCCAGGATGAACAACTAAGTCAAACAGGCTGGAAGAGAAGGGGCAGTTGAGGGCATTCTTCCTTACATCTGTTTATAGAAGCTCAAACAGTAGACCTAATAAACAAACCATACCACGGTCTTAGCAATGAGAGAGAAAGACACCGGGTGCTAGCTAGCTAGCTAGCTACACAGCCATGAAGTCCAACATAGACAACACGCCAGAGCTGGCTGAGAAGACAGGTTTTGAGTGGGGTTAACCTGGTGTTTGACCCCAGGACTATGTGACCTCGAGGGAGGGAAATTATGCGGCTCATTTCAGAGGAATCTTATGACCGTGCAATAAAATTATAGCTATAAGGAACTTAGAACTGGCCTGGCACCTATGGGTAGAAAATGCTCAATAATTGCCACTTTCATCACATCCTATTTTGGAGGACTCTGTAATGAGGCAAGAAAAAAATTTTCATGATTCCATGCTAAGTTAAAAATACATGAGTAGAGAGATTCAGATACTATTTTATAATATTAAAATATATAAATAGCCAGCTTTAAAGAAAAAAAGGGGGGGCCAAAGGGGTATATACCACAGCTTTAATCAGTGTCCCTCACTTCTCTGTCTTTTCATGTTTTCTCCAAGGAGCACAGAGCTTCCATTTGCCACTGGAAGAATGAGTATTCTACAAAATGAGGCTGGGGCCCCAGAGTCTGCAGCCTGTGCAGCTCAGGGGAGCTCCAGGTCTTTGCTCCCACACCGCGCAGAGCCACATTTACAGAAAACACCCACCCTCTCAGGGGCACTTCTTCGCCCAACAGAGAGCACACTCCTCAAAGAGCTGCATCGAGCTTTTCTTTTCTCCTCCTCCTCCTCCTCCTCCTCCTCCTTCTTCTTTTTCTTCTTCTCTTTTCTCAAGACAGGGTTTCTCTGTGTAACAGCCCTAGCTGTCCTGGAACTCACTTTGTAGACCAGGCTAGCCTCAAACTCACAGAGATTTGCCTGTTTCTGCCTCCCAAATGCTGGGATTAAAGGTGTGCACCACCACCACCTGGCTCAGAAGGGCTTCTCACTACCATGATAACTGGCATGCAAGAGGCATGCAGTCATGGCCTTCCATCCTCCCTTTCTCTCCCAGCCCCCTCAGTCCCTCCCTGGCCATCACCCTACCAACTACCCCATGTGTGTCCTTAAACATTGTCTCCCCTGGCTCCCAAGCTCCCACGTCCTTCTTTACCTGGAATATTCAGCAATGCCCTTCTGCCTGATATCCCACACCCTTGCGGCCACTCCTGCCACAAAATATACAACGATGCGCATTCCAGTCTGTCCTACATCTGGAAACTTTTCTGCTGGATCCTGATGTGCCACAAATACTCTCATTCCAATGGGAGAGTCACAGTGCGAATCTGAGGGCACACATTTATATATCACACAACCTGGGAAGGCTGGTCACACCACAGCAGCCAGGCACTTCCCAAAGCCGTCCTCAGCCTTCTTGGTCACAGCCTAACAATCTAAGCTTGTAGACGCCAACCAAGGACGGATGTCAGGCCCCCAATCCTCCCATGTCTTTCCTGAGCTGCCAACATGTAGGAGTGTTCAGGATGTTCAGGAAGACAAGCAGCCCTATGGCACAGCTGGCGAGAGGGAGGAAGTCCCCTCATTACTCCCACGCGTACTGCCCATGTCTCAAGGCCCCAGCAGTGCTTGGTAAAGCAATGTCCCCTGAAGGTGCTTGTGTCATGCAGAAATGCAACAAGATTCCACACAGTACTACCAAGACCCTGTCCAGAGCTTGTATCATGAGACAAAAACATCTTTGGATTTAATTCAGGTCCCTGAACTGAGTGCCATCCTGAAACTAGCAAGGACACGCTTTGATTCTGATGTACAGAATCCCTGTTTAAACAAACAAACAAACAAACAAACAAACAAAAAGGCAGATCCACTTTAAAACTATGCAGCGATTTCTCATTATGATGAGATGCAAAGACTTTAGGGTTCAGAACAAGCCGCTGGGCAGGAGGATGGAAAACACATCTTGGATAGCCCAGTCCTCCCCAGCTGCAGAGGCCTCGAGGGGAGGAAGGGAGCTGGCAGCAAACTCACCAGAGAGAGGAGCCTTCAGTCCCTGTGACCTCCAGGAAGTCATAGCCATCCTCTAGCTGGAAGTCACTAAAAACCAGGGCGATGGTGTCCCCAAGCTCAGCCAGGATGGTCCAGGTGCAGTCAGCATTGTTGTGATACTCAGCAGGAAAGTGCGGGCTGGAGATGATGCCGCTCTGCCCCCGCAGGGTCCCGCCACAGGCGTCATCCGCTGTGGGGAAGGACAAGAGGCTCCCGTGAGTGGTAGGATTCCTGGGCCCTGGTTTCACCCATTTCGGGGCAGAAAGCGTCCTGGCATATGATTGTATGACAATTGTCACAGGTATGGTCTCCTAAGAGGACAGCTCAACCTCCAGGGACATAAATAAATAGCAGAACAGGTTGCTTAAATGGGTCATCTTGGGGAGGAGAAACTGAGGCAGCCTCATTAGAACTGGCCTCTGTAGGATAAATAGGGGTTCGCTAGATAGAGCGGGTGAGGAAGAGTAGTTCCCGGAGGACAGAACCAAATGGCTTCACCTGGAAGGTCTTGGGGCTGGGGCCATCTGAAGGGAGGGACAGTCACTACAGCCTTGAGAGAAGACTAGGAGGAGGAGACAAGGGGTCAGGAGGAAGCTGTGGGTGTTGAGAAGCAAGTGGGTCAGGGTGGACAATGAAAGCACAAGGGTACATGCGCCTTGCAGGCGTTGGAGTGGGAGGCAGGAGAGGTCAGCTACAGAAACCTACAGAAACCTCCGCTGGGCCTTGCTGAAGGGTTTGGGGGTGGCTTTGGCAGATGGAAGGAGAGCTGCAGTGTGGTGAAGGGTCTCAGCAGGGAGTCGGAAGTCAGAACCAGAGTAGAACGCTGCTCTTGGGGGCTCAGTGATGGACAGAAGACATTGCTGAGAGAGGGGGGCACAGAGAGTGGCAGAGGTAGTGGGAGGAGTGGAGTCAGGGAGGGGAGTAAGGAGGGTGTATTACAGCAGCAACAAAAGGGTTCCCTAAGGATGCCCGCTCTGCCAGTCCTTGGGGTGGTGTGAGGGAGGGGTGGAAGTGGGGAGGGTGTGGAGGAGGGTGTGGGGGTGTGTGGAAGAGGGTGTGGAGGTACAAGTGGTGGGATGAGGCGAGATGGTGGAAGTGGGGGCGATACTGTGTTCTCACGAAGCTTACCAAACTTGCCTCTGTGAGTTCTGTCCTAGACCCTGGTCTGCCCAGGGTTCGCCTGTACCTGCCTGTTGACTACTACTCTCTTAGGCCCGAGGATACTGATGTCTCCCACAGCACACAACTTGAGGCCATGGGTGCTCCAGTGACCTCAGTGATGGCTTCTCCTCCTCATTACAGCCTGATCTCCCATCCTCTCTCACAATGGCAAGGCTGGAGAGATACAGGAGGACCAGTCTGACTCTATGCTCTCACTGTGTAAAAACCATCCCTAACTTCCTCTCACTCAGGACCATGAAAAGGACGCCACCCTTGGTTTCCTCACACCCCAGTACAGGACCACAAGCCTCCTCTTGGCTTTTTTTTTTTTCACCAAAATCTACCTATCTCTTTCTGGAATCTTCTTTTTCTTGTTGAGCCTGAGTCTGTCCACCCCCCTCCAAAGCTTTCAGGTGTTAATCCAAGTGTTACTTCCTCAAGGATCTTTCCAGAAACAACATCCCCCCTCCCCCTGCCCCCCCCACCCCTGGCATCCCATCACACACACAGCAAATGTTCTCCTATAATTACTTCCTTCACTTCTTTGGTTAAAACAAAACAAAACAAAAAAACCAAAAAAAAAAAAACAACAACAACAACAAAAAAGACACTATCACTTATTTATTTCATATCTAGAGGCTTAACTCCCTGAAGGCAGAGACTTTCTGTGCTCAGCATCCAACATATTTCCTGGCATAAAATAGACATTAAATGAGTATATGATGAATGGAGAGACTAAACAGAACACTGAAGATTAGAGAGGCTAAGGTATGTTGTCAAGGCCACACAGGAAGTGGCCAAGTCAGAGTTCTAGCTGAGTCTGCGTCCCAGGATGGCAGTCCCCTCCACATGAAAGATCTTTCCAGTTTGACAGTGCCTTGGTAAGCCATAGGAAGATTTTCAAATGCCCCAACAGTAGCCAGGGACCCCTGGACCATGCTGCAAGCAGGTACCAGGCTGCAAAGAGCCTTTAAGCCAGAGTCACCTGTACGATCAGAGGAGAATTTGTCATTCTTCTGTCTTGTGCTCCTCTGACCCTCTGGCTCTGGAACCATCCTGTTCTGATTGAAGATGCTGTAAAAGCTGTTTGGAGATTTCCTCGCACTTTAAACAAGGCATCATATTTCATAGTTACAACTTTGGAGTCGTAAAATATAACCTTCAGCTCACACCAAGCCCTAAAATATTCATCTACACTTTCCTTTCTGGCAGCAGGCCTCCTGTACCACCATCAAGTCATGCATTCCGGGCGCAGGTGCCTCATGTTGATATTTGGTTTTCCAAGCTTTTGACTTTATTTACGATTGGTGTTAGCTCCTCCTGAAGCCTCTCCAATTAACCATAATTTCAGAAAGCCATGCCTCTGTCCCCTTTGCCTTGGTTAGCTGTTTGGGGACTCACGGTGCAGGAAGAAATGAGAAGAATAAGGGACAAGTGTGCCACGCCTCTCCCGAGGGCACCCTGGGATGCCTGGGAGCTATGGGGTCCTGGCTCATGTGCCATAGCTTTAAGGATCTTTCTAGAATCAGACCTTCCTCATCACATGCTTTCAGAGCACTGAATATCCCCGTAGTGAATTATGCCGATTTCACCCATCTCTTCCTGTTCTGGGTTCCTTAGCCTCAGAGGAGCAAAAATGCCACAGGGCCCTAGAGTGGAGTCACTACCCCGAAACCCCAGAATGAAGACTAGAGTAGCAGGGTTCTGACTCCCTAAAGGCGTAGCCTTGAGGCAGGCACAGAGCGACAGTCAGCAGACCAAGTGCCCTCATGGCTTCCAACACACACACACACACACACACACACGCACACACACACACACACACACACACACACGCATTTCCCAACAATGCACTTAGAACCCGGGGATCCCCCACTTTCCCTGAGATGCATTACACCCCCTCCTAAGAAAGCAACCAGCCGTGCTGACCTGCAGCTTCCTGGAAATCCTTAATAACTCTGAGGTCAACCACCTCCTGGAGATTATCCTGAAGCTACGGGCAGTGGGATGATCTAGTCTGAACTGGTTTTAGGTGCAGGAAGGCAAAGTGTGTCCTGAGAATGAATTTTTAGGGAAAAACCCTAATTACCATCCTAGGCCTGTGCAGGAGCGGATGTGGAAGTGCATACGATTAAAACCAGATGCGCCAAGGGAAGAGGTATGCATGCCCAGTGAAGGAAGGCTTACATAATCCTAACCTGTCAATCAAAACAAAAAGACTACTTATCCTATGCCCCTAGAAACCAACTCCTCTTCCTCCTGGGCCCACAAACGGAAGCTCTGTGTAATGACAAGGTGCTGAGAACAGAGCCATTAGGCACATTTTTTCCACAGACAGTGTCCTCTCATCTGGGTCTCCTGAGCAGAGAACTACATTCAGCTCTTGGTACCGGAGTTTCACAAAGTTCTGTTCAAAAGGCTCATGTTGAGATCTTGGCCCCAGCAAGCTGAGCCACTCCTCAAGAGGTGACAGAATTCTAAGGGCCCTGCCTTCTCCCATGGACTGACCCACCAATGGGAGCATAATTTGATGGGAACTTCCAGAGGTCGGGCATAGTTGGAGGAATAGGTTGCTGGGGGGGTGGCTAGCTCTTGCCCTGTGAACCTGTCTTCTCGCCCTGCTTCCCCGATGTCTGCTGTGAACAGCTTCCTCCATACCACCCATGATGCTCTGTCTCGTCCTGAGCCCAAGGCAAGGGAGCCAGCTGATCTTGGCCTTGAGCTTCTGAAGCCACAAGTCAAAGCAGATCCTTCTACCTACTTAGTTGTTTCTCTCATAGTGATGGAAACCTGCAGTGCAGGATGCATTAGGGAGCCTTTCTTTGTGTAGTGTCCCTCATGGCCAGGCAGTGCACTGAGACTCCTCGGGCCATGTAAGAAGTCAGCTTTGTCCCTCTGTGATGGTTAGTGTCAATTGCCAACATGGCGGAAACCAGAATCACTTGGGAGATAAGGCCTCTGGGCAGATGTGGAAGGATTCTCATGACTCTGTCTCTGGCTGTGGGAAGACCCTGCCCCTCCTGTGGATGGCACCATTCCCTGGCTGAGAGCCTGGATTATGTAAGAGGAGACAGGAATTTAAGTACCAGCAGCATTCATTTCTTTTTCCCTAACAGTGGATGCGATGTGGCCAGTTGCTTCAAGCACCTGCCACCATGAGTTCCCTGCTCTGGCTG
Source organism: Acomys percivali (assembly GCA_907169655.1). Taxonomy (NCBI): domain Eukaryota; kingdom Metazoa; phylum Chordata; class Mammalia; order Rodentia; family Muridae; genus Acomys; species Acomys percivali. The sequence continues at coordinate 61,556,266 of OU015754.1, read as the reverse complement.
AATATATTCTTGAGCCAGACGAAACTTGATCTGTTTAAGTTGTTTTAATCTGCTTACCGTATCACAGGCACTGAAGAGGAACTAAGATGGCCTCCTTGTTACACATGAGGAAACAGAGGCTGAGTTTAAAACAGTCCCGTGGTCATAGCTACCTATGCCAGAGCTGGAATTAAAACCCAGGATCCCCTGGCTTCAAAACTGCCTCAGTGCACACCTGTTTCTCTACCTCACTGAGCCAGGCCTGATCCAGCTGCGCTCAGGCAGACACATTAGGCTTCCGGAACACTCCCTGCCCCAACATACAAAGGAAAGGGCCCAGCTCTCAAACCTTGCACCAGCAAGAGGAAGGAACTTCTCAGTCAGTGTGTGCCTGCGATTATGAGTCTCCCGCTGAGGTAACTAGATGGCCAACATCCTTGCCTACAGGGGGAAGTGGTGGTCAAGACCATGGGCATCAGGAGCACAGCCTTGGGCTGTCCCAGCTTCGTTACCTCTTAACACCATCATAAACAAAGCCAACCACCTCACCTCTCCAGGCCTTGGCTTCTCCGTTCACAACAGGGACTGGCAACACCATGAGCTCTTTAGGCTTCTGTAAGGATCAAATTAGACAAAGCACGGCCGGCATGTCAATCAATGCTGGCCAGCAGTGTCTGTGGCAGAGAGTCACAGTAGTAACTGGAATAAAGCCCTCCGCCAGCAGCATCTAGACACAGAACCCCCAGTCCATTTCAAACACGGTAGTGCCATTATTCCCAATGACTGCTAGGAAAAAGGGCACAGCGAGACTGAGTGACTGGCTCAAAGCCTCTGAACACATTGATACAAACGACAAGGCACAGACCTGGATCAGGGGATGGGGCTTCAGACCCCAGACCATGGCTTGTCCTCCTCCAGGAAGCGCTCAGGAGAAGCCCAGGAGGTCGACTGTCAGAGCTGCAACCGCACAGCTCAGGCTCAGTTACTCCCAGGTCACACTACACTTTGCACTGCTTGTAAACTATTTAATTTGATTGACAGTCACAGCAGGCCACGTGTATGGTCCCTGGGTCCCTTACTATCTGCACTGCTATCCATGACATCTGACTCCTCCCAGCAAGTCCTCACTGCATAGTCCTGGCTAGGAGCACCCCTACATCATTGGCTCACAAGCATAGTCAGACTTTACCCTGAGGAGATTAGTTCTTGTGATTCTGGAGGGCCTGCCTTGCTTGCCCTCAACTTGCCCATAGTTATCCCTAGCTGGCCAGCACTTCAGAAAGAGCCATCTGGTCAACCGCAGACCTTTGCTTATTAGCAAGGCCTTTAGGCTACACCTCAGACTGACCCAACCCTTCACTTCCACCAAGGCCACTCTGGGTCTAGTTGTATCAGCCCCAGTGAGCTATCTGCAGCAACTACCTCCTGATTGTCTCCCCCTGTCTCCTGCCCAAGTACAACCCTTCTTGTTTCCAGAGGGAGAGTGTGTGTGTGTGTGTGTGTGTGTGTGTGTGTGTGTGTGTGTGTGTGAGTGTGTGTGTGTGTGTGTGTGTGTCCATTTTTGAGATAGGATCTTTCAATGAACCCGGAGTTGACTGGTTTGTCTGAAATGACTCACATTGAGCCCCAGGGATCCTTTTGTCTCAACTTTCTCAGCTCTGAGATTAGAGGTGGGAGCTGCCTGGCCTAGCTTTCACTTGGTTTGGCTTCTGGGCTCAAACTGGAGTTCTCATGCTTCCACAGGGCACTGTTTACCTATGCAGACAGCTCCTTGGATCCCCCTGAGGGGCTGTTCTTTAAATGTAAATTGAGCCCAGTAGAGGTGGCCCACAGCTTTAATCCCAGCACTAGGGAGGTGCAGGTAGAGGCAGACAGATTTCTGTGAGTTTGAAGCCATCTGCAGGCTTCCAGTACTACACAGTGAAACCTTGTCTCAACTGGGGAAAAAAGTAAGTCGAATTGAGTCTGACCTCTGCCTAAAACCCTCCTCTGGCTGCCTCCTGAATTAGGCCACCTTTCTCACCTTGCTTTGAACAATGCTGCCCTCCCCACTCACCCCTCAGACCCTTTTTGCCCCAGAAGCTTTTTTTTTTTTTTTAAATAAAGTGAAGCTCTTTTTTTTTTTTTTTAAAGATTCATTTATTTATTATTATGTATACAGCGCTCTGCCTGCATGTACATCTGCAGGCAGAGGAGGACATCAGATCACATTATGGATGGTTGTGAGCCACCATGTGGTTGCTGGGAATTGAACTCATGACCTCTGGAAGAGCAGACAGTGCTCTTAACCGCTGAGCCATCTCTCCAGCCCCAGAAGCTTATTTTTTGTTCCTTTAAGAAGTCTGGCTCTTTTCTAAGTCAACCTCTGCTTTTGTGCCTTTTGTTGGAATGTTCTTCCCCAATCTGTACTTAACAGGCTCCTTTTTGTCTTTCAGGACTCAGTTTGCCTGTTACCTCCTCAGAGATATCTCCTGAAACACACCTGAAGAAGTGTGCTTCAGCCATCTGAAGGAGCCTTCCTCACTACCTTCCTGCCTCCCATCTTTCTCTGAGTTTACTTGATTTTTGAGCATTTCCTGCCTTTTGGCTGTCAAGATGTAAACGCCATTAGCTCATGGGATTTGAGTTTGCTTCAGTCATCACCATAGCTTCCTGTATCTAGACCAATACCCGGCACAATAAGCAGTTAATTAATGATGTCTAGATGGAACACAATAGGCAGTTGATGAATGATGTCTAGTTGGTACATAGTATCTAGGCACTTAAAGAGAAAGTTGTCAAATCACTGAGGGAGTGAGTGAGCAGTCCTGTAAGACCAACCTTAGGGCTCAGAGAGGTTTAGCAACACTCTGATGACGGCACAGCTCTAGCTGCTGTTGCTAGGGTCTGCCTGATTCCAAGCACTGCCCTATTTTACAGTCTGCAGGTTCTGACCCCTGAGGGACCCAGCAGTGCCCACTGCAGCTTGAAGCCTGTTGTCTAGATTCTGTTGCCTGAATGCCTGTCCCCTGGGGGTCTGGTGGCAGACAGCAGTGCTTGTCTTGACTCTCCAAAGCCAAGCTAACTTGCTCTAGCCAGTTTCTCCCCTACATTTGCTTCTTGGCCCCCTTGTGCCTCTGAATTCCCTCCCTCTTCACAGAGCTTTCTTTGATCCTGGGCTGATGTCCCTCCAGTCAGAGGCTGGCTCCTGTAATACACATGGTCTTCCTTGCTGTGGATCAAAGAGTTTCCACCATGCTCGTGTCTCTTAGGGACTTCTGCCTTTGTGGATGTGCCCAGAGAGGCACATCGAGGGACATCACAGACACCGCCTTCTGCTCTCTGCTAGCTGGATAGAACCCAGATGGACCAGGATCCTCAGAAAGAGGGCTCCTTAAGAGCCAGCTTCAGGGGTGCTATGCCTGGAACCCCAGTGGCTCCGTAGCCCACCTCTGCCTGTACTGTGACTTATATCCTGCCCCCGACTCCCATCTCAGTGGCACTCTGGATAGAATGTGGCTGTCTAGTCTGCTTAGGGGGCTTTGGCCGTGTGTCCCACAGAAAGCTCCCTCTTGGGTTGCATGCTGGCTGGACACTAGTGCTGACCGAGGCCCAGCCAGGCGCTGCTCATCAACAAATCCGGTGGGGAGGCTGATCTACTCATGAGACCATCCCTGGAGAGTCTGGTGTGGGAGGCTCATGGCCTTTCCCTGAGCATGACCCCAGCCATGTTGGTACAGCTGTGGGACCCAGTATGGCTTGAGCAGCCAGTGAGCAATTTTGCTCCAGGGAGCCTTGACCTCCTGAGAAGAATATCTTGAAGAATCAGTTTCAAATGAGCAATTATGTTACCGAGGACACATTAATAAAGACAGAGCTCAGGGGGTAAGAAGAAGGCCCAGGCCTCTGAGTGGAGGGAGCAACTGTACCTCAGGCCCCTGTGCAGCAGGGAGCCTCTACCCTAAGCTTTTCTTCTATATGGCTCAGGTGGGAGCTACTTTAGAGGGGACTGAACAGCAGGGGGCAAGTTTGTCTAGGGTCCTTTCTAGAAAGATCTTGTGTGCCATGCTAATGAAAACAAAAGCTGTCTAAGTTAGTGAGGAAGAACTCCTAGGGTGAGGCTAAGCAATGGAGTCTCAGTCAGATCTGTGCCTTTCATGAGGGTAGAGGATGGATGGATGGATGGTGTGGTATGTGCGTCTGGTAGGTGGTAGTCTGCAAAGAGACACCCACAGCTACAAGGGCCTACTCTATAGAAGACGACCAAGGGGGATGGGTCAGGGCCTATGGGTGGCTCACCTTGGTCACCATGGGTAGTGATGCTTCACAAAACTACACAAATCAACCAAAAGAGCAGGTTTGGGGAAAACAGAGTTTGGATGAGCAGAGCGCGGTGCACATCCAAGGAGGGCTGTAGTGGAGGTGTCGTTCCCATCTGGGCTAGAACTCAGAACATGCTATCTTATCATAGATAAGAGATTCTAAGAGATATAGAGAGTTTCCAGGAGGGAAGTCAACGGGAGAGAAGAGTTGTGACCAAGTGAGAAGCTGCAGGGAATTGGGAGAGACTAGGAAAGAGTCCAAGGCACATCACACTCATGGACCACCGAGGTGGTGTGGTTTCTGTCAGCAGCAACCACAGGACACACAGACATTGGATGCTGGGGACCTTATCAGACCTGCCTTTCATCACTTACCTCTGCTACTGGTTAGCAGCCAGCTCCAGTTTCTTTCAGGCAGAGAGCTCTCTTTGGTTAGGAAAAGGCCATTCTATACCTCGGGGGAGAGGGGAGTGTTGGGAAATACAAAACCAGGAGGAAACCAGGATTTTAAGTGCTTACAAAGTGAACAGAAATCCTGAACCTCGGCCAAGTGCAAGGAGCCTCCAGCAGAAGAGGCTGGAGGGAGAAGAGATGGCTGGCCTCTTGGGCCTTTCAGGGAAGGTGGAGTTGCCAAGGGAGAGCAGAGAGAAGCACCAGGAAGCCTAGGCCACAAGCCTCAGGATCGGCCATGTTTGAGGGAACTCGTCTGCTGGCCAGAGGTGGAAATTGCTGGCACTGTCACACCCTTGCTAGTGATATGATCCTGTAAACGCCTCTGGTTTCTGTTCATTGAGTTTTAGTGGGCTGGATTTTATGGAGGTGAGCGAATACAGAAAATGTTCCAGGTTTCCAGCCTGGTTGCCAGAATGGAGCCAAGGCTGGCAGTTAGGAAAGAGGGAAGTTGAGGAAAATCCTAGAAGGTGTAAAAGAGGAATTCTGTCTCACAGGACAAATGGGCTCACAGACAAGACTCCATTACATTTGTATTTAGTTTCTGCCTTGGATGAAAAGGTATGATGTCTGCAGTGCTTAAGAAAGGACTGACTCTGCATCCTGGATTACAAACTTATGCAACTCTCATGTCCTCCCCCATTTCCCATCCTAGTGCCATGTCACAGTTCTGACATGACCCTCAGAAGATGTGTGTGTGTTAAGGGTGACATCCCCAGGGCAGGGTATGGGTAGGGATAGTACCAAGAAGGGCAGGTGCACACGAGATCAAGCCACACAGGGCCACACACCTGTGTGAGGGATCCAAGGTCAGACCCAGAGAGCTTGGTCTTTCCTCCTAAAGAACAGACTCCAAGCAAAGTATGGGTCATGGGAAGATGAGGGGGCAGTAGCTCTAGTCCCCACGGGTTCTTTCCGGGAAGGTCAACATAGTTGAGGCCAACTGTCTTAGAGGAATAAACAAGCATGAAGCAGTGGCAACTCTGTCTGTTGGAAGATGGACGCCAGCGGGCGAGGATGCTGGGATCAATTGATGATGCCTTGTCAGGTAGGGAATGGGGAGAAGGGAAAAGGTATGTGCGCTAGGCAATTGTCATCCCTGCGGCTGAAAATAAACTGTGCAGATGGTGGGAGGTGATAGGGGCTTGGCCCTGGGGCTAGTCTCTTCAGAGGAAAGATTCATTAGAAAGAAAATTCAGACTTAAAGCAGAAGAAGAGCTATCTGCAGACATTTCCTAGCTGCCAATGGCTCTCCCACACAAGAACCTATGGGTTCTGGTTCTGTGGGATTTGAAGATGAGGGTTTAGGGAGAAAAGATTGGTCAGTAGTGCAAAAGGCCATTTGGAAGTCAGGCAGTCTAATGGCCAGTCAGAGCCCTTTTGATTGGGGCAACATTTGGGGGAGGAAAGGGGAAGGTGTGCAGGGCTAGCCTGTGGTGAAGTAGCTGGGAACTCAGGATGGGTAGCAAGCCCGGAAACATTTTCCGGATCTAGGCTTGGGGTAGGAGGGTACACTGTGGTGGGTGCGGTGGTTCTCTTGTTTAATTTTTTTTTTAATGGGTTTTGTTTTGTTTTTTTGTTTTTGTTGTTTTGTCAGCTTGACACAAGCTAGAGTTCCCTGGAAAAAAGAACCCCATCCCTTAGAAAAGGCCTCCATCAGATTGCCTGTACACAAGCCTGTAAGGCATTTTCTTGATTGATGATTGATGTGGGAGGGGAGGGCCTAGCCTGCTGTAGGTGATGCAAGCCCTGGGCAGGTGTTCCTAGGTGGTGTAAGAAAGCAAGCCACCTTAGTAAGTCATGGAGAGAAAGCCAGTAAGCAACAGTCCTCCATGGCATCTGCCTCACCTGTGCCTTCGCTTCCTCTGGTGATGGGTTATAAAACTATACGCCAAACCAAACACTTCTCCAAGTTTGCTCTTTTTCTCAGCGTTTTACCATGGAAAGCAAGCTAAGACAGCAGTTCTACCAAGGGACTAAAAATCACCTACAGGCAGAATAATGCCAACCAAGGTAACCTATTTTCCGGCATATAAGATGGCCCCCAACTTTAGCTTTTTTAGTTAGAATACAGAATTTGTAGCCCAAGTCTACCGCACAGGGTGTGCATTTGAAGAGGGGAGGTCTTATATGGCAAGTCTATTCCAAACTCTATATTTTAACTGGAACAGTTAAAGTTAAAGTTGGGCGCTGGCTTATATGCTGGAAAATATAATATATACTTTAATATAAGCAACAGGTCTAGCATACATCGCAAGATGACAAGAAGGTATGACAGTTGATTTTGATTAACACCTTAACGAGCTTTGGAGTCACCTGGGAGATGCACCTCTGGATAGTCTATGAGGGCATTTTTACAGAGATTTGATCAAGCAGGGAAACCTATCCTGAATGTAGGCAGCAGCATCCCACAGCCTGGGGTCCCAGACTGAGTAAAAAAGGGAAAATACGAGCACATCTCTCTCCACACATTCTGACCGCGAAAGCAGTGCGCTGCCTCACACTCTTGCTACCACAACCTTGCCACCATGGTAGGTTGTGTCTTTTCAGACTGGCAGTCAAAGTAAGCCTTGCTTATGTAAGTTTTTTCTGCCGGGTGGTTTGTCACAGCAGTGAATAGAGGAGCAACAGAGAAGGCAACACACACACACACACCATGGCTGCAATGTGTAGGTTTTGTCCAATTCCCCGCCCCCTTTTCTTTTCCTAAGCGCTTAAAAAAAAAAAAATCACATATGATTTGTCACCAAATCAGAATGATTGACACATATTTGCCTATGATGAGTGGGGAGGGTTAATAAAGACTAATAGCGTGACCAATGGCTTGCCAGGAACAGGGTAGGCTTGTGGAACACAAAGCTTTCCGAACTAAAAATGGGAAGTCCTGTGTGAGTGCGGAGAGCTGGTCACCCATGTTGTGGCAGATGCTGGGGTTGGAGGGCACTGAGAGGCTGAGAGTAGGGAAGGTTTTTTTTGGGGGGGAGGGAGAAAAGTTGGATTTATAGGTTAAAAAAAGGAAGAATGCCAGCACAAGGCCAATGGGAACCTTTTAGGGAGCGCACCATGGGTGAGTGCCTAACAGTGACAGTATCTAACAGGACAGACGCAGACACTTTTGAGGTGGGGCCAGTGAGAGGGCACAAAGTTACAGTAAATTTCTTGATATGGGAGTAACCTGGGGAGTGTAGATCCAAAGACTAGGGGTTGTCAGATCGGGTTAGGGACCCTGGGGGAGCACCTGGGGAGAACTTCAGTGTTCCTGGATTTGAGATTCCCATGAAAGAGAATCCAAGTGTCACTGGGTGGGGGTGGGGGTGCAACTCTGCCCATAGACAGATCTCCCCTAGAGGTTTGGACCTCCCTCTCAGCTGCCATCGAACCCTCTTTTAGTCACCTACCTCTGCAGGAAGGCAGAGGGAAGTCCCACATGGCGCTGTTCTCGGAGCTGGCATGGCAGGTGAGCACCGCGTGGCCCTCCAGGAAGAAGCCAGGGTTGCAGCTGTAGCGGACCTTGTCACCCAGGTTGAAGGTGGAGCCTTGCTGGACCCCATTGGGCAGCCTCCCTGGGTTCCCACAAGTGTGGCTCGGGAGAACTGTAAGAGAGAGAGAGAGAGATGCAGCTGGTGAGCTGGGCTTGTGCCTACACATCCTAAGTCCTAGCAAGAAGCCTTGGACCGGGCCACCTGTTTGGACCTCATTTCTTCTCTGAATGCGGCTGGCCACTACTGACTGGCTCGCCTCTCTTGGCTGTCCATCACCAGAGAATCGTTTACGTGCAAGAGGTCGCAAGTTGAGGAATTTTCGTGAACGTCCAGGTGCTTGGCTTGTTCATGTGTGGCACTGAGAGGGAGTTATACCCATCCTTATTACTAGCGAAGGGGAGCCCCACCCCCAGGGGCATGCTAACTTCTTGGGCATGACTGCATTCAGAGGAAGGACAACAGGTCACTGAGAAGAGACTTGATACCCTATGAGCATATACAGGGGGAGGTAATCCCTCTGAGGAACAGTCATAGGGGGCGGGAATAAGGGGAAAATGGGAGGGAGGGGAGAATGGGAGGATACAAGGGATGGGATAACCATAGAAATGTAACAAGAATAAATTAATTAAAAAACAAAACAAAACAAAACAAAAACAAAAACAAAAACAAACAAAAAAAAAAGCCACACAAGAGCCAGAGAGGATGAAATGGCACTTGCTCACTGCTCTTTAAATCCAGCGTTCTTGCTTTTGTGGCTGCCATACTATCTAATGGCAGAGGCCTCTGCGGTAGAGTAGGTGCGGGGAGTTAAAGGAACCGTTGGGCTGAGCAGAGAGGAAGAGAGACAAACGTAAAATCTAATGTGCTCATCAGCCTGGCCCCGTGCAGAGTGGGGACTGGGAGCCGGGAACAGGCCGTACAGTGTGTAACCGGAGCCAGAGCAATCACAGTATCTGCGTGTGTACTGTCATTATCCAGAGCAAATGGCCTTGCTGAGAGTGCAAGAGCATCCTGACCTGTCAGTCTTGGAGGGAGGGTGCAGCACTTGTGTGCCATGTGTCTCCTATTTTTCTGTGACCCAGCCTCTTCTCCTGCAAAGTGCCATGCTTCCCACCACTGCTGGAGAGCACTACAGAGCAGTGACCGGCCTGGCAGCATCCTAGTTCAATTCTTCTCTATAAGTCTCCAGCATCCCCCTCCCAGCCCTACCCCTGCCCTGCCAGTAGTAGTTTATGAAGCCAGCTCCTGGCAACTATTGAAATGAGCTCAGGTCCTCAAAGGGTGCAGGACAGAGGCTGGCACACACATGAGCCTAGAGCAAGTGAATCACACATTCAGCCCCTTGGGAGGCATGGGTACCATTAAAGATGGTGTGGTTGGAGATGGACCAGGCAGGGGCCTCAGAGGTGACTTCCTGAAAAGGCCACACAATATACAGAAGTCGGAGATTAGCAAGAATTACCAAGGTCAAGGGAGTTTCAGGCAGATGAGATAAATATGCGAAGGCCCTACAAAGGTAACGTAGGAATCAGGAGTCTGGGAGGAAAGTGCGGAACAGCAGGCTGCCTCCCCAGAGCCTTTGCTGCATCCTCTTCAAGACCACATGGCTGTTGGTGGCCGCTTTCTGGGTTCTCACCAGCAGCCCCAGTGTTCTTAGCCATGTACAAGGCAGCACTCTCCAACTTCCTCTCCCTGTCCTCCTAAGCCTGCTTTTCCTCCCTTTACTCCAGGCCACAGCTCCACGCGGAGGGAAATGGCAGGCTTTGGAGCCATTCTAGTCTGGGTCTGAAGCCAGGGGCTGTCGCTGTCTCTCGCATGACTTTGGGGTCACATGGGTCTTTTGAATCTTAGTTCCCCTCAATAAGTCCAGTGGTTGAGGGGGTGATTACTGATCAAAACTGCACATACCCTAACATTTCATCTTACTGGGTTTCAGGATCAGAAGGACGGTGCCTGGTGTAGCCTGGAGACTAACAGACTGTCTGGTACTTACGGGGACATAATTGAATGTTCATTCATCAGTCATGAAAGCCATTCATTCATGCATCAGTTCACTTGCACAACCAACATTTATTGTGGACCTACTGTGCTCAGCGTGTGGACCACAGCCATGTAGGTTGAATGGGTCTCCATCCTCAGACACTTGTTTTGGAATACTTTTAAGGACTCAAGCATTCTCATACTCCACTCTCTACTCCTGACATGTCAGATGACCCAGGTGCAAAGGATCTGCTTCTGCTATTTTGTCAGTTGGTCCTGGCTACCATTTCCCATGAGCCTCTGATAATGGTTCTCTTATTGTTTCCCATGATCACCTCTTGCCTGGCTCACTAGATGTTTTCCACAATCCTCTGCTGCTGGCGAGCTAGATGTCCCACAATCCTATTCTGCCGGCTCAGTTTTCCCATGATTCCCCCACTGCTGACCCATGGTTTGTGTTCTATGATCGGCTACAGCTGGCTCGGGCTGTAGTCCCCATGATTCCCTGCAGCCGACTCTGAGTGCTTCCCAGGATGCCCTGCTCCTGGCTGAGTTGCATTTCCCATGATTCCCTACTTCTGACTCACGCAGTCTTTCTTAGGAAACCCTGCAGCTGGCTTACAACACAGGCAATGTGGTGATATGTGTGTGGGTGCTGGGAGTGGAGGGGGCCAGGTAAACATTTAGAGACGAAGGCAAGCTAAGGTGAGGGGGGAAGGAACCTACGGGAAACCGGCTGAGAACTGGTGTAGAACTAACGGTTCATTTTCCGCAACAAGACGCAAAGACCCAATTTAATTAAATTACTAATGTCAAAATTTTAATGAACCTGCTTCTGCTTTGGGCTTTCTTCCTTTGAAATTAATGACTGGAACGTCACTATAAATAAAAGTTGATTCTTTTTAAAAAGTCACTCTCAAATGCTTACCGCTCCTTACTTAATGAGCTGTTCATAATCATATCACTCTGAAATGTGTCTCAACTGGGACCACGGCTGTAACGAATGGGCCACACCCTTCATGTCACCTTTTTAATCCCAATCTCTGAGGTCACACAGTGAAGGGAGAGTGAGCTGTCTTGGGGCTCAGAGAGGGCCTCGGGCAGGGTGCAGAGATGCGAAGTGCACCGCATACCTCTCTGGGTTTCCTCAGTTGGAACCCGGGCAGTTTTTCTCTTCAAGGCCATGCTAGGCAGCAGGGCAGATGACGCAGGCAACACAGTCATACCAACTGGATGCTAGCGATCACACTCGTATCATTGTCAGTGCTAGGGAATTAGAGAGGCCAGAAGGTCACAGAAGGAAGCCTGGCTGGGGTGGGTGGAGGGTGAGGGTTTACTTTCCTCTCCTCCTCCCAGTTTTCCTGCCTGCTGACAACCTCTGGGATTCTTAGTGGGCAGATGGTCTGTCTAGTTGTCCATCCTCGTAGGATGTCCTCCCGCTACATCTCTGTGTCCCGTACAGGTCAGGGTGCACCCTCCCAACCTCAACATGAAGTCATCGGCTGTAAAGACCATTTCCAAAGGTCACACATTTGACAGGTATTGGGAACAAGGTCTTCAACAGATTGCTGGAGATGGTTCAGTTTAACACAGAGTAGGGCTGCAGCAGAGGTTAAATGTTTGTTTCTAATACTCACTGAGTATTCGGCATGCTTCTGGGCCTGTTTGCTTAATCCAGCAAAGGAGCTGGTAGATATGGGTCACTTCATAGGTGGCAGTACTGAGGCAGAGAGCAGAAGCAACCTGCTTGGCCAAGGACATGCAGCCAGCAAATGGAAGTGCCTCATTGGGAACTCAGGTCTTCCTAGCTCTGTCGTTCGCCTGATGCTCAACAGCCCTCCCAAAAGAGGCAGAATGCCTCCACACATGAGTTCCCTTCCCCCTGCATCCTCTAGGGAATGAGGACTTTATTGGAAGTTAGAGGTGATCGCCCAGGAGCCCACATTTAATACTCTGATTTTTAATAATGTATTGTATCCATCCTATGCATTTGTCCCTAAAAAAAAAAAAAAAAAAATCAAGGGCTGCGTCTAAAGAGTAGTCTTTTTTCTTGTGTGTCTAATGAAGGTTTTTGGACAGACACCGATTAGCGATAAGCCACAAAGCAGGCTTTGTAAGGCACAAGTTCTTTGTTGTTGCTGGTGTTGTTGTGTCCCCCCCCCCCCCCCCGTGCATTTTCCAGCATAGATATTACAGCCGTTCTTGCTCTCCTGTCTATAAAACTTCCCTTTGATTGCTTACAAAATCACGAGTGGGATATTTACATTCAACACGGCCCAGAACGGCATTATTAAAGCCGTGCTTGGCATTGAACAGTTCTGTTGTAGATTAGCAAGGGGGGGAATTTTGCCCTCTACAAAGCCCAGTTCTTGCCAATCACCGTAATATGCTCTGTGATTGTATGACAGTGGCTGGAATGTAGTTAGAACTACATGCATCCTGCCAGGTTTTATTTTTAATGTGAGCCTTGGGCTCCCGTCATGCAATGAAGAGTCCCTTCTGCTCTCCGTGAGCACCCTCTCTATGCCTTCATGTCTTAGCTACCATCAAGTAACTGAACTAGTCCCCGTGGCCATGTGGGCAGCTTAATGTGGCAGGGGATGCTGGGAAAGATCGGGGGTGGGGTGGGGGGGCGGGGCAAAGAAGCTTGCCTCGCCACAGGCCCCAGCACGCAAAGGAGAGAGCAAGCTGTGAGTGGCATGAAGCTGCATCTGGACAGGGAAGGCCAGGGGCCGGGACTGAGGGACTGAGGGACAGAGGGACAGAGGGACAGAGGGACAGAGGAGATGATTCTGATGTCGGGCCCTTCTGCCTCAGCCACGATCCTAATCACCTTCACAACCTCTGCCATTTTAGCTGTTGGACTTTTGAATGTAACTCACTGCATATTTACCCATGCCTTGTCTTGGCAAGGATTTGCTTGTGTTTCGATTCCCTAGAGAGCCGTCTCTACTTGCTGTCTCCGATTCATTTCAGCCCTACACTAGATCAGCAATGACTGTATGACACATGTCATATATATCCTACATTCATATAACATTTATAGACTAGATATGTTTATGTGCTACCATGGGATTTTCTTCTTCCCTTCCTCCCTTTCCCCCTTTTCTTTCGCATTATTTTTAAAGCAGAGTCTCATGTAGCCCAAGCTGGCCTCAAGCTCACTATGACACTAAGGATGGCCTTGAATTCCTCATCCCTTCATCCTTTACTTTCAAAGGGCTAGACTTACAGGTGTGCGCCACCGTGCCCAAAATTGCAATACGTTTTCACATATAATTTAATATGTTTACATACAATTAACATCAGGTATGAGAGCTCACTGGCTAGATCATCAGTTTGACAGTCACTGATTTATGCCGCTACCCTACAACAAAGCATGCCCTACAAGGATGTCAGTTGGAGGCCTGTTTTATTCTCTACTGGGTATGGTTTCAAATAATAAAGCTTGGTGAGTAATAATTCTGATAAAAATTTAGTAAGTGGCAGAATGAGCCCACCCAGTCCTCCCAGCAACCTATGGACAGAGGCAATGTGACTCCCTGCTGAGCTACATATGGTTGCCAGAGAAGGCGGGGTGCGGACCCAAGGCCGAATGTGCAAGGCAGGTCAAAAGGCTAGCCATTCCATCTGAAGGCCCAACATGCTGAGCAGGGACGCATGCTCTCCTCTTGGCAAGAGCAAGGGTGACAATCAGGCACATGAAGCTTGATCTTGTTCATCTCCTGCCACCTGCCAATCAAACTGAGACAGGAGTACCAAACACCCCACAAATCAGTGGTCCTTTCCTGTCCCGATCCCCCTGACCTTTGTCAGATGTGAGTCGTCCACCTTGGGCCTATTCCTATAATTCAGGCTGGTGATGTTCGCCATCCTTGGCACTGGGGTCCCAGGATCTGGAATCTTATAAAGACCCGATACCAACACCAGGTCCTAAACCCCCTGAATTTATAACTTCAATTCCAGGAGATGGCAAGGCGAGGCTGAGATTGACAGTGAGCTATGACAGCCTGCCTCCTTTCATTTTCTAGTCCGCATGGCCTGAGGGACTCTCTAGGCTCTGACCTTCTAAAAGGCCCAGGCCCTTTCCTTCTAAAAGCAGATGCCTGACTTCTCTGCCGTGCCCTGTTCTTGGAACATCATACCAGCCTGCCATTCCTTCCTCAGGTGTAGAGTTGTCATCTCTCCCCTGGATCTGTGGACCAACCCTCCCCACTAGCAGGCCCCTGCTTCTGGTCATGATACACTGTCCTCATTAGTACCTGAGGGAACACTGGAGAGTACCCCTCCAAGGTGCCCCAATAAAGGCCGGCCCTCCAATCTCCAGTCACTCATTAGAGAATAATTAATGGTTTTGGAAGATTAATAAGGAATAAAGGGAAGGTAATGAAAGGGTCCTCTGACCACATTTCCTTGCTCTGAGGATAAATCCAAGCTGAGGCTCCATGTATGATAGCTCGGAGACCAGCAGTTCTCTAAAAATTACTTGGGAACCCAGCACCAGATTGAGACTGTTGATAAGTCAGTTCTTATGGACCCAACAACCTCCTGAACTCTTGGCCTCTTGAATGAGAGACAGCCATGTTGCACAACCCAGACCACAGTCTGTAAGCCATTCTAACAAATCCCCTTCATATATATTAGATACTCATATACATAATATATTAGATACACATATGTATATATATTATATATATGTATGTGGGATATATATATGTGTGTATATATATTATCAATTCTATTTCTTTAGGGAACCCTAATTAATATGGTGCCTTACCACAAACCACAAAAATCCCTCATGAGCAGATCTTGACACAATAGAAAATACTGTCCCAATGCCATTGGTCACTGGTTCCTACAATCCTGGAACTCAGGGTCCACTAAGAAGCAGGCTCCTACTGTTATTTAATTCATCTTAGACTTACATGAATCCACGCTGTAAATGCTCAGAGCCTTTGGAGGCCTTGTGTGGAGTCATATGGGAGTTTTGATTACACATCAATGCCTACATCACACATGCTTCCTCATTCATTCACATACTCTGCAGCAGAGCCTGCCTGTGAGTTTTCTTTACATCCTGGACTCTCTGGGAGGCAGGAGCAGCATCAGTGTTCTTTACACAGCTAGTGTATGAGTAACTGCCTGGCAGGACAAGTATGGACTGGGTGGACTAAATATAAATAATTAAATGCACATTCTGTAAATGAGAAAACCATGTCATTTATATGTATATGTGTGCATACGTGTGCAAGATATATAAGCATGTTAACGTGCATATATACTATATGTGTGTGTGTGTGTGTGTGTGTGTGTGTGTGTGCACATCTATGCAAAAACCTAGGTCTGGTGGCTCGGCAACCTACCAGCTTGGTGCCTTTACCTTCTGTAAGGGCGGCAATGGCTCAGTTTCCCTGTGTTGTGAAAGCAGCCACTGGCACTGCAGTCAAACCTTTTAAGACTTGGCAGGAGGAGGCCTAGGCTGCTGAGGGACAGCCACCCCTGAAGGACTGCTGTTCAGCCTGGCCTGTGCCTGATCTGGGGTGTACCACCTGTATTATCACCGCTCCTTTTCAGTTTAGGCCTAGAAACCCCATTTTACTAGAAAGCCAAAGGAGTAGGAGGAGTCTCAAGAGCTGTCACCTACTGAATGTTTAATATTTGCTGGGGTGCTGCTCGGAGATTCATCTGGACACTTTACATTTATGTGTGTGTGTGTGTGTGTGTGTGTGCATGCAGGCACGCTACACGTGTATGGGGATATAGACACTCGCATGCCATAGGGCACATGTGGAGGCCAGAGGACTTCAACAGTCAGTTTTCTCCTTCTATTATGTGGGTTCCAGATATCGTACTCGGGTCAGCAGGTTTGGCGACAAGCACCTTTACCGACTGAGTCGTGCCACCAGCCCTTATCTCGACACAAATCTCACATAGACAGAGATGCCACACCCGTCCTCTTTCCACAGGTGAGGAGACTGAGGAAAGGATGGTGGGGGGAGGGGCAGTGGAGGCCAAGGCCACACTGCAGATCAGGACCAGGGCTGCTTTGAAACCAAAGCAGGTTACAGCCACTGTCATACATGGACCCTGACCTCCTGAGACTCAAGCCCTCTGTCTGTGTTGCTGCCCCACACCAACAGCTCGTTGGTCCCGTCTCCTGACATGGACTAGTGGAGGCTGCAAAGGTTATCTGTTCTCTGACCAGCTAGGCCACAGAAGGTGCCAGCATGCAATCTTCCATGCTTTCTCACCCTGTGGCCTCCGCTCTGTCACCTCTAATTCTCTAGAAACAGCACCACCAAGAGAGCATCACAGGCCCCCAAACAGAGCTGCCAAATGAAATGGAGGACAACCAGTGACATCTGAATTTCAGATAAACACAGATGAGATTTTAGCATAAATAGAACCCTTGCACTATTTGGGCTATACGTATGCTGAATGCGATTTGATCTTTGTAATGCAAATGTAACGGGACCTCTTATATTTCAACCCACCAATCTGCCAACTGTGATTAGAGACGGGTCCGGGTTTCCTAAACATCAAAAATGTTGACCTCTGGAAGAGCTAGGGTGAATAGGGGAGGAGTCAGAGCTGGACTCAGGAGAGTGTACCGGGGACATGGAAGAGCAGACAGAATGGGAACCCAGAGCATCCTGGACCAAGCCTGAGGACAGTTAGGTAGGGTGGGTTTCCAGGGAGGCCACCTCCTCCCTTTGGTCACTCTATGCTAAGAAAGATGAGAGTTTATTGCTTGACCTTCCTTCACTCTACATCCTAATCCCAGGTACTAAGTCTGTTTAGACATAAAGCTCACAAAGAAGCAGGTTACAGGGGGACATGCTGTAAAGTAATGCAAAATGTAAGCCAAGTGGCCACATGGGTACTTTGGGCCTGACTCTGTAATTGCAGGGTGAAACTGAGATGCCTAGTATCAACCGTCAACGTGACAGGCTCTTCAGGGAAGTTCCTAGAATGGGTTCATTTAGGACAGGAAGACTCACTCTCACTAGGGGTGGCTCTCTTCCATGGGGCTCAGGTCCCAGAGTGAATAAAAAGGAGAAAAGGAGTCAAAAGTCAGCATTTATTACTCTGTGGTTTCTGACCAGACAGAATACAGCCAGCCACCTCCCCCTCAGCCACCATGTCTTCCCTGCTGTGACGGACCGTATCCCACTGAACTGTGAACCAAAACGAAGCCTTTCTTCCTTGATTCTGCTGCAGGTATTTGGTCATAGTGGTGAGAAAAGTAACTAATACTGTACCTTAGACGTGTTTCCCAAAGGGTTTGAGGGGCCTGGGTATAATTCAGAGGTAGAGTGTACTAGTCTAGTGTAAACAAGGCCCTGGCTCCAATCCCAGGATCAAACACACGCTGGATGCAAAGTCCACGCAGCAGTGGCTGAGAGAAAAAGACCCACAAGGCAACACACAGCACATTAAAAAATGTGGGAACAGACCACGGAAGCTTCTTCCTGCTGGGGAAAATGGTGCTTGCTACCTGTCTGGCAGCTTAGATCCAGCCTGTTAAGCCTGGCTTGATCTAGAATGGCGCTGCTCTCTCTTGCCCCACTCTCAGTATTGCCTGTCAGCCTCGGCCTAGTCTCGGGCCCCTGTGGGGGGGGGGTGCTGGATCAGGTCCAGCCAGCTCCTCTGTGTCAGTCAGCTAAACACTAAAGAAGCAGTAGCCATGGCTGTTCAGCTCTCTACTGGGTGCTCTGGGTTAGTATGTTATCTTCTCTCTGCTCCCCTTCTTTTCCCTCCTCCCCTCATCCCTTTTTCTTTTCTTTCTTTTTTTTTTTTTTTTCCATTTTTCTTTAATGTGTTGTTGTTGGGACAAGGTGCCTATGTGGCCAAGGCTAGCCTTTAATTCTGACCCACCTGCCTCAGCTTCCTAAGTGCTGGAATTGCAGACATGTGCTTTCGTGCTGGGCACGAAATCTGCTTTCTTCTTTGTATAAATATGGTCTCCTGTGGAGCATGCAAACCTGTGTTTTTCTGGGAACGAGGCTCAAATTTCCCAGCTTCCCCCTGGTCAGTAAGTTTTGGTGTTAGACCAATTCTTGTAAAGAGATCAGCTTACCACTTTCAGCTAATGCCAGTGTCTGCTACACATGAAGGGAAAAGGACTGGATTCTAGTTTTTCATTTGGCAACTTACAGCAGCGTATGCTTTGGATTTAAGAGCGGCTATGAGATGAGTGGCCCTCACCCCACCCAGCTGCCAACAGAATATCCTCACTTGCTGATAAGGCCTGAACCCACCCTGGCCAAGGAGTCAGAAGAGGCTCTGAATCCAGCCAGCAGGAGTGTGGTCCTGTCTCTAGCTTGAGGCCTGGGACTTCCTATAAAGCTGTGCATTCAGTGGGCCATCCCATCCTAAGCAGAGCTGCAGGACTCCTTAGGTGGGACCCTGCCCTGGGGCACACTATGTACACCCTATCCCCAGAATGGGGTCCTGGTCTCCTGGTGCCCAGTGAGAGACAGCTACGTGCTATTTAGACCCAACAGGGACTCCACATCCATGGAGATGCTCTCCTCAGCAATCTAGCCCCCTTGGTCAACAGCCCTCATTTCTTCCACTTTAGCTCCCTGTCTGGGAGCCTCAAACACCATCTCACTTAAGGTCATTGGCTAACCTTGCATCCCACAGAAGCAAGGCACAGCATCCCTTGGTGCAAGAAGAGAGGCAAGGCTTCTAAATACCATCGCCCACCTTTTCTTGTACCCCCTTCACAGGACAAGGATGGTGAGGATGGTGGCTGCTACAATTACAAGTCAGATCCACCCAGCCCTCATATACCTTCGGCGAGCTGCCATTCTCTTTTTTTCTTCGTTCTCACCTTTGCTCACTGACCACACCTGCGGACTCACTTTACCCTGAATCCTTCTGTCCGAAACCACATCATAACACAGAGTTGGAGGTTCTCTCCATTATGGGAGGCACGGTTTGAAAGGTACACCTGCTCATCTCACATGCCCAGGGTATGTGGAGCTGGGGGTAGACCCAGTCAGCTGTCCTCTGACTTGTCTCTGTTGTCACACTGCAGTGGAGGAAGTGTGGCGAGGTACCTGGCTGCTGTTCTGGCTAAGGAATCAGCTTTGAGACTCTTGTGCCCACAGATTCCCTCAAGAGGGCCAAAGGCGGAAATCAGTGAGCATTTTGAGTTTTAGAATCAGAATGGAGGAAAGGACAGGCTTTGCTTCTTCTTGCCTGATGCTTCATTTTTATTTAGTTCTGGAGGTCATGGCTTCTGCAAAGGCATCACGGGACCCCGCGGCAGGTGGAGTCCTTGTGATCCATCCTCAGGGCCACAGGGGTAGAAGCTAAAATAGGCTCCACCCTGGAGAAGTCCACTCTATGAAGCACTAACAATGACTTGCATATCTGTCCAGGCATCCTTGTGTTCTTATTACACACACACACACACACACAGAGACAGAGAAAGACAGAGAGAGACAGACAGAGAGAGAGAGACAGAGAGACAGACAGAGAGATCCATCCCCAGAGCACTCTTTCACTCATTAGTGTGTACACAACTGTGCACGCAGGAAAATAGGCAAATGGAGAAGGAGTCGTTTTCTTCAGTGGGGTGGCCACTTAGAAGTCACCTGTGTTTTAGTAAAAAGGCCCCCTACCTGTGCTTATACAGTCAGTCTTGATTAACAAGGACCTCTAACAAGGATCTCTCTCTCTTCTTCTCCCTCCCTCCTGCTGCCTCCTCCTCCTCCTCTCTCTCTCTCTCATACACACACACACACACACACACACACACGGCTAGTAGGGAAGAAGTGAGAAAGGGATAAGAGAGGGCAATGGTGTGTATGAATATGATCACAGTAGATTATAAACATATGAAGTTGTCAAGAACAGGCACATGAGGAATTCAGTTACACACCTGCTCTCGCTTATCACTGCTCAGGTTCTCTCCAACCCCTGCAGCACTGGGCTAGCATTTCCTCTCAAGGGATATCAGGGACAAAGACGTAACCTCCTCCCATACCCACCTGTGTGTGTGTGTGTGTGTGTGTGTGTGTGTGTGTGTGTCTGTGTGTGTGTCTGTGTGTGTATCTGTGTGTGTATGTCTGTGTGTGTGTGTCTGTGTGTGTCTGTGTGTGTCTGTGTGTGTCTGTGTTGTCAGGTTCCATCTGAGTCCAGGGTCTCATGCAAGCTAGGTAGATGCTGCCTGGAGCAACAACTCCATCTCCCTGTCTCCTCTGCTCACACACTTGACAAGAGACTCAGCACACCTCTCCACACATCCAAAGAAACAGTCTGTGTTTCTGTCTGGATAGTCACCCTTCCTCCCAGCCACCATGCTTAATACTCCTTCCTCACAGGGGTCTCCCCACATAGCCAGATGACCCCTAAAAGGCAGTGCCACTCCCCCAACACTCACAGGCCTGACTGGAATGTGTTTGATCTCTGGAATGGTCTGAGAATTCACACCAGATCCTAGGACGATGTCAAGTCCTAGGACTTGGGGGTCAATCCATGACCTATGAGGTACCGGGGAGGTATGCAGGGGCTAGGAGCCATGAATGCTATGGGTCTGAGAATAGCGCTTCCGTGCCAAAGACCTGTGTCTGGATTCTGTACTCTCACTGTCAGTGCCTCAGCAGTGAAGAGGAAGTGGGAAGCCGAGTGCCCTGTAGGCTCCCATTCAAATCCCGTATCTGTGACATAAATAGCAAGCCCTTGTGTCTCAAGTCTCAGCTTTGCCATGACACAGCCATGTTATGCTCAGGGAGCTGTGGTGAAGATTGAGTAAGACAGAGCAGGCAAAGTGCTTTAGCGCCTGGCACAAACTAAATGCTCAATAAATTTGGGCTGTGATTACATCTAAATCCCTGGAGTTCCCTGGGAGGTGCCAGGCCAGTGCTGGAGGGTAGAGCTGAAAGAGAGAAAATGTGCACAGTAGCTAGGGAGTGCAGATGGCCCCAGGGATGGACTGGGCAGCTGTCCCTGCCACACAGGTGCCATCGCTTGGATCTGAAACGTTTTTATAGAGCCAAGTGGGGCTTTTTGGTCTGAGTCTGCAATACTTCCCCTTGGGCCTCCGAAGAAAAAGCACATTGTCCCTTCGACCCCAAGCTGTGTCTTGCACATCAGGACCCAGATCCCCTCCTGCCCCCTGGGGCTGCCCTGAGCTAAACAAGCACTATATATATAGCAAGTGGCTCCTAGCCTGGAGAATTGTGGGAAGGAGCCATGGAGCCATGTTTCCTGGAAGTGGCATTCAGCATGGTCTTGGCAGAGAAGAGCCAGCATTCCAGGTAGAGCAGCTGGCCCCGGCCCGGGAGCACAGAAGCTGCGTGCTTCTGTTTCTCAGGTTCCTGTCCCAAGGGTCATCAGCTCGTTTGTGTTGCAATCAAGCGCAGAGGGAAAAAACAAACAATCAAACAAACAAACAACAACAAAAACATCCTCTAGACTCCAGCCTCTGGTTACCTTCAGGTTCCTCCACTGTACATGACCCAAACATTTCCCATCCTGCCCTAGACCCACCTCTTTCTGAAAGCCATAGTCAGTCCTGCCTCCCAGGGCTGGATCTGTGGAGCCCAGAGGCTATATCCAGGAAGGCCTCTACCAGTTTGGACCCATAAATCTTTAGAGAAATGTTAAAAGCAAACAAAACAACAACAACAACACACCCTTCTTGGGAGTCAGTATTTGCAGGATCTTTAATCCAGGTCTGAATCCCTCTTGCTTTTGCCCAGCTGGGCAGCCCAGAGCCAGACTCAGACATCCGGGCCTAATGAGGATGTTGCCTGGAAAGCTTTGTTCCCTGAGGGAGACAAATCGATTTCATTGACGTAGTAGCCAGCTACGATCATGTCAAAAAATGTATGAGCTGGGTCTCAGTGCTGGGTGCTTCCTGAAAATGAGCATCGATTCTGACCAGAGCCAGAATTGCAGCAGCATGGCTGTTGGTGAAGGACCCGAAGAGGCCTGCAGTATCAGGAAGCTGCAAGGATCAAGTCAGTCGGCCTCTACAAAACATCTCCAGGATGCTTGGCATGTGCTGACTCCTGTGTCCCCTCCCCAGCACTGCAGCAGATATAAGAATACTACAGAGGCAAGTAACATCAACATGAATTAATTGTCCCTAGTCAAAACCATTATGTACTGCCATTCATCCTACAGCCCATGGATATGGGTTGCTATGGATACCTCCAGGCGCTGGATGAGATCTGGTGAGACAGGTGGGAGCGCTGCTCAGGTGGCAGGTCCTGTCGGCTGACACTGATGAACCCCAGTCGCACAGATTCCCACAACATAGACAATTCTGGTCAGGGTTGAAGTGAAAAAATGAGGTATGAGGGAGCCATACCAAAAGGTGGAAGCAACAGGAAAGTTTACCCAGGGATGAACTGCAACGGTCTGCCCACACCACAAAATGCTGTTCTGAATCCTGAGGGCAGCCTGCCACAGAGATGGTGAGATATAGCTCTCATGGGGTTCCCAGAAGGTAGCCAGCTCCCAGACACAGGGAGTACAAAGGTGGTTGCCTGTAAAGCGGGAACCAGGCCTCAATGGATGAGGTGATTATTGGGAAGGCTACAGACGCTCTTTAGAGAGGGCCAGTGGTGATGACCACGGGACCATGTAAACGTCCTTAGTGACTCTGAATGGGACCTTTAAAATGCTTAGATTTTTTTAAAAATAGTGTTTTACTATGTCGAAGAAACAAAACAAAAAAACTAGTTTTCCGTAGTGTCAAGTAGGCAGTGGTCCTTTCTCTCTATGTGTGGGTGAAGCCTGCCTTCCATGCCCAAAGAGCTGGGCCCTGGGGACCCTGGCTGCTGAGCTGCACCGCCCAGCTTTCCGCTTCCCTCACAGTATTCATCTCCAATTCCAGAAGTCTTCATCACCAAGGGGCTGCCGGAGATGGAATGCCAATTAGGAGCCCAGCTTGGTTCTGTTTTATCTTCTTCTCCCCCACGAGGTGCCGCCTGAGTCGGGCGGGGCAGGAATGTGCCCAGCTTTGTTGTGACTTGTTGAGCAAAGGCAGTGTCAGCTTCCGAGAGGGAGGCTGAGAGCAGAGCACCCTGGGGACCCAGGCAAAGGATGCTCATTCCTGGAAATAATTACTCAGTGCCTCTTTAGATCGGCCCCAAGAGCAGAACACTAAGGAGCCAGTACCATCCTACCTTTGTAATTAGTCTCTCCATTTAACCTGCGTGTTAGTAGAAAGGCTTGGAAATAGACAAAGCCGAGCTTGGGATCTATGTCTCACTCACTCCATAGCATTGCATGAGCCTCTTGCTGTCACAGGGCCTCCATCTTTACATCTGTAGAATGGGCACAACAGAAGCACCTGTGTTGTAGGTCAAAGTTGGAACTAACGATGCGCTATGTACAGAAGTGGGGCTGGGGGGTGGGTGGGCGGGGGAGATGGTTCTGTGGGTAAGGGTGCTTGCTACATAAGCATGTGGATCTGTGCTTGAATTTCCAGCACCCACAGAAAAAGTTGGGCATGGCCATATGTGCTTCTGAAGCCCCAGCGCTGTGGGGGCCAGAGACAGGAGGGTGATTGGGGCTTACAGGCTGCCAGCCTTCGCTCCAGGTTCAGCGAGACACTGTCTCAAGAGAATAAGACAGAGAATAAACAAGACATTTGATGGCCTACTTTCTCCTCAGCAGGCACATGGGCATGCTTACCTGCACATGTGTGTGCAGACACGGCATATACATGAGCGTGCATGCGCGCGCGCGCGCACACACACCCACCCACCCACAGATGCAAAATGTTGTGCATGGGGCTTGACACACATAGGTCAGTGTGTCTTGTCAATGTCCCCAGCAGCAGCAGTGGCACCCATCTTTGCTATCACTGTGAACAAGTACCTGACTAAGCAACTGAAAGGGAACTTTGTTTTGGCTCATGGTTTGAAGGGATACAGTGCCATTCTGGCAGGGAAGTGATGGGGGAAGGCAGGTCCATGCTGCTGCTGGTGGGACTAGTTTCTTCCTTACGTCTCCTCAAACAGAAAGCAGATGGTACAGGAAGTGGGGTTGGGTTATTGGTCCCAAGACCCACCCCCCACCCGCATCCCAGTGACCCCCTTCCTTCAGTAGAAAGCTTTCAACACCGCTAGTGTGATAGCATTTCACATCCAATCTACAAGTCTCATTTCTAAAGAGTTGCTTTGTTCATGGAGGCACTGCCGGACAAACAAAAGTTCTGGGATTTGATTCCCTTCCTGGTGTCACTCTCTTGAGGACAGTATCCCATCCCATCGGCGAGTACCAGGCCAGGCACACAGGGTGGGGAGGGGCTGGGGGAAAGGAGGAGTGTCTTTTGCACATGCCTGGGCCCTACACCAGTGTACGGCGGGCACTGCTGGTACTAGTGTAATGGATAGTCTCCCAGTCAGTCTGGGGCCTGTGTTCTTGGAAGAGGGACGATGGGGCAATCGAGTACCCCAGGACTGAGTTGGTTGGGCCTCACCCAAACCTGGTTTGGCCTCTCATCATGTAAGAGCCAAAGCCTGTTTTGTTTAGTTATAGTAAAATACACATTAGAGAAAACTTAGTCTCTTGACATCTTTAGGGCTCAGTTCAGTGGTGATGACTGTTTAGGTGACCTCCCATCCATACGGCAGCTTCTCCACCCTCCACCCATCTCTCCTTCCCTAGCTGGGGCACCCATCCCTCGGCTTTCTCTTCTTAAGTGTCATTTCTTTGCACGCCTCCTATTAGTGAAATCACAGAGAATTTGTCCTCTTGTGGGTAGCTGTGAGGTTTGTCCTCTTTGTGGCAGGCATCCAGCCACCTCAAGCCAACCACTGAGTTATCCAGTGCAGGCCACTCCAGTCCAACCACCTCGCCGCTCCCAGTTCCTGGAGGAGGGTTAGCAGGATCCATGGATCCTGGAGTATCAGGTGCGGCACACCAGTGCATTGGACAGAGAAGAGCTGGCAGGGCCACCATTCTGTTATCCTCGCCCTGATGACACCCCCTAAATGGAGAATATTCCAAAAGCCTCTCTTTTCCCTGACAAAATCCAAGCCATCAAACTACCTGGCCACCCATGTTTGGATCCATACATCTCTGCCCCCAGTGGCCGAGTTTGCCACACACTTATTCTATGGAGATTTGTGTACCAGAACCCCCAACCATGCCTTCAACCATTAAGGTCTTCCCCAGCAGCCAAGGAGACAGAAAGAGATATTTTAAACACATCTCCTCCCTGCCAGCACCCTCTGAAAGCTCTTCACACACCCTTTCCAATAAACCCGTCACCACTACCCAAACCTAGAGAGTCTTCTTGGCCAACCTCCCTGGGACCCACTGTCTTTTCTCACCTTCTTCCATCCACAGCACATCTTTATATTCTGTTTCTCAGGCTCGCGAAGTCAGTTCCTGTCTCAGGGCCTGTGCAGGTCAGTTGCGATTGCCGATTGACACAACCCAGAGTCAACTGGAAGGACTTCAGCTGAGAAACTGCCTAACAGAGCGGAGCGAACTTGCCTGCAGCCACGTCTGTGATTGGTTAGTGAGGGAGCGGCCCAGCCAACAGTGGGTGGTCCCATCCCTAGGCTGTCTTAGAAAGCTACATGAGAATGAGTCTCCATGTTCTCCACTTCAGTTCAAGCAGTGACGACTTGTGTCTTGGAGGTAAAATAAACTCCCAAGATGCTCTTGGTCATCGCGTTCTATGCCAGCCACACAAGAATATCCTAGAGCAGGGAATCCACACAGGTTGTATGTTCTTCTCAATACACACTTTTACTCAGGTGTCTAGTTACATATAGACTCTTGAAGAGCCATCCCACTCCACACACATCTAAAAGGCCAGCAATCTCCCGCACAGGCCATCTCCGTTGGAATTATTCACACAGTTGGCTATTTCCCCTCTTTTACCCAATGCCCATCTAGTCCGTAAAGAATGCCACCTAGCTCATTACTTCACGTGTTCTCCAGAGCCACAGCTCACTGAATACTAGCGGGATGAAATGACTGACAGGCGTGAGACAGAATGTGGGCAAAACACCTTTGCATGGGGCCTGGCACTCGGGCCCACTAGGTGGCAGTCATGGTGATCACCTTGTCGTCCTTTGTCACCCTGGACTTCCTCCAGCCTCAGCCATCTGCAAGGCCAGCCCTGGGGTCAAGGCAGGAGGCAGGCTTGTAAGTGTCCCAGACTGTATGTGTCCTGATAGGGGCTGGAACTCATTAAGGGGGCCTCAAGATTGAGTGTATCTGAGATGAACTTCTGACGACGCACAGTGTCTTGTCCCACCCACAGTGGGACTGAGGCTCCAGCTGCTGATGTGAGGCCTGTGAAAATGTCTGTGCAAGGAAGGGGAAACAGGAAGGGGAAGGGTTCTAGAAGGAAGACCAAAGCTGGGGGCAGAAGCAGCAGCTGAGAAAAAGTGTTCTCTAGGTCAAGGTCTCTGAGGATTGACAGCATCACCGCCATCTTAACCTGCCTGGTTCTGATCCACTTTTGTGCATCCAGGATGCGGAACAGAACACTGATCCTACCAACGAGAGCATCCAGTTTCCAACAGGCCTTCAGCTCTCCTGGCATGCGCCTGCTGTCAGACCTTTTAACTCAACCACGGTGCACGCGTGTGTTTGCACTGCTGGTCTGCGCCTGCAGACGCCACCCTGCAAAAATAATCAAACAGCTCTTTAAGTGATGCTCCATGCAGGGTTTCCATGGCAACACTTTATGAAACAGCAGTGAGAACTTTGGTGGGCTCCTCTTTCCTCTCCGCCCCTTCCTGCCACAGGGATCCTCACTCGAAAAGGTTTCTGCAAAGGCCTGGGTCAGCTTTACTGTGGAATCTTAGGCTTATTATATACCCTTCCTCTGCCTCAGTTTCCGCACCTGTAAAATGAAAGTGCTAATATCTAGGATCGTTTTGAATGTGAAATGTGTGGGTGTTATGTTGTTAGTGTGGTGGGAGGAATTCTGAGATGGCCTCTAAGAATTCCAGCCTTGGATCCCATCCCACAAGCCCCTCCCTCCAGGCGTGGCAGCAGCCATGATTATGATGGGATGTTTCTCTCACGATTAGGTAAGGATATAAGGCAAAGGAGAAGGAGCCTTTGCACGTGTAATTTGGCCTCTCTCTTCCCTGAGTTAACAGGAAGGGAAGCTGCCCCACATGGGCCTGATGCAATCAGCTGAGCCCCAAGGGTTCAGAAGTCAGACATCCAGAGTCCCGGATAAGGGACTCTGCTGACCTTGAAGCAAGATGCTGTTATTCTATAGATTCAACAGTGAACCCTTTCCACAGTTCCCTGATCTAGAGAGAGGACCTCCCCAAGCCCACACCCGCAACCTTCTGACAAGACCTCGGCCCTAGTGACACTTGGGGATTCTTGCTTTACGGGATCTTCAACAGAGAACCCAGCCAAGCTAGCAGAGACTTCCAAGTCATGGAAGCCTGAGACTATTTATTTATGCCGGCCAGGCAGTGTTTAGCACAAAGCAGTAGGAGTCCAATACACTTAGCATGGGCTCATTCCAGGGGGATGTCATACTTACCTACCACAGGCCCTTTCCACACTGCATGGGAACGCCCCTGTGCCTCAATTCTCCCGTTGCCCTGTGACTTTCTGACACAAGTGCCCAGTGAGAGTCAAGGCTTCATGTTCAGGATGACCCTGGTGTCACATGAGATCGGTATGTGATCAGGGCCATAGCCACACTGAAGCAGTGTCTCTAAATGAAGTCTTGATGGTCTTGTGGCATGGTTGGCTTAATTGACAATGCAAGGGACCACAGAGGCCCTTCGTTCCACAGGGATGAGATGTGTGCGCTCCATCTTTTCCCAGTGTTGAAAGTAGCATCAGGCAGTCTATGGCTCAGAAATGAGCCCCCATCTTCCTCCCTGGTGTTAAAGCCCTCCCCAAGACTCCAGGGGTGGCCTTATGCCCCCAAATCCCTTCTTCCTGCTTTACTTCTACGTGACCAACGTAGTCCTGATTTCCCCGGTATGTAACCAAATTCAGTACCAATAGTCTCCCAACCTAAGAAGCCAAAGCAGTTCATCTTGGTGGCCCTTTCTCTTCCTCTGGGTACCCTTGAGGCTCACTGCAGAAGCTTTCAGAGGCTCCCTCCATAAGTTCTGTCATACAGTATACTGGCTCTGGCCCTGCGGTGTCTAAATGCTTGATGGCTCACACCAGTTGGGTTTCTGCCCTGGTGTCAGCTCCTTTAGGAAGCCCTCC
Source organism: Acomys percivali (assembly GCA_907169655.1). NCBI lineage: Eukaryota > Metazoa > Chordata > Mammalia > Rodentia > Muridae > Acomys > Acomys percivali. The sequence continues at coordinate 61,527,885 of OU015754.1, read as the reverse complement.
TGGATTGTCAGTGACCCAACTCACAGCTCTCTGTCCCTCCCCTGCTTATGTTTCTGCACGTCATCATCCTCATCATAATCATGAATAGTTGGCTGACCCAGAAGTCAACTTCACGTGCTCAGTGACTTCTTTGCTGCCTGCTGGGTTCTAGTGATGTGGACAGATGTCAAATCAATGAACCAAGCTCTGCCTGTTAATTTGTCTTTCTTCCTCTTTCTAAATCCTGCTCCTCGCTAATAGGGTCCTCTGGGTCTCAGAAGATCAAATTGGGCCCGGGAGGTTGCTCTCCCTGCCCCTACCCCTGGTCCAGTCCCATCATGCCTTGGTGCTCCCAGGTTCATGCATTCTGTCTACCTTTATCTGCTCAAGCTGTGCCGCTACCCCAGTCATTTGAACAGTCCTGGACTCCCCAAAAGGCTAACCCTTGGGTAGGTCTTCTGTATGGAAACAGGTACAATTCAGGTCCTCTATATTGGAAATGATCTCTCATCTGTCAAAGGTTTGAGAAAGCCTGTCTGTTCTGACTCCGCACCCCTCAATTATTCAGTACCTAAGATCCTCTGCCTGGACTCACTCACATGAATATTATCAGAGAGCTGCCTTGAAACTGGGGTTTCTTCTTAATCCTGCAGAAATTTATGCTAGAACCGTGCGAAGTGCCCTGGCGTCAGAGACACAAGGGTCAGACACTGGCCCTGCCTTCCAGGGGCTCAAGGTATGGATAAGCAAAAGGAAGTGCTGGAGGCGGTGCTGTGGGAACACAAGGTAGGAAGGAGTGGTGGTCATTTCTCAAGCAGATAAATGGTCTTAGTCACCAGGCTGGACTGGGAAGTCAGCGGGGGCCTTCACCCTCAGTGAACACGGCCTCTCTGGAGAGAGCCAGGTGCTTTTTCCTATTGCTTAGCAGGATAGGCATGTAGAATGTCTGGGAAACGCCCCCTTGACTCGGGGGTGGTGGGGGTGGGGGGTGGGGCGGAGGATAGAGGATTGATGAGTCTGGGAAGGCAGTGATCCGGAGGTCACCCACAGCAGGCAGGGGTTTTCGTGCCGTACCCATCCATCTGTTCCACGTTTTGACCCAGACTACCTTTGGGCAGCACTCTGTTTCTGTCTCCTGCCCTTCTCTCCCATTCTGTGCCAGACTCAGAACTAAGCTTCTGTCCGGATGTGACAGACAGCAACAGCTCTCCTTTGTCACCTTCCCCCCACCCCTGCCACTGAAAGACCTGGGAATCAGAGCTCTATAGTTCAGGGGTCACCAGGTCTTGTCTCAACTCCTGTGTCAGCCCCTGAAAAGCTATCAAAGGACACTCAAGGCTTTCAGAGAGTGCTGCCTCCTCCAACTGGTCCCAAATCCACCCTTCCCAACTGCTACAGCTGTCCCACTAAGCCATGGAGGGCTATATATGGGTGGGCTCACACTGGAAACAGTGGTTCTTGCTAGCCAGGTGTGCTCTTTCCCATTGGGAGAGCAACGGATGCTAGTGTCTCCGGGACAGATTAGAGGGGGTGGCCATGTCCCAGAGAAGTTCTAAGCATAACTCTGGAGTCAGACAGACCTAGGCATCTGCTTTGGATGTGTGACTTGAAGAAATATACTGCCCCTCTCTGATCCTCATGGGCCTCATTTTCACAGACGTCTGGAGACCCGAACGATACGGATAACATAACGAACACTTATCGCGGATCCTAGTGTGGGCTCTGTAAAGGGGCCGGTGGCTGTTGAGGCTGCAAGGGATAGAAACGGTACTAGCAAATTCCACTGGTTTGAGCCAGAGAGAGAAGAGAAGGCACAGCCTCCTTTGTTCAGGACTCCAACCGCAAAGGCAGGCAGCCTGGCTTACAATAGCGAGTTCCCCTGCCTGCTTCCTTCACTCTTTGCAGGCTTCATCTAGATTTAATGAGTGTGAGAGGATCCGCCTGGGAGCATCCCCCGGGGGAGGAGAAGCTAGCTTTGTACGTGGGCAGTACTGCTATCCGAGGGGTCTGCTCTTTTACCCAGAAGGCTTTGGGGTTCTGGAAGTCACATCAAAATTTAATAGGGAAATGCGGCTTCTGTCTGCACAAACCCACCTACTCTGCAGGATCCAAGCATCACACGCAGCCCAGGTTTACAGAGGGGATTTTAAGTGAGATTTAACTAGACTTGGGAAAAAAAAAAAAAAAAAAAAAAAAAAAAAACAACCCAAAAACCCTCCGCAGAAATGGATGCAGCACCTCCTCTCTGTTCAAAGCCTGACTGCTCTCCCTAGCAACTTCCGGTGAATGCTTTTCCCTGTCAAGACCTGTCAGGCCCCTACTTGGTCCTCATGTTAGCCAACTCATAATGTTTTTACCTCAGGGCCTTTGCATAGGATCTTCCTTTTCTCAAACCTGGGAGATCCATGCCTTCATCTCCTTCAGGCATTACCTCAAATGCCAGTTTCTCTGTGAGTTCTTTCCAGGCCCCTCCCTGGCCTTGGCACTGCAAAGCCCAGCCATCACCTCTATGTCTATGTCCATTTTCCTTCATGGAATTTCTAAGCATCTAGCACGTCCCAGAAGGCATATAATCACATCACTTATTTTACCTAGAAGGTTTTGATCCCTAGAGCTTTCAGGTATATCTGGTAAACAGCTGGCTCATGCTAGAATGGAAACAGGAAAAGCCCTGCCCAAGATCGGATCCTGCCATTGAAGGGAAGAAAGGCTGAGTGATGTGTCCTCCTCTTGGTCTATTAAATAAAATATTACCTGAGTGTTATGTTTTTGTTTTTTTGAGAATGGTCTCTCACTGGGCTGTAGGCAGCTGGCCAGTGAGACTTGACATCTCCTGCTCCCCCGTGTGTGGACTGTAGGTGCACACCATCAAGCTTGGAGTGTCACGTGGCATCTGGGGCCCCACCCTCCCCAGTCTTCATGCTTCCAAGGCAAGTGCTTTGCTGGCTCATCTGTCTTCCCAAGCCTGCAGGAGGGCTCAATGGCAGCCCAGTGGAGTCTCAAGGAGCCTTCTCAGATACTACTGCCTGGCTCTAGTCCTACGTACTGATTTATTTGGTCTGGTATGAAAGTCTAAGCACAGAAATATTTTCCTTCCTTTTATAATTTCACACAAGGAACCACACATACTGTAGGTATATACTGATACATTTTAGTATCCAATATACAGACACAAATCTGCCTTTCCTCTTAATTAGTTTGCAACTGCTAGAATTTTAGTTTTGCCCAAATGGAAACATATACTATTGTGATGGGTTGAATAAGAATAGCCCCCTGGGCTCAGATATTTGAATGTATAGTGACCAGGGAGTGACTGGTCCCTATTTAAAAAGATTAGAAGAATTAGGAGCTGTGGCCCTGTTGGAGAAAGTGTGTCACTGCGGGTGGGCTCTGAGTTTTCAAAAGCCCACTGGGCCCAGTTTTGAAAAGCCAGGCCCTGTCTATTAGTTAGGATGTAGCTCTCAGTTCCTTCTCTAGCACTGCACTAGCCTGAGGCAGTGCTCGCTGCCACATGATAGTGGACTGAGCCTCTGGAACCGTGAGCCAGCCCCAGTTACACGCTTTCTTTCAGAAGAGTTGCCTTGGTCATGGTTGTCTCTTCAAAGCAATAGTACAGTGTCCAAGGAAACTATGTGACAACTATTGTGGTGATTTGAATAAAAATGACGCCCATAGTCTCATATACTTGAATGTTTAGTTACCAGGGAGTGGTACCATTTGAAAAAATTAGCAAGATTAGGAAGTGTAGGAGGGGGGAAGACAACTCTTTTTTGGGGGGTAGGGTCTAGATATTTTTTCATCCAGTACAATTCAGATCCATCCATAATGTATGCATGTTGGCTGTTCTTCTTTGTCTGTCTGTCTGTCTATCATCTCTCTCTCTCTCTCTCTCTCTCTCTCTCTCTCTCTCTCTCTCTCTCTCTATTTATCTATCATCTATCTGTCTGTCTATCTTTGTTTTTTTGAGACAAGGTTTCTCTGTGTATCGATGGTTGTAATGGAACTCATTCTGTAGACCAAGCTGGTCTTGAACTCAGAGATCCGCCTGCCTCTGCCTCCAGAGTGCTAGGATTAAAGGCGTGCGCCACCACCGACAGGCCTGTTCTTGTTTATTGTTGACTAGTTTTCCATTGAATAGACTTACTGCAGACTGGTTAGCTTATGAACATGTGCATAGTTTCTGACTTTGGGTTCTCACAGGTAAAGCTGTTAGCATCTGAATACACCTGTTTGGATGAACATACAAGTTTATTTTCCTAAGGTGACACCTGGGAGTGGAATGAGTAAGTTACAGGGAAGGCATTTGTTTTTTTTGTTTTTTTTGTTTTTTTGTTTTTTGTTTTTAAGACCAAGCATTTTGCAAAGGTAATTAATCGGTGGTACCCTTGGCAGTGAATGGTCCCTGGTGGACACCTACATTACAGAAGGTTTCCCAGGGTGCTCTGAGTTGCAACTGCAGCTCAGAACGACCATTTTGAACAACAAGACCTTAGTAGTGAAAGTGGGGGCAGGGAGTAAGCGTCTCAAGACTATGTGGGTTCAAATCTCAATCTCACCACTTACTGTATATAGGACTTAATCCTGCCTGCGTCTCAACTGCTCATGAGGTGGGGTGACAACAACAGCTGCCTCCTGGGCTGTGCTGAGAACCTGCGCGTGATGGTCCCTGGGGTGGGGCCAGCACCTCCTCAATGCTCAGAACTGCCTTTCAGCTCTACCTTTTTGTACCTCATGGAGTTTATCAGAGCTGAGAACTGGGTGAAATACAAAACGAGACAAAACAAACAAGAAACAGGGGCTGCGGAGATGACTCAGTCAGCGAAGCGCTTTTCACAGGACCCCCAGACCCCACATTAAAATAAAACAGAGCAATAACCAGCAAGTGTAATAGCTCATTTGTAATCCTAGCCTTGAGGAGCTGGAGGCAGGCCTGTCACTCACTGGGCAGCAAGCCTGGCCTACTAAGTGAGTTCCGGACGGACACACACACACACACACACAGAGAGAGAGAGAGAGAGAGAGAGAGAGAGAGAGAGAGAGAGAGAGAGAGAGAGAGAGAGAGGAGACAGACTGACTGAGTAAATTAGAAGCCTGACAGAGCTTCCAGAATCCCCCCAGGTTCCTCCACTCCAGCCTCCACATGGCCTTTGATATGATGCTGGCACTGGCCATCCCATCCCTAACCTGGTTCCTGTCACTCTAGTTCACTTCCTATAACCACAAGCTCCCTCGCTTCAATCTGTTCCCTCCTTGTAAAGCCACGGAGCTTCAGGGTTGCAATTGAGTGAGGGACACCGGAACACCTGAGTTTACTACCGTCTCAGTCTCTAACAAGCCACATCATGGGAGACAGGTCCCTTGTTCTCAAAACTTTGTTTCTTTGTCCAAACGGAAGCATACATAACCCTTCCCCCACTTCCAATCAGAAGCCACTGAGACTCTTAACAGAAGCTTGGAGCAATGTGACAAGTAGCACACACACCACACATAGCACACGGGTGACACTGTTGTTCTTTGTACCTTGAAGGTTGTAGAGGCAGAGAGGGTCACATGACTGGGTGTCTTCTCTGTCCCCTTGCCTTTGCCATGTGAAGTCCATGAACCCTAAGTTGGAGGCACCCAGCCTGGCATGGAACTTTTCCCGCCTGCACTCTCTCCCCTTTGGTCTCCTTCCTGTCTCCCACCGAGGACTTCTTGGGATGAGGCCTGATGAAGAGCTTGGACGTCTGGTGCCATGTCCTCTCTGATTTGTGCAGCCTCGTCAGAGCCTGTCATGTCTGGCTTTCTCGCCGTCTGGCTCTGAGATGATGCCAGGGACAAACACATGCTATGCTTAGCAGTGCAAACACAAAGCCTCCACAAGTAGGCAGGGGGCCATGCTGGAGGGTCCGCTTAAGGGCAAGTGGTCCTCTCTTTTTCAACCTACACTAGGTAAGGCCATACCTCGTGGGCCAAAATGAAGGATGCCCTTGTATCCAAGCCAGAGCTGGGTACTGCACAAAGGGCAATGGCGCTAGGATGGCTTGCCTTCAGGACTTCTTATCCAGTACTCACCTGACATCTGAAACCCAGGCCGAACTGTACACTGACCTCCCACTTATTAAGTGCAGGCTACTAAATATTCAGGACCCAGGACCCAGGGAACTACAGGACCAACTTACTTAAAACATGGCTATGTATTCCAAGATGGCGGCATCACAGGATGAAACCACACAAGGCCCTTGGTAGCCTGGGTGACCACTCAGGTTGGCTTCCCAGAAAGTTAATCCACGTGCTGATCATACATCAAGGGCTAACAACCTGGGGGGTGGGGGGGCGGGGACAGTTCCTGCCTGGAGCAGCTTGTAGTCAGATGGGTGTAATGGGAACTCAGACAGGAAGTAGCAAGAAGCACAGCTTCCAAGTGGATCCATAGGCCCCACTCTGGAGTGACAGGATGGTGTGTGGCTGCTGGAAGTCACACACTACCTCTGGGTCAGAGGTGGCTTCTAGGAGGAAATGCTAGAAGACCTGAATCCATGTGAACGGTCTGATCTTCCGGTTCCCTCCTCCATGAAGTCAAACCTTAGGCACTGGTGTGGAGGCACCATGGCAATCCCTGACAACCTTAGTCCCACCTGCATCCGCGTGGGAAGCAGCAGTACACAGTCTCTGTCCTTCCAATTGGAATTCTCCCAGGTACAGGCCACAGCAAGTGAACTTCCATCTCAAGTAACACTTGATAAATATGCCAAGGCTTAAGTCTGGATTGCCTACGTAGTAGGCTGGCATGTAGTGGGGTTACTCAGCAAGCGAGGAAGCCTAGTTGACCTGCATACTGTAGGCTCTGGAAGGGCGTGTGTGTTATTCTGCTGACGCGGTGCCCAGTGATGAAAATCTTTGAGTAGAGACCACTGTCCCGGGTGGAAGCAGAAGAGAGGCCTAAGTAAGGGAGCTGAGGAAATAAGATGGTAGAAAATAGAAGAGGCTGGCCATGAGATAAGGAAGGGGCGCTGAATTGGTCTGAGGCTCTGATTCATGGATGTTTGAAAACAAGAAAAAAAAAAAAAAAAAAGATTGAGTAAATGGTTTCATCAAATGCTTTAGCCAGGGCAGGAATTGCTTGCCGCCGAGTGAGAACAGATACTTTAGTGACAGTTTAAAAGGTGGTGGAGAGTGCTATGGAAGTGTGCCTGTCTGTTTGAACGGGAGCCCGGGGCATACAGCTAGCTGCGAGCCACATCCCTATTTTTATTAAGCAGCGCTGGGTGGTTTGGGCAGCCCTGTGGAGTGGCACCGGCCTTTAATCGGGAAGACAGGTTTAAAGATTTTGCAAAGTGCTGTCCCTTTGAGATGGGGGAGCCTGACAGGGTATGGCACTTGTAGGCCCAGGGAGGGCTTTGCAGTGTCCAGTCAATTCCCCCCATGAATGCTGGTCACCACCATGGGAGGAGATGCTGAAGCTGGAGGATTGACTTTAATATTTCATAAATGGTTCCCGTTGTATATTTATGGAATCATTAGAGGTCTGAAGAGGTCAGTAAAAATTTTTTTTAATCAAGTACATACTCTTCTGATTTTTTTTTTTTAAAAAGACTGTGTCAGTAGCCCAGGCCTCCATAGCTAAGGATAACAGAGAACACCTAGTCCTTCTGCCTTCATATCTCAAGAGCTGGAATTCCAGGCACGCACCAACACGTCTGGTCTTCTGATTATGTAATAGGAAATATTATTTTTTTAAAAAAAAAGATGCATGAGAGGGGTTTGGAAGATAGCTCAGCAGTTAAGAGCGCTTGCTGCATACACACACAGATTTGTTGACTTCCCAGCACCGACATAAAGTTGGGCATGGTCACATGGAAACCTGTCATCCTAGTGTTTGGAGGTGGGGAGGGCAGAGGCAGGAGGATTGCTAAGGCTGCCTGCCATCCAATTTCTGGGTTTGGTGAGAGCATCTCACCAAGGGTAAGGTGGAAAAACAGGACACCCAGTGCACTCCTCTGGCCTCTGCATGTGTGCACAGAGACCTGCACAAAGGTGCATTCCCCCGCCCCCCGACACACACACACATACACACACACACACGAAAGAAGTGAGGATTTGGCGTGTTAGGTTCTCAGCACAACTCTTAACAGGATTCAGAATTCCAAGGATCTTCACTGCCCCCTCCCCCCAGAGGTATCAGGTATGCCCTAGTGGGGATCTCACTCAGCATACCTGCACCTACAAATGAGCTCAGGTTCCAGTGTATCGCCCCCCCATACCCACTAGATCACACATAAATAGTTCCTGATTTCTTTCCTTCAAACAGAGATACCCCTTTCTCTCCTCTTGACCCTACATCAAACATACTTCGCCGGTCCCTAAGCACCCCTCAGAAGGGCGTTCTCTAGGCACCATTAGGACAAGCTTATTTTCTGTGACCAGTGGGAAGTTAGGACTTCCCTATGTGGACAAAGTATCGACAGGGACAGGCCAATTGGTGTGGGTGCTTCAACCCAATGCCTCCCCTGGTATAATGGGTCCCTAGAGAGATCCAGGCTGTACCCTGTGCTTC
>OU015754.1:61491159-61513648 GCA_907169655.1 Acomys percivali | reverse complement strand
ACACACACACACACACACACACACACACACACACACACACACACACAAATACTGCATAAGTCAGGGAATTCTACACAATGTCTGGCTGCCCAGATTCCTTCCATGATAAGTGTTAGGCAACCAAGATCTGGCTCGTTCTAAATACAGGCAGCTTCACACATGGAGACAGTCTATACGTATTATGTACATAACCATCTTTGGCCTCCCCTTCCCAGTGGGCCAACATGGTCTCTTCTATGGCACCTATGGACACTCTCATTATTCCTGGCAATGGTCCTGCCCTGAGTATGCCATGCTAGATTTGAGCTCTGATGACCTCCAGATGGAAAGTTCAGCCTGCTTTCTCCATTCCTCCTGCTGTCACCTCTACAGTCCCCAAGCCTGGCTAATGAGGATGTTTGACCTCACATGCTCACCTCAGCAGCTCTGCAAATGCCATTCAAGATCAATCCTGACACCCAAATGCACTGGGCACTGGGTTTGTACACTTCATGTCTCTACCCTTTCAAAAGCAACAATTTGCTGCTGCTTCTGGGACCTTTGGTGCTGAGCTGAGGGACCAGGGTTGCTGTCTCTTTGGAGAGGAATAGACTGATTCAATCTGCCCAGAGTGTTGGGATATGGATAGTTCAAGGTTTTACTTGCCACACAGAGAGCCAGGAAGCAGCTTCGTTATCTCTAGGGCTGAGTGTGGAGTTGAGCACACATGGCAGGAGATGACTGAAGATCTAGGGTAACCGTGACAAGGATTGAGACAGAGGCTCATGGACCACAAAGTGAGGACAGTCGGGAGATGGGAAGCTTAAGGAAGAAAGAAAGGGAGGGATGGGGGAGGAAGGAAAGAAGGGAGGAAGGAAGGAAGGAAGGAAGGAAAGAAAGAAAGAAAGAAAGAAAGAAAGAAAGAAAGAAGGAAGAGAGTAAGTGGATAGTGGTGGGGAGGGAAGGGAAAAAGCGTGAGAGGAAAAGCAAGCTCCATGTATTCAGGAAGACCTTGGCTAGATGCTGGTACAGAAAACTGGATGCCTTGGTCAAACTGAATCTCAGGATGCTCTGATGTGAGAGGATCTCTGGCCTCACATGAGGATGCCTGACTTGGGAGCACTTTAACTACACAAAGTGCATCTTAGGGGTGTGGCCTCTGGCCTCTTTTTTCACCTTGCTCCAACTTGACTTTTTTGTAGTCTTGTCAGAGTTGAGGCTCCTCTACCTGCTCGGAACACCATCTCAGCCAGGGCATTCACAGTGTCTGTTCAGAGAAGGCCTGAGCAAGGGCAGAAGCAACCAGGGCAGGAAACATAGCCCGGGGCAAGATCAGAGAAAACTGGGCCTTCTTGCTCCCAAACATCTGTTCCCACTGGCTCAGCGTCAGGCTGGGAGTTCCATTCTGGGGTAGGGCACTTGAGACTCTTGCTCTGCTAGGATGTAACACCAAGAAAGCTCTGAACATCTTGATTCTCACTTATGAGGATACTAAAGTTCTTCAAAGTGACCTGTGCGTGTCTCTCGCTCAGCACAGTCTGTGCATATGTAGGGTTCTCTGAATGCACCTTTGGTCCCTTTGCTTCAGATTCTTCTGGCATCTGTGGCCAATAAACACGGCAGGTGGCGGGGCACATGATAAAGCATTGGAGAATCTGTACATACCCAGGGATGAATGATGCAAGAACACACAAGAGTAATTTTTCCTTTTGGGTCACTTTGGTCCCCAGCCTTTTCTCTGGGATTCTTGAGTCCAGTCTTATTGCTGAGCATCTTTAGTCCCAGCCTCCCTCCTGGGATTCATTAAGTCTCAGCTTTGACCCTGAGTTCCCTTGAGTCCTAAATCTTTATCCCCAGGCTTCCTTGATTCTAGTCTTGCTTTTGGGCATCCTTAAACCCCCGACTTTACTCCTGGGATCCCAGCCTTACCCTGGCACCATCTCCTTTCCTTCTGAAGCTTCATCATCTTCATAATCACTATGGATAGCAATAATATTTGCTGCGCATTCATAACGCATCAGGCACTGCACTAACCGAGCTCTGAAACGCCATGTCAGTAAGTCCTCTCAACTCAACCACCTTGACTGTCAGGTTGCCACCTCTATCTTACAGGAGAGATGCTTATTGATAGAGTCAAGCTACCACTCAGCCAGGAAGTGGTTGAATTGGGTTCAAAACAAACACACTGCCTGCCATGTCACAAATACACATCCCTTTAGGTGCTCTTGTCTTCAGATGGCACTCACCTATTCTCCCCTTTCCTGCTGGTTCCTCTGCCCTTGCCCTCTCATGTGTGCCCACTCTGTGCTCAGCTGGTAAGATGTAGACTGGCTATGGCAGGCGGGACATAATTCCTCTTCATCACCTGGGTCTATGCTTACTGGGTCTATCTGGTACTGTAGAACCAGCGAGCCTGTTCAGTTTTCCTCCCTTGTACACCATCGTACGTTGTCATTAATGGGACAGGGATAAAGGAGGCATTTCACTTGCAGCCACGAGAGTCTGGGCTGCTGAGAAACAGAGTCTCGTAGCCCCACTGCAGGTCACACAGTATCCAGGGCAACTGCATGGGCAGGGCTAACCAAGCCTCAACTCCAGCAGGTCATGGAAAGACTGCTGGGGCAGATCCAGCTGAGCTGAGCAGAGACTCCTTCCAGCTCTGTGCAGGGCTTTAAGGAAGCTTGGGGGGTCGGGAGTCAGGAACTAAATATATCCCAGGGACAGAAATAGGAAGAGGAGGGCCAGAGTCATATGTTAGCTTCACTGGTCCAGAGAGAGCGAGAGAGCGAGAGAGCGAGAGAGCGAGAGAGCGAGAGAGAGAGAGAGAGAGAGACAGAGACAGAGACAGAGACAGAGACAGAGACACACACAGAGAGAGACAGAGAGACAGAGAGACAGAGAACATAAGTGCTTGTGCATTGTGTAGAAGTGTAATGTTTATAAGCCTGTGTATCTTGGCTGGCTGTGCTGCATATTTTAGACTTATGACACAGGTACTAACAGGGACCCTGGAAAGCAGCTGCCAGGGCCCAAAGCCCAGTGCTGCCATGAACTATCTGTGTGGCCCTGGACAACTTCTTTCACCTCTCTGAGCAGTGTCTGGCATTCAGCAGTGGATTTTAAAGGCTCTCATTCTGTGGAGCCTCTGAGATTCATGCGTCTGCTTGTGTCCGGGTATTTCATCTCTTTACAAGTCTGCAAGATTCTCATAAGCACATATATGGTGTGTGTGACCCAGAGCCAGCATCATCACTATGGACCCTTTCCTGGCCATGACAATAAGCATAGGCAGCCATGCCCCAGGCTGTTCTAGGAGTTCAGACTCCTGGGGACCACCGGGTTGGTCCTGGAATGAAGTCATAAAACTACCTTGGAAATTAATCCCAGCGGTAGAGGGTCACATCTGACATGGTTGGGCCTCAGAGATGATCCCAGAGCAAAACCCTCTCTTAGAATAGGTAAACTGAGCCCTAGAGGCCACAGGCTCCTTCCTTGCTGAGGCCTGGAGCTGGCTGAAGAGAAACTGTGGCAGAGTTTAGTGGAAAACAGGTTCTCCAAGGTCTCCAGACAGACAAAGAAAAGCTTGGGATTCCACACCCAAACTGGGTAGGAGGGGGCTGACCATAGGGCCTGGCACAAAGTAGCTGTTTAATTAATGAGAACTGCTTTGGTGTTTTTTTTTCCTTACCTCTGTCCATGCAGTCATGGCTTTGGCTCCACCATCCTTCTGTTTATCCTCCATGTGTGAGCATCTGCTACATGCCAGATTCTAGACCATGGCCCTAAGCCTATGCTTTCTGGAAACTTCCAGAAAGCCCAATACCTATGCACAAAAGTACCCTCATCAGCTCTGGTATTAAGGGCGAAGACATAAAAGAGAATGGGGAAGTAGAATTTGGCCTAGGTCCTCTGAAAAAGTGACACTGGTATTAAGATCTGAAGGGAACGTGGGCTTTTCAAGGCAGTAACTGGCATGTGCAAAAGCCAGGTGGTGGAGGCAAAGCTCATTCAGGAACCAAAGAGGTGAGATGGCTGACCCTCATGGGGAAAGGGGAAAAAAAATGTCCCAGGAGATCATCCAGGAGTGTGGGCAGGACATGGGGGGCCCAGGAGACAATCCCTGGGGACCCCGGCATACTCTGTGAGGGGAAGAGCTCAAAGGAAGCACGGAATTGGGATGCAGAAGGAGCCTGGGGCTGGTGTAGTCCGAGCATGTCACAGCCAAAGGCCTGGATGAGGGTTCTCTTTTCCAGGCTCTCTGTAGCCTCCACATCAAGTGCTGTAGCCCCGACCCCTAGCTGCGGGGCGCAGCACCAGATCTCTGCATCACCACCCACCTCTTTGTGGGCCTTATCCTCAGGAGTATGTGGCCTTGGCTCCAGCTCCTCTTTGTCACCACCCACAGGTATTTGTGGTCACTACCCCCTAGCTGGTTTGTTTCCTCTTGGAGCTCTTGGTAGCCTGTAGTCAACTCTCCAGTCATAGGAGATTTCCATCCTTATTTGGGGGCCAGAGAAAGCTTGCTCACGGCTGATTGTAGCCTCCACAGGACCATCTAACTTCTCAGCCAGTGCCTGTGTGGGGCGAGGGTCGGGGCTCCATGCTTTCACCTGCCCGCTCTTCTCTGATCTCATAAAAGCCCCTGGTTTTCGTTCGCTCACCACATTATTTCTGACCCGAGACAGCGGGACACCCTCGGCTAGGATCTAGGAATACAATGAAGACTATACAGCCAGAGCCCCGGCCTCCTAGAGTCCTCAGACTCATGAAAAAGACAGCTAGTTTTGCCAAATCAGTGAGTTCCAGGTTTATGAAATTAGATCATCTTCTCTCCAAAATTAAGGTAAAAACAGAGCAAAACATGTGACTCGGACTTTTGAGTTCTCCACATATGTGTGCATATATGGAAACACACACACACACACACACACACACACACGCACACGCACACGCGCACGCGCACACACGACATGTCTATGAAGCAAAGACAGCCATACAAAGATCCTGATGAGGGGAACTTAGATTAGTTAAAGCACACACACACACACACACACACACACACACACACACACACACACGCCATGTCTATGAAGCAAAGACAGCCATACAAAGATCCTGATGAGGGGAACTTAGATTAGTTAAAGCACAGTTGGTTTGGGGTGAAAGTTGAGGATAGCCCTAGGCAGAGGGGGACTGATGGGTGATGCTTGGACTAATGGGGGGGTGGGGTGGGGTGGGGGTGGAGGCTGGAATGAGCCATCTGCAAAGGAAGAAAGCTCAGTGTGTGAGACCAGAGGGCCCAGGAGGGATAACTTGGTCAAGTTGACTGGGAACCCCATTTAATGGGCTGTCAGGAGTAACAGTGAACACAGCAAGGCAATTAATGTGGCGTCCAGGTGAGAGAGCCTGGGGCTAGGGGCAGTGAGATGGTGCAGAAAGGCTGGTAAGAGAAATAATGAGAAGACAAAAAGAACTAGAAGGCAAAGTCCGCAGTTTCTGACTCAGGCAGAGGATATATCCGCTGAGCTGGGAGCTCAGAAGGCGGGCCAGGGTAGGGGGATCTGGACAACAAGAAAGTGGCCTCTGCCACCAGCCCACACAGTGGCTCTGTGCCCAAGGCACTTGGGCTCTGAAGCAAACCTCTGCGTTCAAGTTCAGGCCTGCTAGCTTCGAGCTGTTTGCCTTTGGACAAGGCACTGAATCCTCAGATTTCTCACTAACAAAATCTCAGAGGGGGAGGGGGAGGTCACCTGTCCGGCAGCCCTTGGTCCTCCGCCACCTGGAGTGAGCTGACTACACCTACCGGAGACCCCACTTGGTACGCAGAACTCAGAAAGGGCTCGCTGAACTCCTGCTGAGTGACGGAAGGATGTGTGTGCCAGGGAAGTGGCTTCTGGGGTGTCAGGTAGAACTTGGGAACAGAATGTATGTGGAGGACCTGAAAGAGCCTTAGCTTGGAGACTGAGATGGCTCACTCAGTAAAAGGTCATGTGTGTTGAAGAGATGGGGACAAGTGGTACTCTGAACTCTCTGGCCAAGCCTCTTTGGCGAGTTCTAGGCCAAGTGAGAGATCCTGTCTCAGGAGAAGAGGGCTGGACAGCACCTGAGGAATAATGCCTGAGCCTGTCATCTGGCTTCCACATGCATGCAGCCACACGTGCATGCAGCCACATGTGCATGCCTACACATGCACCTGTACACACACACACACACACACACACACACACACACACACACAGACACACACGGCTCAGCCTGAAGAGGCAGTACAGCCTGAAAGGTTTCTTGAGAATTTGAGTCTAAGTCCCTAGGGAGCACAGGATAGAGTGGGCAATGGGGGTTGCAGCAGGTGGGGGGGGTGTGCTTTGTGCCTGTCTTTCCCTCTCTGGAACATCACGCTATACTGGAAAGTTGCTTTGGAGCTAGCCTCGGGGTGTGGCCTGCCCAGCTGTCAACCCAGCTATCCCACTACCTCACTTTGGAAGCACTTCAGGTGAAGAAGACACCGCTGGCTGTGTGGAGTATAAAGGCAGAATCCGAGGATCATTTTCCAGATCTGGTTTGTGACCACGTGGCCCCTCTTTGGGTGGGAACTGGTCCCCACTGTTTGTCGGCTGCCTTAGCTTGTCCCTTTCTGAAGCAGAAGGAGAAACAAGATTGCCTTGGTTAAGGCCAAAATGAGCATTTGTGAAGATGCGGGTCACAACTGCTTTTCCTCGTGGTCACCACCCTACTGCGCCAGATGGGGTATTCTGGGCCAAAAGATGTCTGGTCAGGTGAGGAAGGGACCCAGGGGGGCAGAGAGCACTACTGTGCACCTGTTTTCAGTAACAGGAGGAGTGTGCCCATATTGTGGAGAGAAAGTCTACAGTCTCAGTCCCACCACCCAACCATGGTGCTCTATCAAACGAAAGCCAGGCTGTCCTCTCAGTGTTAAGTCACCAGGGGTCCAGTAGGGTGTGGGCTCTAACATCCCCACAGTAGGTCTGTCCTGAGGTCTGTAATTCTATGCAGCCTTAGTCCACACCCCAACTTTGGGTCCTTGGACCACAACAGGAACAGCAAGGAAGTAACATCGGAATTTTGGAGGACCAAACGTAATTTTCTGAAACAGTCTCGGGTATCCCAGGTTCACCTCAAACTCATTTTTCTCCAGGACGATGCTCAATTCTTGATCCTCCTGCCTCCGCGTCCCTCCTGCTAAGGTAACAGGTGTGCCCCACCAATCCCACACAGCTCTGGGATTGAACCCAGGGCTTCTTACACACTTGGCAAGCACTCTACCACCTGAGCTACACCCATTGGTTTTGCATTTTTCGGAAAGAAACCTCTCAAAAGAACTCTTGAGCAGAAAACCCTCATGCAAAAAGCGGGTGACGCTCATATAACGGCGCCACAGATGCACAAATGTGTTCAGTTTGCTTATTATAGAAACTGTCAGTGGAAACAAGGCAGTTTGGACAAAGACGGGAGTCTGATGTTAGAGAACTCTGTGCTCTTGGAATCCATTATACTCAAACTAAATACGCACCTAGCAGAATGCCAAAGCTGCAAGACTGTACTGGCTGAGGGTAGAGCAGGGGCTTCCTGGAGGCTCTGCCCAGAAGGGACCATGGGGCTGGCTGCCACTCTCTACCCATGGATGCTTGGAGCTCTAGACAGCCTGCCTTCCCCATCCATCCCCACCCCTCCCTGGAAGATAGCCTAGAGCCAGGCTTTCAGGGTTTGAGGGATGTGAGAGCTCAAGAGGGAAGCTGTGAACAATTGCTCTCACACACTGGAGTCCATCATGCCAGGGGTGCTAATTTGTGCTTTGGCAGTGGGGGAGGACAGGAGGGACTGATTTAGGCCAAGGCCTGAGGCAGCTATGGCTCCTCTTGAAGGGAGGCAGACCTAGCAGCTCAGCGGAAGAGCATCATCTGTTCGGAAGGCATCCTGGATGGCAGGTGGGGGCAGAGGGAATGCAGGAGGAAGATTTGATCAGTGGAGCTCAGGGACCCAAGTGAGAATTCTCTGCTTGCTCACTGTGTGTCACTAGGTAAGTCATTTGGCCTCTCTGAGCTTTGGACAGAAAAAAAAAAAAAAAAAGCAGTGAGTGATACTTTTGTATTTCAGGAGAATTAAATGGGCGTGCGTGCGTGCGTGCGTGCGTGCGTGCGTGCGTGCGTGCGTGTGTAAGCACCAACCCAATAGATTAGATGCCATTGTGTTTCTCTGGATAGAAGTCACGGTTCTCAGGCCACAGTTTAGCCCAGCTAATACCACCATGTGCTCCCTTCCAATCGAGTGGTGCACACAAGGACCCTGATCCTCCGGGACACCCCTTCCCCCACCAGGGAATATAGGAGGCATGGTGTAACCCTTGGCTATTGGGAGCACCAACATCATCAACTACTCCCTTCAGGGCTGTTCCATAGCTCCACCCTTGACCATGTTAGTTAACACACCGGCTGGAGCTGCATTGTTAGTAGGACCAACTGCCCCATCATCTGGAGTCTCCCATGGGCAGAGGGATTCCTCCTGTGCCTTGGCAGTGCTCCCCCACCCCCAAATCCAACTCAAAACCTAGCTCAAAGATGGCAATGGCCAGTTTCTTCTTTAACCACTTTTGCCCACTATGGGCTCCGTACTGGAAGCTTCCACTCAGCTTCAGTGTCCAGATGCAAGGCTCACAGTCACCTCATTCAACCCACATTATCTCTTGCCTCCCATTGCTGCATCAGGTGTGTCCTCTGTGGGGGGACTCTACCCTCTGAGAGAAGGGAGACCATACAGAATGCCCTTGGCATCGCCAGAGTCCCCATACAATCCTGTGAAGAGCTGCCAGTGTCACAGGCATGCTCCCGAGGAAGGGACGTAGGGCCAGGGAGGCCCAGCAGTTTGTGATGAGGCAGGAAGCAGAGCCAGGCTTATGTCTAGCTCGGCCTGCTCTTGGTGCTTTCCTCTGGACTGCCTGCCTGCCTGTTCCGTAATCAGGCTCCTGTCACAGAGCCTGCCTCTGTCTGCACTTTTTTTGCTAACAGCCTTCCTTACTGCAAGTCTGCACTCCTGGCTTCAGCCCCGAGCCTCTACGCTGTCTTGGCCGGGGCTCTGTCTAGCTCTCCTCTCCAAATGGGACACCGGAAGCATAACACAGGATGCCTAGTGTGGTTAATAGACTCCCATCAGTCTCTGCACAAAGCCTCCTCTCCTCCTCTGGCTTGGCCAGGGAGGGGACAGGCACCACCCGGTTCTGACTTGGCACACAAAAAAGCTAGAGGGAAAGCATCTCTCCTTAAAATGCCCAGGATCGAAGAGCCAGAATAGGGGCTCAGAATAGGGACACCCTGAAAAAGAGGTTCTATGAAGGGATTCCTGGGAGAGGAAGGATCTGAGTATAAAAGACAAAACCACCCACAGGGTCTAGGTAAGACAGTGTCCCCTGTGGGGGAGGCCTGTGAGCTTGCCTGCAGGGTCCCCTGTCCCCGGGATTTAGGTGTAAAGGAACTGATGATGGTTGGCTGCACAGATGTGATGAAAGCTCAGGAAAGCACTGCATGACCTCTGCGCAGAGGGCTGTCAGTCAAGAGCTCAGTAATGCACAGGGCTCTGCTTGCGAGGGAGACAGCCTTGCATGGTGGACTCTGTTTAGGTTCATGGGGCCACTACCTGATTCCACCATTCTTGGCCATTCTCTCACCTGTAAAATGGATAATGGTGCTGCTATTTTGTCGGAATTAAAACGATATTACAGTTAACTCTTATTGGCTATGCAGTGTAACAATATACTAAGTGGCATAGTTGTGCCAAGTAATATACATCCCTCATAATACACCACAAGGTAAGTTTATGACAAGGCAGTAATAGACGTGAGGTGGCTTGCCCAAGGTTACTTTGTTAGGAAGTGATAATATTTAGATCTGAACCCAAGGAACTGGGCACTGGAATCCAACATCTTAACTGGTACACTGGACCCTTGGCAATGTGCCTGGGATAGAGAAAACACCCATTTTGATACCTCCCTAACGTAGTTAATCTCTCTCTGGTGTCCATCAGAGTCTCTATGGGTGATCTCAAGGCCTGGCATCCAGCCTAAACCTTTTTCATGAGGAAAAGGCCTTTAAGTAGAACACGGCATGAGATACTGCTTCTAGACTCTCCTTACCCCCACCACGTTCCTCAATGACCCCTTCATCATTTTACCCATTCATTCAACCCCCATTCGCCTTGTGTCCTCTACAGAAACGAATGGCACTAGTACTTTCCTTTATTCAACTGAAAATCCTGAGGGTCCATCCTCTCCAGACACTCCTCTGCTCATTGAATTCACATCTGTATCACTTATCGCCTAAGCTCTTGCAGAAGTTTCCTAGATTCAGCCTGGCTTGTCCTGCAACCCTGGGAAGAGAAAGCCCCTAACCCAGCAGCCACACACTAATAAGAGCTGTTTAAGGCACTTCCTGCCTACAGACCCAGGACCTCATACCCTAAGTGCATGCAGACTTCCTCTTACAGTAACTAGGCCCACTCATGCATCCATCCCTGTCTCCCCTGGGGTCTAAGCACTGTGCCAACACTTCAGTGTGCTTTGCATTGAAGAAATGAATGATGGAGCCAGATCTGCTGAAGCCATTTCCTAACCACGTGCAGCCAAGATGCAGTGTGAGCATTGGCCAGAGCATCAAGAGCACAGAAGGGACTGTGATGGGACATCTGAAGGACCACAGGCTCTACAGAAGGCCCCAGTCATGACAGTGAACCCTATAGGAGAAGCCAAGCTGGAGACTCTGGGGATGAGCATTTTTGCCTTAAATGTACAACTACAGAAGGCTGAGGCCTAGCCACCCCCACCCCCACCCCCACCCTTCAGGTCTCTGCTCAAGGGCTGTCTTCTCAGAAACCTCTCTCTCCTCATCTCACTCCAGCATGCCCAGATGCTGTTCCTGTCCTTGTCTAATCTTGCTTTAGTGCCTGCGTTATTCTTACTGCCAGACTGTGCTGCTGTTGTTTTTTTCATCTCTCAACACACCTTCACTCTCTCTCCCACAACCCCCAGCCTCTGGAGATCATCACTCTGGGCTTCCAAGGTTAATCCTTTCAGTCCCACGCCTTAGCGAGAATGTATGCCGGCTGTCTTCCTGGGCCTGGCTTCTTTCATTTAGCACAGTGCCTTTCCAGGTCCATGCATGCTACAGATGGATGAGCATGTGGCAGAGCTTGCTTCTTCTGAGGACTGGAGAGTAGCAGTGCATTGTAATCTGAATCTTTTGGTAAATTGTCTCCCTCAGTATAGACCCTGGCCTCCAGGAGAGCAGGAACTCCTTCCTCACTTTAGGCTGATTCTCAGTGCTTGAAGGCATGCCTAACACGTGGCAGAAACTCAACAGTATATGTTAGTTGAAAACAAAAGCTAAAAGGGAGCAAAAGAGCTGACTGGCAGCCAGTCAGCTATGCTACGTCTTAGGCACAACTTGACCTTGTAGATGTTTCTATCAACAGCACTGGAAGAATTGGATAATCCTCTGGGTGGTGGGGGGAATCCTTGACCCTGTAACTCTTATAAAAATATTAACTCAAAGTGGACCGTAGGCTCAAATGTATGTGTGAGATAAAATATGCAAGTTCTGAAGAAAATAAAAGGCATTGCTTACAAGTTCAGACAGTCAAGATGGCCACTCCCTCCCTTCCCATCTCTTCTCTCTCCTTCTCCCCCGCTATCGCTCCCTGTCTCCCCCACCCCATGAACACACAGGTGCACACTTACATATAAACAAAATACGTATATATAATCACACAGCTATTAAGAAAACATATAAATACCAGAAACTTAAACAGAAACATCCAATGGTTGTGATAGGATGTCTGCCATCACTGGCCGCTGGGGAATGCAAATTAAAACCACAATGGACCATTCTACTCGCCTGTTTAGAATGATTAAAACTCAAAAGCCTGGGGATACCAGGTTTTGAAAAGATATATCCATTGCACATCACTGGTGGGAAGGTAAAATGCTATAACCACATTGGATAATATTTAAGCAGATTTAAAAAAAATAATGAAGCTTAACATACACACACCACATGATCCACTTACTAATGTCATTCCTAGATATTTACCCAAATGATCATGCTAAGAGTAAAACACGAATATTCCTTCAATCGCACATTTATTTAGGATAGCCCCAAACTTGACACAATACCCAATTTCCATCAGTAGGCAAATCGATAACTACTCTATGGCATGAGTGGCTACCAAGTGGCTATCCCTCCTTGGTAGAAAGGAATGAACTACAGATTAAGTACACCGAGGAATCTCAAAATCCTGGTGCTGGAAGGCACCAGGCCTGGGAAGCAGATACTGTATGTTCTTATTGTATCATTCCATTATGTGAAATGCTACAAGAGACAAATCCAATATGAACTGAGTCGCCTCTGGCAGGAGGTGGAGGTAGGGGTGAAGGACTAAAAAAAGGGGCAGAGAGGAAGTCCGGAGGTGATGGAAGTGCCTGTATTTTGTCTGTTTTGATTTCTAAGTGAACGCATTAGCTTGTCAGAGTCTCAAAATTGCACACTTAAGGACAGAGCGTTTTAGAGCTGTGGAGATGGTCCAGTTGGTCCAGTGCCTGCTGTGCAAGCATAAGGACCCGAGATCAGACCCCAGCACTGGTGTAAAAAGCTAGGCAGAGCATCTTTGTAACATCAGTGCTTGCTGGGGTGTGGGGAGCTGGCAGGGCATGGGCAGTGACAGGAAGATCGTGCCAAATTGGTGAGCTCCAGGTTCAATGAGAGACTTTGTCTCAAAAACTAAGGTAGAAAGTAAGAAGGGAATGATTTTGACCTGCATGTTACACACACACACACACACACACACACACACACACACACGTTGGTGCATGTTAAGGGTATCTCTCAATAAGGCAATGAAAAATTCAAGTACCCAACAAAAAGATAGCATGGGTAATAGCATAAGATACACAGTAATCAGAGGCCCAAGGATCCATACACGAGCTGTGAATTCACTCCTGGGAATGGATTTAGAGCCAATTAAATAGTTATTTAATTTGAATTAATGTGGATTCACTCCATTTAAGGTGATGAGAGTCTTGAAGGAAACACACATTACTCTTTGCCTTCAGCCCCTCAATCCACTTCCCCATGGGATTGCCCCTGTATCTCTTTCAGTGTCCCTGCATGTCCTTCCGCATAATGGTGAGGGGACAGGAAGAGAGGTGCTCCCCTCCCTCTCAGAGCACTCGCTCTACACGGCTACCACACCCACAGTGGTCCACACCCCAGCTCTGCCAAGTAAGTCGCTTAATCTCTATGGACCTTACCTCCTAAAATCTAAATATGTGGGGATTTAATGGGGTTACCATTTTGATAGGGTTAACACCAGAGGTACGCTGATCTGAGCCTGCCTGGCATCTCTGTCTTGTCCCATTGGGGTTGCTAAATAAACATAGGATTTCAATTCGACAGTGAAGGGTTGTTTAGTATAAGTAAGTGCTGAGGGGCCATAGCTATGCTGGAATATCATATGGACATTCTTAGAACTAACGGGCATTCATTATCAATTTGAACTTGATACTCATCTGCATGTTCTGCGTTTCAAATTGAGAAATCCAACAATCCCATTATAGGTGACCCCTGAGGCCACCAACCTTGACTTGTCGGGGATTCGGAGAACACTGGAAACCATCTAGTTTATAACACCATCTTCTTGGTGAACTTGCAAAGTCCTTCAATGTCATCCACTGGGAAGAGCAGAGCAGAGAAGAGGGGGGTGGGGGGGTGGAACCCAGCAAGAGCCACCATGCCAGATCCACACCACCACCACGGCCTTACTCAGCTCTGCAGCCATATGGGACTGGGCTTGCATCTCCAGCTGTCGGGAGTTCCGTAGCTGTCTGAAAGGAAGGCCTGGGAGGACGCAGCCTCCATCCTTTATGGGCTGAAGACAAACTTGTCAGAATGGCTCCTGGTCATCGTTGACCTTGTCCAGCTCAAGGAACCCTGGGCAAATAGTTAAAATATATCTTTTACATTTAGTCTTGTCTAAACCATGCCTTAAAAAGAGTTTAAATACAAGTTACAGAGTAGGAGAAAAAAAAAAAACACCTCATAATATACAGAGCAGAGGAAACAGTGATACCAGAATATGCTAAGCCCCTCCAGTCAAGAACAAAAAAAGTCAATAATCAAATGGAAAAAACAATGAGCAGGGGATATGAGCAGGTAACTCTCTTGAAAACAAAAACACAAAGGATGAGCATGTGAAAAGAGCAGCCTCATTAATAATCAGGAAAACTCGAATCAAAACAACAATGAGAAAGCAATATTTGACAATCAGATTGGCAGGGAAAAAAAAGCCAAGGGAGGAGGAGGAGGGAGAAGGAAACTGGCCTAGGTGGTAGGCAAGAGCGCATGAGAATGGCTTTGGAAACTGAGGCTGTACGTGTGTTCACGTGTCCCCGATGACGGACAGCTCCCATAATCACTTTCCATCTTATTTCTTGAGTCAAGGCCTCTCACAAGCTCCACTAGGCTGGCTGGACAGCAAGCTCCGGTGACCCTCCTGTCTCTGCCTCCGCAGAGCTGTGATTAGAGGCGTTTTCCAGCCATCACATCCTGCATTTTTTTTTTTCAGCCCTAGTAATATTTTCCCCCAGACCACCAATTCTCTCAACCTGTGGGTCATGATCCCTGTGGGGAAGGGAAGGGTCAAATGACCCGCATATCAGATATTTACATTACGATTCGTAACAGTAGTGAAGTTACAGTTATGAAGTAGCAACAAAATAATTTTATGGTTGGGGGGGTACCCTAACATGAGGAACTGTATGTATTATGGCATAGAGGGTCACAGCATTAGGAAGGCTAGGAGCCTCTGCCTCAAACAATTCCTCTCCTCCTTATCCATTTAATAGATGTTCTAATATAAGCTCCTGAGCTTGCCTGTACATCATTGCACGTTGCTTCACAGACAACTAGAAGCTTCTTCAGGAAGCCAGCATGAACTGAGAAAGCTCCAAGAAAACAACCCTGACACACAGACCTCTGCAACATCGTTGGAGGAAAAAAAACTGACAATAAATAAATAAACTTATTAGACAGTGGTTCCGTTTGAAAATTGACATTTTCCTTTATCGCTTAAAAGCTTGGCTTATGCCAGGTGTGGCTGCACACGCCTGTAACCCCAGCACTCAAGGAGGCAGAGGAAGGAGGATCTCTGTGAGTTCGAGGCCAGCCTGGTCTACAAAATGAGCCCAGGACAGATAAGGCTACATAGGAAAACCCTGTCTTGAAAAGCAAAAGCAAACCAAAGTTGGCTTCTATATTTGTGATGGGCCATCATACAGTTTCCACTGGCTTGCATCCCTGTTTCCCTTAGTGGTCTTTATCTCTGCTTGCTTCTTCTCTTATCAGATTTTCTCTTCTTGACAACCTGTCTTCCTCTGTCCACACTGCTTTTCCTGGCTGCCCTCTTCCAAGGAGCCCACCCTCCTGGCATCTTCACCTATGCACCCAATCTCTCCTCACCTTTTTTACTTCACTTATTCCTTCCAGATGCCATGCCGTTTTGCTCTCACTAACATGAGATCATCTTGAAAGACACTTCCTGGGCTGGCAAGATGGCTCAGCAGGGGAAAGTGCCTGCCACCAAGCTGATGACCTGAGTTGGAGCCCCAGAACCCATCTGGCAAGCTGTCCTCTTGACCTCCACATGCATGCTGTGGCACACGGTCTGACCACATGCACAGACTTGCACACACCCGGTTAATTAGTAAGAAAGACATCTCTCCCATTACTCTGCCTCTGAACTTCAAGCCAGTTAGTTCCTGCCACGTTTCCTCCCACATGGAAGAAATACGTCTGCTTCCACTCTGTTGTCACGTGAAGTTGTCTTTCCTTCGCTCTTGCTCCCTAAGCCCCTGAACCATGCTCCTCTACCCACTTCTTACAACCAAATTCTCTTCATTCTGTGCACAGCTCAGAGGCTGTGCCTCCAAGGAAACACAACCCCTTATGCTACTAAGTTCTATGACCCCTCAGTGTCTAACTCATAACCATGAGTGTTGGTGTCATGGTTTGAATATTTAATACCTCCCCATGGGCTTGTGTTTCATATGTTCTGTCCCTAGATGCTAGTCCTATTTTTGAGATATTCTGGAAATTTTGTGAGGTGAGGCATGGCTGGAGGATATAGGTCATTAGGTGCCAGTTCTTAAATGTCTCCTCTTGACTCCCTTCTTGCTTTCCACTTCCTGGTCCATGTGACAAACAGCCTCTACGGCACACATTCCTGTTAATATCATCTGAGATGTGCCACCATGCTTTCTAGCCATGATGGAATGGGACTCTCTGAACTAGTGACTCAAAATAAGGGGTAATGGTTTTACTGGATACCTCAGGCTAGCAAAGAAAAACCTCTGTGCCAGGCCTGGGTTGCTTTTTTTTTTTTTTTTTTTTTTTTTTTGAGTTGTTGGCCAGTAGGGCTGTATAAATACCCAAACATTACAGGCTACTTCAGTTGCTCTTAGTTACCCTCCACAACTCAATGGTAAGAGCCTATTATTGAAGACCCTACATACTTGAGTCATAATAACATGGAAAAATCAAGCCAGTGCTGAAAGGTACTGCTGGGGGCAGAAAAGGAATTATTAACTTTACCGAGCTGTGACTTGTGAGTGCTACAATAAGGACGGGCCTGGCAAAGTGCACCCACTGGCGCAATAGTGACATGAATGTTACAGGGGTGGCCAATCACTTTGAATTTAAGGTCTTTTCTACAATACAGAAGCCACATCTAGCACCATTACTGAGGCCAAGAACCAGCAACTAAATAGGTCATAGGACTAACTAGTGTTGTTGTTCTGGATAGACACAGTGTTAAAATGACTCCTAATGAAGTAACACTCTATCCAAAGACTAGTACACCACTAAGCCCTTGTCAGGAATAACTGCCTGCAGTGGATGACAATTAACACTGCTCAACATGCAGATAATAAGAG
Source organism: Acomys percivali (assembly GCA_907169655.1). Lineage (NCBI taxonomy): Eukaryota > Metazoa > Chordata > Mammalia > Rodentia > Muridae > Acomys > Acomys percivali. Next base: position 61,496,679 of record OU015754.1, on the reverse strand, counting down.
ACTCCTGAGTGCTCAGCACTGAGTGAGACATCTATAGTATGCCCCTCCTTCCCCAAGATCCTCAAGGACAGACAGAGCCTAAGAGCCAGAGGTTGTAGATGACTACAGTGAAGTGTTTCCAGTACACAGCAAGACAGCTGTACATACATCCGGACTTAAAACAGTTGTGGTGGCATGCACAAGATGTGTGTGAGCTCAAAGCAGACAAAATCACAGCTTGGAGTGGACAGGAGTTCAGGAATTGTCAGCCCTAGCTGAGGTGCTGTTGGCAATTGGTAGCTGCTGAAAGAAGGATGGTCGATTTTCTTTAGTGGTGTGACCCCTCAGTATGTCAGCGACCCTCCCATGCCCCCAACGGCCCCCCCACACCTGTTAAACCCTTCACACTCAAGAATATGCAAATTAGACTTGATGGGGGAAGGGAGGGAGGGAGGGAAGGAGGGGAGGATACAGGAAGATGAGTGGGTAGAGAGGTAGAGCTGAGAGGAGTTTTTTGAGGGGGGTTATGAATATGACCAAAATGCATTGTATGAGAGTCTCAAATAACTTTTTAAAAATAGTATTTAAAATTAATGATTTTTCTCAGCTTAAGTTGTTATTGCAGGTACTGTGGTCGCACCAGTGCTACAGCAGTAGCTCACTCACTGGGTTCATTGGCAACATCATGGTCTGTGGGAAAAGCTTTGGCAGAAGGAATAAGGGAAATCTGACTCCAGAAAGTGGGGAGCTGTGAAATGAGACAGCAAAGGTCATGGGGCTGGTGCATTCCTTGGAGGAATCCAGGGGACAGAGACACAGAAAAGACAGAGACATTGAAGACATCTGTAAAGGAGCGCTAGCTAGATTTGGCCAGCCCTATTGGGAGGTACATTACATAGTAGCCAGTGAACCTACAGGCAAGAACTGTGCTACGGAGTAGGGTGATGGGGATACTGGCAGGGAGGATGGAGGGACGAAGGTGCAGTTGACTGAGCTAGGACTGTTTCTTTGTTCCCTTGGTGATCTATCCACTCTCCAGGGTTGGCTCGGAATCCACCACCTTCCACTGGGCTGGCTCTCCCTACGCCATACTCACAGCACCTTGGACAGCTCCTCCCTGACCTTGTATACAGTTGAATGGAATATGTTTATGGGTTCTATAAGGAAACCTGCTCCTTTAAGATCTGTGAAGGGAAGGATAGCACCTGTTCTTGTTTTTCATTATATTTCCAGATCCCAACCCAGTTCCCCAACACATGGTAGATATTCCATAAATATTCACCCGAAGAACAGAATTCAGTTAGTTGTTAGTTAAGATGCCTGCCACCTTGGAGCCCTTCCCTGAAGTCATTTCCACTTCTCAAATGCTGATGGACTTGGGAGTCTAACTAATCTCATTGGCTTTGTCCACAGACCAGCTGCTTTTACAGAACTAACAAAAATTTTCATGAGGTCCCCTCAGCCACCCCTCCCCCCCCATTGCAAGAGACACCTAGTAAAAGCTCTTCTTGTTGATAATGAAGGGGAAAGAACCCCTCCGAGAGTCACCAGGGCAGTGAGAATCATCCATCTACACCCATGGATGGCAAGGGTGTGTACCGTCATCAACACAGACTGCCAAGAGTCTGCTTCAGGCAGGGCCTGGTGGCTTCAGGGCTGTGTTCTGGGCCATCAAACCTTGGAATGCTACTTTCTGCCAGCTTAACAATGCAGGACCAGAAGCCACAGCCTGCCTGGCCTCCTGCCTGGGGGATTCAGGCTCTCTGACTGGCCTCCTGGTCAAAGGTTTGTGAGGAACCTTGGCAGCCCCTAGAGAACTAAAGTCTAGTTTGGCTCTCGGGAACTAGAAACCAAACAACTGTCTTGCTAGCTGCTTCTGCCCATCCTAAATCATCCACTAACGATTTTATTCAAAGCCAGTTTCCAATCTCAACAGGGCCTGATTATATCTCTGCTTGTTTTTCACCTGGGAAAGAAAATCACTTATTGCAAAGAGGAAAGGCTATGCTTTAGGCATTCAGAAGTCCACCTGGGTTCATACTTAGTTACCAGAAGCAGAGGTGCATCCACATTTTTCTTGTGGTGCACCAGGCACGTGGTACCCAAAGAATAACTCCATCCGTATCCGTAGGCCTGTATACAAGATACCTAAGGACAGGGGCCTGCCTCAGTGGGGTTGGCTGGAGTGATGTGAAAATCATGATTGATAATGTAATAATGAACATCCAACAGGAAGAAGATATGCTCAACTGACCCAGCCAATAACAGATGCCCTAATGGGATTCAGAGCGTCACATATTAGTGCGAAAGGGAAAAAAGCACCAAACGATGCAAGAAGACAGAAGACACAAACAAAATTCACAGGATTCATTCAGCATATAAGCAACTCTTACCCCCACCCATATACACACTCTTGGCTCTCTTTATCACCCTTTCAACCTGTCTCAATTTGGGACACACACTGCCTGCTGGAGTACAACTCACAGAGGGAAGGGAAAGTGCTGAGGGGTGAGGAAAAGCTATGTTCTGTGGAGCCTGGAGTCTCTCTGACTGGCTCTTTCATGCCCACAGGCCCTGGCACAGGTGTACGGACTCTGTGTCTGTCAGCTGTCAGAGCACAGCATGCTGGGAACAGACAGAATGTCTTGGCTGCAGAATCTGGTCATCCTGGGGCTGCTGGGATCTAGGAGACATGAAGGCTGAGCCAAGTCCCAGGAGGGGGACCTAAGAGCTTAAAGAAAAACTAGAAGAAGAAAAAAAAACTAGAGGGAAAGTATTTACTCAACCAGGGCTCACCCTTCAGGAAAGGGAACAGGAGCCACCAAAGGGCCATCTCTATTTAAACAGGCTTGTGCTTGTCTCCTGGTCCTTCAAATTAGAGAAGTCATAGAATTGATTCAATGGAATTGATAGAGGATGCTGGAACTGGTTCTGTGGACCAGGAAAGAAAAGAAGAGCATAGCAAAGAAAAGAGGAAAGGAAGGAAGGAAGAGAAGGAAGGAAGGAAGGGAAGATGAAGGGAGGAGGGAAGAGAGAGGGACAGGGGAGAGGGACAGAAGGAGGGAAAGAGGGAATGGACAGGAAGTCAGGAGAGAAAGAAGGAGGGAGGGGGAGGAAGAGGGGGGAGAGGCAAGGGTAGCAGGAAGGGGGCACTGGTAGCATTGGTGTGTCCAGCATGGTGTGCTACAGCATCACTCAATGGTCCCAGAAACGCCTTTGCAGGGAGGGATCATCACCACAAACAGGGATGTTCAAATCATTTTTCCCAAGGTTGAGCAGGGGCAAGCAAAGGTGCCAGGCTCTACTTTTCTTGTGTCTCCCTGGCCTGGGAAGCGGGGCTGGATCCTAAGTACCAGGGGACCCATGGCCAGCCCCCAGCTGGTTTTCTTTTTTTAATCTTTGCCCTGGAAGCTGAGAGAGCTGGCCAAACCTAACAGGAAGGACTAACAAGGGAGCTGCCCATCTGCATGTTTAGACCCCTTGAGAGAAGCAAGGTCATGGCCCGTCCCTCAAAGATGATTCCCAGCTCAGGTAAGGCTCCCTAGCTTCCCAGTGGGCCCCTGTGTATCCTTAGTAGTGGCATTATTATTCCCTCTCTGAGTCTGGACTGATTAATCTAATTTGCGCATGTGAACGAGAAGCTGCTCTGATCCATTTAATATGTTGGGACCGCATCCCAGCTCATTTGCATGGTGGGGATGGCCAAGGGAGGTGGCTCCTGTCCCCTGCCTGCCTCCCTCCCCTGTCCCACCTCCTACCAGGCAAATTCTTGCTGAGCAGGCAAATGGTGATCCATGCTGCTGCTTTTAAGTCTTAAAACCCATTAGGAATGTATTAGCAGACATGCTGAGAGCTCATTTGAGTAATAAAAATCTTTTTTTTGTGTGTGTGTGTATAGCCAATAAAACAGAAGAAAGAAAACCAAGAGAGAAAGGTGGAAGGAAGAAGGCCAGACAGGCATGGTGGTTAGGGTAGCAGGCTGAGGTGTGGCTGCACAATTGGCTGAATGGGGTTCCATAGCCTTGGTCACGTGACAGGTGATGAAAAGAAAAGGGAGTGGTGATCCATAGAAACATTTGCATTTCTAGCAGTGTCTATGGCTCAGCTGCAGCCCAGGAAGCTAGGGGACACATACCATAGGCCCCTGAAATACGGTCGGGAGCCCCAAGCTCATTTGTGTGCAAGATGGGCAGTTATCAGTATGACCATTTGTGGCCATATGCCCAGAAGACAGATACCTGGTCCAGGTGGCCCTCCATCTATACGCCTGACTAGCCTTGCTGTTGTTCCCACTCTAGGCTGTCCTGATTCCAGCCTGTGGGCTGGTAGACTCCTAAGTCTGGCACAGTTCAGACTGAATTCTCTGCCCCTCTGTCAGGTAGCCTCTGCTATCCTAAGTGAAGAAGTTTGGGGCTGTGATTGACACATGGAAAAGCAGCTATACAATAGTTATCCAGTATAAAATGAAAACGCAGGACCCCTTGTTCAGGCATCAAGGAGAACTTAAATAGCACTGGAGGAGACTACTGAACTAGGCTTGGGGTCCTTTGATGCACACAGCACAGGTCACGTGCCCATGAATCCACCCCCCACCCTCACCCCCACCCCCTGAGTAAATGTGAAAATTTCAATTATTAGCCATTTATGTGTGGTTATTCCCAAAGAGGTTGATCCATGATTTAAGAACGGTAAAATATATAGGTGTCATGCACTGCCTGGAGTCTCCCTAATGAACACATTGAAGAAAAGGCTTTGGAAGGTCTCCAGCACCCAGCCTCCTTGATGCTACCTCTGGCTACAGCTGGCCTCAGATGTTACAGTTTCCCCTAATGCCCTATTAAGGCCCAGTAAGTGAAGACTTATGTGAGTTCTTTTGTATGAATCTAGGAGAAAAGCTGCAGAGAAATCCTCTTAGAGTTAATCCCTCTGAGAACAGGGGCTGAGATTACAAGAATGAGGAGCCAAAGGAGGAAGCCAATTAGAGGGCTTGACAGTGGGAAGGGTCTTTTCTGTGATGGACAGAGATGGACACCAACAACTAGAAGGCTTTAATGTTGGCATCTCAAGGCCTAGCTCTGTTCTGGGTCTCAGTAACAAGAGCCTCAACGCCACTGGTAGAATCTTTGTTTCTGTCTGTCTCTGTCTCTGTCCTGTCTCTGTCCTCCCTCTCTCCCTCCCTCCCCCCCCCTCTCTCTCTCTCTCTCTCAGAAATCTTAAAACTTGCTAGGGCAACTGGACAGACACACAAGGACATTTGTACAGCCTGGTTGCTTTACAGTTAGAATAAAAAAAAAAAGAGAGAGAGAGATTAGAGTAATGGCCTTCAGGAGAGGATTTTAAGCTGGGTCTTGCATTACACGCCTGTAATCTCAGCTATTCAGGAGGTTGAGGCAGGGGCAATTTTTGGCCAGTCTAGGCAACTACATTGAGCCCCTATCTCAAAATAAACCATGGGAAAGATGGCTGAGTAAAGTGCTTGCCTAGCATGTATAAAGCTCTGAGCTCAAAGAAGGGAAAGGAGAGCGGGAGGGAGACAGGGAG
>OU015754.1:61467442-61481330 GCA_907169655.1 Acomys percivali | reverse complement strand
AATGCCTATGGTGGGGAATGCCTATGGTGGGGAATGCCTATGGTGGGAATGCCTGTGGTGGGACAGTCTATGGTGGGAATGTCTATGGTGGGGAATGCCTATGGTGGGAATGCCTGTGGTGGGGAATGCGTATGGTGGGGAATGCCTACGGTGGGAATGCCTATGGTGAGGAATGCCTATGGTGGGGAATGCCTGCAATACCAGCCCAGGTAGAGGGAGATGTGACATTGCTGAGGCTTGCTAGGTAGCCAACCTAGTGGAATTAGCAAATTCCAGGACAATGAGAGACCATGTCTTAGGCAAGTTTGTCCTCTGGCTTTTACATGCACACACATAAATGAGTGTCCCCCAGACTCTCTGCCATGCTATAGTTTGAGTCCTAATGTTTAGACATTTTGAAGAGCCTAGAATTGTCCTTTCAACCAGTGAGATGCTGCTTCTTTATGAAGCATACGGAGTAAGCCAGGATTCTGAAACTCTCTGGTGGCTCTCCTTGGGCAGTGGCTTGATTCTGAGAGGAGGGAAGGGAACAAAGCCCACAGCTGCACATGGCACTTAGTGTCCCACACTCATCTCCCATGTCCCCACATCCAGCCTTCCATCGCCATGGGAGAAGACTCCGCAAGCATTTGTTTTGAATGCCAAGTTGTTCCCCGTCCTCACTGACTCCAAATACCAATGCTTTCAGCCTCACCATATTTGCCTCCCATCATCTAAGGCATCGTGGCTGGGCAGAAGCTCCAGTGAGCCAGAATGAAGAAATGCTGGGCTAAAATGCTAGGAAAATGGCCTGGGTTCTGTCAGTTGTGTCAGTGGACTCTGACTACGTGAGGCCAGCCACTGAGATCCAGCCCTGTGCTACCATCTTACAAAATCTAACTAAAACACAGCCAGCATCAAACAGCTCTCCCGTCTCCACACGGATGGGCAGCCTCTAGCAAAGGTGAGTCTTAATGGGAAAGAGAGGGGAGCCCTAAGATACTTGCATACTCATACGTTCATTTACTTGTTGATATTTATCTATACTTAAGTATGTGGCTATCCGCTTACTGTCCCTTCCTTTATTAGACTAGAACCTTGGGCAAGACCCACGCTGCATCAGAAATATTTCCAGGGCCTTTTGCGTGCCTTGAAGGTAGGTAGATGCACACTTTCACTACGAATGAATGCATGAAAGAAAGAATGGATGGTAGCCTTAAGTCCTCACTGCTCTTCTCCTTCCAGCCTAGCTGATGATGACTGACGTGATTCCCTGGGTTTCCTATCCGGCCCTCCCATCATCCACACACAGGGTGCATCTGAACCTGTTAGCATCCTTAGATGCCTGCCGTCATCTTGGGAAAAGGAGTCCTGCCTCTTCCTCAGCCCTCTCTGCCCTCCCTCAGGACTTTGCTGCCCTCCTCTGCTTTCCAGAGAGCTCTTTCTTCTTTTAGATCCAGCCTTGGTACAGTAGCTCAAAATTACAGCCAGCTCTCAGGGACTGCCACTCCTCCTAGGACTCCAGTGTGTCAGGAGGAGTGTCCAACCACCCCTTTCTAGGGCTCACCTCCACTTCAGACTTCATCCCCACATAGTGCGGAGTCAGGGGCCCCATGATGCTGATCCCTGCTCCTCTTGGGCAACTGGCCAAAGTGGGATTTCCCCAGGCATTAGGTGGGCTCTGTCATTCTGTTTCATTGGCTGGGCTGTCTACTGCACTGTGTACTCTTCTGGGAGCCCAGTCACAGTGCCAGCATAGCCTTCTCCAGGCCCCTAGATCTCTGTGGTGCCCTCCCCCGATGGACTTCTTTCTCCTTCTGTCCTCTGTGGGTCCAGGAATCATGTAATGGTCATATAGTCCTTCGCAGGGACCCATAACTTGCATGAAATGAACCAGGAGTCAAATACAGTCCCCTTCTCCACAGCACACTTGGAGCTGGAGGCCTGAAGCTGCTTGCTTTCCTGGGGGCACACCTTTGGTTCCCTATCCCTTGGTATTGATTGGAATGCTGAAAGCTTCCGATTTTACGCCAAGAAAGCACTCCTACCCATGATCACATCTCACCCTCGATGCTGGACCGTTAAGCGGGTTTTCAAGCCATGTGGAAACCCTCCTGCCATTCTTCCCTCAGCACCACAGCAAACCCACGATAAGCCTGATGGTGTCGCTGCAGCAGGCGGTGGTGCTCCACTAGCATTCCAACAGGCTCACCTACCTACGCCCCTTCCTGCCCTTATTCAGGCTAAGGAGGGAGCCTTTCACATCCCTTGCCAGCCTCGTCTGCCAGGACCTTGGCTCAGGCCACCCTCATGTTAGGAATCCTCCCTTCATGTCTTCAGCCCTTCCTGGACTCAAATTCTTCCTTTAAGATTCAGCCACTGTAGTCTCGCCTCAGGGAGCCGTGGCTGCGGGAAGATGAGAGTCTCCACATCCTCTCCTGCGGGAACACCATGATAACATGGCTGCCTGCCGGGCTTAAAAATGACACAGCCAACTTACTGACTCCTATTGCTTCCCAGTCCTTGGGAGAATTCTACAAGGTCTGCCAGTTCTAGCGGCACTTGACAAGTGGGAAACTGAGGCTGAGATAGTCGGGGGTGGGGGCTCAGACAGCATATAAACTATGTGCAGGACATTCTCAATACACCACGTATCCTCCGTGGTTATAAAGTATTGTATTGAATGGCCTGACCCCCTGGAACATCCCTACGGTTTCCTATCCCTCTGTGCTGATTTTTCCCCCACATTGAAATAGCAAAAAACAGAAAACAAATCAAACAGAAAAAAAAAAAAACCCTCATGATGAGTCTTACCTTCAAGGATAGGCCATCATTTAATTGGTAGAGGTTTTTCTTTATTAATGGGACACAGAGCAGCGGCGCATCTTAAACCCACTAGAGAGTTATGATGAAATCCAGTAGGCACACCAGTTTGAGATGTATCCCAAATGGCTTCCCTGGTAGACCTTGATCAACCAAATATCTGCTTGATCCCCTCCAGAGATAGGGAACTCACTACCTCACCAGTCAGTTCCTGGGACCAAGCACTCCAGCACCGAGCCACACCCCCAGAGCCTTATGGTGGTTTTTGAGACAGGCTAGTTTGAACACAACTCTGTGGCTTAACCAGGCCTTGAAATTGAGATGCTCCTGCCTCAGCCTCCTAGGAGCTGAAACTAACATTCAGGCTGGCAGTCAAGACCTAGCTTCTCACACCTTCCCATTGGACATGGCCCCATTCTCTAGAGCTATCCAGAATGAACATTTGTTTTCTACGTGACAGATTCATCCGTCGCTCCAGATTTCTATTTTTGGAGTATGGTCTGGTGCTTTGTATTGTTAAATGCTTGCCCCCATCCCCACCCCCGAGATTCTCACTGTTTACAAGCAAACTGGCAAGCACCCCAAGTATTGCTGTTTAACCTTGCTTAAGATATTATTCCTGATCGGGTGATTAAAAGGCCTAAACCTGGGCAGGGCAGAATGGGGTAGGTGTGGCCAAAGTTCACGGGGCTTTGGGAGAGAAGGATCTTGGGAAGGCGAAGCAGGTACCAGAGGAGGAGAAGGATAAGGGTCACCATGGGATAGAAAGGAGCCATGTGGGCCAAGAGGAAGAAGGTGAAGTCCCACATGGGAAGAAATGGCCCAGATGTACAGCCTTAGCAAGTATTTTGGGACTATGGGTGGGAGGTAGCCCAAACAGAAATGATTAGAAGCAGATGGCATGGGATGGAGGCTGGGAGATAATGGAAGTTAGCTTAGGAGTTAATATCTGCCATGCCCCAGGTGAGAAGGCTATTCTAAAATATATCATGTCTCTGTGTCTTTATGGATTGTGGAAGCAGGATAAATAATACCTCCGTAATAATTATAAGCCTAATAATAAACATTTATCAGGCCGAACCATTAAATTAGCAGCAACACTCTATAATTATTTCTCTGTGTGCTTGCTGCTTCTTTCATCCATTTCTCTCAAATATCTGCTGTACTTTGAGTCCTATGCTGGAGATAGGACTCATGACCTTCTTGGGGGACCTTGATTCTTATCAAGGCTTTATCCTGTGAATTTCCTTCCAGGGAATTTATCTCTACGACACCTGGAGTCTATAATGCTATTAGCAGAGGATTATGACTTTGGATCTTGGCACAGGCATTGCCAATGAAACATCTGTGCACTTTTCTCACTAGTGAAGACTTCCTAGCTGTTGCTTGTGGTCTTGGTTTCTGTTCTGACCCTGGGCTATTTCTAGCTGCCATTAATCAAACAGGTATCATCTAAGTAGCCACTAAGAGGAACTCTTTAAAAAAAAAAAAAACTTTCACAGGGGACTGGAGAAATGTCTCAGTGGTTAAGAACACTGGCTGTGGTTCCAGAGGACTCAGTTTTTTCCCAGCACTCACCTGGCTGCTCACAACCATCTGTAACTCCAGTCTCAGGGGATTCAGCACCCTCTTCTGGCCTCTTCAGGCACTACACACACGGTGTACATACACACATGCAGGCAAAACATCCACACGCATAAGATACACATTAAAAAAAATTTTTTTTCAAATCCCCCCACAGGCTCACTGCCTTCCCTGCCAGTGGCCTTCCTTATGCTCCCACTCTGCCCAGGCCTAGAGGACTCCCTCACACGGCTGAGATAAATACAACGGAGCACTGTGCTCCACTTTTGTCACCGAAAATCATCTCCTAAACATCTTTCTGCATTTCTTAGTAATGTCATTATACTTTTAAATGGCCATGTAAATCCATTAGGCAGAGGCGCCGTAACTTTCCCAGCCATTCCCCAATTGTTGGACGTTTTTACAGTTTCCAGTTCTTCATCATTATAAATAATGCTGAGACCAAGACTCGTGCACAGAACTTTCTTCTGCTGCTGAATTATTTCTGTAGGATTTGTTCCCAGGAGGGAGATTAGTGGGTCAACTGCTATGAGCACTTTATGACTCTTGATATATGGTTGTCAGGTTATGATCCCAAAGGACTCATTTCCATCACCACCGGCACCAGGGCCAATGTGTTCCCCCCCTTTTCCCCCCAGCTGTCCCAGAATTGTACCAAGTCTCAAAAGTTTGGGGGCAGTTTAGATTTTTAAGGATGCAATTCTATTTGGGTAAATTTCATCCTATCCCCATGGAGGTGCTAGAGATGAAACTCAGTGTTCCTTGCATGCTAGGCAAGCACTCTACCAAGTGAGCCACGTGCCCAGCCTGAGGGCTGTTTCCATTTGAATGTTTTTGCTAACCAAGAGGCCTTATGGATTTCCTGTGTCTTGACTCACTGCCTCTGTATAAACTCATCCACAGGAGGACCCACTCAGTGTTCACTGAGAAGCCACTGTATGCTATACATCAGACCCCTGGATGGGCACACACATTTGTTCTTGCAGGATAGTCCCTGTGAGAGACACCTGAAAGCCAACAAGCCTGTGGTGTGGACTTACTGCTGTCCTTGTCCACCTGTAACAAGAGAATCAGAGAAGACTAGGCAAGTTGCTAATGACCACATGGTACTTGGAGTTGGAGGAGGGAGAGGTAGTTATCGGGTTTCTCCCCAGCCCCTGGGCTCCAACCATGGTACTCTATAAAGCTTCTAGTGATTGGTGACCTGGGAATGGGGGAGGCAAAGAGAGCCAGGAGCCCAAGACTAAGAACGTGGTTCAGGGAGCAAAGACATCATATAGGTGGGAGGTTTTCCTGGATTAGAATTAAGCAGAGACTAGAAGAGTTTGGGGGAGTCAGGAGGGGGGCATTTGACATGACTGAAGGGTGAGTGGGGAGACTTATCCAACGGCTTGCTAGTGGCCTGTGTGGCCGGAAGAGGAAGAGGTATAAGGGTGGCCAAGGCTCGAGGGAGGCTTTGACTGACAGCCAGGTAAGGTGCAGAGCAAGTTGCCGCTTATGTTACTCATGCTTGGTACGGCGACAGTGTGCTCACAGCGGAGAGGAGACGGAGGAGGTTACTACTCAGCTTGTGCTCCATCCGCCAAGCCAGATACTCACTGGGCCAATCTGCACAAGAGTGAGCATTGTGTGCTCAGACACACAGGGATCCAGGTCAGGAGAGGCACGCACTAGCTACTGTTGCAGGGCCCCAGCTGCGTGCTAAGGAGTGATGACAGCAGGGACAACAGAAAGTAGGTGACCGTTCTTGCTTTTGAAGAACCACGAGGCTGACCAAAGGTTGTGACAAAAGAAAAGGTTTTTTTATTTTATTTTTTTAAAATCACAAAAACAACCTGTTACTGTAGTTTTCTTTGACGGGGAAACTACTGTAGGTAAAACATCAGGTTTGGTGCTTCCCACAGCTTGTCACAGTCCCTCAGAAGGAAGAAAAGGTTACCCTCTTCCATAGGAGGATCTGAGAGGTTCAGCGTCCTGCCAGAGGACACACAGCATAGGCCGGGCGTAGTCAACGTAACCTGGATCTCGTTGCAACTAGCCAGGTGCGGGTGTGGATTGTCCATGTGGTACAGAGCTAGTATTGGGTGCATGGTGACTCTGTACCCACGCATCAACTGTGAACCCTCCCTGCACCCCACAGAGAAAGGCTTTGCCTCTTCCACTCTGCAAATACATTGTGCACAGGACTCAGCAGAGTCAGCCAGGTCTCCCTGTTAGTAGGAGGGAAATCCAGGCAGTGAGCCCCATTTGGTTGAGTCTGGGGTCCCTGTTCTTTACCCACCCTGCTCTCAGTTTCCAGACATAGCACTCCATAACGGGAGGGGTTATTTCTGCATCCAGGTACCTCAATGCCTTCTGGGAGGCTGTCCAGGGCAGAAAGGCTTGCTGAGTAGGTGAATGAGAGAAGGGAAAACAGTACACAACGCCACTATTGACATACGTTCCCTCCCTCAACGCCAGCCCCTCTGACTCCCCTCATATAAGGACATAGATGTGACTAGAATAGGGCTAAAGCTACCACAGTATCACAGGAGAGCCACACCGAGTGGGTCAGCATGGTGTGTGGTGAATGATCTTGGGCTCACGGAGGACGTGCTACGAAAATCATCCCCAACCCCAACTTGAGAAGAAGTGCTGCGCATTTTCTCTCAAAGGTCATATCTCTTGTGTATTAGTTTGCTAATCCAAAGCCCTGATTAAAAGGGATGGCTTCTGCTCTCGAGCCGGAGCCATGAGGAAATGTGGTCAGGTGCTTAAAAGGTGCACATTGGACTCCCTCTGCTGAGGGAATGGACACTGGCCACCTCTGGCCCTCAGGAGCCTGTGCCCTGCTGCTCTGGCTCAGAGTGACCTGAATGGAGCAAACTGCATATTCAGAACGCATATCCATACAGTACCAAATGGCTTCCATTAGCCCAATTTTAAGATCTCTGGATAATGCCACAGAACTGGAGACTCTTTCAGGACTAGAAAATTGTCTGAGAGATCAGAGCCCCTGGGGAGGGGAACGAGTTATCTAATTGCAAAAAGGAAGGAAAGTGGAGGCATTTGGCCTCTAATGTCCTAGGCTCTAACTCTGCACCCCAGCTTTCCCATGAGCTCAGTGGTGCCATCACGTCACCATCAACCACGCCATCTCCAGGAGACACAGAAGCACATGTTGTCCCCGAGCTTGCTCTCACAGGACTGCCATCTCCAACCTTGTTTCAAAAGGCTGAAGTGTTGTAGCTGACCTGCCCCCACCCCATCCTGCAGGAGCAGAAGCACACCCTGCTGGGATTCCTTGTGAAGCAGCCCCTCTTCCTCACCCATCCCTTTGGGAGGATGGAGAGGGGTCAGGGGTGCACTGTGCACTGTGACTGTGAAAATGAGACTCTAATGAGAAATCAAAGATTGCAAACAGTAGCTGCTCAATTAATGCCAGAATATCTACCACAAGCTATATGTGTACTATCAGCCCCCGTGGGCTCAGATTTTCAAGCGAAGTAGAGGATTATGGGGGACATGTATCATTTGTAAACTTTATGGGTTAATTATATGAGAAAAGGGTGGGTGTGTTTGTGTGTGTGTGTGTGTGTGTGCGCGCGCGCGCGCGCGCGAGTGAGTGCGCACACATGCGTGCACATGTGCATACTTGCCTGCCCGCCTGTTTACAGCTCCAAACTTCTAGGGTCTAATGCACCTGCATACGATCCTTGGTTCAAAAGCCAGCAATACGTGATGTAAAAAGATGCTCCTGTAACACTGATGTGCTGGCCTTGGTCTCAGTGGCTCCAGAGGGTAGATGATATGGGTTGGACTTCATCCTTGGCCATCAGGCAAGTCTCTAGTTGGGGCTAGGAGCCCTGGATGTAAACACCACTCCACTTCTTCTCAGGGGAAGCCAGTCAGGCTCTCAGAACACAACAGCTGCATAGAAGATTTCTTTATGCAAACATCTGGATGAAGGGTCTTATGTCAATTCAGGAGTTGGGAAATAGGTTGAGGTTGGGACCGGGTTCTGCAGAGTTGGCATATTTTTTTTTTTCTGTCTCCTGAAGAATTTCAGTCAAGTCGGGTCAGGAAGAGGGTGGCTGAGCCAGTGAGTTGATGGTGACCGAGGAATGACAAGCAGATCCTGTGCAGAGTGTCTTCTGTGACACTTGGATTCGTGTGACCTCGTGTCTCCCTTAATTATCACGGTAGCTCTACAAAACTAAGTGTTTTTTATTTAAATTGTCTGGGATGAAAAAATGCTTTCAAATGTTTGCTGTCTTTTAGGTTTGGGAATATTTCTGTATACCCGTGGGATACTATGGTAAAAGAAACCTCATGTACAACCTGATTCATGAAGTCTGAAGATACGCAATACTTTCAGAGTGTCTGAGCTTTGACAATGACCTGTCCCATGACATCAGGTGTGGAATTTCAACATGTAGCATCAGGTTGGTACTTAGCAGATTTTACACTTTGGAGCCTTCTGCATCATCAGCTTAGACAGGTTCCACGTGAAGCTAGGGAGATAGCTTAGCTGGTAAAGCATTCGCCACACAACTGTGGACCTCAGTCCAGATCCCCCAGAACCCACATACTAGATGGATGTTACGGTGAACATCTGCAATCCCAGTCTCCTACTGGATATGGGAGGTGAAGACCAAAGGAGGAAAAAAGCAGACACCGGAGGCTGGATTAGCCTGGTGTATGCAGCGGCCAGAAACAAACCATTTCAAACAAGGTGGAAGGTAAGGCCCGACACCCGGAGGTTTTCCTCTGATCTTGACACATGCACCTGCGCTCACACACGTGAACACACACATATACACACATACAAAGATATTTTAAAATAAACTCTCCTCTTGTCACACATGGCTGGCTGTGTGGCATTTCCCAAGTGGAGGGCTAGGAATCATAAGATTCCAGGGACCCAAAAACACAAGCCCAAGCTTCGCCTTTGTACTGTCACCCGTGTGGTGGCCAGAGAGTTTACAAAAGTAAGCGTTCTTCACGCTCCCAGCTTCCAGATGGAGGTAACAGACTGGGTAGCACAGGTCTGGGCTCTTAGGGCTCCTCCTGCACTTGGATGGGGAGCAGCCAACACCAGTTAAAATGGGCTAAACAAAGAAATGACTTCCGGGATCTCCACTGTTGAGCAGATCTAACTGACCCAGCCCAGGCAGCCAGATGGACTTGTCTTCACCAAATATCAGAGTGTCTATAGGAGATTTATGCAGAGGGACCGCAAGAAGCTGGCCTGGACTTGGATCTAATTGATTTTCTTTTTTCCTTCCCTTCCTCCCTACTAGAGATCGAACTCAGGGTCTTTTCACATCCTAGGCATTTGCTATACCACTGAGCCACACACTCAATCCTCTTCATCTTTGTCTTTCCTAAATTGCCCAGGCTGACCTGGAATTCACTCTGCAGCCCAGGCAAGCTTAAACTTGGAGATCCTCCTGCCTCAGCAATTAATGGTATGGGGATTGCCTGCCTGCGGCAGCCTGGTTCCTCACTCAGACGCCTGATGTGTTCACGTTTACAGCGCTCTGCTTGGAATAGAGACAAACAGCCTCCCGCCATCTTTGAGAGCCTTGTGGGGGATGCTGGCAGGTATAAAGCCTGAGGTGAGAGAATAGAATGAGACTGACAGGGCAGCAGGGCCAGGTCCAGGCTTTGTGCCTTCAGGAACCGACCCAGAAACCATCACTGCTGAGCAGGGAGGGAGTCAAAGACCCCAAGACAAATGCCACTCGCCTCTGGGGGAATTTAAAACAAAAAGCAAAAATAGTAGAAAAGATCAGAATGAAAGCTTGGGGAGTGGCCTCCATTGATCAAGTACAAAGACCCGAGTTCAATCCCCCTCTACCCCATGTAAAGAGCTAAAAGTTTTAGTGTGTGCTTAGAATCCCAGCAACTGAGATGCAGGGACAGAGGGACCCCCTGGGGTTCACTCACCAGTCAAATTAGCCCAAGTTAGTGAGAGACTCTGTCTCAAAAACCCAAGAGGGGTAGAGACTGAGGAACAATATTGAGGGTTAATCTCTGGGCATGTACATGTACATCTACACACACACACACACACACACACACACACACACGTATGTGTACACACACAAAAATAAGATGAACTTTTAAATGAATATTTATCTGATCTTGGCATGAAAAAAAGCCTTTCTGAGCATAGCACCCAAAATAGATGTCACCAGGAAAAAAAAAAGTTTTTTTAATTAAAAATTTAAATTAGTGACATATAAATTAAAACTGCGGCACATCAAAAGGGAAGCCACCACATTAATATCCTTAATATGCAAAGGAGATAAGAAATATACTAACAGCCCCGGTGGAGAAGTAAGCAAAAAAAGTGGGACAGGCAATTTAGAAAATGATCCACAAATGGCCAGTAAGTGGTGACAGGTGTTCCACCTTTCCTATCATCAAAGAGATGCAAATTGTCACCGCAAATGAGATTTCATTTTCTGCCCATCGGAATCAATGAAACTGATTTAAACCTCACTAGCACTTGGGGTAGGCAAGGTGAGGGCGAAGCGAACCTGAGCCTGCCACGCCTCCGACTGCCAAAGTGCGTGGGTCTGACCTTTCTGAGGACACCCTGGAATTGTGCACCGGAGTATAAAGTCTGCAGCCTCTTTGGCTGAGCAATTGGTCTTCCAAGAATTTATCTTAAGGAGATAATTAGATGAGGCCCTAAGTGTTTAAACATGGGTGTTCTTCATCTCAATGTGAGCTGAAGATGACTGGTTGGACAATCCTGGTGTGTGCAACCCCCCACGGCTCTCTCTCTAATGACATTAGGAAGGAGGAGGAGGAGGGAGGGGGGCTTCCTTTTGCTAACAGGCTAAATTCATCAGCCAGATTACAGAATCACCACTATAGAGAATCCCACGTGTGCATGTGTGTGGGTATGTGGTGTGGACACTGGAAAGACACGGGGGAGGCTGGACCTGGACGTAGACAGAGCAGGCCAGGCGTGGGGCTGGAAGGAGAGATGGGGACGAAGCATGAGGAAGACTCTTGGAGATGATTTTCAGATTTGGGGCTGGAAATGAAGGGTCTGGATGAAGCAAATTGAAATGCAGACCATTAAATGAAGTGTGAATTTTAGATGGACAGACAAAATCCTTTTGGTCTAGAGGTGGGGAGTCGGGCTCGGTTGGCGAGGACTTGCTTTGCAAACACAAAGAGCCGAGTTTGGTCCCTAGAATGCTGGTTTTAAAAATCAAGGTCAGGTGTGGTGGCACATGCCTATACTTCCAGTGCTGTGAAGGTGTTGACAGGGTGCTTCCATGGAGCTCTCTGGGCGGCCAGTTTAGCCTGCTTAGTGACCTCCAGAACATAAAACAAGATGGTGACTCCTCAAGAACAACAAACAAGACTGTCTTCTGGCTTTCACATGCATGTGCACCCATGTATGTGTACCCTGCACACACGTGAACATACTTTTTTTTTTTTTTTTTAGTTCAAGTCTATTCTATAAAGACCACCCTGGGATATACCAACATTGAAAATTACTTCAGTGTTTAGTATTAACTTTATTTATTTTTTTTCTGATGACCCTCACTGGGCTCTGAAGCACATTTGCTGACTCTGTGAGGTGGCCCAGGCTATCCAGGAGGGACACAGGGCAGCCTTCCCGTGTCCTCCTGTCTCTATCTCAGCTCCAATCCTCTTACCTAAGAAACAGACTTTAGCGTCTCCTTTACTCAAAGAGTTTTTTATTTTTCAGGGCTCAGGGTGCAAGGCAGGAGTCTTTTGTGACAGAAGAGTGTCATTAAAACCCATGGCCATCAAGTCCCCTTAAGCTGCGCACGCGTGCCATCTCCACCCCGCCTTGGCTTAGCTGCTAACATCTGTAAGATGGAGATAGCAAGACCTGGCTGCAAAGTTGTCGTGGGAGATTAGAGGAGAAAATGTATGTAAAGTGCCTGGCATACAGTCAGTGCTTAATACACACTGATCCCCTTCCTTCTGGTCCACGCTCAGCCCACGCTCCCATCCCTGGGGATTACACACGGAGCACCCTTCTCCTCCAAGAGCTTGAGCGGCATTTGATCTCTGCCTTGAAGTGCCGGCTGACACTTCACCTACCTTCACCTTCCTCCCAAATCCCCAGTACAGTTCAGTTCCTTATCTTCGTCTTCCACACCCTGGGGTGGGGGTGGGGGGAGTGATGCTGCAGGATCAGACTTGCTTTGATAGCAGACAGGCGGCTTGGATGCCAGCCAAGAGGAGCCACTGAGAGCAGCGCCCCGGTGCCATTTGGAAATGGAGCAGGTGCTGTAAGGATGGGGCACACGAGGGAGCCCTGATGGTAGGGGGGCCTCCCAGGCTGTAAGGGGTGGTCCTCTAGACTCTGGGAGTCATGACATCATTATGAAAGGATCTGGCATGGGCCTGATGAACATGTGTGGGATGCTCCCTTGGTAGGATAGTGTGGCAAGGTCACTGGTGCAGGTGTTTTCCTGAAGTCTTATGAAGGTCTGGGCGCAGATAAGCATTCAGAAGATGCGATGAACAGGGGGTAAGAAGGTGGGGGGCACTATGAAGACTGTCTGTCACTCTCAGGGTCTATGCGATACCGTTTTTAGTGTCACAGACCCAAAGACCTAAACAGAATCTCTCCAAAGCCACACACTGGGGAGGGAGTTGTAACCAGAAACTTAAGACAGTAATTGTTGGTGAGAACGTAGGGGAAAGAAAAGCCCTTATACATTGCTGGTGGAAAATGTAGTGCCTTATGGCAAACACTCTAAAAAAAAATCAGTGTGGAAAGTTCCTCTGAAAAGCTAAAAGGACAGCTGCCATGTGACCCTGCTGTGGCATTCATGGTGAGTTTTTCCAGAGGGTGCCAAGGCAGCTTGTACATTGGTGTGTAATGCAGCATTATTTACAACATGTAAGCTACAGGCCCAACCTAGGTACTCAAGCACATGCACACGGGTAAAGAAAAGGTGGCGAATAGGCACAATAGGGTTTATTGGGTCACAAAGACTAATGAATAGGATGGGATTGGATGGTTTGACTGGGAGGTGGCCTGGTAAGCAAAGAGCGTGCCGCGCAAGCATGAGGACCTGAGTTTGAGTCCTGGCACCAACGTCAGGAGCACCCACATAAAAAGCCCAGCATGGGCAATGTGCTTCTAATTCCAAAGCTGAGGAGACTGAGGCAGATTGCTCCCTGGGGCATTATTCTAGTTTCTAAGCCCCAAGTGCCAGTGTGCTACAAACAACAACAACAACACAGAGTATACAGCTTGTGAGGAAGAACACTCAAGCTTGACCTTTGACCTCCACATGCATGTACACCGAACACATATATGTACCTGTATACACATGTCATATGAATGAGTGGAACTGGAGAATAGAGTGCTAAATAAAATACCTCTCATATGTAGAACCTAGGTTTTACACACACACACACACACACACACACACACACACACACACACACTGAAAAATGGAAGTATGAGGGGGCCACTTTGGCAGGAAATAGAATTAACAGTAAAAGG
>OU015754.1:61427229-61467432 GCA_907169655.1 Acomys percivali | reverse complement strand
CCTTAACAGATCCAGCAACTTTACCAGCTGCCTCTCTGTCCCTCCCCAGGCTGGGTCTCTCTGGACAAGGGGTGAGACATCACTCACTCTGGCTGGGTGCTTCCAGCCACGTCACTACGGTTTCATTCAGGAACGTATCACTTATACCTAAGTTCTTAAAGGTGAGGGAGGGAAGGAGGCTTTGGAGTAATTGGTATGCTTTATTGGGGTGTTATGTCATCACTGTTATTAATTATCATTAACAGTGTTAAAATACGCCCATTAATGATGGCAACAGAAAATAGCGGCGCAGGTCTTAGCTGAGAGCAGCATAATTACCTATTAATGAGATGTAAATTTCCCAGGGAAATGACAGAGATGTACAAGAACCACCTTCTAAACTAACATAATAAAGTTAGTAATAATAATAGTGTATAATCTGAAGATATTAGTGTTAATTTGAACTCCGACACTGTCTTTAAACAGACCAAGAGAAGCAGAAATCATCTGTACAGCTCAAGCCAAGAAGCCTTAATCCACACTATTAAGGAAAAATGAGCCATTCTTCCCCTGCTAACATGATCCGGACTCTTTGTCATCACTGCGCCGAGCTCTCGGCTGCTTACTTCCCTTTACTTACAAGGTATAGCTCTCTTTTCAAAAACCAGTCTGAGCTACCTCAGAGGACTAACGCCGATACAGAACAGAGTTCAAAAACTGTAAACACACCTAAACCAGGTGAACAGGGCAGAGAAGACCTCTCTAGGCCCTCTCGATAAACTAAAGCAGCTGGGCTCTGCAATCCGCAAAGTCCCAGGAAGGAGGGAGAGGCCGCTGTAGTAACCAAGTTGTCTGTTACTAACTAGTCCCATTAGGCGGGTGCAGGCGCGGATCTGTAGATCTAGGCCCTGGGCAGATGGCCCTGGGCCTGCCTGTGGCTCTGACAGCAGCCCAGGCTCCTGCAGTCGCAGTGGGAGGCACCTACCTTCATAGCTGGCGCGAAAGCCCTGGGCACTGACTGCATAGTCACTGACGAGGCTCAGAGACAAGGTGCTGGCCGCACTCACAATGGTGGCTGGTAGCTGAAAGCCGGTGAGCCTGAAAGACAAAGAGGTTTGAATGAGAAGAATGACCTCCTCAGGAAACCGCACATCTCTTTAGGATTCATTGAGTACCTGCTAGATGCGCAGGAGAGATCTCAGTACAAGCATCGTCAGAGTTTGGATCAGGCCAGTGTGATGAAGGCTTGGTCCTCAGGGTCTCAGGGTGGTGCTACTGGGGGGCGGGAGAACCTTTAGGAGGTTGTGCTGGCCACTCTGATGTCAACTCGACACACAGACTAGAGTTCTCCAAAAGGAGGGAACCTCAAGTGAGGAAAATTGAAAAAGGGCATTTTCTTAATTAGCGATTGATGGGCGAGAGCCCAGCCCTTTGTGGGTGGGGAAATCTCTGGGCTGGTGGTCCTGGGTTCTATAAGAAAAGAGGCTGAGCAAACCAGGGGAACTAACCAGTGAGCAGCACCCCTCCATGGCCTCTGCATCAGCTCCTGCCCTGTTTGGGTTCCTGTCCTGAGTTCCTTTGGTGATGAACAGCGATGTGGAAAGTGTAAACCAAATAAGTCCTTTCCTCCCCAACTTGGTTTGTGGTCATGGTATTTCGTTGCAGCAACAGAAATCCTAACTGAGACAGATGTGCAGCCTGGTAGGGGAAAATTGGGTCACTGGGTGTGCTTTTAAAGGTGGTGTTAGAACTCTGTCCCATGTCAGGCAAACACTGTACCATCGATCCTTAACTCTAGCTCGCTTTCTGTTTGCTGTCTATTCTAGTATGAACAGCCTTTTTTTTTTTTTTTTCCTCCAGCCATGATATGTAGCCTCGCTGCCATTCCCAGATCAACAGGAACACAACTGGCCGTGGACCGAAATGCCCAAAACTATGAACCAAAACGAACCTTTCTCCTTTTTAAGTGGATTGGTTCAGGCATGTTGTCACAGTAACGCTGTGGCTAACAACAAACCGGAGCCGTAGGGAGAAAGTTCAAGGGCAAAGTGATCCCCAGCAGGAGGTCTGGAAACAGTGTCTTCTGACACAGAAATCTGGAGGGGCAGCTTCTCAAAGCTATGGCCTGGTCCCTGAGTGGAAGGCCTGCTCCTTGGGCTGGTATATTTTTCTTCCTTTACTGGTTTCATCTCCTTGTTTCTCCATGTCTGCCTGAGGTGCTTTGAAGGCCTGGGTGGAATCCATGATGGGTTTGCAGCTGACAGCTGCCCTCGACAACATTTGCTCACGTACTGAGAAGAGTGCAGCTGACTCCCAGGAGCAGGGTGTGGGTGTCTCTTATGATTGTTTATTCTTAAAAGGAACATCTACCATTTTATAGGGGGAAAAAAGTGCTTATTAGTCTAAGAAGAAGAAAGCAGAAAAGATAAAGGGCCCAACGCAACCTAGCAATCATGATTCTTGACAGCTGACATACAAAGAGATGCGAGGATCACCGGGTGAGACCATAATTCCATGAAATAACTCCACACGAATGGCATCACGCTGGCCGTGCTTTTAATGGGGAACAATGTTTTTGTTTTAGTTCTAGTATTTTCATGGGAAAAAATACTGAGGTAAAAACAAAGGCCGCAGATGATACATCCTTAGCATTGAGTCATTTTTAAGGTCTTCTAAAATATGACAGTGGACACACATAATGACACCTGCTTTATAATGGCTAATACTCAGGGGCTGAGACAGGAGAATCATATGTTCAGGGCCAGCCTGGGCTACACGTATTTATGTGTATGTGTGTGTGGATATACATACGTTATCTATCTGTGAGTACTGACATCAAGGGGACACATCGAGGACATTTTCCCACCACTGGGCATCGGCGCATGACAGCTCCCACCAGAGACCTAACTGGGCACAGGCTGGTATGTAATCACTCGGGCTCTTCTTCATCTTTGCCCTCCATCCCCTTGCTGAGACTCACACTGCCTCCTCCCATCCCCAGGAAGGCACTGGGTGAGAATTCAGTGTTCACCTTTACCCTCATTGTTCAGGTAGCCGGAGAAAGCTGGAGAAACTCAGTCCTGTTCAGTGCATCCCACTGGTATGTATCATCCTGACATCTAAGGTGTCCTGGGCTTCCATGAGTTAAAGCACATATCTGTAAATACCAACTGTGAAAAGGCCTGTGCTGGATGAAGCCCTGAACCCTCCTAACACCCTCATCTTGTAAGATAAATGTTAACTCAAAATAAACTAATAGAATTTAAAGAAAAGGTGATTATGGGTGAGAAAATATATTTCAGTGCATCTCTCCAAGCATAAAGACATCTAAGAAAGCTCCATATTTGCACTCCCAACACACACACACACACACACACACAAATACACACATATACACAAAAACACGCACACATACATATACACATGAGCACATGTGCATGCACATACATACCCACACACATGCACACATGTATATATATACATACATGCTCAGAGACACATGCACATATAGCTATGTACGTATGCACATATATACACATATGCACACATGCATGCACACAGAGAGTCTTTTTTACCACCTATATTACAAGGATAACAATTTAAAAGCCTATTATGAGGAGGAAGGCTCTTTTTAGAAGGACCAGCTTGAGATCTTTTGTTTCTTCCTGTCCTTCATCCTTCCAGGGAGACATCCACAGCATGGAGTCCTGACTTTTAGCCATCTTCCCATCAACTGCAGAGATGAGTGATCATGGCCCACCACCTCTCACTCCCACGGACTGGTTCAGGGTGTGGAGGGGAGGGTAGAGCTGACATTAGCCTCCTGTGGCCACCCTGAGTCCTTCATTTGGTCTGGGCCATGGACTCTGAAAGCCTTCCATTTTTTTGGACCTTAAATCAACGAAACGTAAGCTCTGGACTGCCGTGAGTCTCTTAGTGGAGCAAATGGTATCACCACATGGGTATAAACAGAACTGAGTAGTGGGAGGGGAGACACCCAGAGGCCTGACCATAGTGCCGTAAAACCTATGCTCCAGCCACACGAAGATGCCTTTCCTCGGTGCCTGCTTACATACGTCCATATCTCTTCTCTTTTTTTTTTTCCCTTTTGTTCTGTCTCAAGCTAATCTAACTTGAGCTTCTAGCTCTTAAAATTGATTAAGTGCAGATAGGGCATGAGACCCCCAGAGACCTGAAATAATCTACTGGTTGAACTACATGAAAATTAAAAGTGCATGTGCGTCCCTGTGCATGTGCGTGTGTGTGTGTGTGTGTGTGTGTGTGTGTGTGCGCGCGCGCGCGCGCGCGCGCGCGCGCGTGCTAAAAGGATAAAAAGAAGGCACTAACTGGATAGTCCACAAACCATCCCTGGCTAGAATACCTGCTTACAAATCAGTAAGCGAGAGGACGAAGGCAAGGGCACAGACGCACAAACCCTGAAGGATGATGAAAATACGAAAGCCAGGGCTGGGCAGACAGCTGGAGCAGTAAAGCACCGGGCTTGAATGCACAAGCACCCTGACTTCTATCTTCAGATCCCGTGTTGAGAAGGGGTAAGGGCTGGGCATGGCTGGCATGTGCCTGTAATCCCAGCAATGGGGAAGCAGAGGCAGATGAATCCCTGGAGCTCATTAGCCAGACAGCCTGGTCTACTTGGTGAGCTCTGGGCCAGTGAGAGACCTGGTTTCATAAAAAGATGTAGGGAAGGGGGGGGACATCTCCTGAGTGGGAAAAGTGTTTGCTGTGCAATCTTGGGGTCCTGAATGCAGATCCCCAGCACCCATGAAAAAGCTGCAAACAGCCGTTTGTGTGTATGATTCCAGTGCTGGGAGACAGAGGCAAGGGGATCTGGGGCTTTTGCTGGCCAGCCTAGCTAGCCAATCATGGAGCTCCACGTTCACTGAGACCCTAACTGAGTGGAGGGGCTGGAGAGGTGGCTCAGCGAGCGAGAGCATTAGCTGCCCTTGGAGAGGACTCAGGCTCCATTCTCAACGTCTACCTACACAGTGGCTCACAATGAACTGTCTGTAACTCCAGTTTCAGAGGATATGGTATTCTCTTCTATGCCAGGTATACATACGTGCAGGCAAAACATCCACAAGATAAAATAATAAAAAAATTAATTTTAAAAGGTATAATGGTGAGAGATAGAGGAAGACACCTACTGTCAACCTCTAGCCTCCATATGCATGCACGTGAGCTTGCACATGCACATACATCCATGCAGCACACAAGCACATAAGAATTTAATGAGTGAACGAATAAATAGTGGATGGCACCCGACGAATGACACACAAGACTCTTGACTTCCTCATGCATGCATTCACACACACACACACACACACACACACACACACACACACATACACACACACACACGGAACTGTTCCCTCAAATATTGTGTGCATGCACACACACAAATCAAAAAATTAAAAAAGAAAAAAAAAGTATGTGTGTGTATGTGTGTGTGTGTGTGTGTGTGTATATATATATATATATCCCTGTGAGAATCAAGTCTAGAAATTCACTCTTCGTTTATTAGATTGGCAAATGTTCAGAGTTGGCAAGGGTTAAGGAAACTCAGTTTTGCAGTTATTAAAATAAGAGCCATGACTACAGAAGACACTCTCCACAAATTAAATGAAAATGATCAGTTACCTAAAAAGCACACATTTCCATACCTTTGCCAATTCGATTAACCTTACAATGATTATGCAAATTGAACTGGTAACCTTCAAACTCACTAAAAGGGGGAGGCTTGTAGAGACTGCTCATTGGTGAAAAGCTGTACTGCACATTGAGAAAAGATGAGGGTTCGGTTCCAACTTTGGGAGGTTCACCAACTGCCTGTCATTTCAGCTCCAAGGGATCCAACTCCTTCTAACCTGTGTGGGGTCCCTCACCATCATGGCATAGACTCACACAGATACATACATACATATAAATAAAAATAATAAAACAAGCCTTTAAAAAAAATAAAAGGAAACACTCTCAAAAGGAATATCCAGGGTTAGAGTCACTACTAAGTGTATCAAGGTAAATGAACCCCAATTGTACAGGCACAATTTCTTCTGAACAATCCAAATGGGAAACTCCTTCCACATTACTACAATAAGGCCAGTATTACCATGCCACTAAAAACAGGACCAATAACAAAACCAAAGACCAACAAAATGCCACATCCACATCAGCCCAAATCTGAAGCAATTCCACACCATCCAAGAGTAATTAGACACCATGACCGAAAGGGGTTACTTTAAGAAGGCAAGGCTACATCAACATTTGAAAACAAATCATTAGCACTACCATATTGACAGGCTAAAAGCAGAAATTTTGTTTGCCGTATCAATTAGTGCAAAAAAGGCACTTGACAAAAATTGAATGTCTATATTTATGACATATGTTTATATGATATATATTTATATATTTGTGTGTATACACAACACACACATATACACTCATACACATATATACATACACCAACACACACACATGTGCACGCACGCACGCACACGCCCACACTCATACTTTCAGAAGCTACAAATAGAAAGAAACTTTGTTTTTCTAAATTTGTAAAAACCATTTGCAACATGCCTAGTTGGTGTCATTTAATGCTGGGAGACTGAATGTTTTTTTCCCTAAGATTAAAAGCAAGGTAAAAGCATAACAACCCAATTAGACAATCAGCAAAGTAAGGAAAGATTCATTTACCAAAAAGGCTATTTGGATGGCAAATAAGCCTGAAAAGATGATGACTGTCTTGGCAATCTATGAAAATGCAGAATGAAGGCACAGCGAGGAGAACCCACTATGCTGCTCTCCTAAACCAACACATTTCCTAAGTGTTGCTCTCAGTGGCTTTCAAGTGTAGCTCTCACACCTTGTCAAAGAAAATTCTTTTTACAGCAGATGGTGCTTATTACAGACCCCAGCAACTGGTCAAAATGCAGAGAACCAAAAGTGTCCAAGCCCAGGTGATAATCTACAACACAACCCCCACTGCAGCTTAGGGTGACTCTCCAAAGGATGGGCAGTAAAGCTAGGAGACTCACAGGGTCAGGACACCTGCTGTGAGACAGCATCCTCTACACTAGCCAAGGCAGCTGCTCCCATAAAAGCTCAGTGACATGACTGCCTGAAAAGGGCTTGTATAAGGACAACATCATGGCAACGGGGAAGAGAGAAATTGCCCAGGGTCTCACTCCTAGATGAAGAGCTGCTGGCAACCAACAGCTGCTAAGTGAGGGAGAACTGGTTTTCTCCAGAGATGAGCATCCTGGTAGGTTATCCAATCCCATGCGGTCAGCTCTAAACACGTGATCAACACTAAGTAGACTCAGCTTATATGTATGTGTGTATATAAAGGCATATATGTGTGTGTGTCCATGTGTGTGCACATGCATGCACGTGCACGCACATACACACACATACACATACACAGAACTGAAGAAGAGGTCATGAATTTGAAAGGGAGAAGGGAAACACATGAAGGTTTGGCAGAGAGCGGGATTGGTGAAAATGATGTAAATACAGTACTTACCTATGAAATCCTCAAAATAAAAATAAAAATATCCAATGATACGTGAGTGCTATGTATTCACACAACTGAAATAAGACCATGGCTTAGGTGATACTGGCGATGGCGTTTAATGACTGATGATGGGAGTATAAAACCATCAGTTACTCTGAAAATAGTTTCTTAAAAAGAAAACACACTGGAGGTCTACAGGTAGAAAAATGCAAATAGATCCATATTTATCACCCTGCAAAAGACTCAAGTCCAAGTGGATTAAAGACCTCAACATAACCCCAGACACTGAATCGGTTAGAAGAAAAAGTGGGGAAGAGCCTAGAATTCATTGGCGCAGGAGACAACTTCTTGAACAGGACACCATCAGCTTAGGTTCTAAGATCAGCAATTAATGTACGGGACAGAATGAAACTGAAAAGCTTCTGAAGGCAAAAGACACTGTCTACAGAACAAAATGACAGCCTATGGACTGGGAAAAGATCTTCACCAACCTACATCCCATACAAGGCTAATACCCAAAATATATAAGGAACTTCAGAAATCAAACACCAACAAACCAAATAATCCAATTTAAAAGTGGGGTACAGAGCTAAACAGAGAAGTGACAGAGGTATATCGAATGGCTGAGAAGCACTTAAAAAGAAATGCTGAATGTCCTTGGCCATCAGGGAAATGCAAGTCAAAACAACTCTGAGATTCCATCTTATATCCATCAGAATGGCTAAGATGAAAAACTCAAGTGACAGCACATGCTGGCGAGGATGTGGAGAAAGGAGAATGCTCCTCCATTGATGGTGGGAGTGCAAACTTGACCACCATTTTGGAAACCAATCTGGTGCGATCTCAGATAATTGGGAATAGTGCTACCTCAAGACCCAGCTGGGAAGAGGATGCAGGCAGTCCAGATGAGACTTGATAGACTGGGGACATGTGATAGGGGAGGAGGGCTCCCCCTTTCTGAGGACTAGGGGAGGGAGGAAAAGGGATGAGGGAGGGAGGGGAGACTGGGAGGAGACAAGCGATACTGGTGGGTTCTATCTGGACCAGTCTCCAAGGTTCTTGGCATCTCCCTAAAAGAACTGACAAAGTACAAACAAATAGCAAAGCAGGAAGAGGGTTTATTCAGAAGCAAAGTGGAGGCACAGAGAGAGGTAGATTCAGTAAGACGTGCTTTCAAGGCCATGGTTACTATTTGGGGCTTTCTTTGTGAATCTAAGAGAAGGGTTTGTTACAAGCAGTGTGATACAGGTGGTTTCCTATTTCGATTGGCAGACTTGGATTATGTAAGCCCTAGTTTCACTGTGTGTGGATTTCCCATGATGCATCCCTTTAATCATATGCTTTCTATAAAATGACAAACAAGGGATTATCCCAAAAAGTTCACTCAGGGGACACAGTTTGCCTTATTGAGCATTCACCCTAAACCAGTCTAGGCTGGATCAGCCCTCTCCTCTTAGTTTCAAGATATGTTTGGCCACAAAGAGGCAGTTACCAGAGACTGCTAAAGAGCTATATATGATGACGTGACCTGACTGCTTTGTGTGGTGGGTGGGGTGCATGCAGCTCAACGCAGGAGGCATGCCAGGTGGCTAATTCGATTGCTTGGACATGAGTGTGTTTGCAACTTAAGCCAATGGGGTCCTGGGTCGCTAACCTATCCCTATACTTGCCTGTTTCAGAAGTATACACACCTATTACAGGAACATCAGTCACCTGGTTTTCACTGTGCTCCAGTCATATGAGACATGGAGAAGTCGTGGTGAAAGGTCATCAGGACCTCTCTGCACTACGTCGGCAAATTCCTAAGAGTCCATCATTGTGCTAGTGTCTTCTCCTGCTGCTCTGGTAAAATACCTTGACAGGAGTAACTTAAGGGAGAAAGGACTTATCCAGGCTCGCAGCTCAAAAACCAGAGTCCATCATGGCAGGAGAGTCGAGGCAGTAGGAGCCTGAAGCAGCTTGTCACATCACACCCATAATCGGGAGCAGAGAGGAACGGATGAATGCTCAGGCCACTTTCTCCTTTTTATTCAGTCCAGGACCTCAGCCTATGGAATGGTGCCACCCACAGTGGACCGATCTTCCTGCCTTAATCAACCCAAGCAAGATAATCCCCACAGGTGTACATGGAGGCTCATTTCCCAGTGGATTGTAGATTCTGTCTAGCTGGTAGTTAATACTAACCAGTACACTAATTATTTCAAAACTAAGAGCTTAAAAATTATATATGTGGTTCGTGTTGCATTTTTATAGGATTGAGACTCCCATTGGCTCTGATCCCTGGGTTGGACCTTGAACTTGGAGTTAATCTTTGTGACGCCCTCCACAGAAGCAGCATCTGGGCTCTCGCTGGAGGTGGACTGACCTCAGAACCACAGCCAAAATCACAGATCTCCACTCACTTGGACTCCAGTTTCTTGTGGATTTTCCTATGTACCAGAAACCCTGCCTCACCCTCAGTGGTGGCATCTGCCAGTGACAGATGTCTCCTGGATCCTCACCTCCAATGAGGCTCAGCCACTAACTTGCTCAGACCTCCTGGCTCTACCCCTATGATCCTTGTCAGCTCAGTTGATAGCAGCTGCCACTTGGCCCTGCACCCATGTCTACTAGAATGATCCTGCTGGGTCCATTTCTCAGACTCAGCCTAGGTAAAACCTTCTCCTTCAATGACCAACAGTGAGACTTTTTTTTTAAAAAATGACACACAGTGTCACAGTTGTTATGAATTGATATGACACGTCCTCCATGGGTGCATGAACCTTGGTCCCTAACCAAGTGATACACTTCCTTGGGAGGTTACTGAACATGTCAGGGCATGGTGCCTAGCTGGTAACCACAGCTTTCTGGGGCCAGGCCTTGAGGGTTTTAGCCAAGTCCCACTTCTGGTCCTGCTTACTGCTTCCTGATCTACCAAGGTGTGAGCAGTTCAGCCATGTTCTCTTGTTGTCATAGACCCTGCCATACCTTCCTCGTCACAATGGGCTGTACCCCTTTAAAGCCATGAGTCAAAATAAGCCGACTCCCCTCCAGGTTTCTTCTGTGTGGTGGCGTCTGGCTACCACAATGAGAAAAGTAACCGATGCCATGGGGAAGTTCCAGGTTGCCCAAGCTCTTCTTGCGCAAGCATCTTTGGGAATACATCCCTCTCCTACTTGGAAACTGTGGATCCTGGTCCTCGCTTCCGTGCTGTCACTGCAGAGTCCCAGACCCTGGCTCCTTGGTACTATATTGACACAAGCTGAGAATAGCTAATGTACGCTGTCAACAAACAATTACAGTTTTATCACTTGCAATATATGGAACTTCAGCTTGCTAGGCTTTTCTTCTAATCGGGTATTTACCAGCGCTCTGCTGCTTTGCCTAGGTTGGTAGATAATTCTAGCACGGAACACTCAAAGGCACTAAGCCTGGAGCTGGGGAGAGTTAAATCCTGGATGTCTGGATACACAAAGCATCCTTTCCCCTCTTTCTCTATTAGCCTACTCCCTCTGAGGTCAACTCCAGACTAGCTGCTGACTCTGAGGCCCGCACAGAGGCCATTGTGTCGCCTATCGGAAGAGCAGGTCAAGCGTGGCAGTCTTTCTAATCTTTCACCCAAAGCTAGGGTGAGTGGGTCCTTCAGTGGCAGAGGCCACAGCTGGTAGAGGCACGTGGTACAGAAGTGGTAGGAAGGCCTAATCCTGTCGCTGCTGAGATCAGCTGTTATAGACTATAAAATGTACGGCGTGTTCTACATAAGAACACGGCCAGACTCGCAAAGTGAGTGACCCAGAGCCCTGGAAACTAGTAATACACAGGGTTCCAAATACTCTTAGTTCAGAACACACCCATGATTTCTACAGTTCTTAGAGTCAAAAGCAAAATCCCCAAAGGCAGCTACATGCCTGCCTGACTCAGCCCCGCCATATTTTCTGTTCCACTTCCTTCCTGGCTCTGATAACCTCCCATCTTTTCTGGCTAGGGTCCTGTCAAGGGTTGCAGACAGTAGTACATCCATGGTTTAGGCAATGAAGGGGTAAATTTCCTGCTGAGAATTTGAAGACAATAATCAAAATGACTCTAAGATTCCACTTCCCACCACATGTGCACAAACCAAATGATATCAGTGTGCCCTTCCCAGTGTCTCTATGGTCCCCAACCCTGGACACCACTGGCTTCCACTCCTTCAGTGTCCATGCCCCCACTTCGAGATACTCACACAGCCTGTTTCCTTTTCAGCACACTCTCTCACTTCCCCTCCTCAACTCACAGCTGTTATCTAACGGACTCACCATCATCCGCCAAATCTCATAACAGTATCTCAGGGTTACTTCTGGATGAGGTATCTTGGCTTTTCGGACTAGTCCATTCTGTCCTGAGTACTTGTCCCTCTGTCCTGAGTGCTTTTGGGGAAGGCCATATTCAATGCTTTCTGCTTTTTGCCTTCTCTGTTACTCCATGGGCCGAGGTCAATCTCAGATGTCACCCTTCCTCCACAGAGGTCAGGGATGAACCTCAGGCATCTTCCTCACTTGCTCTCCACCTTGGTATTTTTCTTTAAATACAGGACTGTCACCTTTATTTAACCTGAAACTCATGGATTTAGCCAGGCTAACTAGCTGGTAAACCTGAGATCCTCCTGTCCTCCTGTCTCCACCTCCAGGGACTGGAGGATTCCCACAAGTCACTGAGTTCCTCAGCCCAAACCCGAGGATCTCCGAGGAAGTCTGTGGAACTCTCTAGGATGCCAGGCATCCTTGAATTTCTAAGCTTTCCTTCCAGGTCAGTCTGGCCTGGCCCTGGCCTGGGCTTGGTAGTGGAAGTGTGGGGAGCTAGGAAGCTGGGAAGCACACTGTATCTAGGAGGTAGCTCTATTGCTAAGTCCTCCTCTGGTCTCTTGCTGCAGTGATCCTGACCGTATTCACCTAGGATCCCAGGATCATTCCCTGAGACAGAAAGCCAGTAAGCCCTTTCAGAACACACACAATCAGGAAGAAGCAGGCCATTGTGAGTTAAGCCATTGCGACGGGAAGGTGTGTTGGCACAGTGCTTTCGAATACAGCTTTTGGTATTAGCAAGTTCAGGGTGGAAACAGATCAAGAGATCAAGAGACATTGCGAACAGAGTCTGGAGTCCGACATAGTGGTTCACGCCTTTAACCCTAGCACTTCGAAGGCTAGGACAAGAGGACTCCGTCAAGTTCAAAGCAGCCTGTGCGACACAGTGAGTCAAGGCCAGCCAGGGCTGCAGAGTGAGACACCGTCTCAAAAGTCCAAAGAGACAAAAAAAGAAGAGCTTGGCTGAGTTCCCAAGAGGACAGGGTCACTGTTATGCATGCCACATGAGGAGTCAGCGGGGTCTGCAGGAGGCAGAGGGTCCAGGGAGGGTGAGGCCGAGTCCTTTACTGTGGCTTACAGGAAAGGACAAGGCAAGTTTTGCTGGGTCAGGATCAACTCCGCAAGTACAACGCCATGTTGCCACCCAAGCCCTGGGGTTTCACTTGAGAGTTCAGTAGAGGAGGCAGGTGATGTCTGCATTGATAAAGAACAGGGGTTCTGGGTTTTCTATCTCATATTAGCAAGTCATGCTTCTCCCACCCAAGATGATGTCATAGCATCAAAAAGCATACACGTATGTGTATATATATGATTAATGGCTACATCATAACTTGACCTCTCCTGACCCAAGTACCATTTTCATCCAAACATTGTTCCTAGGCATCAGAAGATTCTTATTGAAGTTGCTGTATGCAGGTCAGATCCTCCTGAGTAAACTGAAGACTCTGCGAGGGTTCTGCACAACCCTCACGTAGGCTGATGGATGGATGGACAGACGGGTGGATGGATGGATAGATGGATAGATGGATCTACTATCTGGCATATTATGGCCACCAGGATGGAGAGTCCCTCGGATTTGGGCTGAGGAACTCAGTGATTTGTGGAAATCCCCCAGTCCTTGGAGGTGGAGACAGGAGGATCTCAGGTTTACCAGCTAGTTAGCCTAGCTAAATCCATGAGTTTCAGGTTAAATAAAGGTGACAGTCCCTGTACTTAAAGAAAAATACCACGGTGGAGAGCAAGTGAGGAAGATGCCTGAGGTTCATCCCTGACCTCTATGGAGGAAGGGTGACGTCTGAGATTGACTTCGGCCCATGGAGTAACAGAGAAGGCTGGGACACCAGGACAAAAAGCAGAAAGCATTGAATATGGCCTTCCCCAAAAGCACTCAGGACAGAGGGACAAGTACTCAGGATAGAGGGACTTTGTAAAATATGTTGAGCATGAAAGGGTGAGGGGCAGGGTCAGAGGAAGGCAGGAAGCCCCTGGAAGATGAGGTTGCTACAAGTGCGGAAAGATGATTAAAACAATGTGATATTTCTATTTGGGAAGTCTGGGGAGGACCCAGAACCTAGCAGAGCTGCTCTCCAACAAAGTGTCAGGGTGTTCAGTGATTAAACAGAGACTTGGGGCCTGCTGCGTTCAGCACAGGCGAGCCAGGACTTGTCAGAAGCAAACAAAAATAAAGTGCTTGTGAGGCTTTTAATAAACTAAGGTAAGGACCTGGGGAGAACACTCAGTAAAGTGCTTGCCCTGCAAATGTGAGGGCCTGAGTTGGTTGGATCCCCGAGAACCCACATAAAGTAATCCAAAGATGGTGGTGCAGGCTCAGAGTTCCAGTGTTAGGGAGATGGAAGCAGACACAGCTGGAGTTTACCAGCCAGCCAGCCTAGCCAAATCCATGAGTTGCAGGCAAAAAGTGAAAGCTCAGCTCTCAAAAACATAAGGCGAAGAGAGACTTAGAAAGATACCTGGGGTTTATCTTTGACCTCCTCATGCATGCACATACATATGCTCATGCAAGTGCATGCTTACTTACACACACACACACACACACACACACATACACACACAGAGAGAGAGAGACACAGAGAGACAGAGACAGAGAGACAGAGAGACACAGAGAGAGAGACACAGAGAGACAGAGACAGAGAGACACACACAGAGAGACAGAGAGACAGAGATAGAGAGAGACAGAGAGACAGAGACAGAGAGTCCGTGCAAACTTCCCAGGCCAAAATGGCTTCTATACAAAAGTTGCCAAACTCCACTGATTTCAGGCTCTTTAACTCTTTGTGCATGCTGTGTACTGGGGTTCTGTGGAACCCTCTCTGGGGACATGATATGCCCAGGGAAGGCAGGTCAGGGAGTCCAGGCTACTGCTACATTGGCTGTTCCTCAGAATTTTGGGAGTCTTAAATCCTGCCCAGCTGTTTGGAGATCTGAGGCCCTGACAATAAAGGCCCTTGTCTGCGAGCCACTCATGCATATCACTACTCTTGATCTTATAGAGCCCAACTAATATGGAATTATCTAGAAGTAAACAGTAATATAGCCAATTTGGCCTTTATTGAGTGGTTCTTATTTAAGGCTCTTAGCACATCAAACAATGATATCCAAAAAGAGTCATGTCAATTGACCTTGGGAATAAAAGAGCAAATGTAAGCAAATTTGTCAGACTGACAGGCTGGGTAAATAGTGTTTTGATTGGCCAGCAGCCCTACACCAGACAGCAGCCACTAGTTAGATATATAAACCATTAAGCTGAAAACAGAACTATCATTATGGGTACCATCTAGTAATTTGCAGGTAATTGATGGACATTAGTCATAATCACACACAATACACAGAACCCCCCTCCCTCACCCCTAGAGACTCAGGCTCTCTCTGGAAACTCACATTTGCATTTCATCAAGAGCTTCCCAAACTGGGAAACTTAGAAAGAAATCAGGTTTCCATGCATGGGGGTGAAATGACAGGCCCAGAGAAGGCAGGTCACAGAGACTGGGGAGTTTTGACATCAGCCAGGAGACCACTGACAATGTTGAACTTGGAGTCCTTTAAGTCTCCAGCAATGACAGGCAGAACAGCTGGGTCTGGGGCTGCCCCAAGAGCTGAAGACCCTGTTACTGGTGTTTGACATACTGAGAGCCTTAAACTCCCATTTTCTTAGGGTATGCTGGCAATGGCCTGCAGCCTGCTGGAAAGACAATTTAAGCCCCAAATATTTTTCTCCAGTGGGCTCCCGTCTCTCCAGAAGATACCTTCTGGGTCTAGAAACCTCGTTTTTTCAGCTGCACAGGTATTTCTGTTTCAAAAGGCCAGGGTACCGATACTAGGCCTGATTGGCTGGGAGTGATGGTAATGTCTGAGGCCCCATATATACTTTTAGGATGTGGATTGGTTCAGAGCCAAAAACCAGAGTCAGAACATGCTCACCTGCTGAGATCTAAAAGTAGGGGAGCTGTGGTACCCAGGCAGAATGCAAATGCACCAAGCACAGGGACTTTCAGAGCTGGAGTGTTTTCCAGAATACTGTTGCTCCTGGGCTTGCCAACTGTGTACCCAGGCCATGGTGCTGAATGCCACTGAGGGATTGTGAGCAGATTTCCCTGGGAAGGTGAACAAATCAAGCCTCATATAAAACTGAGCTGTGGCTGCCAACTATCAATGACAAAGTGCCCCGGGGTGATACTGGGAACTTATAATGACTCTGAGATAGTGTATGTCCAAGCAGTATTGGGTGTTATTAATCAGCACCTCTCTTGGGAATTTAAAACAGTGGGCTGGAGACTGGTGGGGGAGTGCAGCGTCATCACTGAGCTGTGTTCCACCACATACCATACCTTTACAGGGATGTGGGCTTGGACTTTGGTGTGACACAAAACAGGTGTCATGAGATGTTGAGGGTAATAGGGTTGGAGGCTGGCAGTCTCCAGTTAAGTTCCAAGAGTGGAGAGTCTGAGCAACAAGTACATACCTTTTACTAGTCTTTCTGTCTGTCTCCCTGCCCCCTCCCTCCCTCTATGTGTACACATGAGTAGAAGAGTGTGTATTCGTGTGCGTGTGCATGTGTTGGGCACAGGTACACGCTCATATATGTGTACATGTGTGCAGTATCCAATTCATTGCATATGTGAGTCCATGTATGTAGAAGCCAGATGTTGATGTTACCCTCCACCATATTTAAAATTATTTACACCGATTTTATGTTGGATGGAAGGGTAAGTACGTGCCACAGGTGCCCCGGTGGAGGTCAGACAATGACAGACAGGAGTCACCTTTCTCTTGCCACCATGTGGATCCCGGGGATCGAACTCAGGTCATCAGACTTGGTGACAGGTGCCTTTGCCCACTGAGTCACCCCACTAACCCTCCACCATATTTTGTGATAGAAGGTCTCTCACGAACCTGGAACTCACTAGCTTGGCAAGGTGGCCTGGGCACCAAGCTCCAGGGTTCCTTCTCTCTCTGGCTAGGATTACAGGCTCGTATAATCATGCCCAGGTTTTTACACAGTGCCAGGGGTTGAAACCCAGGTCCCCAATCCCTGCATGACAAAGCACTGTACTGAATGAGGCGTCCACCAAGACCCTGGCTACAGCTATTGAGACACGACTGAAATCTTTTGTCTTTCAAGTTATGTTTTAGTTACTATAAAAGTTGTATACACACACACACAGAGAGAGAGAGAGAGAGAGAGAGAGACATTTGATTCTAATTACAGGCTCTTCTTTTTACTCATGGAGCACCACGGGACATGGCAGAGACACCACTGGCCCTTGGATGAAGAAGGCCTAGGACCTTTTGTGTACCAACGGCTCTGAGAAGTCCTGCTGCAGGGATAAATAGCAGAGCTAAAGCAGCAGGACCTTGTGAGACTTGGGCACGGACAGCCTGATTTTTGGCATCTACGTGGGAATCCCAGGCAAGATATTGCTTGAGACTTGCTCTATGATCTGATAGATCGGAGAAAAAGAACCGAAGCCGACTATTCCCACTGGTAACATTTAGTAATTTTTGCTCACAGTCATTCATGCAACAAATTTCTACTGTGCGCCTGATTAAATGTCATGTTCTGAGCTTGCTTCTGACGGTAGACCTTCACAAGCCGCCTGTGTCCCTCAAGGAGTTCAACCTCAAAGGGAGGCATTTACAGGGCTGGAGAGTCAGCATAGGGGACCAAGTGCTACCCAAGCACCAGGACCCAAATTCAATCCCCAGTGGGCATGGTGATGTGCCTATAATCTCAGAACTGAGGAGGTGAAGACAGAAGGAGCTCCTGAAACCACTGGCCAGCCAACCTAGCCAATCAGCAAGCTCCAGGGCCAGTTAGACACCCTGTCTCAAAAAGTAAAGGGAGAAACAACAGAGGAAGACACCTGGTGGTGACTTCTGTCCTCCACATATGTACAGTTGGGCATGAACACTCACATATGCATGTACACACATCTCTCTCTCTCTCTCTCTCTCTCTCTCTCTCTCTCTCTCACACACACACACACACACACACACACACACACCATAGAGGCATTTACATACGTGTTTCCAGAAACCAACGACTTCTCAACACGACACTGCCATCATCCTAGACCAGACCAGACCAGCAGCTGCTCTCCTCTCGGTCACTGTCATCACCTCCTAAGCAGCCCCTTACTTCCCCTTCTGTGTACCTATGAGCCGTGTGCAATGCATCAGCCGGAAGCACCATCTGAAGTCAGAACAGTCCGCTTCTCTGCTCAGAACCGTCAAGGCCTTTCCTTTCATTTGGAATAAAGGTAGAGGTTTTCATAATGACCTGAAGGACTCTCCCCGCCTCCATGTCACAGGTAGGGCCTCTTCTTGCTCTCTCACCCTAACCACAAAGGCCCATTGCCATCTCTCAAACACACTGAGGCAGCGTCGGCTGCAAGCCCTTGACGCCTCCTGCCCCAACAGCTTTCTGCAGCTATCTTCCCCAGCTGTGCGGGGGGCCAGTTTCCTTATCCTCTGCAGGCTTTGCTTGCACATCACGTGCACCAAGGGCCTCTCACCAGCCTGTTATGCCGGGCATACTTCCTCCTCTTTGGCTTCTCATCTTCTCATTTTGTGTTGTCTCCAAACCGATGACCAACATCTGAAATGTTCTCTGATTGGTCCTTACTCATAGATTTTTTTTTTTATTACATATACATTTATTGTGCGTGTTGTGGTGGGGCAGGTACATATCACAGCACCCTGTGGAGGTCATAGGACCCTTTGTAAATAGTCAGTCTTCTTCCACTGTGTGGGACTTGGGGGTAGAACTCTGGTTATCTGGTTTGAGGCCGAGTGCCTTTATCCGCTGAGCCATCTCTCTGGCTCTCATCCTTACTTTAACATCCACTTTGCCAGTGAGATCATTAATCAGTGAGGACAGAGATTCACCATTGGCTTCACTCACCTGACCCCCACATTGAAAACAGTGCTGGGCTCAGGAGCACAGTTACCAATCAATTCTTGTACTGTTGAAGACTCCGTTATCATGCCACCCAAGGAATGCAGTGCCGGCGGTACCCAGGGGCTCTGAATGGTAGCATCCAGCTATCACCTAAATGGCAGGGGGAACCATGGAGAAAGCAAGGAAGAACACACTTCACACCAAGAGATGGTGCACGAGGGAGGGGGAGAGAAGAAAGCCCAACTTCCCATGAAATTTATGAAATTGTTCCGCAACCAATGACAGGAGAACAAATGGCTACAACCAGCTGCTCGTCCTCATTTGTTTACCATGACTGCTTAATTACCAGCCTCCCCAAGAGAGGGGATTTTTTTGGGAGCATTATAGCAGATGTAGACATTATTTCCTTCCACAGGAGCCTGAAAAACTGGCCCAACATCTGGGACAGAACCTGAGGCACAAGAGCCATGAATGAAGGACAGTGGATGGGGAAAAGTCCTTTCATAGAAGGGGCATTATGGTCCAGAAGCTTGCTACCTCTGCGTCTGCATCCCTCCAAATCATAACCAGCAAGCAACCCTCTCTGGGGAGAGGGAGATGTTCTTTACCGGGGCTGCCACTGAACAATGAGATGCATCACCACTTCAGGAACTCCACAGGACAGACAGGTGAAAATCAGTGTGGCCCTTGGATGTTCCAGCCTATGATCATCACTCTCCAGAAGAGGTTGGGTCGGGGGGCGGGGGTGAGGATGTGTCTCAGTGACAGAGCACTTGCCCCCATGCACAGGGTCCTGAGATCAACCGCCAGTACTAAGCAGAGCAAGCCAGACCAAAGAGCTCTGAGGTGTTCTTCCTCATGGACCAGGGAGACACAAACAGCATCAGGTGTCCAAACACCAGTAAATGGCCAGGATGTAGCTGAAGCCAACCTGGGGGCAGGAACATGTAGAATCTCTGGCATTCTAGGAATGCTCAAGATGCCAAGAGGAGGTCGTAGGCTGTGCAGACAGAGTGGAAAGGGCTACCTCATTGTCTGTCCTTGGACCACTAGGTTCTTGGTGGCTACCAGAGCTTGTTCTGAGTGATGATGCTCTTGGTCCAAAATATTGGGCCTCTCTCTTAAGACATCACTGGACAGGTCTGTGAGGGCAATTGCAGGAAGGATTAACTCGGAGGGGAGACTGTCCTGAGAAGCAGCAGCACGTTCAGGTGGCAGCCCAGATGTAAAGAAGTTGAATCGTTTTGTACAGCTTGTGCCTGCCCGCCTTTCTGTTTGCTGCTGAGCACATCGGTCATGTTTGCTGCCACTGCTTCTGGCTGTCATCTCTCACCAACATCAGACTTTGACTTCTTCAGCCTTCCACTGATGACTGGTGGCTCTCCCGGAACCCTCCGAGCCTTTAGCAGAGGGTTGGGACTGCTGAAGTGTCCAGCTATGAAGAATGATCAGCTATGAGGTTTTCAGCCCCGACCCCAACATGCAGACAGCCATTGCTGGACTACCTAGCGCATAGTCTATAGTCCAGTAAATCCTCTTTGGATGTGTTTTCATTCTCACACTTTAGTCTTGTAGAGAGGCCCTGACTAAAATAGCAGTACATGGCGTGGTTGCTCTCAGAGTCAGGCGTCATAGGTTCAGGAAACCAGAATGTGAATAAGAATAACTCCCCTCAGTATTACTCATGCTATCTTTACCCTCCTGCTCTGGCAATTGTATGGTCTTTTGCCCTAGATGTCTTAATTCCAGCAGCAGACATGGTTCCATCAGGGATACAACAGTGGCCCCGCTCCCCCTTGGAAGTCACGATGGTCGCCCAGTCACTTTCTACTCTGAAAGGCCCTGTGTTAATAATGAACGAAGAAGGGGTCATTCTAGGCAAGGAGCCTGGCCCTGGCCACCGACAGCACATCCACACATGTGTCTGGAATGGAGGACAGCGCTTGGGCTGGCTCTTGTTACTATCATGACTTGTGACTATGGCCTATGTAAAAGCATGGCATTCCAGTCTGCGGAAGACTCTTCAAAGGTGGAAATCCGGGTCACCTTGTGAGGGAACCACGCACAACTGAGGTGTGTTGAAGGGACTTTGGATGGGCACTGGGTAACATGAGTTATGAATACTAGCTATGACCATGTGACCTGGTACAGAAATGAAGACTTTAATTGATTAAGTGCTCCTTACTCTAAGTCCCACATCCATGCTTATGAAAGTGCACACATTCAGACACACACACACACACACACACACACACACACACACACACACACACATATATTAAGCACATGCATTTGTCTATTTATCTCTTACCTCACACTATCATGAAACATAAGATGGAATGACTTCACATTACAGTATTTAAGTGTTATTTCTACATCCCTGCATTTTCGCTGGACCATATCAAATAGAAAAGTCAATGTCCCTCTCCCCGCCTTTAACCACTTCCTCCACGGAACGGCTTGCTATTTTAAGTCTGTTGTTGTCTTTACTGGAGGATTAATATGCTTCAAGATGAGTCTGAGTGCCAAGTTGACAAAGAATTGATTTGCGATGAGTTATTTTGTGTGCCGCCTTACTTGTGTCATTGTGGTATGTGTGTGTGTGTGTGTGTGTGTGTGTGCTTGTGTGTGTGTATGCATGTGCACATGTGCATGTTCATGGGGGATGCGTGTAAGTGCACATGTAGATGCATGTCTGTGGATGTTAACCAGGGTTAGTTCCAGCTCTAGGTGTCATTCCTCGGGAGCTGTCCACTTTGTTTGCGGAGACAGGATCTCTCACAGGCTTAGAGTTCACCAAGTAGCTAGGCTGGCTGCCAGACTCTCCTGCCTGTTTGCCCTGCACTGAGATTTTAAGTGGGCCTTGCAGCACCCAGATTTTTACATAGGTTTTGGGAATCAAACGTGGGCCTACATATTTATACAACAAGCGTTTACTGACTGAGCCATCTCCCCAGACCTTATATTCCAACTTTATGAGGCCCAGGGTACCAAGACATTTAGTGAGTCTTTATTCTGGCAAGTCCATGAGGGTGTCTCTGGACGAGGCTAGTATCTGAATCAATAGACCGAGTAAGCACGATGCCTTCCCCGGAGTGAGTGGGCCTCATTCAGTCAGTTTAAGGCTAAGTAGAACAAAAGGCTGAGAGAGAAAGACGTTGCCTTTGGTCTCTCTTCAGTCAGGGACATGGGTTTCCTTTCCTGCCTTCAGATCACAATAAGTGCTGGGCCTTCTCATCAGGCCTTCGGCTTTTCCAGCTGGAGATCCTGGAATGTTGAGGCATTCACGACCTTGGAAGCCATGTTAGGATAAACTTCCCGTGAGTTCCACTTCTTGAGTTGTTCAGCTCCTTGATACATTCAACTTGTAGATGACAGAGCTTCCTGTGCTTCCGACTATAAACTCTGTTCCAAACAAGGGCATTGTCCTTCTGGCTATCCGAGTATATGCCACGCCTAGCACAGAGCCTGGCACGTGACAGTTGCGATAGAAACCCATGCAGAGCAGAAATAATAATAAAGAGCTATAAAAGTAAAGTGTTTCAAGAATGAAGTCAATGTCGGAAGCTACAGGGGAGGGTGGGGTTGGGTTAGAGAGGATGGGGTACGTTAACGGGAGTTGGTAATGAGGAGAACCTGTAGACTCATTCCTGAGCAGCGTCTGTGTTTGAAATGGACCCACTGGGTAAGAAAGCACGCGGAGCCACTGAAGTCAGACTGGGCTTGCTTTGAAAGGGGGCAGGTCACTGGGAAGCTGTTCTTCAACAAAAGTTGTTTTGGTCTCCTAATTGGGACATGCTCATTCTTCCTTTTTTTTTCCCTCCCCCCCCCCTTCCCATCTCCTTCCAGTGGCTTCTCTCGAGGGCACACACCATTAATCATCTCTCATTACTTTATTTTTTTAATAGAATAAGCAAGTTCATGGGTGTCTGATATCCATTCTCTTGGCAGGATAATAATTGACACCGTAAGTGACCTCATTAATCAGTAGGGACAATTAGAAGGGTGTAAGTGGGGACAATTTGCTGGGTAGCCTGTCTGGGAAAGAAAGAAAGGTCAGCATATCTCTGAGTCAGAACAGGATGCTTCTATGGGTCACTGACTCCTCATCAGTCCACTTTCTTGAATCCCTCCAAGACAAGGGAGGACAAGAAAGTTCCAAAGAAAGGTTAGAGTGTAGGGACATGAGGAGGAGGCTCAGCATGGCTCCATTGTTATTATGGCGTTCAACCATCCAGGAGAGGAAACCGGCTCCCTCCCTTCCCTCTTTGTACCTTTCCTTGTTCTAGAGACTTCTAAAGAGGCCAAGGGAAAAAACAGCTTTAGTAGATAAACTTCTTAAGGCAGAAACGACCTTTGGAGAACCTTCTCATGAAGAGGAATGTCCCCGCAGAAGCAGATAAAATCTGCAGTTCTTCGTAATTGTAGAAATATATGCATCAGGGCAAAATGTGTTTTGGGTTTTTTTTTTTTAAAGAAATTATTTATAGGCTACCAAACCCAATGACCTGAGCTCATTCCTCACATGATTGAAGGAGAAGCCCTCCTGCAAGCTGCCCTCTGACCTCCACATGCACCTCATACCATGTGCGCACACGTGTGCATGCCTACATGCTTGCAAACATACATGTATGCCCAATTAATCAATGTAATAGAATGCTTTAAAATTAATTATGCTTTTCTTTCTTTATTTATGTGTGCACGCACACAAGCATGGGTGTATGTTTTGTGGAAGCCAGTAGTTAAGATTAAGGGTCTTTTTCAAGTCCTCTCCACCCAACTAGTTTTTGAGATCGTGTCTCTCACTGAGCCTGAGGTTCTCTGATTTATCTAGAGTGGCTGGCCAGGAATTCCCAGGGAGCCTCCTGTCTCCACCTCCCCAGCACTAGAATTACAAGCACACACCTGGCTTTCTTTTATATGCGTTCCGGCTATTGCACTGAGGGGAGTCTCCACGATTGCAAGGTAAGCACTTGAGCAACCAAGCGACCTCCCCAGCCCTCACGTCCATTTCTCTGTTCCTCAATGTGATGTAGGATAGATTCCACATGGCGTGGTGGGGTTAATTTCACATATGGTACCTAAAAATGCGGAGGGCACACTGGTCCTCCCATGCCTTACATAAAGCCAGAAAGCATGCCTTGTGTGGCTAAGAACCAGATCCAAAAAATACTATTCAGCTGCAGCTAGAAGACGTGCATTAGAAGCAGGTAAAAGCATACTGTGGTCTTTGAGTCCTAAACCCAAACTAGAGGAGCATTTTCTTTCTTTCTTTCTTTCTTTTTCTTTCTTTCTTTCTTTCTTTCTTTCTTTCTTTCTTTTTCTTTCTTTTTCTTTCCTTTTTTGATTTTTTGAGACAGGGTCTCTCTGTGTAGCCTTGGCTGTCCTGGACTCACTTTTTAGACCAGGCTGGCCTCAAACTCACAGCAATCCGCCTGCCTCTGCCTCCCCAGTGCTGGGATTAAAAGCCTGTGCCACCACGTCTGGCTAGAGGAGCATTTTCTAAACATGCCATTGCCTGGGAGCTGTGGTGACTCTGTGAGACTGGGAGCTCTGAGAGAGCTTAGAGGGCCTCAAACCACTTCTCTAGGACTCAAATATCCCTAAGGAAAGACTGATGGCTCCATCTCTCCTCACATTTATCTTTTAAATGTTTTGTGTTTGTTTCTAAATAATGGAACACAGGAAAGGAGGGGCGCTAACATAATCTACACCTGTGTGGCCAATGCCTGCCAAGAAAATGAGCATCACAACACAGCGGGAGACCCTAGGTGGCTCTCTCTTCTGTTGGCATGGTGACACAACCCTTCCTGTACTCGGCCTCTCCACCCTTCAGTCAGCAGCTCTTAGTTCAAACACACAGGGTCAATACTAAACCAGGGGGAAGCTGGCTGCCAGCTCTGTAGTCCACTAAAACATCCTCATTCGATTTCCTGTGCATCACAGT
Source organism: Acomys percivali (assembly GCA_907169655.1). Taxonomy (NCBI): domain Eukaryota; kingdom Metazoa; phylum Chordata; class Mammalia; order Rodentia; family Muridae; genus Acomys; species Acomys percivali. The sequence goes on along the minus strand of OU015754.1, from coordinate 61,442,737 downwards.
CGTCCCTAAATCTAGACTTTTCTTTTCCCCATCATTCCCTGTGTCTGGACTGTGCCCACCACCTCATCTACCCTCTGTAATCTCCCTCAATTTCTCCTGGAGGCTTCATTTGGCTGACACCTCCTAGGCAGTGACATCCCTGTCCCTCCAGGGACCCCACCTCTTCCTCTCCTGGCTCTGTGGCTGTCCAGACTTCACCATTGATCCTTTAAGCTCTGCCTCCAAACCTGCCTACTTCATTTCTGGGTCCTAAAAGCCAGGCCAAAACCCTGGAATCATGGGCTGAAGAATGTTTGAAAGATTTGAAATTTAGTGTCTCAGTTAGGAAAACTGTGTGTGCGTGCGTGCGTGCGTGTCCTCCTCAGTCATTCCCTACTTTAGTTTTTGCGGTAGCCTCTCTCACAGAGCCTGGCGCTCACTGACTCAGCTGGTCTAGCTGACCAGCAAGCCCTAAGGAGCATCCTGTCTTTGCTCCCCAGCAGGAGGGATTATGGGTGTATCCTACTGCCCTTGGCTTTCATGAGAGTGCTGAGGAACCAGACTTAGGTCCTTGCACTTCTGAAGCAAGCACTTACTGGCTGAGCCATCTCTCCAAAAAAAAAAAAGTGCTTGGTTTGGGATCTGGTTCAGTTGTGTGACCTTACGTGAAGTCCTTAACATCACTATGGCCTATAGCAGGTTAGAAAGGCTAATTCTAGCATCTAGATCCTAGATGCTAAGATGACTCAATCACTTAATACAGATGAAAATGTTGAGAATGGTGTCTACAGTAATTTCTCAATAGCCTAGTTTCCAGTAGCTACTATCACTTGGATTGGGTTTCCAAGAAGATCTGGCCAGGGATCTGGATATATGTGAGTTTATCTGGGAGGAGTTGAGTCCAAGAAGCACAGGGAAGGGAAGTTCCTTTGAACTCCCTTTTCTGACTGCCCATCACTCCTGAGGGCATGCGCTCTAACTACTTAGCACCAGATGGGTGGACCTAGCAAGCCCTCTAGACTCCCATTAACAACTGAGTCGCTAGGGTACAGGGCCAGAGGGCTAACATCCTATAGGACCGTCAACTAGGCCCTACCTGGCTTAACACCTGGATCCTTTCTGGTGCCATGGGCCCCTTGTTAGGTCTCTTTATTCTTCAAGCTGGCACCCTAGAGATACAACAATGCTGGAAAATAATGGGGGAAAAACTCCCCAAGGCTAATGGCTGTCAGAAAGCACCCCCCAGACTCCCGTCTCCTTTCTAGACCCTGAAACTTAAAACCTGAGCCTCCTTCACCTCTTCCTGATGACATTGTCTGCATCCTTCCTGAGGAGAGCCTCCTGGCTGGGCAATGCCTAGCACACTGGAGGACCCAAAGCAACCACAGCTCATTAAATTGATTTATGGCTTGGTCTCTACCTCTCCCAGCAGGCAGCTTGGAGGCTGGGCCAGTGGTGTGGGCACAAACTGGATCAGGCAGCTGATTCCTACCCTCCGCTCCCTGCACCCCACTCCTAGCCACTGCTCCTCGGTCTCTTTGCCTCCTTCCGCACCCACTTCCTCACCTGTCCTAGTGCGTGACAATTAGGCTCTGTTTACTAAGCCATGGGATCCCCACACTGTTCCCCCTCCGCTCTGCTACCCATAGATTTTCCTGCTAACACTGCAGAGATCATAAAAACAACAACCCACCTTGTCGCTCTAGCTTATTTACTAACTTGGCCATAAATAATCGGGGTGATTTGCATATTACTATTTGGCTTTTTATAGCACCACACATCTGAGCACTGGCAGGCAAGCTGGGGGTGGAGGTGGGGCAAGAAGGTGAACCATGCTCTAGGCAGGCTACGACATTGGTCAGAGTGGCTCCAGTTTCCCCCTCCAACCCATAATGCCTGGCAGGCCTGACTTCTCCAGGCCTAAAAGCAAAGAGAGGGAGAGAAAGAGAGAGAGAGAGACAGAGAGAGAGAGAGAGAGAGAGAGAGAGACAGAGAGACAGAGAGACAGAGAGACAGAGAGACAGAGAGACAGAGAGAGACAGAGATTGAACACCAGGGTGGCACAGGGTGGATGTGACAGGAAAGCCAATCATTGTCACCTGGTCAGGGGCAGGCAAGGACACAGGTGTAGCCGAGGATGATGACTCCAAGACAGCCATTATCAAAGCATAGCTTTTTGAGCTATGAGCCACTCACATCGCTATAGGAGCCCAGCTACAGCTGAGTGCTCATACTCTTCAATCAGACAGATCCCTGCCCCTGCCATTCACACTGTATAACCCTACATAGGTCATGGGCCTTCACTAAGCTTTGTTTACTCCTCTGTATAATGGGAGCCACAACAGTGCCTATCTCAAAAACAAAAAGCAAAAACAATAACAACAACAACAAAAAATCTGTGTGCTGACTGACATATTCATAGGGCTAGCACAGGCCAAGGAACAGATGCAGGGGTGATGATGGTGATGATGGTGATGATGGTGATGGTAATGACGCATGGTGTTAGTGGTGATGATACGGTGGTGATGACAAAATATTGAATTTTCATGATATAACTGAAATATTGAAATGTCATGGTGTAACTGAATAGTACTGCCCTGGCCCTGTACACGCAAGGCCCTGGGTTTGATCCCCAGCATACCTTCCCCCAAAATGGAAGGAAAGGTAAGGAAAAGGGAAAGGAAACTCTCAGAATGGGATGTAGCTCAGTTGGTAGAGTGCTTGCCAAACATGCAGGAAGCCCTAGGCCCCCAGAGCCAGTGGTGTGCACCTGTGATGCTAGCATCTTCTGTGGAAAACCAGGAGAGGCCAAAGCTCGAGGTCATCTTGAACTACATAGCTAGCTCGAGGCCAGTCTGGATTATATGAGACCCTATCTCAGGAAAAAAAAATCTTTTATATATTTCTATAGTATTAATGAAGAGATGTGCCCAAATGCTAAGATAGGGAAGGCATTAGTGTGTAGGGCTGTGGTGTCAAATGGAAGTGTGGGAAGGCTCCCACAGAAGCACAGAATCTATCCACCTCAGGGTTCTCCAGGATCTGGGAGTGTCCACCAGCTTGGTCACCCAGCTCCCAGCATACACCTGGCCATTCACTGGCCTTTAGTGCCCCTGATTAAGCTTGCTCCAGTCCCAGTGCAAGAAGCCGACGACTCCTACTCACGGCACTGTGGCCCCGAGTTGCCTCTTCGTGCCACCCCTGCTGGGCACGAAGCGTTTGTACAAACTGGAAGCCTAGATGCTCTGCTCTCCCAACTGGCTTCTTGATGAAGGTGGTACCCCCAAGTCAGGTGGTACCCCCGAGTCACATCAAGCTTCAGGACCCTCTATTCTCTGGCTGGTCAGTGAACAGCCCAAGCAATACAATCCAAGAATGGCTCCACCTCCCTAGGACAAGGTCCCTGCTGGTTTGGAGGCTGAACTGATTGACTGTTCCTTGGGACAGGAGGGTAAGGACACAGTAGAGTGAAAAGGAATGAAGGGTGACCTCAGCCATGTGCCTGACTTGTCCCCTGATGGGCTCAAGTACTCAGCGACATTGTGGCTAGGAGATCACTGTTACCTGTAAAAGAGCAAACAAACAAACTAAAGATCGATGGACAGTTTCCAAGGTTTCTAGGGGACAAGAGGCTTCCTATGCCGGGCAGTGCATCATCCTGATTGGCTGAAGTCAGTGAGTTACAGATTATTGACTTTCCTCAGTGCCTGGGAAAAGGTCCACTTCTTTGGCCAGTGGATTTTTGCCTCTGCCTAATCCTCTTCCCTCACTGGCCCCAACCCTTGTAGCCTCTCCATGAATAATTGAGCACCCAACTGTCCTGAGACTCTGCCCGAGCGTCCTATCTGTTTCCTTTACAGGGCCTGGCAAGGGTCTGGGAAGGTGATCCAGTGGGCAGTGCTTATGGTACGAGCATGAAGACCAAGTTCATGGTTTGGTACCTACATAGCTGCCACACAGGGCTTGCTGCTGAGTCTGTAACCTCAGCTCTGGGTGGACACAAACTAGAGGAGCCTACTGCCCAGCCAGTCTACTCAAACTCACCAGCTCCGGGTTCAGACATACTGTCTCAACAATTAAGGTGGAGAGTGATGGGGGAAAGATAACCAATGATGACCTCGGGCCTCCATGTGCACAGAAATGTGTGGATACTCAAACATGTGCATGTATATATACTACACACACACACAAACACATACAGGATGAGAGTTTATCAAAACTGTAACGCTATATATTTTACTTTGCCTATTTGCCTCTTCTAGAAGGCCGGCTGTGAAGAGCTAAAAATGTGTGCTGTGTCTTTTGTTTCTCTTTTCCCAAAGGCCTTGTCCCTGGTGTAGACTGACCACGGCTTGGGGTAATTAGCACGTTATTGCATCTGTCTGCCTCAGTGCCTGGCCCTTGATAGTGTGCCCTTTGGAGAATAGATGCACAAATGGATGGACCTCACCAATAAACTCCCATTCTATATTAACCACAGCACAACTCTGGATCCCGCTGGCTTCCTTTAGCATCACTTCTCTCAGCACCATCTCCTGGGCCTGTCTCACCTGTGTTCCCACCAGTACCCACTTCCGTCCCTTGACCAGCCTGACCATCGGTCCATTGTCACAGGCCCTCTTTGGTATGTCCATGACACACCGTGGCTTGAATTGCACCCTGGGTTTTCATTGAGTGAGATCCAGAAGAGGAAAGATAGAGACCTGAAATGCTCTGAGCCTCTTGGAAGAAGGTCAGAAAGAGGGGAGCCAAAGGGGCGGGGACAGAGAAGGAGCCAAGAGGGTGAAACCACTCTTGAGGGAGGATCTAGGGTACAAGGGAGCTCCAAGGAGCCAAGGGTGGTTTGTATGATCCAACAGAATAAAACTCAGATCTGAGCATCTTGGGGGAACTCCACTTGATTCTCTCTGGGTCACTATATCAAGCTGAGGGTTTTTTTTTTTTTTTTTAAATTCTTAGGATGGTCCTGCATTTTCCAAGTTTCCTATAGTTAGAATTTTTATATAATGCAAATGCGTACCAAAGGAAGGGAACGAGGAAGCTGAGAGGCTGAGGAAGCAGGCCATATCCTGGAGGAGGGTGACTGTGCTCTGCTCCCCACAGGCCATCCGGGAACTCCTATTCTAAGCCTCCTAGCTCAGCTCCCTGGCAGCAAATGGGAGATCTGTGCAGGCTGTGGGGGCCCCCTGTTTCTATTTTCTCCCTTCTCTTTCCCACTTTGTATTTTGTAAGAATCTAATTTTAACCTCTCCAGATGCCATATTTTTGATCTTTTCAATTGACTCTTTGCGGAAACAGAGTAACAGAAGGGCCGTGGATCTTTTTAATGGAAAAGATAAAAAGACCTTCAATGGCTGAGAAACAGACCCTGTCTGGTCCCCTTTCAGCCTGGCCTTGCCTTTGGGGTCCTATCACCCCTCCCCCGAGACCCATGCTTTAATCATGAAGTTGAGAGGCACCTGAATGTAGAGCTTTCTGGGCAGGAGCTAACCTTAAAGGACCACACACAGCCTTGGCACAGGAGGGGCATGAGGGTCAGGCAGGGGATGTCTCATGTCTTAACTCCCACAGGCATTCGGACCCAACCTTGGAGACATTGGCCGCTGTCTGAACACATCTTGGTTTCTACGGTAGAGGGAGAGGTGCTACCAGCAGGCCGAGGATGAAGAGGTCAGCTTGCACAACAAAGACTGTCCACCGACTCAGACTTCAGCCATGCCATGGTGGAGAAAAGGCTACTGTGCCATGGGCCACGCTGATTCTCATCTCCCAACCCCAAAGATGCCAGTAGTTCTGACCATTGCTCATCCTTGGGTCATCCAGACATTTGGGCTGGTGCCTTCTTCCGGAACTAAGGGCTGTCATCACTCACTGCCATCCCAGCGTGTGAAATATATTTAATACTCCACGGACTAAACTTCCATTTTACAGCCAAAAGTCTGGGGATTGAACTCATGCAGTTGAGCCCTAAGTGCCACTCTTAATCCTGGGCCAGCACCTGGAGTGTAATAGCTGTTGCTCTGGTTACTCAGAGGACCAAACTGCATCACTGGGCAGCAGAGCTGGCCCTAACCACAACATGTATCTCCACCAATGCACAGATCCACACCTCAGTCCCACACCCCTCTTGGAGTCCTGTATCCTGAAAACGCAGTTGTTGCCCTTGGGCAGTCTGAGATTCCAAGACTATGACACTCATTTTCTAGATGAGGGCTCTGTTTGCTTAGCTGGGTGGGAGGACTTGCTTCGAGCATCCCATATCCACGTACAGGGTCAGCGTGTTGCATCATACAGTGGGCGCTGGAACGGGACCACACCACAACGTGGAAACTGGCCAGCATCCTCACTTAGGGGCAAGTCAAGTCAGACAGATGTGGCTCTTTCAACTCTTAACTTCTTGACCTTGAAGAGCCCGAGATCAGTGATGACATGTACTAGTCTTTTGGCCCTTGACCTCAATGGAACACAACACTGGCAACAGTTCAGAAGGAAACCACTAAAACACCAACCAGGACCCCTGAGACTCTGCCGTTACGCTCTGAGGCAGCCTAAAAATAAACGCGCAGACCTTCAGCTGTTGATTAGCAAGGAAACTGTCGGCACTGTCAGAGCTATCAGCCTTTGGTAACAAGGGAGGGGCCTGGACACGGCCTGGACATTGTGACAGTCAACAGGGTGTGTGTATGCTTTAAAATACTCAACCAGGAAGTCCACTGTGGCCGCGCTTCAGGGTTGCATCTGAGCCATTACTACATCAGACTAGGGGGCACAGAGACAAGGAAAGGGGGCAAGAAGACAAGGAGGGAAGGTAGGGATGTGCTAGGATAGGTCAGTGAGCAAGAGAGGCTGCAATAGAGGCTATCCCAGGAGAACAGCTAGGGCAGCCTCCAGTGTGTTTGGGCAGGGCCTATTGAAAGGCCCCAGCCTATTCTTGCTTCTGGTCTTTAAGGCTCTATTCTCTGAAATCCATGACTAAGTCTTGTGAGAAGCAAGTCAGTAACACAGGCTACTGAAACCCCCGCTCCAGCCCTTACCTGCAAGATGAGGTTCCCACAACCTATGACAGGCTCTACTCCAAGTTGTCCACTGGAACACGCTTCCCTCTTCCTTCCTGTGCCCAGTACTGTCTTTGTCACCTCCTAGCCCTGTCCTTCTTCCTGTCCCCAAGATGAGGCTAGACAATTGCTGGATCTCCCTAAAAGCCCCAGTGACAAACAGCAGGTCTGGTCAGATAGGACTCAGGTCCAACTCTCTAAGGTGCACTACATGCGCATGCCCATATGCACAATTAAAAATAAAACTGAATTTAAAAAAAACAAGTCTCTGCAAACTGGGTTTGGTCCTCTGGAGCCTATGTCTACCCCAGGATCAAGGACACCACCCATGTCTCATGGGGCTGCTGCAGTGTATAGAGCTTGACTCGGGGTTGAGCCTGGGCTTTGCAGCGTGACTCCATCCTCCTATCTGTGAAGTGTGGGTGATGATGCCCACCTCATGGGACCAGCGTAAAGAACAAAAGGTTCAATTCATTGTCTCCAGTCAGTGCTCAGAGAGCTTTGGGCCTGGATCCAGGATACCAGGGCTCAGAGTAGGAACTGGGCACAGCAGGCTATCTGGAGACCTTGGCATGTGGATCCTGGGCCCAGGATGCTGAGCCCCTGGTTGCAATCTGTCAAGGATGGGGGCCTTCTGACAGTCAGGCTAAGCAGAGATGGCTCAAAGTCTGGAGGAGAGATGGTACCGTGAGCCACTGAGCAGGCGTGGTGGAAAGTGATGCTCTACAAATGAGAATCAGAATCCTCTCACATCCCGGCGAATTAGAGTGAAGCCACTCCACTGGGAGGTGGAAGGCAATCAATGGCACTGGCAGGCCCATCATGCCCTCAAAGATTCATGGAAGAAGTAGCACCGTTCCCATCCCCCACCCTCACCCCACCTACAGGGAAGACTCCTTCTTAAAGGGTGAACATGCTTGTCCTCATCATGGTGGGAAGGGGCACCCTAAGAATCCTGGCACCGAGGGCTGAACCCACACTTGGTTCCTCTCCATGGTGACTAGCAGCCACCAGCAGTAGAACACAGAGGGGACATGCTGAGACACAGACATTTGCTCCAACCCCATGCTTGAGCAGAATGAAGCGCACACATTATTAGCCAGAAAAGCCGGATTAAGACAACATAGTATTATTTGCAAATGGTAAACAGACACGGGCACAAACGGAACCCTGCGAGGAAAATGTAAAACTGAGCCTTGGTGCCCGGCTGTGTTCCCTGCTGAAATATAGTCCGGCACACTTGGATTGGCAAAGGGAGTCAGGTGCCCGGAAATGGCTTCTGTGCCTTTCACAGACTCTTTAAGTGACAGACTATAGATTTGATCAAAGTGGCCAATACTTTGCTGTTCAGCGGAGCCAGGGGCTGAGAGGCTAGCAGGAAGGGTCTCAGGGCACAGAGTGAGTAGGTTGTAGGACCAGCATCCTTCTTCCCTCCAGTGACCTCATTGGAAATCCAGATTCCTGGGTCCTCCTGAAACATTCTACATGAGACTGCTCATTTCTGCAGATGAACAGAAAACACATGTATGTAGAAGACTTAAAGGCACCACTCAGACCAGGCTGTCAACCATGGACACGCCCAGAGTCCCTTAGAACCCTTACAAAATAACCGCTTCCATACGGTTTAAAGTTCAGAATAAAGCATGTTGAAAATGTCAAACTGGGCCTGTGTCGGGGCTAAACTGGCCCAGTTGATAAAATGCTTGCAATGCAAGCATGAGGACCAGAGTTCTAATCCCGAGCACCCACATATAGAAAACCCAGCACAGCAGCACACGCCTTAGTACTAGTGCTAAGTATGCAGAGACAGGAGGAGCCCTGAAGCTCACTGGCAAGCCAGTCTAGCCAGTGATTACACTCAAGGTTCAGCGAGAGATGCTGTCTCAAAATATCAATCAGAAAGCAACTGAAAGAGGCACTCGGTGTCAACCCTAGGCCTCCATGTGCAACGCACACACATAACACACACACACACACACACACACACACACACACACACACACACACTCAGATAAAACCAAATAGCTAGTCGTTCTAAAGACTTTTTCCAAACTGTGCATCTCTCTCCACTCCGGATGTTACAATGCATGATTGTCTGCAATCAGTGGTGAACAGGTACAAGTCACGCAGTAGTACTGGGCTACAGACCCGCCGTGTCCTGTAGATGAACAGTCCTAGAAGAGTCAGCTGCTCACACTGGTAATTCCTGAACCAAAGAACCCTGTTCCAGATACATGTCGTGGGCAGAGGGAGACTGAAGTTTGCTCTCCTGGAATGTCCACATCACAGCCTGAATGCTAACAGCCTATGTCCTTTCCTAGTTATGACAACAGGTCTCACTCCCTCTAAGTACCTCCTTTCTCCAAGTAAGCAACCCAAATCCTTCACACCTTTGTCCTGACACACACGGACTTTTCTTCATTTTAGTCACTCTCCTTTAGGCCTGCCTGCTTTTGTCATTGCCCCTCTGTGGACGTGGGTGGGGAAGAATATGTTTAAGCATTTACTTTTTTTTTTTTTCACATTCACTTTGAGTTTGCTGAAAATGTATTCTTATTATAAAAATAATGCAACCACATATTAAACCCTTTTTAAATAAAGAAGAAAAAACCTTAGAAATAATAAACCCTCGCTATGCTTGCATGGTCACCATGTGCCTCTGCCTCTGCTGTGCCTTGTTGACCAGGGTCATGTTCTCCCACGGCCAATAACCTCATGCACAGATCTTTGAGGCCTGCTGTGTGGTTTCTAAATTACATTTACTTGTTTACAGTGAGGGGGTGCTGTGAGCTTGACACACAGGCATGTGGAAGTCAGAGGACAACTTGTGGAAGTCGGGTCTTTTCTTCCACCATGTGGGTCCCAGACATGGAATTTAGGCTATCGTCTGACTGGACGGCAAGCACCCTTTACCTGCTGAGGCTTCTTTTGGCTCCTGTTTTATGTTTCTAAACATTTTTTCTAGACTGTAATGTCCTGATGGTAATCTTTGGCCTCCTGCACCAGGGTGGAACTAAGAAGGGATCTTAGCCCCAATACAGCTTGAGTAGGTCTGAGGAGAAAGAGCTGGTTTTCTAGCAACGCCTTCGGGTAGCCTCAGGCCACCACAGTCTACATCTTTGGGCTTCATGAGTGTGGCAATTTTTCAGAGATGTCACTTCTATTCTGTACTGGTATCACTTTGGAGCCTAATATGTACCTGGCATTTATTCATTAGAGCAGTATTTGTTGAGGTTTAGTATGTATCAAACAGAGGTGTCAGAGGCTACCTGTGTAATAATGACCAAGGTGGCGGTGGCCTCATAAGCTCATAAAGCGGTGGTGTGGTGTCTTAGTAAGGCAGGGAGAGCAGGGAGAGGGAAGGACAGGCAAGCAGTGAGATCCCAGGACACAGGAAACAAGGATGCTTCACATGCACGCGTCAGCTCAACACATGTTCACCACACCTCTTCTTTGCAGGTAGGGGAGAGGAGTTCAAGAGTACTTGCCCAGAATCTGAGAGCAAATAACCAGCAGAGGCAGGATTCAAACCCAGGACTTCCTATGTTCAGAGCTGTCCTGCAGTCCCCTCCAGACTCACAGAGGTAGTGAAAAGCTATTTGTCTCTCGTGACCCTCTACTAGGGCTTAGACATATTATAAGGTCATTGCAAAACCTTCTCAACAATGTGACTCAATTATTTCATAAAGAAAAGCAAAAATAACAGGATCTGCCTAGCCTGGGGGCCACAGTCACTTGTGGGAAGTTTCTACTGAGGCACATGAGCCAAGACCATGGTTCAAACAGAAGAGATATCCCCATACCCTATTTTACATTTGCTCAGCGAGCAGACATTTGTGCAATTCAAACCTTTCCGGGACCACTCTGACAACTGAGTACCCAAGAGGTGACTCCATCTGCCTCTTCTTGCCATCAGATTTGTGAAAGCCCCCTCCTCCTGCATAATTGCTGCAGGCAATCAGCACCAACTGATCAATCAAACAAAGAAAATTGCAGGTTTGAAGCTTTAATTAAATCTATCCGGCACTATCTAATTAAAGAAAATCTTTACGGTTCTACATACTCCAAAATAGAAGGAGCCCACTCCTTTGGGGTTCTACAGATAATCCACCGTGGCATGTCAAGGCCTTCACCCAGCTCACAGTGGAGGAAGAGGCAAGAGATAAAGACAGCTGGTCTACCTTGCATTCTTTTAGGCTAAGTTTAAGTCAATTTCAACATGGCAGATCTACGGGGTTGCAAGAGAGGATGGTTATCCATATGTGATTTTCTTTCATCCACACCCCTCCCCATATTCCTTAAGGTAGACAAGTATTTGTTCACACCTTGGGCCTTTATCTTATCTACAACAAGACTAGTCACCATGTGACTGGAGGGTAGTGGACAAGGCAGGGAGAACCAACTTCTTTTTGCCCCGAGTTTATTGGACATTCTGAACTTCAGCTTTCTTGTCTACAAAGTGGGATGAGTACAATATGCCCTGGATTGCTAAAAGAAAAAAAAATTACCCTGACTGGAAAGCTTCAACAACTACACAGGACTGAGAGGAACTCACTCGCTGCCCTTGAAGACAGGAGACTGTTTGGTGGTAAATTTTTCAAGCCTGCAGTGATCTGGGAGAACTCTGGATGAATCCCTTGACCCCTCCTACCAAAGGTCTTGACGGCTTTCTAGATTTCTAAGAGACTTTATCTCAGGGCAGCAATGTATCCTGTTATCACTAAAACCTAGGTGGGTTATCAGAGCTGGCTCCTGTCACTGTTCCCCTCTGCTTTGTAGCGTTTACATCAGTCCAAGATCAGCACTGTCTTTGATATGTGGCTGCAGAATTCTTGAGAAAGGACAAATTGGAGGTACCTTAGTCAGTCCGCCAGAGCATTATAAAATAGCACAGAGTCCTTTGGGATAAAGTAGTATAAAGCAGAGGAAGCAGAGACAACAGGGACATTCTTCCTTCTGCAGCTCAACAGGCGTGCCACTGTCTATCAAATAGTAAAGCGCAGAGGACGATGGGGAAACAGAAGCAGGGGCTGCAGGGAAGTACTCTGTCATGTGCGTGGGAGCTCAGGGGTGCCAACTAGGAACACGGTTTCTCCTTAGGGTGAGGTTCGAGGTACCATCCTGCCAGCTGTAGATGCTCAGGAGCATCATAGGGTCAGAAATCACCTTAGCGGTTGTGACCCATACCCAGCTCCACTGTCTACATCGCCCCAACATATGACCATGATCAATCTCATCTCTGCTGTTCCAGACCACACAGGTGCCATGTTGTGCACCTCAAGGTCAGTCATGTTACTAGAAGTTCCTGGATGAGTCAGGTTCATCTCTCTTAAATTTCCTGTATCAAGCCTGCTGGAACATTCTGGGGTTAGAAACATTCAAAGGCATACAACTAGGCAACAGAACAGGCGCCTCTGGTGCAATAGGAGATAGGTGGAGATACCAGTTTTTTTCCCTTCCAGGCTACGACTCAATAGTCACCTGTCTAGTGATGACGCCCTTGGCCCTTGATCATTCTATCCACTTCTTTGGACTCATTGAGTTTCCTTCTCTCCCCCTACTCCCTTTCTTTGCCATGCTGGAGATGGAACCGGGAATTCTTTTTTTTTTTTTTTTTTTTTTTTTTTGGGTCCCTTGTCCCACTCTGGTTCACTCTTACCCCAGGGAAAACCTTTGTGCATAGTAAACATTTGTTAAGTATGGATGGGATAATGTCTTTGTGCAGTGATCATAACAGACACCAGGGATCCATGTATAAGAAAGAGACAAAGACCTTCATGCAAAGGCTAACCAGAGGAGGGTAAACAGAGGCAGGGCCAGAACATGAAGCGCCAGGATTTGTAAAAAGCATCTGCCTCCACTTCTGTCTCTGTCCAAACCACTATGTTAGTCCCTGAACAACACAGCATAACAGTTATTTACATAACGTTTACATTTGTATTTGATATACATAATCTAGAGGATAATTAAAAGGCAGGAAGGCTATGCCTACATTGTACGCAAATAATGTGCCATTTTATCTGAGACTTGAGCATCCGTAGACTCCAATGCCTATGGGAGTCTGTATTTGATTTTATTGCTTTGACAGGAAAATCTGACAAGAAACACTTAGGGGAAGAAGGGCTTTTTTGGCCCACAGTTTGGAGGTACGGTCTATTATGGTGGAGACTCATGGAGTCAGGGACTGGAGGTAGCTGGTCTCATTTTTGTCCAGCCAAGAGTAGAAAGCAATGGATGACCGTGTTTGACTCACTCTGTCCTTTTTTTTTTTTCAGTTCAAGCCATGAGCCCATGGGATGGCACCACCCATCAAATAACCTGATCTAGACAATTCTTCAGAGCCATACCCAGAGCTTTGTCTCCTTGCCGATTCCAGGTCTCGTCAATTGGAACATTGCTTTCAACCATCCCAGGATGCTAGAACCAGATATGGGAGACCTATATTTATTACATTTCTGTAGGCTACCTGTGCTCAACTATATTTAAAACCCCACATAAGAACTATAACCATGTCTCCCTAGAGAAATGGGAAAGTATAAGATAGAATGAAAGGTAATTGTAACTCCAACCAAAGTCCCTGAGGATCTCTAGAGGAAGTGACACTCCAGCCAGGGGCAAGTGGGTGGGGTGTGTGTGTTGAGGAACAGCAACAACATTGGGGCTAGGAAGGGCTCCTAGTGTCCAAGAAGTGGAAGGGCAGCCAGTGACTGCAAAGTAGCACTCCAGAGGCAAGTGTGGCATCCTACCATAGAAGAAGGCATGTGAGACAGTCTAGGCAGGCTGGCTCCACCCGCGGCAGAACACGTTGCCCGTTGATGCAGAGAGGTCCTGTCCTACGGGAAGTGCTGTATTTCAAGTCTCCACACACAGTGCCAGCCGGAGTTAGGAGCGCACTGGATTATGGTGGCTGCTTTATGTGAGCAACCTGAAGGTGGAAAACCTTGCACTGTGGATGCTGTAACTTGGTGCACTAAATGACACATCATTTATATTGCTGGGATGCCTGAAAAACAGCCGTGCCATTCATTTCACAACCTGATGATGTTTGTCTGGTTTGGTTACTGGGGATGCTAGGGAGAACAAAGGCCCAGCCATATGAAACTTACATTCCAGTCCCTGGAGACTGACAGTAAATGTGAAAACCACAATGCTATCATGTCAGATCGGTAGTCTGTGCTACAGGGAGCAATGTACAGCCGAGAGCGTGCATGTAGCATGTCAAACACATGTGAAAGTCAGCACAGAGGCCCCTGAAGTGCTAGGGAATTGCTGTGAGTGTATCTTGATGAAGTAAGCACCTGAGCTGGCGGACAGTTATCAACGGGCCCGGGACTGGAGCACGCATGTACCCTGCAGGGCTTAGGAGGGCTAACTGAGATGAAGCAAGCAATGGGAACAGAGGCGGATGGGCACAGATCACATAAGGCATCGTCAGGCATGGGCAGGAGTGGGTCCTTCACGAGGAAATAGGAGACTGGCGGGACTTTGAGCAGGAGGGTGATAAGATCCAAGCCACTGTTTCAGAATAAAGTGTGAGCATTCAGCTTCTCAGGCAGCTAGCACAGGCAGTGCTTACGGAACTCAGTGAGTCACAGACCAAAAGAGATGCAAAAGCTAACGGACAACTCTTAGAGAGAAGAAAGTTTTGGCTGAAGAGGAAAGGGGGATGGGAAGGGTACGGGAGCGAAGACAAATAAAATCCACCATGAACACGTAGGGAAGCTCCAGGTGAGAGGAACCCTCTGAGGGGCTGGAGAGAAGCACAGGTAAAAGTGATTATAAGCACGAAGACATGAATTTGATCCCCCGAACCTACATTTAAAAAGCCAGGCATGGTGGTACATCCTTGAAGAACAGAACCCAGGAGGCAGAGATGGGAGAATCCCTGGAGGTCACTGACCAGCTGGCGACCTAGCTTACTTGGAGAGTGCCGAGCCACTAGGAGACCCCAACTTCAAGGAAAGGTGAACAGAGCCTGGAGAACAATACCAGAGGGTATCCTTTGGTGTACACACACACACACACACACACACACACACACACACACACACACACAAATCAAAACACAAACACGGAAAAAGAAATCCCCTGTCCCTGTAAATAAGTCAAGGATAAAACTCTTCTGTATATGCTTTCATGGTGGAAACATGTATTTGATAAAATTGATGGAACGCCATAGTGCTAGAAATGAATCCCTCTGTCTGTCTGTCTGTCTGTCTGTCTGTCTGTCTGTCTGTCTGTCTATCTATTTATCTATCTATCTATCTATCTATCTATCTATCTATCTATCTATATCTATCTTTACATCCTGACCTGCAGTTTCCTATCTGTCTATCTGTGTGTCTGCCTGCCTGCTTTATCTATCTATCTACCTATCTACCTATCTACCTATCTATCTTTCTTTCTGTCTCTTTCTTTCTTTCTTTCCTTTCTTTCTTTCTTTCTTTCTTTCTTTCTTTCTTTCTTTCTTTCTT
>OU015754.1:61389919-61420361 GCA_907169655.1 Acomys percivali | reverse complement strand
GGCACAGGGGCTGGGGACAGAGGCACAGGGGTTGGGGTGCGGGGCCTGCTTTCTCTGTAGACTGCTGGACTTCTCTGAAGCAATGGGTACTTACTGCTCTTACTGCTTGAGGGAAATTGCTTAAAAAGAAGTGAGGTGGGGGTTCCTTTTTTAAAAGAAAAAAAAAAGTGTGCCTTGGATCCAATGGAACAGTAAACATCTCTGGTAGGAAAAGGCTGGTTTGGGGCTCTAGAGACCCACAGTTCACTCACGTATTTTCTTCTGGCTTCTTGGCAGGGCAGAGGTCTGGGATTCTTTACCCCCTTGCTGTGTGTTGTTTACTAACAGGTGGCAAGAGCGGCACCAGTTTAAAGTCTTCCTGTGTGACCTCTGCTTCTTTGAGGACATAAGCCCAGCTCCCCATAAAGCATACAAAGCCTCCAGTGATCTGGTCCCTCTCCACTTGTCAGTCATTCGTTCACTTTCTTTCTTTTCTTTCTTTCTTTCTTTTCTTTCTTTCTTTCTTTCTTTCTTTCTTTCTTTCTTTCTTTTTCTTTCCTTTCTTCCTTCGGAAGGTATCTGTGGAGCAACTGTTATATGGCAGCTTCAGTAGACCCTGGAGCTACAGTGGAGGGGAAAAAAAGAGTTCTGGAACCACAGTTCTGCAGAGTGGACAAACACTATGCACATATCATATTAAAAAAAAAAAACCTGGGAAGATGGCTATGTGGTCTCCTGAGTGGGCATCCCACCCAGGTCAGGAGGAAGTGGGTACCAGAAAGAAGCTGTTATGGTTCAACTGTGAAATGTCTCCCCTGGTCTAGTGTACTCAGAGGCTGGCTGTAAGCTAATGAGCTTTGGGAAAGCCACTGGATCTTGAGGAATCAAACATCCCCCCCCCCCCAGTTTCGTGTACTAAGGGTGTGGTCATAACCTAATGGACTTGGGGAAAGTGACTGGGTCGGTCTTGAGGGGCTAGGTTTAATGAATAGTTGAGCTGGTTGATAGACTCATAGTATGCTGGCATTAGGAGGTGGGTTCTAGGAAGTAACTACTCCAGACTCCTTGGCTCAGGACATGACAACCAAGTGGGGATGTGGAAAATGAGAGGTAGCTAAGCAAAGGGGCAGCAGGAGAGAATCTCAGGCCCCAAGACAAGCATCCACAGAGGCCTGGCACCCCTAGCTCAGGGCTCAGCCTTGTCAACTGTCTCCCGATTAGTCACCTGGCTCCCACAAGATTCTGGAAGTTCCTTGAAGAAAGATGCTGTCTCGTTAACTGTTATATCTCTAACACCTGGCACTCCTGGTAGGCATCCAATAAACGTCAAACCACAACAATGAACGAATCAACAAATGTGTCTAGCACAGTGGCTGACACACAATGGGATTTCTGTGTCATGTAACTCCCTGTCCTTTTCCAATGTCCTCTCTCTGTCTTGTCCTACCAGAAGATTTCTCCCTCACCCCCCAGGGGCCCTTTCAACTACCTTCTGTCCACAAAATCACATTCCCAATGGACTGCAGGGAGAGGGACTTGCCAAGGACAGCCCTGTTGATGTGAGAAGCACACTATGGAATCCATTGGGACGGTCCTATGGGGGCATCTGCTGCGATTCATATTCATAAGGAGACAGTAAATCTGGCAGTAAATTTGTGGATCGTTACAACTTCCAAACAGGTGTCTAACGCCAGTTGAGTGAGATCTGCAGCCAGCTCCAAATGACTGCGACTCCATTTCCACCTTAGGCTGGTGACAGAATGTCTACTGCCAGTAACTGAGCGAACGAGTCATAGTGCTTCCCATAACGGGAGCCCAAATGTCTAAATTAAGGGATGCTTAGCTGTGCTTAACTGGGGCAGTCATCACCAGCGCCCTATAAACCCTCCGACTTAGAGAGATGCAGTTTATTAGCAGGGCCCCCATAGATTACGTTGGCTCGTGCTCCATTAGCAAACTTCATTCCACATTAAACTGCAGTTCAATGGGATGTTTGCCAGCTCTGAAAGGCCATCTAATTGTACAAAAGCAGAGACGCGGGGACCGTTTCAGTAATTCATCCAGGCAGGGCTGACACTGCATTATCTGGGAGGCACTTTAGTTCCTTTCTTGCTAATTTCCAAACTCCTACAGGCTCCTCAGCCTTCAGGACTGTTCCCCAGCCCCACCCTCCCACCCTGATCCATTATGAGAAGAAACTGATCAGCTTCTATTGTAAATTTAATTCCAAGCAGCCAGACGCTGCCTTCTGGCACCCCAGGATGTGGCTGCTTGTGAATAGCACTAGATGAAATGTGAGATCTTGCAAGGAGATGCTCTGAACTCCTGCTGGAGAGAGGCAGGCACGGGGAGATGGATGGTGCCTTCATAGAGCGCAAGCTGTGCACGGCACACGGTGCCTTACTGGGCACCTCTCTGTCAGTGATGCCAGGTGTAGCTGCCAGTGCAGTGTCACTGAGAAAGCTCCATTTCACAGAGGAGGAAGCTGAGGTTCGTATGGCCTGACTTGTTTGCCCAAGGTCACTGACAGAGAAAGAGGACAGAATGCAAGCAGTCTGAAGCTGAGGTCCTTGAATGTTCAAGTGTCCCCGGAGTGTCATAGCTTCAGTGCTACTGCATTTGAAGTCAGAGTTATCTGCTGTGCTCAGGCACCCTGCACATCATGAGATCTGCAGTAGCATCCTTGGCCTCAGCCTGCCAGAGGCCATTGGCACCCTGCAGACATGCAATCAAAAAATGTCTAGGACAGCCAGGACTGTACACAGTGGTAGAGT
This sequence comes from Acomys percivali, assembly GCA_907169655.1. Lineage (NCBI taxonomy): Eukaryota > Metazoa > Chordata > Mammalia > Rodentia > Muridae > Acomys > Acomys percivali. The sequence goes on along the minus strand of OU015754.1, from coordinate 61,417,608 downwards.
GCTCGCCTAGCATGCCCGAGGCCCCAGGTTCAATCCCCAGTGTTGACACATTCACACACAAAGCATTTTCAAAGGTCCTGTGAACATCTAGATTGCCTTCCATCAAGAGCCGTTGCTCTTTCTTACAATTTGGAAATGTATGCTTGTATCTTCTAAGTTTTTCTGTAAATACTACTTTTACTCATATCTAGTACAATTCAAGACAGTATACACATAGGGTTTTATTTCATCATCATCAGCCAACCACAGAGAAATTAAGATAGATATTATGATAGGCCCATTTTATAAATGGGGAGCTAGAGCACTCACGTGCCATCTACTTGTGCTGTGAGAGCACAGTTCCCTGCATGGCCCTGACAGAAAAATCTGGTGAGAGGCTTGCCTCTGCCTCAAAGCGCTTAGACTCCAATGGGAGCTCCACACCACAGCTCATAACCCACCCCAGGAGTGAGCAACCACAGAGAGGTGGGTTTGAAAGGTTGGGAGTTGACTACTGAGCAACCATAACATGGTAAAGATGATCAGGTGGTGGAGGATGGAGAAGAGAGGGGAGTGTTAGGAACACAGTGAGAAGTGCCTTCCTGCTAAGATGTAGGCAATGAACACAGAGACCCGCAAGCGATGCAGACAGAGGGAAACCTGCTGCAGGCCTCTGGGTGGTCCCACTCCACCATCACTGTGGGAGAGGAAGGGAAAGAGGAGTCTTATGGGATCCGGAACATGCTGATCAATTACATGCATACACAGCACACACACACACACACACACACACACACACACACACACACACACTACCTTGTCCACACATTTCATACACAAAACACACACATCCATATTAGACAGATATGTGATACACTGCATATGCCTAATGCTGCATCACATATGTACTCATGACATACATATGCATGCCCTATTATCTGCATATATGTTGCGTGCATAAACTTGCTACATTGAATGTCTCACATCAAACACTTACCCTGTAGGCACAATGACCTGAGCACAGTGCTTTTCTCACTTCTTTCCATGGTGCCTTCAATTCCCTCAAAGAAAGGTCTGATGGGAAGGCACGGATGAAGTGTCAGGAAAGACCCAAAGCCTTTCAGAAATATCTGCATTCTTAGGTTTAAGTGCTGAAGGGCAGGAAGGATGCAAACAACATTTCCGGAGCATGTAAGGGACCTGAAGCCAAAGGCTCACATACCATCCCTGGGAAGCGAGACAGTTGCCTCTACTTCACAGATAAGACTCAGCAAAGTCAGACTTGCATGACATCACAGCTGGAAATGAGAGACGGTGGGGTAGAGTGCCTGCTTAGCATATGTGAGGATAGCACTGCAATATATACACCTAAGTACATGTTTATGTGTGTTTATCATGTACACACAGCATAAAATCTAGGTCTATCTCTTTCTGGGAGTCTCACAGGATAATACAGTAAGAGATGACTGACCTGTTCTATCAGATGAAGGAAAACGTCAGTGCACAAACATGCTGCCAGCCATGTCCTGGCCAGATGGTAAGACACATTTCACACATCACGTCACACATATATATTAGATGTCTGTGTGCTATACATCGCACACATCAAATGCATGACCATGGTGCATAGCATACATATACATTATATGCATATCCATGATATGATATGTATGTATATGTAACACACACGTATGCAACTTGCATTTTCCTGTGGCCTGGAATTTACCACAAGCTCACAGGACTCATTTTCTGTGTCTGAGCTAGACATCGCTGAGTCACCCTCTACTTCTTCTTTTATTCCCTCCAAATCCCCAGAAAGACACTAATGACCCTTGGGACAACTATTTCTCATAATATAAAAATCCACCCCATCTCCTTTCTCCACTGTTCTGGTCCAGGCGACCAGCTGGCCTGACAGTCTCCTGAGAATACCCCTTCCCAGGTATCTCTCCTATGGTAACCAGATTATCCAAAGCCCTCTGGGGGAAAAAAAATCTCTGTCCTAAGGGTATCTACAATACAGCTATAGCTAACATACTTCACGGTGGGAAACTGTATCCTATCCTCTCCGGACAAAAAAACAAGGAGGCCACGCTCACCATTGCACAGCACGGTACTGGAGCTGCCCACCAGTGCTTACACGCAAATAGAAAAGAGGGCTATCCAAACTGGAATGGTGGTAGTCAAGTCGCTCTTGCTCAGAGATGTAAACAGAGCTGTGTTGAGCGGTGGAGAACTCGGTAAGGTTACAAGAGCACAAAATCAATACAGCAAGGTCAACTGCATTTCTACGGATTAGCGAAATTAAAATCAGGAAAATCAATCCTTATTCACAATGGCATCAAACGAATAAAAACCTGTTAGTCTTCCAGTTGAAGATGGAACATCGAGGGTACAGCGAGACTCCACTCCACCTGATCTGACAGTTCTCGTGACAGTGACCCGAGGTGTGAAAGAGATGTGTCAACTTTGGAGACAAAGAAAAAGAGGCTTCCATCCCGTGCTCTACGGCACACCAGGAGCTTCCTCTAGACGCCGCCAGCCCAGCCTGTCAGGCCTCCATTAAGGGAAAGGTTAGCAGGATGTTGACAGAGAGATGGAGCTTAAAATATGCCTTAAGGAAGTCACTTTAACCATGAGCAGAGTGAAAATCATAGGGGGAAAATAAAGAAATCTTTTACTTGAAGACAGAAAAATTAAAAAAAAAGAAGGAACAAAGCTTAAAAATAGAAAGCCATTAAACATCAGAGATGAGGAAGCATTATCAGTTGTACTCTAGAAGGTGAGTGGACAGGACGGTGCTGCTAAAGGATGCTGACGCTGTTTGGAACCCTTAAAAACACGGTGGTGTTCTAGGGAGAAGAGCCTTCCTTAAAACAATGCCATAGATATATTAAAGTAGAGGAACTGGCAAAGATCAGCCTGATAAATGCAATCCTAAAAAGGGGGTGGGGGAGTGGCATTGTTGGTATCTAAGTAAAATCAAAGGCAAAAGATATCTTTGAATAAGGAAGATAATTTTTATACTGAAAAAAAAAAAATCCACTGTGAAGATTCAATGTTTAAAAATAATTCCCGGGAGCTGGGGAGGTTCCATGGCTAACAGACCATATTGGTCTCGCAGAGGATTGAGTTTAGTTCTTAGTACCCATCTTAGGCAACTCACATGTGTCTGAAACTCCAACTCCAGATCAGATGCCCTCTCCTGGCCTCCATGAGCTCCTGCACTCACCTTACAAACACACACTTAAAAATAACAACTCAAATCGCTGTCAGTTTGAGGCCAGTCTGGTCTACAAAGTGAGTCCAGGACAGCCAAGGCTACATAGAGAAACCCTGAATCAATAATAATAATAATAGTAGTAGTAGTAGTAGTAATAGTAATAGTAATAATAATAATAATAATAATAATAATAATAATAATAATAATAATAATAATGTTTTTTTAAAGTATTGGGCTAGTGAGATGGTTCAGTGGGTATGAGCACTACTGTCCAAACATGAGGACCTGAGTTTGAATCCCCAGAGCCCACATGGGTGTGGCTATGCACTAGCCTTAACCCCACTGTTGTAGGGGAGTGGAGACAGGAAAATCTCTGGTGCTTGTTGGCTGCCACCAAGCTCCAGGCGCAGTGAGAGACCCAGGCTCAAATGAATGATTCAGCGAACAACAGAGTGCGATGCCTGAAGTCCTCTTCTGGCCTTTCTTCATGCAGGAGTACCCACATACACATGTGCTCACCGCACACACATGTGCCACATAAAATTTAAAAACATAAAGATGAAAATATGTATCTGCTAAAGATACTGCATCAAAACACATAAAGCGTTGAGACTTATAAATAGCACTAATGACAACTGACAAAATATGCAAGCCTGACAACCAGTTTATTGCTTATCCTGATGAATATCAATTAAACAATAAATAGGAAATTAGAAAAAACCCACAGGATTAATAACGTGAATTTTCATCCTTCAATATGGAATATTTGATTTTCTCAATACTCATAGAACATTTATAAAATATGGTCTTAGAAGGAAGAGGGAAAATCAACACTCCCCTAAAGTTGAAAGGCATAATCCAATCATAATGCAATAAAACTAGATCATAAGTTTTAAGAGAATAAACAAATAATACTTGAAATTAGAGGGAAAGCCTCTAGAGTCAGAGAAAGAACAAAACTGCAATTAGAAACTCTTTCTGAAATAACAGCTACCCATCAAAATTTACAGGATATGGTCAAAGTTGCACTTAGGGGAAAAATGCCTCTTAATGCTTTTATTACCAAACAAGAAATAATGGGACTAATTCAATTCATGAAACCCTCAAAGAGCAACGTCAGCCTAAGGTAAGTGGGAGAAAAGAATGGATAAAGATAAAAGCAGAAATCAATATGTTAGATAATGGAGAAAGAAGAAAATTGATAGGCACAGCACTGGAGATTTTAAAAGACCAATAAAGCAAGAAAATGTCTGTCAAGAGCGATAGGATGGACAGAGTCAGGAGTCCATGAGGAAGGGGAGGCAGGCCCAGTCGCCATGAAGACAGATGTCCACATCCTAGGCCCTTATGTGACAATGTTTGACTTCTTTGACATACAAACATGACGGCTGAGTCATGAATAACAAAACCTGGGTAAACTAGTAAGCTATAATGTGAAGAAGATTCAGAAGATGCCCCGCCCCCCGGGAAGTCCCCATCTCGGAGAAGCACCACCCCTCCCCTCCCAGAGTGGCACACAACCATGGTTAACTGGGCTCCTTCCTCCTCCTGGCTTGCCCCAGTGTGACCAAGGGAGCTCAGAGGCAGTTAGGTCCTTCCATCTCTTCCTTCTAGCTGATGCTGTGGGACATTGGCTTCTTCTGAAATGAACATCGCGAATGTCACAAGGTGGGGAGCCCGCACAGGCATAACCTACTAAAGGACAGCGTGAGCTAGGTAACAAGATCAGCCTCCTCGGGATGGGCTGTGCTTAGAAGGACGCCTTCCAAAAGACCTTAATAACGCCCGTGTGGCCTAGAAGCTTTCCCTAGATGCTCACACAGGACAGCTGTCGCTTGTCCCTTTCAGTAGCCCCCACTGGCCTCCAAACCCAGCCCCACCAGCTACCCGTGTGCTACTTTGCCCATACAGCAGCCACTGAGATATCCCAGGCCCATCTCCACATTAGCAGGTGGACGCCATGCCAACAGCGACTTTGCTCCGCTGACTGCTATGTTCTCCTAGCACTCAGGTCGGCACTAGTATAAAACGGATACTCGCAGAGTACTTGTTGAACAAATGAAAGAGGACTTTAGTCCCTTGAACAGGGTTTCTTTAAATAGCACCTGTATGCCTCACCCTGTGCAATATAAAAGGAAGATGGGGGAGTCTGGCCACGTCTGGAAGAAACTACCCTACCTCTGCTGTAGGCTTCCCAGATCCCTGACTAGGGGACCAACCTGCACATGAAGTGTGACATGTCCCAGAAACATCCTCAAGCCAGCTTAGAAGGTAAGCGTGAGACAAACATGCTTCCCCCACCAAGCACCCCAGAACTTGGCTGGTGAACCAATAGCCCTTTGGTTTTCTCAGAAGCTTGGAGGCTTAAGTGAGAAGGCGGGGCTAATGCTCGTGATGGAGGGCAACAGGCCTCCAGGTCAATGATGCATAGGAAGCCGTCCTAATGGGACTGTCTGCCCCAGAGTCTGCTGTTCCCACAGAGGGCTATGCCCTCCAACTCCATCTCTGCCTCCTTTGTGACCTCCTTGTCTTAGGAGGTGACTCAGAGGCACAATTGTTAGGCATCTCAGCCCCTCTCTGGTTTTAGCTTCCACCAGACAGGTTGGAGTTGGAGAAGATGAGGACCGTCTCCAAATCTCAGAGTTCTGGTCTCACAACGAAGGCATCCAAATGCAGTTTCCGCAAGTCTCCATGGTTGCAGGCCCATGGTACATGACACAGCACCACCCACCGCTCACAGCCTTCAGCCCCACGTGACCTAGGACAAGGTGAAAATACAAGCATTCCTCTGTGTGTGGAGGATACACCCAAAAAGCAGGCAGACAGACAGATAAGGATATACTTATGTTGGAAAAATCAGTTTCAACGGAAAGGCTAGAATTTCTCTATTCTCTTTTCTACCCAGTTTACCCAAGTGTCTGACATGGCCTTGTCTACCATATTTTTTTCAAAGAGGAAGGAAACAAGAGAAACTAGGCATGGTGAGTAAGGGTTGCCTGTAACTCCAGCACTCAGGAGACTGAGGCAGGAGGATTACAGATTTGAGGTATTGGGCTACAAGAGCAAAACCTTGTTTCAAACCAGCAAGCAGGTGTTAAGGGAGGGCCCAATAGAAAGGAAGTTGATGCTTCTGAGTAAGACTGGACCCATCAACATGGCGGGGGAGGGAGGTCTCATAAGGCCCCACCCCTTCCTGAGGAATTTTAGGCAATTAATAATTGATGGAGGTGAGAAAGATGCATTTTCTTCAGCGGTACAGGCACTGGTAAGGTGTCCATGCTTCTGTAAAGAAGGCCCCGCCCATGCTCTGATAATCAACCCTAATTTAACTCTTTGGTTCATAATCATGTAAAGAAAGACATGTGAAACAAGAAAGTAGAAAGGAGACTTACTGGAAGGTGTAAAAGGGATCAGTGGGAGTGGGAAAGGTCAAAAGAGCAGTTATGATCAGAATACATTATATACATTATTATATGCAATTAATGGAAACTTAAATAGTAAAACAGAGGCCCTCTGTTCCCCAAGCTTGGCTCAGGCCCAGCTGCCGGCAGCAGGGAGGTGAGGAGGATGGTACCTTGTTCGAAGGTTCTCTGCCTGGGGTGGGCCATCAAACACTGACAGGACATCAAAGTCCTCTTCCAGAGCAAAGGACTGGAACACGAGCTGGATCCGGTGCTGGTCCTCTGCAGTGATGGTCCATGTGCAGTTGGCATAATTGGGGTAGCCATAAGGGAACCCTGGGCTCTCCACTGTCCCATTGGGACCCTGAAGTTGGAACGTACAGTTCTGGCCTGGAAGAGAAAACAGAAAGAGTTCAGTGTGGCCAGAAGAACCCCAGGTAGTTTCCAAGAGCTGGAAGTACCGTGTTAAAGGACCATGGCTCTTTCGAGGGCTGCCTATGGGCTGGCCTGGGCTCGGCACTCAGAGAGAGAAGGCGGGTAACATCCTGTCCTCATGTGGTTCACTGTATTCAGTTATATTGAAGCCTCAGTGCTGTTGGGAAACTAAGATCGAAGCCCACCATTACAGGAAAGCCCTGAGCTTTGTGCAAAATGGAGGGCGGCTCCCTTTGTTGGCAAGCCTTCCTCTTCTCTGCCTGGGGGATCCCAGACCCTGCACCTTCTACCAGAAGAATGTCAAGGAGACCTTAGGGAAACTACAGATCCAACGCCCTTTCTCTTGATAAGAACCTAGCAAACACCTGGGGTTCCTGGGATGCCTCTCCATGCTAATGAGGCATCTCAGTACCTTAGCCCTTCAGCCAATGAGCTTTGCCCACCCTGGATATCCCGCCTCCCCAAAGTCCTATATAACCCTCGCCCTCCCCACAAAATTGATCTACCTCCCAGAAGCTGATCCCATAAGGTCATTTCTGTTCATGCTCACGGGCCACCAAACCCCCACTTCATGCCTTCTGCTTCCTTATTCCTGAGGACTGGTGGGCTAAGACTCCAGGAACGAGAGAGGGACACACGGGACAGCTCTATAAGATGTCAGACAGGGCCACAACCAGCCTGCATCATGGACCTTGCAACCAAGCCAGGGGACCACCTGAAGCCTCCTCTGTTGCCTGCAGCTTCCCTGTCCTCAGCTGATAGGCTCACCCCCACCCTCCCTGGAAAATGCCAGTCACCAATGGGTCTGCCTCATACCGCTATCCCTCCTCCTCCACCTAAGTGGGATCACTGGAGGCATACACTTCCTGGCCCTTTGAGGACACTTCCTGCACATGTCTCTCCACTGGGGGTCTTTTCATTTCAACTGTGCTCCAGACTCTACCTTTCAAAAACACAACCCCACAGCACTCCTGTCAGACCACAGCAGGCCAATTGGACTCACAGCCTGTCTCCTCACCCTTCACCATGCCCATCAGTTCTTCCTTACTATCCTACTGTCTACCTGCGGGCAGGCACGGTGAGATCGCAGACCGAATGTGCTGGGGATGCAACCTACTCTGAGCCTCTCCCTACACAACCTACCTCACCCCACCCCACCCCAGCTGACTGCTCAACGGCCATAGCTCAGGCTGCGCTCTGGGCTTGCCAGCTGTAGGTTTGGGTCAAACGGAGTTTCAGATAGCTAGCAAGTGAGATGCTAGGAGGGCTTAGGGAAGTGGAGGTTCTACTTGGTTCTCCTGCTCTTGATGCCACTGCTGCTAGGGGAGGATCTCTCTAGAAGCAGCCATGCTGTGGGTTCCTCCCACACCACTGTCCTCTTCTTCCTCTTATCTGACTGCTCTGCTTCTTTTCCAGGCCCAGTGGCGGAGCCTCTTGTCTCTGTCCAGCCCAGAGGACTTCCCATTCATGTACTGGTGACGTTACTACTGCACAGTGCGAGCCAGTTGCCATCCCTGGGCTCCAGGCCTGACTGCTTTGGGAAGCACACCCACTCTTCCCTTGCCTGCTGCTCCTTCACATAGGGGATGGGATGACGTCCCCATCACGATGTCTAAATAAGACGGGAAGTGACACCTTTCTCTTCACAGCCCCATGGCCAGTGTCTCTGTCTATATTTCACTCCCATCCCCCTATACCAAGCTCTTCCTTGGATTCCCAACTACTCACTCATGTACTCTGGTCCTTACCAACCCCTTCACTTTTCATTCAGAGCCATTTTCCCAAGGCATGACTAGGACCGAGTCATCCCCATCCCAATCGCCTCCAACACCCTGCGACCCCTCACTGCTCTTCAACAAGGAAAGAAAACTAAAGGCTGTGGGGGGGGGATGTCTCTGTGTGGTTTGATGCTTTGAAATCTCTCCCTTCCTACACTCTAGCTTTCTAGCCAAAGTGTCCCCCAGTTCTGCACATCTACCTTTTCTCCCTATGCAGGCACGGGACCTTTGACAGTGTGAAAAGGCCATGCCGCCTTCACCTCTGTTTGTCAGCACTTAGCATAACAGCATACCTCCCTGCTTCTCCATGAACGGCTGAGGCTGTAAAGCATGAGAACAGGAAGCTTGTGGGTTGAAATCTTCAATCCTGCCATCTCAGTAACAGGCAGGCACAGCGTCGGTTCTCAATTGGCTGGTAGGGCCTTTGTATTCAGAAGTATTTGTCTAGACAACTCTAAGATCTCCACCTTCACTGACTTGATATTCACAAGAGCCAAGCATGATGGACACTATTAGTATCTTTACTTACGGAGGCTGAATTAGAGCAGAGGGGAAGTAAAGAATGGGGCGACAGCTACCATTACTCAATGTTGGGACTTCACATAGGAGGGCCACTTCCTCTGTGATGGCGCTGATAAGTTGACTCAACACTAATTTTTTAAAAACCACCTTAGGGATTAACTGACAAAGGCCACTTAATCTCTAAAAATGACTTTAATATTAAGAAATCTCTTAATGCAAAGTATTCCATTAAGGGCGAAAAAGTTAAGGGCTTCTGAATAAATGCTAAAGAGGCATTTAATAAAATTAGACGTGTAACTCTGATTAGAATAAGCATTCAGAACAAGGCAGAAGAACATCTTTCCATTAATCAGTCCCTTACGTTGTACTTTAGGTGACACATATGATAGGGGTCAAAAAGAAAGAGACAGAGATGTCAGCATCCTCCCTAGCACCATGTGCCTGACCAGAAAAGCTCAGCGTGCAACACCAGAGAAAGAAGGAAAGGGGGATGCAAAGAGATGGCTGGCGGACGGTATGCTAATGTGCCCAGGGAGACCAGAAGAATCGATTACAAAGCTATTAGAACTAAGAAGAAATTTCTGCAAAGTAACCCGATGCAAACTGTACAGAAGTCAATAAGGTTCGTATATGCCAGTCACAGATGAAAGCAGAAGGATCAAGTTCCTTTCATGGCATCTACAAAGAGCGTAGTATACACAGAGCCAAACTTAATGAGAAATGTGCAGGCGGGCTCAGGGGTGTGGCTCAGGATGCAGGGCTCAGAGAAGTCCTGGGGGGGGGGTTCCACCCTCAGTGTCATGAGACAAAGGGAGGGAGGGCAAGATGGAGGGAGGGTTGAAGTAAGGAATGGATAGAGGAAGGGAAGAAGGAAGAGATGGAGGGCGGGAGGGAAGGAGAGAAGGAGGGAAGGAGAAAAAATGTATAAGCACTTTAAGGAAAGAAGTTTTAGAGGGATTTTTTTTTTTTAAAGATCAGAATAACTGGGGAGAAATGATGGGGCCTTGAGTGGAAAAGCCTAACTATTGAAAGGTTAATTTGTAATATTAACCTCTCAAAAAATTATTGAAAGGTTAATTTATCCACCTGATGCAATGTTCATCAAAAGCCCAAAGACACGTTTTAACTCTGGGAAAATTTAACACCTAAATTTAACTGGGAAGTAGGTTATTTGGACAACGTATTGTCTTTTAATGGGCAGGAAATTTAGTAGTCTCATAGTAAAGGGTACTAAATCGTATCATGAGCGGCATGTAGAAGCTGTGTTGGGGAGGGGTTCTCAGTGCACAAATACAGCATGAAGCAGTGCTGGGAAAAAAAAAGCAGCCTCATACACACAAAAACTGATATAAGAAGTCTTCTTGTTGTTGTTGTTTTACTTTTTTTAAAAAAGAAGAAAAATTTTTGGAGAAAAAAATAATTAACTATTTTAAGAAATAATTATCTTTTGAATTCAGATCACATATCAAAGTAAATTCCATATGGGGCTAACTAAGTGCTAAAAAAAATTGCCCATGTTATAAAGTTTATCAGAGAATATACAAATAAATGGATATCTGTGGTTTCCTAATTTTCTGAATGATGCTGTATGATTAACAGTTTTATATAAAAGCGAGTATGTGTATATTTATGTGTGTGTATGTGTGAATGAGTACTGTGTGAGCATGTATGTGTACATGTGTGAGTGTGCATGTGTGTGAGTGTGCATGTGTGTGAGTGTGCATGTGAATGAGAGAGAGAGAGTTGTGTAAAATAAAAAAAAATAAAAAAGGTAAACACACGTTGGGTTGAAAAGCAAACACCTTCATTATGGAAAGATTGCATGCTTATTACTAATAACAGCGCACAGAGCAAACACAATACATGAATATCGGACAGGGGACAAACAAGTTCACAAATGAAGAGAAACCAGACACCAATCACAAGAATAGTGAATTTCCAAAGGCCCAGGAGTCCCTCCCTGAACATCCTCTTTCTGCTACAGGCACCATGACCCCCCTCATCTCTCATCTCAGGGCCATAAAAGCCTAGTGAAAACCCAATGATGTCACTGCACTAGGTCGCTAATGGCTCATTCTTCTAGGTCAGTCTATGATGAGCCATGGAGCCTACCTAGATCATGGACTAGGCTAGAGCCTCCATTCGCCCCTGGAAGCAGCACTTTAACTGTACTCATTTAGGAGTGCAGTCAGTGTTTCTGAAGTACAGACCCCACCCCCCACACAGAGGCTTCAGTTGATCTTGTTCATGCCTAGTACAACCACTGATACCAACATTGCCACCATCCCCGCCACTGGGGACGGCTGCCCCAGCTCAGACCTGCCCAAGCCCGGAGACACTGACCTGGAATGTAGGAATCATCTTTCCTGCTATAAAGAGAGAAGCAGTGGGATCCAGGATGCGGACCCTGGGGAAACACTGCCCATGTAACGGGACGATAAGGGCAAAAGAGATGGAGGCAGAAGACAGAGACAACAGAGGAAGAGACCCAGAGGGCAGTTCTCAGAGAAGAAGGTGACAGAAAGTGGAAGATGCCATCAAGAAACTATGATGAGGGTCTTTGAGGAGGTCACTTCCTCTGGAAGTAAGATGTAGCCATATGAAAGCTCGGTCCTGACCCTGGGCATCCCCAGTGACCGGAATTCAATCAGCATTTGCTGCGAAGATATATCAGTTAGAGCAAAGGTGATCAGGAAGGGTTGAACAAGGTGAGCAGAGGCTAGGCTGTACCAGGCAGATGCAGGGCTGGCTGGCAAGAGAGTGCAAGGCCCCCATGTATGAAATAATAACACACGTTTTGCTCTTTGTAGAGCACTTGAAAAATACAGGCAAGGTTTAAAAGGATGAAATGATTTTAATCTCACATTCCTTCAGAGGCAATGGCTCTTAATACTTCCATTTTCTAGAGTTTTCCATGCGCAGATAAAAATGTTTAGAAAATACTGTACATCCTCTTTGGAAGGCTGTGTAGTAAATTATTCTTCAATCTCTAGATTACAAAAGGCAACATCCACTTATAGTACGCATAGATAGGCAGGGCTTGTTTATAGCCTTGCTCCTTTTGGAGTCTCGTGCACTAAAGACTGAGCACCAACCATGGTTACCCAAGTCAGCATCCAGGCTGGTGACCCTTCCCCACTACCCCTCCCCACCCCCCGCCCCATACAAGCATGTGGTCACATTTGGAGAGAAATTTTTATGATATTATTTTTAAAATGAGGCTGCAGTTTAGCTCATTTCTTTGCAACTTGCTTCTTAACTTAACAAGGAGTTGGGGACACTGTTCAGGTCAGTAGCTGCAGATCTAACTTATTTTTTATATAAATGCATAATATTGCCCCGCACGGATGAATCTCAATACATTCAGTCACTCCTCTGGGCATGGCCATTCAGGTCATTTCTTGGTTTTCTTGTAACAATTCAGTAAACACACAACATGAGTTCTCCCCCGCCCCCCAAGATACTGAAACTGCCCATAAACTGCACTTTTAAAAGGATGCTCAAAGTCCCAGTGTATAGTTATCCTAGAATTTACTCAACCACTTTGTTGTCAACCATCTAAATCGCTTCTGGATCTTTTTTTTTTTCTCTCTCTCTCTCTCTCTTTCTCTCAAATCCTGTTTATAAATACAACCTGGACCTGAACAAGGTCTGGTGACAGGATGCCAGGCAGTGCAGTGCAAAATAGCTTTCCATGGCCAGAGGCCCAGGATGAACATCCTTTGATGCAATCACTGCATCCAGCTTTGCTGTCTGATGGAGTACTGTAATTACAGGCTGCCTGGCCTCTGTAGTGGGCATTGTTGGGTATGCTTAGAAAGGGGCAAAAGTGGGTGCCCTTGGAAGTCTCCCTGAGATCAAATGGATGTCAGTGAGTTAGCCTGGTACAACCACTACAGCCAGAAATACAGATGAAACGGGAGCCAGGGCTCATATGGCCAGGTGCCCTTTTGTATCTGGGAGTGGGGATAGAAAAACCATGAGGTCTAATTGCATATGGTCCTGGGGCTCTGCTTAATACAGTTACCCTGCAAAGCCAAGACATGAGAACAGCTCCAGAGAACTGGATGGGATTTTTTTTTTAAATTTGTATTTCTTTTTAGATGATTTCTCTATGATAAACCTTCAAACACTAAGGTTACTTGGTCAAAGAGGATAAACATCCCTGAGGCTTTCCCCTTTAGATTTCCAAAATATCTTCTAGAATGTGTGTGTGCTAATTACATTCTCACAGCCATGTCTACAAATGCCTGTCTCGGGGCATCTTCACAAGCATTGTGGATTTTCTTACTGAGATGGCTTTGCTAGCTTGGTTGATTGAGAATCTACATCTATTTCCCCCTTTTGAGTGTAGGTGTATGTTTGTATGTGTATATGTGTATGCATGTGTGTGTTTTATATATGATATTTGTATGCAATTGTACATGCCCATGAAAAAATGTGTGGAGGACAATTTTGGAATGTTGGTTTCTATGAAAAGCATAGAAATACTATAAGAATATGGTTTGTTTGTTTTTTTTTAATTCCCGGTACGGGGAGATGGGACTGCTTCACGGCAGCTGACTATGATTTTTCCAGTGCTCTAGGGGAGATGTGATTTTGCCAGTAGCAGATAGTTTCTGCACTTGTGTGGTCTTTGGAATTCTGGAGACTTTTCAGACTGTATATAAATGCTAAGGCCCTGAGAGGTGAAATAGATTGTTGTCGGTGGGTTGGTTGTTACTGTTGGTCGTGGTTCGTTAAGTAGTCAAGTGCAATGAACAAACAAACAAGAAATTAGATACCCTCCTGACAGTGACGATCAAATTTGTCCCAAGGACCTGGACACCCCTAGTCAGCAAGAAGTAGTCTAATGATGATGACGCCCCTTTTATGACCCCAGACTTTATTCAGTGATCTAGTGTTAGGAAGTTGGAAGGCTGAAAAAAAGTGGGTGGATGAAAGAAAGTAGCTAAGAAGACCAATTATAGGCTCATTCCTTTGAGACAGGGTCTCTCAGTGAACCCTGAACTAGGCTGGAGCCAACAAGGCCCAGTGCTCCTCCTCTCTCTACCTTCCGTAGTGCTGAGGATACGGACTCACATATACCCATGCCTGGCCTGTCACTGAGTGCTGTGGACTTGAACTCAAGCCTTCACGCTTATGTCGCAAGTGTCCTTACTCGCTCAGCCATCTCCCCAACCATTCTTTCCTCTTCTTTTTCCTCATTTCTCTTCCCTCCCTCCCTTCCTCCCTCCCTCTTCCTTTCCTCCTCTTCTTTTTTTTTTTTAATTTTTATTATTTATTAATTTATTCTTGTTACATCTCTATGGTTATCCCATCCCTTGTATCTTCCCATTCTCCCCTCCCTCCCATTTTCCCCTTATTCCCCTCCCCTATGACTGTTCCTCAGAGGGATTACCTCCCCTTGTATATGCTCATAGGGTATCAAGTCTCTTCTCGGTGACCTGCTGTCCTTCCTCTGAGTGCCACTAGGTCTCCCCCTCCAGGGGACATAGTCAAAGAAATGCTCAGCCTCCTTAGTCATCAGGGAAATGCAAATCAAAACAACTCTGAGATTCCATCTTATACCCATCAAAATGGCTAAGATCAAAAACTCAAGCGACACCACATGCTGGAGAGGATGTGGGGAGAGAGGAACACTCCTTCATTGCTGGTGGGAATGCAAACTAGTACAATCACTTTGGAAATCTATCTGGTGCTATCTCAGAAAACTGGGAATAGGGCTTCCTCAAGACCCAGCTATTCCACTCATTGGAATATACCCAGAAGATGCTCCAGCACACAACAAGAATATTTGCTCAACCATGTTCATAGCAGCCTTATTCATAATAGCCAGATCATGGAAACAACCTAAATGTCCCTCAATAGAAGAATGGATAAAGAAACTGTGGTTCATATACACTATGGAATACTACTCAGCTATTAAAAACAAGGAATTCCCGAAATTTGTGGACAAATGGATTGAGCTAGAGATGATCATAATGAGTGAGTTAACCCAGAAGCAGAAAGACTCAAATGGTATATACTCACTTATATCTGCATACTAGCCCAAGGGGCATGTCCCATGAAAGCCTTCCCTTACCAGGAAACTGGGACAGAGGGGAGGACATCCTATTGGTACTCTAGATGAGAGATCAATGGGAGAATAGCAATGTAGAAGGATCCAGTGGGTCCTAGAAACCTACAAGTAGAACATTATGATAGGCAGATTTGGGTCAAGGGGTCCCGCTCAAACTAAGGCACTAGCCAAGGACAATACAGGCGGTGAAATTTAAACCCCTACCCTGATCTAGCCCATGGACAGGACAGTCTCCACACTTGAGTGGAGAGTGGGATATGACTTTCCTCCTCTTCTTCATCTTCCATTTCTCCTCATTCATTTGTACTGTTTGGAGACTTGAGTCTCCCTACAAAGCCCAGGCTGGCTTGGAACTCTTGGTTTCCCTGCCTCGGTCGGTATTATAGACACGTACTGTTATATAACACTTCACCTTTCCTTAATCATTTTAATTCTTCCTCTTGGGAGTCACCTATCTGATGAAATCCTTGGCTCATTTTTTCATTATAATTTTTCTAGTGATTTACATATTTATGTATCATGTATATTATGTGTAAATCCTCTTGGTGTCCCGTGTGCCTTTTAATCTTATTGCATTTGACATAGAGAGTGCTCTAAATTTTCTGCACTCAATTCTTGCAACAGGCCTTGCTGTTTCTTGTCAGATTGCATTCACCCTGTAGGATCAAGCTTTTAATCTTCCATCGTGTTTGTTACCAGCATTGTTTTGCACCTGGTTGTGCGCCTTTCGTTTTGCTTAGATTCCTCACGCAGATTAAGACATTCAGCTTTTATGAGCAGGCACACTTATCTCTCTCAGTCTCAGTAATATTCCTCCTTTATTTACACTGCCAAAGTCGCTCAGCCAGGAATCTGTTAGCTACCCTGTCATCCCAGCCAGCAGGAAAAAAGGGTAAAGTCCTTCCCTGCCCCATCCCACCCCAAAGCCTTAAGGTACCCACTACTTGCTTCCTCCACTCCTCTTCCCTGATCACCATCCTATAACCTGTTACTGTGCATCTAGGATGCTCCCGCAGCCCATCACATCCTCTCCTTATGGCCCTAGCAAGTTCTGGTCCTTCAGCCCACAAGCCTCTTGCTTCAGGAGCGGGTCTGACACTCTCTTTTGGGAGTTCAAGCAAGTGTCACACCTTCAGAAGTCACCATGAATGAAGTCCAGGCCTTAGTCTTCTACACCAATGACCCCAGCACAAGCACCTCTGATTTGTGTGTTGTAACAATCTGCATGGCCACCCGGCCTCCAAAAGTTACCCCCCGCCCCCATGACAGCAGGGCCCTATTGATTCTCTGAAGTTTCTCTGGCCCCCAAGCCAGCACCTGGCCCTTAGCAGATGCTCATAGAGGCTGAAAGAATGAATGAATGAATGAATGCTAATTTCCCACCCAGCTCTGCACACGGACTACTCCTCGCTGAGCTAACTGCAGACACTTAAAGCTTCATTACCTCCTCTAGACGCCTGCTCAGAATTCTCAAGGCGGTCTCAAGCACCGTGTTGCCCAGTCCTCATTCATTCTGAAGACTGTTGCTTCCACCAATGCTGATATAATGACATGTGTATGTGGCTGTCTTCATCAAGAGGCTCCTGGAGATTGTATTCAGATTGTTTCTCTAGTACCCAATCCAATGATAATTGGCTGTAACAGAAACTCAGTACATGGTTTTCGAGTAGATGATTGAATGAGATGAATGAATCTTATTATAACATTCTGAAAAGACCCACCAACTTCACTGGCCTACATGTGAGTAATTTGGGAACTGGCTTAATGAACAGGTTACAACGGTAGAACTTGGAAGCAAAAAGCCTTGGATTCCAATATTTGCTACTTAATACCATATGAACTACTTATTTAAATTCTTTAGGACTTAGTTTCAACACTTTAAAAGTGCTTGTCATACAAACCTGACTACCAGAATTTGATCCCTGGATTCCCATAGTAGAAATAGAGAGTTGACCCCCCTCAAAAGTTCACCTCTGATCTCCACATGCACTGTGACAAAAGCACAGATAAACCATAGTAAGTTACATTGAAGCGGGCATGGCGGTGTCGCATGCCTGTAATCCCAGCACTTGGGGAGGCAGAGGCAGGTGGATCTCTATGAGTTCGAGGCCAGCCTTGTCTACAAAGTGAGTCCAGGACAGCCAAGGCTACAATGGAGAAGCCTTGTCTCAAAAAAAAAGCAAACAAACCCAAAATAAAAAAACAGAAGCAACAACAGCAAAAAAAGCCCCACTTAAATAAATAAATAACATGAAAACCCACTTCCGTGATGGCTGTACAGACAGATGTGGTAACAACAGCAACATTGCTAACTGCTCAGTACAGTTCTTGGCAGACAACAAATGATCAATAGATAAAAGCCAACCCTTCAGGGAAGACTTGTATCATTCTTTATGTAAGCCTTATCCCATCTTGCTAGGGTTATGCACAGAAAGTTTATGCACTTTTTGTTGTTCTAGCAAATAACATTTTCCCCTATTTTTTCTGTTATTACCCATATACAGAAAACCTATTGATTTTTACATATTCGTCTCCCATCCAACCATGTTCTTAATTCTAAAATTTTCTCAGTTGATTCCCTTGGGTGTTTTAGGTACACAACCGTGTTGTCTACAAATAATGATAATTTTTGAGGAGATAGCTCTTTTGAGAAATTTGGCAGGAAAATTCAATTCAATTCTGTAAATATTTATTGACTGATAAGGTCAATTTTGGACAAATTTAGTTGGAGATACCAGTGGGACATGCAGGCAGAGATGGCCAGAAGGCAATTAGACTGGAGACTGGAGTCTGGGAGTGCAGTCTGGGCTGGCGATATGGATTCGTCAAAGCCTTGTAATTAATGAACCTGCCTGAAGAGGAATTTCAGGAGATGGTGGCAGATGCTGAATAAATCATCATGACCAAAGGTGTCCCACTGGCCACAGGGACACCACTAAACACCTCCAGTATACCACTGGCCACCAGCCCATCTCTAGGATGCTTCTTGGCAGGGCACCTTGAATGCAGATGGCAGAGGTGGGCCCAGCAGCATCATTGGTCTTTAATACCCCCCCCAAGGAAAGGACCAAGAACTCCTCAACATCAGGGATGCTTGTGGCCAGCCTCAGTTTAACTCCTCTCGCTATGTCTCATGTGCTTTCATACATCACAAACAGATTCCTTACTGTGAACTCACCAGGTCCTTTCAGGCCTCCACAGTGCTAGGCCCTTTGCCTGGTACACTCTTCTCTGCTGGGTCTAACTCACTATTCCATGCTCAATCTATGGACCACGTCCCCTGAACCTTCCTAGTACGACTGGCAGATAAAGGGCTCCCCCCCACCCCTCCTTCTTTATAATCACACACTCCCATCTTCTCATGCCTGATTATTTCCCAGTCCAGCACACTCTTCCTTCATCGTCGACACTGCACAGAAATTAGCTTCATCCAGATTGCTTAGGCCACTCTTGTTCTGTCTCAGACTTCCCTGCTTTGTTCTTCATCTTGCTAAATTGCCTGAGGAGCATTGTCACCTAGTCAGCCTCACTCACGGCTCCCCACTCCGTTCACATGGCAACCTTACCAGTGTCCCAGGTGGAAAGAAGTTTCTCTTCCCTTTCCAAGAAACAAGGACACCCTGCCACCCTTGCCTAAAGCCCTTCAGCTATTCCTCCCTTGGTCCCAATCAGGGCACCCATGATTCCTCAAGAGCTTGCTTCTGCTCTTCTTTTAGGCTTTGCACCCTACCACAGGAGTTAGACCCCTTTGGGATACATTGATGCTTCATGTTGTCACCCACTCTGAGATCTGTAACATTCTCATTCCTCTGATTGAAACATCCTTTCTTTGTAGCTTGCTTTCACCAACTCCACTCATCCCTTAGCTCCCAAGAGAACTTCCTGACCCCCACACACTAAGTGGTACACACACACACACACACACTGTACCCTGATGTGTGTTCTTAGTAGCCTTGCATCCCCACTGGATCACAACACACTCTTCAGCATGTCTTTCCTGAAACATGGATTCTGTGGGACACACCATGTGCTGTCCCATCCCACCTTCTCCCAGGATCATGCACTACTACTTTGCATTGTTTCGGCATCCATTTGGAATATAGGCTTGAATTTGTCATAGCAGAAGGATCCTTATGTGCCCTGATGCAAACACAGTTCTCTAACCTTTCCTTTCCTTGCTGTGATCCATCTGGATTGCAGCCTTGGCCACCTGCCTAAGGACTGGTGAGCTATGACCCACCTAAGTTGCTCCATTGGCCCCTAAGCCCAAATATGGACTGTGTTGATCATGGCATGATCTCCAGAAACTTGAGCCTGCTTGCTCTAAATCTACCAGCTATAACATCTGATGGAGAACCCACCTGAATAACACACAAGACCCCTATAAAGGCTCTGACTCAACAGGTTAATTTCTCTGACCAGAGCTCCCACCATCTGAGTGTGTATGTCCCCCACAATTCTCCCTTTTCATTGGCCCCAAGAGAGAAGCTGTTCTCTTCTCTCTGATTCCTAGAGGCAATAAACACTGGAACAATGTGGCCAGTACAAGGAACCAGCACCAGTTCCAGTACTGCAAGCACTCTCTTGGGCTGCCTCCTGCATGCCTCGCCCAATGGGCACTCCCAAGCCTAAGTCTCCTCCCTGTCAGAGCTCTCATTAGAGGAGAACAGTTGTGGAATACATCACTAAGACAAAGTTCAGACAAGAGAAACCGCATATGCCAATGTGCCAAGTCTCCTTCCAGAGGATCACAGGTTGACAGTCATTAGAATATCTGCTAGAACGAAGTCCTATGAAAGATGTGTTGGAAACATCTACAAGTGTGTTCCCCAGCTTCCATCAGGGCAAGGCTAAGAGCCATTCCTCGGGGGGGGGGGAAGGGGGCACCAAAGGCCAGATTACAAGAAGGTACAGCAGCCAGCAGCCAGCACATTGCTTGGCACCCCAGAAGCACTTTGCACATAAGTTCCCAAGGTCACATCCAAACGCCCTTCCGCCACAGAGGTGCTTCAGCAGACTCCACCTCTGTGGTCCTGGTGCTGAGTCCACATTCAGGTATGCACAGCAGATGTGCAGTGGGTGTTGTGTGAAACGGTGATCACGGGTGTTTCTAACAAAGTTGTACTTTACTTTTTCCCCACAGACTTAATAACAGAGGTGTCCAAATCCGCCAAGCAGCTAGTCCCTTGGATCTTAATCTCAGCACTGTGGGCATTGGAAGAGTCTTTGTTGTAGGGTCTTTCCCGTGCATGAGGAAAGCTTAGCAATGTCAGTGGCCTCCATCCCCTGAACAACCTGTATTCTACCTCCAACCACCACACAAACTGACACAGAATTGACAAGTACCCCCTGGTGAGGGTTGGGGGACCCACGCCCAGTTGAGAACTGCTCTAATTCTCTAATGCACATGGGGACCTAACTTCCCACATATTTTTCATTCACTTTTCGTCACCTTTTTTTGGTACCATGGTCCCCTTAAGCAGCCTGGTGTCCCCTCTGCAAAGACTATCTTCAAATGTATAGGGGAAAAAATAAGAATTGCAAAAGGCAATGGTTTATGCTGAAGTACAGTTTCCAAAACACTTTGAGATTTTTGTTATACAGTAATAGAGGCCCCCCCTTTGTCCGAGTAGGGCCACGATCTAGCAGCAGAAGTGATAACGGCTGTCATTCGAAGCACGCTATGTGGAGATGGCTTTAGCGACTGTAATATTTTATGGAAATAACCTGTGATCATATCAGGGGCAAATTCACAGGTGCAGCTAATCCTGATGTGCTTCGTTGTCTGTGTGCATGATTGATAGAAGCACTTGGTTTCAAATAAAGATGTAATTTCCCCCATCCAAGTTAGGAACTCCCCTGGTTCCAGTGAGAGCCTCGGAGGCCCAAGCCAAATTCAATCTCTCATTCGGCAGGGCTTGGGAGGGGGTGGTGGCTGCTTAGTTTCAGGCAGCTCTGGTTTCAGGCAGAGCTAATAGTGAGCAGTCAGGGGTGGGGGGAGGTGAAGGGAGGCAGAGATTTGCAATGGCCCTTTGCAGTGGCTGGTACACCTCTGGCCTTGTCACTGCAAGGTGAAGGACTTGAGTTCCTCAAGGTTTAAAAAAAAAACGCATTCAATGAAATTATTTAATTATCAGAAAAATGGACGGAGCTAGAGAGACCATTGTGTTGAGCAGAAAAGGCAGACCCAGACAGACAAATATCACATATTTTCAAGATCTTATATATGTAATTTAGACTTTGAAAACACACAAAGAGCTGATAAAGTGCTTGCTCTGCAAGCATAAAGACCAAAGACCATATCCCTGAATTCATGATGTTAATAATAATAATAATAATTAATAATAATAATAATAATAATAAACCTGATGCTTCTGCATGTGTCTATAATCCTGGTGCTGGAGGGAGACAGGAGGCTCATAGAGACTTTATGTAGATAAAGCAGCAAGTTCCAGGTTCAGTAAGAGACCCTGTCTCATAAAAGCTAAGGTGCAGAGTGAGTGATTGAAGAGCTTCTCTGATGTTGACTTCTTACTTCCATATGTGCAAATATAAGCAGATTCATCCCCTTCCATACACACACCCCTTGACTTCCATAACACACACACACACACACACACAGAGAGAGAGAGAGAGAGAGAGAGAGAGAGAGAGAGAGAGAGAGAGGGAGAGAGAGAGAGAGGGAGAGAGAGAGTTTAAAAAGCCATTATAGTAAGAAAGTAATAGGGAGATTATTTGAGAAGAAGGGTATAAAGAGGGAAGAAAAGGAAGAGCAAGAAAGTGCAATGGGGGAGGGAGTGTGACTAAAGTTGCATAGCATACATGTATGACAGTGTTACAGCAGGGCCCATTATTTTGTACAGTTCATATATGCCAAGGAAAGGAGGGAAAAGGAAACACTTCAGTGTAACTGGTAGCTGTAGAAGAGCTGGGATTCCAACCCAGACTAGCAAAAGCAAAGCGCAGAATGCTCCACCCCACTGCCCCTCCCTTTGGCTGGCTCCAAGGAAGGACCTGAGTCACCATCTGGG
Source organism: Acomys percivali (assembly GCA_907169655.1). Lineage (NCBI taxonomy): Eukaryota > Metazoa > Chordata > Mammalia > Rodentia > Muridae > Acomys > Acomys percivali. The sequence goes on along the minus strand of OU015754.1, from coordinate 61,395,157 downwards.
GACAAGCTCCCAAAGCCACAGTCCTGGTTGCATTCTGCATCTAGCTCTGCAGGTCAGAACCTGCCATTTGCTAGAAAGAGCTGAGCACAGTCATGGTACTTCAAGGACATGGAAGTAAAGCAGGGGCTCCTTCTTCCTCTCAGCATGGGGACATGGGCAACAAAGGCAGGAGACTATGCATGGCAGGAGGGGCAAGGCAGTGAGCCTGTCCCTGGACCACAACCAATTGCTCTGTGGGAATAATCCCAAAGCACTCGGCTTCTTAATTCTACCTCCAGGCTCTCAGATTCTCTTGGACACACTGAGCATGGATGCCATTGCCACGGACCAAATACAAGTTTCCCCGCCTGGCTGTCTGGATGCAGTTTGTTTTCATGAACATCAGCTGCCATCAGCCAAGGAATGAAAGCAGGGAACTGTCACTGAAATATCCGTATCTGAGACAAACCCTGGGCTGTGGTTTTGGCCCAAGGGAGAGAAGCTAAGCAGGAGGACGAACACCCCAAACTCCAAGGCTCAATTCATCCTATTTCCTTATTTGAAGAAGAATACTGGGCACCTGCTATGTCCAAGTCACAACCCCTGCTCTCCTGTAGTTTTGGGTCTAGTCATAGGTTGTTCCGTGTTTTGTTTTGTTTTGGTTTTGGTTTGTTTGTTTCCATGTCTTCTGCATTTTACATGTTAACCATTAGCAATCCATTTCATACATCCTCAAAGCTGCGTTAGAGGGGCACTATTATAACTCCCATTTCACAGATAATAAAACTGAGACTCAGGAAGACTAGGTAACTTTCTGAAAATCAGTAGCTAATAGGTTATAGGAGCAGAAATTAACCCTAAGCAATATGAGACAAGATTCTACCTCTTTATCCCCTACTCCATCATTCATGATAGATGGATAGATGGATGGATGGATGGACGGACAGATGGATGGATGGAAGGAAGAGGCAAGATAGACACTCATTTTGGACAGTGTAGGAAGCATAACCTCTTCCTTGAGTACTCTCAATGTACCTTTGGCTTACGGACCCCTTTCCTCAGTTATCAATGACATCAAATGGAACTCCTAGGCTTCTGCCTCCTGTCATCTGAGGCATGCTCCCAGAACAGCAAGTTCTGGCATAGCAACTCAGGGGAAACCATATAGGAAAAGCTGTGCACATAGGACTTCCCAGGAGGAAAATAACAAAATAGAAACAGTAATTTGGCAAACAGAAATGAACTGTCAGAAGTGTAAAACCATGGTGAGTTTGCTACCAAATCCACAGACAGACTGTAGCACTTCATAGCACTCAGTTTATATTTCTTGTAATATGCAGCCGTCATCTGTGCCTTTGCCTACTTATTTTGGATCCCTATTTGTAGCTTTATCCATTAAAAAAAAACATGTATACTGATTGGCCTGGTCTTTTCATACTGGAAGTGGCCTCAGGCCAAAGGGAAGGAGACCAGTAAGCCCTTTGCTTGCATGAGAATTAGGCCAGTGGGTAAAGGTACTTGGCCCCCAATCCTGAGTTCAAAAGCCCTGGGACTTACATGTTGGAAGGAGAGAATCAAGTCCCACAAGTTGCCCTCTGACCCCCACAAAGGTAACACACAATGGCATGTATGTGCTCATGTGTGAGTAAATGTAAATACACAAACACTAAACAAATATAATTAAATATTGTTGATTAAAACAAATGGCAAAATTCGTAACATGGTATAACAGAAAGAATCTATAAGCCTGGGTCTTTAACTCTGCTATTTACTAGCAAGGGTTATGGTCGGATCCCTCAGTTGGTCAAAGTCCCAGTTCTGTCAATAACGTGGGGTTTTCAAAGTCACTGACAGACAGGCTCCTGTAGGATTCTGACCCAGAAAAACGTTGTTGCTGCTGTGCCGGTGCCCTGTCCATGGTGCTGAAGCACCGAAGTCCTGGAATGTGGCTGTTTCTCCTGACCAGGAGTCACTGGGAATAGCTGGGCAACATATGCCAGCATTTGTACCCAGGGTGGGAAATGAAAAAGAGAGTTGGTGACGTGATGCGATGATGACAGAAAAGGAGACAGAGGGAGGAAGGAAAAGGGAGGAGGAGAGAGCAACTTTGACTCTGCAAACACCTGCTGCAACACTGTCCTCCAGCCTTCTTCCAGATGGAACCAGAGGCCATGTTTAAAGTGATTCAACATAGGAATCTGTGGGCAAGTGGATGAAGGAAAATGGTGGCCCCACAAAGATGCTTTCCTGGGGTTTCTGACACTCAGCATCTGATGGCAAAGAGGATAGATGGGAGGCTAGAGCCCTAGAGATGACGAGAAAGGAAACGCCAATCTGACAGCAGAGATCTGATGGTCAGAGTGAGACCTGTAGTCATGAGCTGCTAGGCACAGGTTTCTCTTTCCCTATAGAAAGCAAACTCCTTCTTCCTTCAGACACTTTTAAAAAAAGTCCACTGCTGGAAACATTCACAACAACTCTAAGGCCTAGCCCAACCCAGACTTCTCTTTAAATGAAAGCACTCGGGGCGGGGGGAGGGGGGCGGCATTTCACCCCCTTTTTTTTAAAAAAAAAAAAAAAACAATCTTCAGCAGATGTGTTGCTCTTTTTGCATGCAAAGAAAAGGGCTTTGTGTTTTCCTGCCCCCTAACTAACTGCACATTTGAATTGTACATGAGCTCTGTTGGTGATCTGAAAATTGCTCCCGTGAAAAGGGAAAACCCAAGCTAATTAATTAGCAAGGGGTCAGTCCTGGCCTGGCTCAGCTCAGACCAGCCTGGATGCTAATAGGGATTTATCATTCAGAGACTGTTTGCTTCTGTCCAGAGCTAGGCACAGAATAGACACACTCTGTCCTCCTGGAGCTTCCTGCCATAGCTCATACCTCTCTGGCCACATGTGTATCCCCCTGCTCCTCCAACGGGTGGGCCACGCTCTCTCCTGGGGTCTTTGCACCCGACTGCCCTTCTTCTTACAAAATCATTTCTTCCAGAAAAGCCAAGCTAGTTCTGTTTACTTCAAATCTTTGCTCAGCATTGCCTCCTGCAGGAGGTCTACCTGACTACCCTCTATAAAACATCAACCCGCCGTGCGTGCCCCTGACCCTGGCTCCTTGGATGCCCCTGACCTGTGCGCTACAGTCTCTTTCTTTGGTAGCATGTATCTCTCTAAGGCACTCAATGTCATTTACTTCCATACTGTGTTGATTGCTTGGTTTCTCCTGCTAGGACACTCTTTGTTTCATTCACTGATGCATTCCCAGCCAAATCGAGCAGTGCTTATCACATCGTAAACCTTCAGGAAACAATTGTTGGATGAACAAAGAAACAGACTACAACCCAGTGCATTTACAAAAATAAAATTCATGTGAACCAGAATTACCACAGGCTCAGAAAGTCCAAGCAGTTACCCTGGCTCTATCTGAAAGCATTTGGGGATAGAGGAGAAAGAGAACAGCGTTCAGTCAGAGCAATCGTAGTTGGACAGAGTGGAATCTGGGTACAAGCTGCCCGCTGCTTTCCAAGACATCCCCCCACCATATTGAGCTCCTGATGTCATGGAGTATGGCCTGCCTTTCTTGCCACCAAGTCCCTGAAGGCCCAGCATGGAATTCAAATGTCAGTAAGCAGAAGGTCAAAGAGAGTGCCCCCACCCACTATCAAATACTAACATGCATTGTTTACTCCTAAATCTGGTTACGAAATGAGGCTGAGGGCAGATAATCCAGCCATACCCACACATACAGTATAAACTGTCCAAACCAAGGACCAAACATGGCTTTGTTTGACTTGATAAAGAGATCTTTTTGTTTGTTTGTTTTTTGAGACAGAGTTTCTCTGTGTAGCCCTGGCTGTCCTGGACTCACTTTGTAGACCAGGCTGGCCTCGAACTCACAGCGATCGCCCTGCCTCTGCCTCCAGAGTGCTGGGATTAAAGGCATGTGCCACCATGCCTGGCTGATAAAGAGATCTTAACGTATTTGTTTTATACTATAGTGGAGTGACAGAGGAAAGGACAAAGGAGAGGGTAGAGGGAGGGAGAGGAGAGTACTAAGGCTGGGCATATACCACATGTATCATGGAGAACTGAAATCTGACTCAAGCTAAGAATGTTTTCCTTTAGCAGAATATGACAGCAATGGTTATGACTCTATAACAGCCTTATCCCCCTCTCCCTATCCCCAGAGGGAGAACAAGATGGTACATGTTAGCCTGGGAGAAAATTTATTTGTAAGTATTTCTAAGTATGTAACATATAACCTACAAATGTTGTCAGAGAATAATGAAGAAACACATTGTCTTAAACATCTCTGTAGAGGAAAATCCTAATGGTTCCATTACTGCCCTTTGCCCACGTACAAGCTAACTATGGTGAACAACACCTGAGGCTGGGCATATTCAAGTTTCTGGCTCAGAACCTGCTTTAGAAACCCTAGTCTTCCACCAGAAGATATCATTCCCATGGCTGTTTCCCTAGAAATCCAGATCTGGCCCTAGTGGTCTATGTTTCCCCAGGACCTCACTCGGCCTGATGAACCGCAGCTCCTGGTGGTGTACCAGGTGTCTCAGCATCCTTCCTACTCAGGGACAGAGTACTAACCCTGTTCACTTTGCAAAGGGTTCCTAGCCAGTAGCCTGCTCTATTGGTTCTAAGGATAAAGGACCTGGGACCTTTCAGGAGCTCCAAAAATGTCTCTAACGCCAGTCCCTTTTTCCTGTGGGCATACTAAAGAAATGTCACCAAGGCAGAGACTGGGGAAGAAATTTCCACTTCTGAAAAAAATGAAAATTATTTATTGAATAAATAAACAAATATGTTTACCTCCCAACAGGGGAGTCTGTAGAGAGCACAGTGCAGTAGGAGTCTCTAGAATCCACCTATACCCCATGCTGATGATTACATGCAAACATTTCATGGGCTTAGAGAACATGGGACTGTGGCAGGTCAATGCATCCTTCCTATGGCTTCCCGACAGACAGTCTGACCCTTCCTAACAATGCTCAGAGCTGAGGGTCACCTGGTGAGTGCAGGTGACACACTTCATCCTTGCTGTATTGATTTAGGCTCTGTGCCTCATAAAGCCACATCAGGGTTCAGAGTTCTTAACCTTATTGGGAAATCGATTCCCCCCCCCCCACTGTTTCCTAGAAACAGGTCTCACCTGACTTTTAAAGAATTGAAAGGTATCACCTACTTCTGCGCGCGCACGCTCACACACACACACACACACACACACACACACACACACACACACACACA
>OU015754.1:61356466-61372266 GCA_907169655.1 Acomys percivali | reverse complement strand
GGGGGGGGGGGGGGGGGGAGCACATGCATGCATCCTTTCTATTGTGAACTTGCTTTAACTTTAAAGAGGCAATGGCGAAGAAAAATAAAATGAGAGAGGTCAAGGTAAGAAACGAGACAAACCAGAGGAGAAAAGAGGAGGAGCCAGGGCTGAGAACCCTGGGCGGGGGGTTGGGGGGGAGGTGGTGAGTGGGAATTATACCTCGAAGCTATAGGTGTGGGTGGTCCCTGGGATGGGCAGAAAGTGATAAAACTACACCCTTTTTATGTTCCTGTATGTGTGCACACATACATATAGAGGTCAGAGGTCAGCACCAGGTGTCTTCCTCAGTCAATTTCAACCTTAAACACATATATTTTCTTATTGTCTTTATTATGTGTGGGGAGGTGCTTTAACTGCATGTGTATCTGTGCTCCACATGCCTGCCTGGTGTGCTTGGAGGCCAAAAGAGAGCACTGGACTCTCTGGAACTGCAGTTATGTATGGATGTGAGCCACTGTAAGCCTGCTAGGAATCGAATCTGGGTCCTCTAGAAGAGCCATCAGTGCTCTTAACCTCTGAACCATCTCTCCAGCCACACGCCCAGCTTTTTTTTTTTTTTTTTTTAATGTGGCTTTGAAGGATCAAACTCAGGTCCTTATGTTTGAGCTGTGAGTACTTTACCAGTTAAGCTACCGCCCCGCCCCCTCCCACAAACCCCGGACTATAAATCTATTATTACTGGCTCTTAGCAAGGTGTGCTTGAGGCTCTCCCAGGATGTGGGTTGGAAAGGGGGCGGGGGTGTCTTAGATTCAGTCAAGCAGCTGGCAGGAAGAATGGCAGAAAAATGGTTAAGAGGTGCTTAGGTTGGGGGGTCTGTGGAGCCCTGGTGGCAGCAGGATCATTTATTCTAGGGGCCAGACAAGATCTATCTGTGGAACTGACTCAGGCCAGAGAACAAAGAGCAGGTACAGACAGGCCCCAAGAATGAGGGTAGAGCAGCCCTCTGGGTCAGTCAGTAGAGAGAAACAGAAAGATCCTTCTAATGAAGGGTCTGGCAGGCGCTCCCTGGGGAGGCCCTGGGGGTGGGGGTGGGGCGGGAAGGTTGAGCCCACAACTTGGCAGAACTTAGGAAGAGTTGAACACTGCTCATTCACCACCCTACACTCTTCTGGTACCTTCTCCACCCTAGGCTTCCGTGACCACAAGTTAAGGCCAATGATGACTTAGTTTGCCATTGGCTTCAGTTCATTCTTCTGCAGGGGATGTAGCACCTCCTTCCCCCTGCTCTGCCTTCAGCTACACTGCCACCGGATTCCACATGTGTGACAAACCCCCCCCCAACATAGGGAGGGCATGCAGACGTCATCTCCCATCTTCTCTCTGGGCTCTGAGCCCAGTATTCCTAGTCTGAAGGTTTCTCCACTCCTCCAGACTGGAGAGAGAACTCAGCAGCTGCCACTGTTTGCCCAAAAAAGTTCTAGGGCTCCTTAGAGTGCTGGAAGCGGCAAGTGTGGACACTGAGGCTTGCCACCTGGGGTGACTTAGACAGGAACTTCAGGGGACACTCTCCAGGTGACCGTGCCCATTGCAGGGCCACTTGGTTGAGCTTGAGTGGATAACCGACCTCTGTAAGCTCAATTTTCTTAACCAATATATTTTATTACAACTTACTAACCGAGCATACGTCATTTATAACCTGACTAACCAAAACAATAGGAAAAGAGGATTAGCAAACACAGTAACAAAACCGTAAGGATATCCGTTCTGAGGAATGATTCACCTGGCATAAACAGCAGGATTTCTTCTGCTGGAACCTGGAGTAACTGGAACCCGGAACCTCAGCAGGAGCCCAGAGCCCTGAAGCCTTCCCTAGAGTGGTTCTCTCTAGGAGCATCTCGAAGTACACCAATGAAGAGCCAAAACTATCCGAAGTCACCAAAACGCCCTGCCTCCAGTTCTGGGCTCATTTATATATTTCCTCCCAGAGTCCGTTCACGGGATCTTTTCAGCTGGCAACAATCAAGCTCCCGCATGAGGTGATCGGTCCTCTAGTGGATTAACTTCACCTGTTCTCTCACAAAACCATTCCAATCCCACACTTGGGATCCTAAAAAACAGGTTTACCTCTGCTTCAGCCCTCCTTAGAAGGCACGCACAGCATGCCTTCTGCAGCATGTGCTCCAAGTCCTCAGGTTATCAAGAAATACTCCTGCAGTGAAAGCAAAGTTCTAGGTGCCCAATGAAAGCAGGAACTCAGGAATGCAACCTGCCTGCTGACCTCGGTGTGCCAGGCCTCAGCCTTCCCAAGCAACACAGGGCCCTGCAGGCTCCACTCCCAGCCAGCTTCCACGATCCCTGCCTGTTGCCAGGCATGGTTGTCAAGCACAGACTCGCATCCTGGCTCTTCTGCAAGCTGCCTAGAGATGGGAAGAAGCTGCCCTGGGCTGGAAGGTGTTGGGGGCAGGATAGACCTGGCTTTTTTTTTCCCCAGTCAACCTCATCCAGGACCCCATATGGAATGGAGAGTGTGGGCTGAACTGGGGCGGGGAATGGCCCTGAACTATACCAGTTTACTGGAGAGGGCTTGGGGTGGCAGGGGTGGGGTGATGCTCAAAGTCAAGGTCTGATTGTTCCTGGGGCCTTGCCCCAGATTGGCAAGATGCTCCCAGTGCCCAAGTGCTGGCATGCAGAATTTACATTCAGGCACACACACACACACACACACACACACACACACACACACACACACACACACACAAATGGAGACATCTATTTTACACACACAGTTCTTTAGTACCCAGTCACACACCAAGCACTCTCATCCTGGACCCTAGCTGTCTTCCAGTAGAATCTTTGCAAAAACTACAGGTGTCTGTCTATTCAGCATTGTGCATATAAGTGGCACTGCATCTCACGGATGTCAGCATATGTCCTGTACAGAAGCATGTCTGCATATGTATGCTTACAAGAACAGGTTACCATGCCTGGACAGATAGATAGACATATGAGACACTTGGGGTCCTATGCCATCTAGGTTTTAGCTTGTTGTAACTCGCATTTTGGAGACGTGCACATGCTCAGCTACACACACACACACACACACACACACACACACACACACACACACACACACAAACACACACACCAAGCACAGCCTCCTCCCCATACCTGACAAAGCACAGCAGGGCGGATTCCACTTGGCCTCTTAGCTATTTGTTGGCTGTGTGACTCTGGGTACCAGTTCACCCTCTCTGAGCCTCAACTCTGTCGTCTGTAAAGGGAAAGCATGCTGGAACTGTCCTTTACAGACATACTGGGATGATTAAATAAGATTGCGGATAGGAAGCTCAGGCCCTAGGGAGCTCGATAAACACTAATCACCATTCATTCTCTCGCTGCCACCCACCCTGAAGCCTCTCATTCATACAGCTGATAAATATTTATGTGGTGCTAAATGTGCATCAAGACTGCCATAGGCAATGGGGCTTCAGAGTCCTTGTCCTCGTGTCCCATGCCGTTTGTTTTCTAGTGGAGGAGACAGATGACAGCAAGTGAACACTAACCAAGTCACAGGAGCAGCGTGATGAAGAGTAAGAAAAGGGTAACTAGGATGTGGCTCATCTGCCGTGGTCACGTCTTAGCGTCTTAGCGTGTCACACCCTGAGTTAAGACAGGCAGGCTGAGTAAGAGTGAGCTGTGTGAAGATCAAGAGGGAGCGCACCCCACGTGGTAGGAATGATGAAATACCAGGCGTAATGCCAGGAGGTGGACACAAGCTTGCTGTGTGTACAGGGTCGCAGTGAGAGCACAAGATGGGACAGAGGAAAGGAACCCGGAAGGATGGTCACACTTCTGAGTGGGAGCGTGACTGAGTCAAATGTATGTGCTTTAGGACTTCCCTGAACTTCAGCTGAGACCAGAGGAAGCAGAAAGGTCAGCCAGGGCATGAGTTTAAATGACTCTCCTGCCCCCTTCCTCCTCACACTGTCTCCGCTGTCCACCATATTGAAATCTCCCCTCAGGAGCCTCTCGTGGTTCCAGCCAACAGAACCCACTTTCCAAGGTTTGGGATGGTTTTAGTTACCGCTCCTGTTGCTAGAACCAAACACCTGTCAAGAAGCAACTTGAAGAGAAAAGAGTTTGCCTCAGCTCACAGTTTGAGGGGACACACAGTCCGCCACGGAGGGGAAGAGGTGGCAGAAGGCAGCTCCTGGATGGCTGGAGTGTATGGCTGGGTTCCCCGCCTCCTCACATCTTTATGGAACAGGAAGCAGAGAAAAGACAGGAAGTGGGGCCTGGCTATAAAACCTCAGGACCAGGCCTGCCTCCAGTGATGCCCTTCCTCTGGCGAAGTTCCACCTTCTAAAGGTTCTACAAATCATCAACACCAGACGGGCACCCAGCATTCAAATACAAAACCCTGTGGGGGTCTCCCCACAGCCAACCCACAACAGTGTGTTCTCACAGGCTACCTCTCCAGAACATTCTCTCTCCCTCGTCTGTGACCAGCACCTCATACCCCAGATTTGAGAACAAGCATGGGCTGTAACACAGCTTTGACCTGGAAGGAGTTAAAGCTGTAACAGGAGTGATCCTGGTCTGGAACGTAGACTGAAGTTGGACAGCAGTAGCGCCCATGGCCAGTTGTCCCTTCACTGAGTCAGCTGTCCTGCCAGCCAAAGCTGTCAGCTTCCCCTTCTTCTAACAAGGGCCCACCTCCCCCCATGGATGTTAGATATTGCAGGGGCTCACCTCAGCTCCACTGTGACCTATGATGGGTTAATCTTCAGTGCCAACGTGCCTGGGCTAATGGATACACCAGAGAGCAGGTTTGCTGCTGGTGTGTGTGACACCACCGCCAGTGGACACACCAAGTGAGGGAGACCTGCCCCGCCCCCCACAGACACACCTGTGAGGGTAGACGTCATCCAAATACGAAAAGGCACATGAAAGGCAGAGCCACCTTCTCTTCTTGAGTTGGAGCAGTTCCTGCCTGTGGACATCACAGCTCTCTCTCTCTCTCTGACCTGGTCCAAAGTCCCCCACTCCGACCTCAACATGCTGAATTATATCAGCGCTTCTATGAGACCCAGCTCCTGGATGGAACACTGCGGGGGGCTCACCAGCCTGCAGAGCCACACAAACCAATTTCCAGGGAAGCCTCTGTCTTGTGTACATAGTTATATATAAGTCCTGCTGGATGTGGTCCTCAGGGACCACTCAGGTGAATTCTAACTCACTCAATCCTACTTGCTGAATTCTTCTGTAACCTAGGCTGGCTTGGACATTCCGGTCCTCTTCCTCCATTTCCTGAGTGGCTAGGATTACAAGTGTGAAGTGCTGTGCCTGGCTCCCACACCCCCAGCACCTCAGCCCTGTGTCAGGTCTTAGGGCGGAATGATTGATAGGGTATTGTACTGGTCCTTGCATAGTTACGACCTTCCAGGTAGCCCTCTTGCTTAAAAAAAAAAATCTGTTAGCTTTCCTTCCTAGCTGCTCACAGATTGCCAGCCCTCCCTGCCATGAGCACAGGACTCCACACCTGAAGTTGTCTGAGCAACTGAAAGCAACCATTGTAACTCCACAAGAGCATTTCGTCAGTCTGTCCATCACTGTGGGCTGTCCAGAGGGCTGTTTCCCGACTTCCTTTCCAGTAGCAATCCTTGAGGCTCAGTCAAAGGGAGCAGGCCAGGTGACAGGACGCAAGGAGACAGCGCTGAGCATCCCTCTGCCAGACCTGCAGAAACAGGCTAGGGGAGCCTGTGTTCGCTCCCCATGCTGCCTCAGGCTGGCTGCATCCATGTTTCTCTCTGTACCCACCTCTCTAGAAACATCTGCTTGCCTAAAAGCGGCACCCTCATTTGGACACACTTTGCCCTCATACATCAAACTTTTTTTTTTTCTTTTTCATCTCAACTTATCACAGCAATAGCCTGGAGAGGGGGGAGAGCATCAAATGGGGGTGCCTTTTCTCTCTCATAGGCCCGAGGGATGAAAAGGCTGCAGAGAGCCCTTCGGGTTAATTCAGAAGTGGGAAAACTTCATATTTCCATTTTTTATTAAGCGATTACTCTATTGCCATAGTAACAACATTTGCTGTTCTGTTTCAGTTTTAGAAATTTAAAAAAAAAAAAAAAAAAAAGAAGCATCAAGACAAATTCATTGCAGGGCAGTAGTGGCGCACGCCTTTAATTCCAAGCATTTGGGAGGCAGAGGCAGAGATGGGGATCTCTGAGTTCAAGGCCAGCCTGGTCTACAGAATGAGCTCCAGGCCAGCCAGAGCTACACAGAGAAACCCTCCCTGTCTCAGGAAGTGGGGGGAGAGGGGGACACATTCATTGTTACATAATCTTAAAAAAGACCTCTCTGTGAGTATGAGACAAGCACAGAAGGATAAAATATTGACAAAAACCATAGTATAAATGCAAAGATTCCATACATGTATAAATAAAGACACCACAGTGTCTATAGATAGCATTCAAGTGCAGGAAATTATCGCCAAACTAGTACAGATGAACAGTGTGTGCCACTCATATGGAAAGAGTTCTCACAAATCAACAAGGAAAGCATGTCTAGTGCCAAAGAAAATAATCACGACCCCATCAAAAAATGCAGATGACTGAAAAATAAAGGGAAAGATGTACAGGAGCTGGGGATAAGCTGAGATAGCTCAGTGAGCAAAGTGCTCACCTCACAAGCAAGAGGACCTGAGTTTGATCCCCAGCACCTCTGTAAAAACAAAACAAAACAAAACAAAACAGGGCATGGTGTTGTAAGCTTGTAACTACACAGCTCCGAGGGGGAGACAGGAGGATTCCTGGGGCTTGCTAGCCAAACTGTCTAGACAAATCAGCAAACTCCAGGCTCAGTGAGACACCCTGGCTGAAAAAATAAGGTAGAAAGAGATAGTCGAAGACACCTGATATTGATGTTGACCTCTGACTTTAGTGTATACACAAATAGGAACACACATCACACACACACACACACACACACACACACACACACACACACACACACAATGTTTGGTTTCTTGTTATAATTAAAATAAGGCAACAATGTGATTCCTGTCTGGTATACATCAGATTGGGAAGTTCCTCAAAAGCTCCTGGTGAACACATGGAGTGGGACCCAGATGCTGCTCAGAACTCATTGGAAATTTAACATAGGCAAATCCCCCAGCAGACATACCCAGCACCTGGCCTGTTGAGCCATGGACTATTAGACCTGGAAGCCTACATTTTGACAAGACTTCTAGAAGATTCTGACCCAGAGTGGAAAGTCCATTAAGACTCTCAGATACACTCCATGGCATTTTTCGTTTGTTTGTTTTGGTCTCTTTTGTGTAGCCCTGGCTGTCCTGGGATTCCCTCTGTACATCAGACTGGCCTCGAACTCAGAGATCTGCCTGTCTCAGCCTCCCAAATGCTGGGATTAAAGGCGTGCGCCAACACTGCCCACACACTTGACACCATTTAAACCTGTGCCTTCTATGTTGTTTATCAGCATAAATGTTCACACCCTTTGGGGTGATGTATCCTTCCTGCGGGCAGCTTTGCTCCAATTCAAATCATACACACAGAGGGGGTCTCCCCAGTATTCCCCCAAAGTACTCCATTTTGTGAAATTTAAGGACTGTTCTACAGTTTTATTTTCTTATACAATTAAAATTGTCTGGAATATTTCAGAGAACACTTTTAATAATAATCAGAGCTAGGGGCTGGGGGGATTTTTTTTTTTTAACCATCTGCTCTTCTCTGCTGTCTAGATTTTTTGCCTTGAGCATGGATCACTTTTACAGTAATTAAGAAGTAGTTATAGTTAATTAAACTTATGGGAAGCAGAAAGAGCAAGCAAGTGATAGACCCATGACTGGGAGGAAAAGGAAATTAGGTTGTTGAGGGGTAACTACAACGTGTGGCTCTTCGGGCCCTGCCTGAGAACCAGCAGAAGTGTACTTCGGCTCCCGCCACACAGATGGATTGGGTGAAGAAAAAAAAAAAAAAAAAAACCTTGTGAAAAACTCAGCTTCGCTGCAGCGGTTGCTTTCAAATCACGTTATGTTTCCCAGAGGAAAAATCCCCCAATACCTGCAGCAGGGCCACCCCGCCCAGGTGAGTGTGTGTGTAGATGTGTGGTTTGCACCTTAAAAAGCCTCAAAAGCTCTGGTGTTCAATGTTGGAGCCTCTAGACACAGGGGGCACGGGGGTGGGGTGGGATGGGGGGCGTCCTAAGCAGCGTGACTGAATCTGGAGGGCTCCGACCTCATTGGTGGGTTAACTCATTAATAAATTCATAGGTTCCTGAGCTATTGGAAAGTTGTGGAGGTGGGGCCTATTTGAAGGAAGTCGATCACAGAGGTGTGCCTTTGAGGGAGGTGTTGGAATATGCCCCTCCCCCAGCTCTCCTTCTCACTCTGCCCCTTGGCAACCATAATAGGAACATCTGCCTCTGCTTCATCACAGGAGATGATGTATCTCAGCTGGTGGTGCACTTGCCTGGCATGCAGGAAGCACTGGGTTCTAGATTCTTGCTATCACATACACCAAATTGATTCTCACACTCAAAAGGATGAGGCAGCAGGACCAGAAGTCCAAGGTCATCCTCAGGTATATAATGAGCCTAAGGCCAGCCTGGGCTACATGAGATTTGTCTCTAGAAGATGTGGGGGGAGAGACAGCTCAGCCTGTAAAACACTTGCCACACAAGCAAACGGACCAGTGTTCGGATCCCTACCGCTTACTTACATGCTAGATTGGTGTGATGTTCTGCCTGTAACCCCAGCTCCCGGGAAAGGCAGAGACAGAGAGACTCCCCAGGACGAGCTCTGGAACCAGATTAGCCAACAGCGAGCTCCAGGCTCAATTGACTGAGGCTCAGTATATAAGGCGAACAGTGATCAAGGAAGACACATGGCACCAACCTCGGCCCTCCACAGGCACACACACATCACACACACTTGCACACACATGGGCACCAACCCACCCACACGCATACACATAAGCAGTCACACCACATGCACATACGCATGAAAAAAATGGGAACACCTGTTCCAGCATGTGCTGCCCATCACAATCCTCTGACTCACCAATAGGGCCGGAAGCCATGAACCAGAATCTTGAACCTGTGAGCCCAGATAAACCTTTCTTCCTTTCTACTTGCTAATCTCAGGTGTTTTGCCATAGCAATCTCAGGCTAACTGGCGCAGGGCTGTTAGCCACACCGAGTCTCACGTGGATCCAGGCAGAGTCCAAGCAGGTGGCATCCATTATTGGTAACGTGTTGAGTGTGGACAAACCCTGCATGTGTGCATCAAACTCAGTAAAGACTTGTGCATGAGAGTTAGAATGGACACAGGCTGTTTCCATGGAGCTGTATGAACATGGTCTGTGTTGGTGTTCCTGCATATGTGCCAAAAGTTTCCACTAGAAACAGGAGAGTTGGTAAAAGGCAGATTCAGACTCTAGGCAGCAAGCCACAGCCATTCCCTCTAAGGAGCTGGTATATGTTACCCTCCACTTCATGCCGCCTTACCACTTCGGGCTCTTGCCTTACCACTCTGGCCTAGCGAGTCTATACATGTTTGCTTAAGGGATAAATCATGACCACCTTGACCTAGCCATTATACAATCATCATTCCATCTGCCCATCCAGCAGTCCTTTCTTTGGTCCGTTCATCTATCCAATCGCATGAATGTACTCATTGTCCACTCCATTAATTTTTTTTCCCATTTACCTACCCCATATCATCTCTATAACCTCTGCTGATTCTTCCACCCGTCAAGTCTTCCCTCCAGCCGCTCTTCCCATCTCCTCCCCCATCCCATCCTGCTTTCCTAGCCCCTCTATCCTTCCATTTTGCGAGGTGTTCATCAATCGCCCTACATCACAGCCCATCCCTCTGTTCATCAGTCCAATCAAATTCAACCCTAGCTAGTTCTCCACTGCATCTTCCTACCTTTCCTCTCATCACCTACCGTCCAGCCAGCACTCAGCACTCAGCACTCAGCTACTGCATCTCCCCCTTCCAGCCAAAGCCTGTACCTGATTATGCCACAGGAACCACCAAGGCCTAGCCATTTTATAAGAAAGAGAGTGCCTGGAACCTATCACATCCCCAAGCCCCACTAAGCTCTTTTTCATTACCCAAGGTGCATGTCAGCTTCTTCCTTCCCTCGCCAAGCTTTCCCACTCTTCTCTGACTAGATGAGGCTTTAGGGTATGAAATGAGGGAAAATACAGCAACCTTAAAACTACCCCGTAAGCTAGGTGTGGTGGTGCACACCTTTAATCTCAGCACTCGGCAGGCAGAGGCAGGTGGATTGCTGTGAGTTCAAGGCCAGCCTGGTCTACAAAGTGAGTCTAGGACAGACAGTTAAGGCTACACAGAGAAACCCTGTCTCGAAAAACCAAAACAACAACAACAACAACAACAAAAACTACCCTGTAACCTCCAAGGTCCTGACCATGTAACTAACCATGAACCACTTTCCCTCCTTCACTCTCACCCCAGCCTTGAGCCCTAGTCTGCAATGTCCTGGCTGTGATATCTGTGCCCCTGGTCAAGTTTCATCCTGGTCAGACCTATTACTATCCAGCCTGATACCACTGACAATACAACAGCACTCCACAACAAGTCAACCAAAACATGTGCATTGTGACCAGGAAAGACAAGCAGCCTACCACGAAACCAACACCTACATGCAGCAAGGCAGGGAGGACACTGAGGTCTTTCCAACCTGTATCTGCCACTGCCTGACTTGGGCAGAGCCACTCAGAGAGGTTAAGTAACCCGTTTATAATCACACAGCAGCTAAGAGTGCTCCAGAATTCCAATCCAGATCTGACTAAAACAAAAAACAAAAACAAAAACAAAAAACAAAAAACAAACAAACAAACAAACAAAAAAACTTTAGTTCTTTCCACTCCAACGAGCTGCCATTAAAAGGACAATTTCCAAACTACCCCAGGGAGGAGAAATTAGAATAACCCATTTTCCCAGCTGACTCACTAGCTACTAAAACATGACCATGTGAATCAGCAGTAAAAGTGCATATGAAGAACTCTGTCGCCAAAAGGCTCCCTTTCTATAATTTCATCTTTTAAAAACCCGGGGTGCAGCATCACTGTTATCTTCCAGGAGATCCCGCCACACCCCATGGCTGGCCGGGTCCTACGTTTCATGGAACTGGGGTATGTATGCACCTTGAACCATGGAGTTGCTCTCCAGCAGGACTTGGATTACTTAAACAGCTGGTCCACCATTATCACAAGCCTAATAGTTACATCAGGCCTGGCACCTCAGTTTCCCCCTACTCACAGGATGGAGAAAATGTGAGTGCCTCCATATAGGACACCTCAATTCCCTTCTTGAGGCTGCAGCCTGTTTGCCCTCCCTCTTAGTTAGCTACTAGGTTTCTGTTCCTCTCGTCTGTTATGAAGAACAAGATGTATCATATACATAAATGGTTGGCTGCACCGACAGTTATTTCTTCAGGGTAACTCTTTGAAATGGAATACTGAGTCCAAATATATGAATATTTTATAGGCTGTTGATAACACATTGCTAGGTTGCTTTCCAGAAAGTTTGCAATAATTTACACTCCTACAGGGGGCTCAGAAGAGCGCCTGTCACTCTGCACGCTCGCCGGCAGAGTCCCTGTCTCCTGGCACACTCTCTCCCTTTCTTTCTCCATATTCACTCACAGATAATCTTGCCTAAATGCATATGTACAATCGTCTCATGAATGCTGGAGTCTTAGCGCATTGTTGCCTTGGATTTTTCCCTTTCTCCACTTGGTTTTGTCTCCTTTGCTCCCCATCTCCTCTACCCACACCATCCACTAGGCCAACACATAGTCCTAGGTTCCTGTTTTAAAACCTACTTTGCATCTTTCAGTGTTTTATTCTTGCTTATAAATCATACTGTGTATGTCATGTCCCTCTCAAGTCCTCTGTGTGTGTATGCATACATGTATGAGTGTGCAGGTTCATGTGTGTACACATGTGTGTGAAGGTAGAGGACAAACTTGGCTGTCATTCCTCTGGTACCACCCACCTTGTCTTTTGAGGCAGGATCTGGAGCTTGCCAAATAGGCTAGGCTGGCTGGCCAGTGAACTCCAGTGATCTGCCTGTACCACCTGTCTTTACCTCCCCAGTGCTGGAATTACAAATACACACCGCCATGTCCTGATTTTTGAATGCTCATTCTAGGGGCCTGAACTCACTTCCTTATGCAAGATGAGAGCACATTACCAGCTAAGCTGTCAATCCAGCCCTGAGTCGTGACTGATACTAGTCAAGGACCTACTGTTTCCTGGGGGGACTATCTGCGGCCCGGGGACTGGATGATGCGCAAAGCCAGCTGCTGCTCACCCTCCTGAAGTCAGCTTTCCTGTATAAAGGACAGCAGTAAGAGATAAATGATTTTGCTTATATAAACAACTGAGGTAAGCCTTCTCAAGACAAGGGACATGAGCTGAGCCTACAAGGACAATCTAGGCTGGGAGGCCAGGAGGATATGAAATCTCCGTCATGGTTAATGAAGCAAAAAGAGCAAGAATCCTCCAGAGAAGGGGCTCAGCACATGCAAAGGCCCTGAGATGGGCAGGAGGGAGCATGGCCCTCTCAGGCCCTGGAGGGAGACAGCAGCTGACTGCATGCTCCCTCAACAAACACAAGGCCCCTCCCAAGTGAGGGCAGAGACCACCTGCTGCTGCACCAAGAGCTTAAGGAACAAGTATCCTCTCAGTGTCACTGATCCCAGAGAATTCAGCAGGCCCTGTCGCCTTGGAAACCAGGACTTAAGACCAAGCCAGGCCTAGCTAAGTGCAGCATCACTGTAAAGACTTTGTAGATTAGGGATTAGGGGTGGAGACTGGAGGCCTGTGGGGGGTGCAGGGGGGGGAGCAGTCTCCTCTATGGAAGGGCCTGGCTATGAGTTCTGTCCCTCTGAATCTTCTATGCATTTTTTTTAAACAATAGATAATCTTTATCGAATAATATAGTAGCTATTTCTCTTATTGCTAAAACAAAAATACATTATAGAGGCAACTTAAGGAGGGAGGGGTTATTCTGGCTCACTGCTGAACTCGTGATCCTCCTGCCATGCCTCCTTCAGCAAATCTGACCTGCGTGCACCACCGCAACCGGCTCTCCTATGCTTTTGACGTCTCACCCTATCCCCTGAGACCCTCCGTGATGATTTATCAGCCACCTCCAAGAGTGACTCACAAGGCTTTGGGGGCAAATCTGTGTCCAGAGTCACTTCCTTACAAGCGAGCACTCACCCAATTGCCCACTGCCAAATGCTCTTCCTGCTCCCAGCCCCAGCCCCAGCCCCAGCCCCAGCTCACACGTAAGCACATTCCAACCACTGGGACTCTGTCTACTTCTGTGAATGACAGTACTAGAAGCTCCTTCCTAGATCTTCCCTCCCCCTGAGAACCTGCTGCCCCTTCAACCCTCTCTTCTGACATGCTCAACAACAGCAGGCAACGCTTCCACACCCACACAAGGAGTTTCCTCCCATGAGTGAGCTTCCATGAACATTCTCTCTCTCTCTCTCTCTCTCTCTCTCTCTCTCTCTCTCTCTCTCTGTCTCTCTCTCTCTCTCTGTCTCTCTCTCTCTCTCTCTTTCCACTCACAAGGGCCCTACTATGTGTAACCCCGCACAGAGAATGAGACCCTGGCAGTGTGAGACTGAGTGAAGGAGACCAACAGGAAACGGGAAGGAAATGTATCTGTAATCTGCTGAGGACAGAAGGAGGTGACATCCACTGGATCATGAAAAGGATGGGCTGAGATCGAAGCTCCCAGGGGTCCCCCATTATTAAAAGATATGCCTGCCGAGCTTGAGCGACAGCAATGAAGGCCCTGTGGGAGCAGAGCAAGCCAGAGCAATGCTGAGGTTAAGGGTGAGGCCGGGGGCAGAGGAAGGGACACTTCTCTCCATGGTTTGAAGCTCTCCAAGCTGCTGGCCTGCAAGGAGAAATGGCAAGAGAGGAAGGAGGGGCCACCAAAGATGTCCCTTTGTAGGGATTTACAAAAGATAGCCAAGCGCAGATTCCAAGAGGGTGACAGGCTGTCTGGCACGAGGGGGCTGTGGCATAGATGGTGGGTCGAAGAGGATATGCTTTTGTTTGGGTGAGAGAGGAGGTATGGAGGATGCTGTCTGGCTCCCAGGGCCCTACACTGCACAGCGGTGGCTTCCCGGTCTCCTTGATGGGAGCGTGGTTTCAGCGAGGCAGGGCCTATGTCCCTTTATCTCTGTCTCCCATGCAGGGGGGGGGACTCTGAGCAAGCAGGTGAGTCACGGGAGTCCCTGAGAAGCTTTTCTGACCCCTCCTACCACCACATACACACATTTACTGCTACGGCCTTCAGGAAAGAGATGGGTCATCCTGTCCCTCTGGCCTCTCCCTCGGTCTCCAAATAGCTTGCCTTTCTCCATCTGGTGGCCATGAGAAAATGATAAACACAAACAAGAGACAAAGGACTGTGCAACCGAGTGGGACGGTGTGTCCACGGAGCTGAGGGCCAGAAGTGGTTCCTCTGCCCCTTCAGCCTCCTCTCAGACAGACACTGGCACCTTGGGAGACGGCCTTTGTAAAGTTCATCCCTAAGTGCCTCGCCTTCCCCATGGCATCAACATTCACCAGGCCTGCCAACCACCCCTGTTCGGCAGGATCTCCAGTCATGCGGTTTTGTCTGCCTCCAGCACCGAGCGGCCACCAGCTGTGACTCTAAACTGTAGCTGAACACCACCGAGCCTCAGTTTGCCCATCTGCAAAAGGAGGCAATAATGCCATCGGCCCCAAGGATCTGTCTTGAGACTTCCATTCGTTGGCAAGAAGGCCCATAACAAAAAAATCCATGCACAAAGAAAACAGTGCTACTATGATGATGAAATCTTTATGATCTGGGCCAATGCTGGGCTCCACGTAAGGCTCCTTGGCTGAGTTCTGTGGTGGGAAAGAAGCAAGTGTCTCACTTCATGTCTTCCTTCCTTTGCTCTGGGTCTTTGGTGGGAGCTATTCCATTCCTCCATACTTTAGCTTCTAAGTCTATAAAATGAAAACATTTCTACCACTTCCCGCCCCCCCCCCCCCCCCCCCCGTTCCCCCGCCCCGATCCTCCACTGAGGTCTGGAAATCGTGACTCTGGTCTCACGGATTAACCACCTAGCATAACGTCTGCACACAGAATACCCAGCATCACCAGAGTCAGACCTGGGCCTGTGGATCCCAGTGAAAGGGCATCCCAGAGCGCCAGCCCCTCATGCGGCCATTGACAACAGCGGCCAGTGGAAAAGCCCTCGCTCTCTTTCCCAGCCTTGTCCAGACTAACTCCGGGGTCACCCTCAGGGCGTCTCTTCTGATCCGCAGCCCGGGATCCCTCCTCTTTCATCCTCTTTGCTCCCAGATCCTGCTGGTGTCTGTTGCCGAGCTAATCACACTGCATTTAAATTATCTGTTTAATTATCTGCTCACTCCAGAGGTAATGTGTTGGAATGAATGAAAGCTTAAGGGGCAGCAGAATGAAAGCTGGGCAGCAGAAGACGTAAACACCTTCAGTGGTACCCTAGACCAGTGCCTGCCATGGTGAGCAGGCAATACAGCCTGGTGAAACGAGTACATGGGAGGCTGGATACACAAAAAGAAAAAGTCACCAAGGGAGGAAACAAAGAGAATGCTCCAAGGAAGAAAACTGTCCTAGAATGCTAGGCTCCATGCTTCGAACCTCCTTAGTCCTCCCAGGCCAGCTCCTCCTGTCCCGCACCTGTTTGTCCACTCCGTTTTGTCCCTTAAACCCACG
>OU015754.1:61325959-61347983 GCA_907169655.1 Acomys percivali | reverse complement strand
CATCCACATAAGGTAAAACTGCTGAGACAGGAGGATCACAAGTTCAAGACCTGTCTGGCCAACTTAGAGAGATCCTGTGTCAAAGTAGAGCATGAGGGGGCATGAGTTTGTAAACGCAGCTCAGTGTGAAAGTGCTTGTCAGTTCCCAACTCTGCAAAAATGGACACAGAGCCACAAAAAGAAAAAGCCAAGGGCTGGCAAGCACATGGTAGTCTTTCAGACTGACTAGTAATCAGAAGATGCAACAGTTATTAAAACAGTGGGATGTCACTTTAAACTGACACCAAAGGCAGAATCAGAAAGGTGGGTAATATTAAGCATTGATGAGGACATGGAAAAGCAGAAACTCCAGGTACCCAAAGTACAACCAGGTCCTGGGATATCACTGAAAAATATATACGAAAATTAGCCTGTTACTAGGGGCCCCATTCCTAATGACAGAGTTACCTTTCAAGCGGGGTGCCAAGAAAACCTATAGGAGACAGAGAAGGCACAAGGAGGTTCTGCAGCACTTTGCAGATGTCAGAGGTAAAAAAACAAACAAACAAACCCAGGGGCGGTAGAATGGGTGGAGAAAATATAACAGGTAAATAACTCCTAATGTAACTCTACCTTGGAAACCCAAGTCCCAGACCAGACATACATACAGACATACAGACATACAGACATACAGACATACAGACATACAGACATACAGAAGGAGCCCAGTGGGACCTTCAAAGATCAGTGCTGAGTAATTAGGAAACTAGAAACCAGATGAAATGTATAAGACAAGGTCGTTCACAAACACCTCTTTATATCCTATAAGGACCATGCACATTTTAGGGCCTATATCACATATAATCAGGCTGCATTAAAGACCTCAACTCAGGTCTGGAGCCCTGAGTGGATATGTTTGTCCCCCGGGTTCACAGAGTATTGCTGCGAGGGGTCAGGGGTGCAGAGGCTGCATACGGGTCTGGAAAGCTGCGGATGAGGGTGAGTTCTTACTGTTTACCAAGCTGTGAAGAGCGGTTGTTGCTGGCTTTAGCGGTAAAGGGTGAGTGAGGGAAGGGATGATGAGCGAGTCCATCCTTCCCGACTGCCCTGAACACCCTCAAGCACAGGCAGGCAGACCATAGGCACAGATGTAAATGTCTGATTTCTCGAAGCTTCCACCCATTAACCTGACCACCGGATAGAGCTAACACTAGCGAACTTTAGGACCTGGTGTAACACCTCTGCCTTCCTTCTGTTTTGTAGAACCAAGAGCATCTAAGTCCGTCTCGGCCTAGGTATAGGATGGGTCTTACCGCTACTCCCATTTTGCAGGTAAGAAAATAGAGACCCAGTTAAAGAGAGGAAATTATCTCAAGGCCACACAGGTTATAAGAGGCCACATAGAAAACTAGCTTGCTGACTCCTGAGCCAAACAGTACCTTTCTCCAGGCCTCTCTGCTGTAAGCCAACCTTCTAGGGTTGTATATGTGACAAGGACCAGGAGGGCAGGACCACACACGTCCCAGGAAGCCTACCTGTTATTGTGGCGGTGGCTGTTTTATGCCAGGGACAGTTTAATGGGGGAAATAAACCATTGCGTTTTCACCTCCCCATCGCCATGATGTAACCAGACACACCCACCCACTCATCTCCAAGCCTGCTAATCTCTGAACTTCCATCCACCTTTGACCCCCTACTCCTCAAGTGGTGCAGTATGACTGTCAGTGGATGCTGGGGCTGGGGTTAGGGTGTAGGGCAAGGAGACAGGCAGCAGTGAAGAGACAAGCCTGAGTCAACTACACACTCGTTCGTCTCAGCAAGAGCCATCAGTCACGTTGCACAAAACGCCTGTGTGTCCTCTATGATGCACTCCCCCAATGGTCTAAATTTCAGAGTCTCTCCTCTTTCTCCCTTTAAAGTTACATCCGTCACACTTGCTTACTTTCAATCAATAAATGGATGTAGCTACCTAGTAATGGAACTTACTCCGTTTTTTTCTGTTTGTAAACCTAGAGGATGGACGAGACTCCCTTTTTGAAGTTTCTGGATTATAATTGCACTTAAGTGAGTCTGAAGGAGACACTTGCTGGGGGGATAAAGGCTATTTGTGCAGCAAGGTGAGCCCTAGACCACACAGAGAGTCTCAAATAAATTTCTAAGAGTTATTTGGCACTCTCAATAATTATAATTTACCTATGTTATTTTTAGCATCACACACACACAAAAAAATCCTCATGATGATAATTTCTAGGCAAGGGCTGCCATCCCCCTTAGAGATCAGCTCAATTTCAAATGCTCCAATGAGATAGCAATAGACAGATGGAAAAGGGCGGTTTTGGTGGAAAGCTCTCACCAACAAGGACAGTCATGAGTCAAGAGCTCCTGCCCCACCCAGGCCTCGGACACCAATTGGCTCAAGAATAGACACCGAGGTTTTCTGTTTATTGGGCTTGATATGAGTGGCCTTGATGGCCCTGGCTTGTACCAGAGGCACTTCTCTGATTATGGCTCCTGGTGGTGGCCACCCAGGGCTCTCCCTGAAGAATTAACCATTACAGTTGGATAGGGAAACCCACAACATTTTAGGGCCCCATGCCATGTGGGAAAAGAAGGTACAAATGAAGGCTTTGTCACCCTGGAAACTTCACAGTTGAGGCAAAAGGCTGACTTCACAGTTCAGGCAAGAGGGGAGGAAGACAAAATTTCTATTCTCACATGATGTGGGGAGATATAAGCACCCATATCAGAGTTCAACCTAGATAGGTGTTTGAGGCTTTAACACCAAAGCAACTTTGCACTCCTGAGACATTTGCACTGAAGATGGAGAAACCATTGCTTTTTTTTTTTTTTTTTTTTTTTTTTTTGATGACTGAAAGTTTGGGATGCAGGGCAGAAGGAGTCCAAGTGGCCAATAGGTCCTGGAATCTAGAGGAATGTGTAAGGGATCCAGTCAGGAAGACCTGGGTCCAAACCATGCCTGGGTCACTGTTATGGAAACTGAGGTGATGCATGCCTGCACTTGAGACCTTGCCAGTGAGCTCTCGGCGAGCCTTTGCTACAGGTGTCACTCCGTTGGCTGTCCAGACAACTTTCTGAGAACCCTAGCTTGAAGAATACATGCTAACGGCACACAGCCTCCCTGGCTGGCTCCGTTGTCCTCTGTGTTACTGCTCAGACCCACTCTCCCCTTTAAGCATCACCTTCCCAAGGCAAGTACAGCAGCCCTTGCTAGCGCCCCTTCTCTTTTGGAATCTTCCCCTAACAGAGGAATTACTTGTCCCTTTGGTGTTGGAGCCCCTGTGCCTTAGAGAACTCTGAATAGCGGCCAGATCTCTAACAGGAGTATGTGTTCTTCTGAGCAGTCAGCTTCCCTCACTTCCGTTCAAGTGACAGTGACAATGAAGTGGATCAGTCAGGCACAAGAACTGCTGTTGCCAAAGGCACCTGCTGGATTCTTCTGGACCAACAATGCCCATCAGTCTAGCAGACCCTGTACACTAGTTTTCCAGTCCCTTTGATTCTAGCTTCTCCCTCAACAAAGACATACAGTCAGCAACCCAAGATAGGGCCAGCACTGCCTGCTGTGCTATAGTCAGACTAGTAAAACAAAAACAAACAAACAAATCCCATAAGCGCCCCCCCCCCCCCCAAGTCAATTGTAGTTGAGATTTAAAGCCCAAACCCACCTTGGTGACTGAGCAGTTAAATGCCTTTCTTTGGGCATTCCCTTGTTGGGAGCCGTTGGTATTGAGGACTTGTTGCATTGCTTCTGGAATCTAGGACACTGGCTCATCAACCTGTGACATTAGTTGGGAGGCAAAAAACAAAACAAACAAAACCAACTGGGAACTCCTGTCTGCTACTGTGTTGCCTCTGCAAACTGGCTGGCTTCCTTAGTCCCTAAAACTCAGTCTTGCTTCATCAGTCCCTGGAAAACTGTCCAAGGAAAAGAACGTGAAAACCATCTGCTGGCGGAACAGCTGTCCATCACACACCAGCTCTATGCTGAGCAGGCCTGGTGTAGCTGGATGCTGGGGCTACCAAGAGAAATAAAGCACCGTTTCTGCCCCAACCCACCCCCAGGAAGCTCACAGTTTAGCACTGAGACAAGCACTTTTTACATATATTGGGTACCACAACAGAACTTTGGGTCCTTCTGAGGCAAGAGGCCGGTGTCAGATTTCAGGCCTCCTTGGCCAATGATGCAGTAGGAGGGGATAAGGGTCTACCTAGGGCTCTGGGCTGGGTAACTGGGCAGTTCTAGAGGGAATTTGCATGCTCCTGCCTAGGGCAGTAAGAAGCCCTGAG
The DNA here is from genome assembly GCA_907169655.1 of Acomys percivali. NCBI lineage: Eukaryota > Metazoa > Chordata > Mammalia > Rodentia > Muridae > Acomys > Acomys percivali. The sequence continues at coordinate 61,343,696 of OU015754.1, read as the reverse complement.
GGCAGGTGGGTTTGCTGACTGATAGCCTGAGCTTATCTATGAACTGGGAAGGCAACAGACACACACCTGGAGTCGTTTGGCAGTGCAGATCTGTCCGGAAGCTTCTGAATAGTATTAGAGAACCAGGCAGGGGTGAGCTCACCAAGAGTGTAGGGACAGGATGAATAAAGCGATTGTTCCAGGGCCCCTTACTTCAGGGAGGAAGTTTAGACAATGAAATACAGAATCCCAAAAGCCTGAAAATGAGAAAACTTCAACTTGGCTCAGAGTGGCCAAGGCCACCGAGAGTAGGAAGGAAAGTAAGTACAGCGGGGTGGACAGTGATCACAAAGGTCTCTTCTAGAATGTTTCAGTGCCAGTCTGCAGGGAGTGACTGGGAACAGAGAAAAATGAGTGACTAGCCCCTTTTTCCCAAAGAACTTTGGGGGGAGGGGTGGAAAGGTGGTTAAATAATGTCAGGGAGGCCAAGCAAGACATCTTCCTGGTGTGTTTTATGTGAAAGATACTCTTGCTCACAGGTGGAGGGTAAACGGGTTTCAGGGAGGGAGAATCTTCTTGATGACTGATGGAAATAGGGAGGGCAGAGGGGAGCTCTCTAGGGAGGTTGGAGTCCCATTGAGTGGGGGTAGGAGTGTGACAGAGGCAGGCCAGTAAGGATGGAGTGAAAGGAAACATGCATGGACAAGGTACACACACATACACACACACACACACACACATACACACACACACACTACACACCACCCCCCAAATTCTTGTAGTCACTCTATCCAGCATCCCCCTAGCCAAGGGAGGTACCCCAGTCCCCAAAGGGTCTTTTATGAAATCAACAGTATGAAGAGATCAAAAAAAAGGAATGCCTTGTCTTCCCCTAATGCCTCACACATCACTTCCTGCAGATCTCCTGTCACTAACTCCATTTCCAAATGTCTGCTGCCTGCAAGGTGGCTGCGGGACAGCATGTGGCAATGCACAGGGAACCTTCCAAAAGAAAAGTGCTATGCAAGCCGGGGCTGGGTTTGTTGGGGGAGCGACTGCCCCTCCTTGAGACAGACACACTGCAACTTCTGTACCTACCTAAGAGGTAACAAATGGATCTCAACAAGGCAGCCTTCCAGCACTGATGAACACTGTGCAGGCCCGGGTGAGTTGGCTGTTTTCTCTCCCCAGGGCCATGGCATGCTCAAGGGGGCAGGGACAAACCTAGCTAGAAAATCAGATTGGGCAATCCCAAACAAGTCCCCGTTGACCAAGGCAGAGAGGGCCTTTGCCTGGATAAGCATCCAGTGGGCCTCTTAGCAAAGTAACAACAGATCCCACCGCTCAGGTAAGAAGTCTTGGTGACCAGAAACCTTTGGCTTGAGCAGCCTCCCGGTAGGTGTGGGTGTGTGTGCGCGAGAGAGGCCAACGCTGAGAGGCACGTGCACCGCGGGCGCCCCTCTCTGGGTGTCAGTGGCTATGACTCCTTAGGAGAACCTGAGAAAGTCCAGTCAAGTACGGATAGGCAGTCAGGACGGTACTGGGGAGCCCTCCCTGACAGGGAACTCTAATACTGAATGACTGTAGGGTATTTGACAAAATCTGAAGGAATAGTTCACTAGATGCTGAACGACAGAACGGGCCTGAGAGTTTTAACTACTCATTCACTGGCCAACTATGGGAGGGGAGCACTTTCCAAGAAGCGGCAGGGTTTGGGGACGATCCAGGACAAGGCTTGAGAGGCTCAACTTGTGGTTTTAAAACAGCAAGCAAACAAGCAACAACAAATAAAAGCGTTACTCTACGTCAGGGTGTCCGGGCTCCAGGCCCAGGCATCAGGTGCTTGCGGTTTCCTTCTCCCTGCGGGCATCAACATCCAGGGAAGTGAAAAATGCAGCTCCGGGCATCCTTGGGTAGATCGGTCCCCACACAGGCACACGGAACTTTCTAGGTTGTGGCTAAGCTTCCAATGGTGCCGAGGTTAGTTAAGAGGACCAGTTGAAACCAGTAACCTCTAGTGTGACTGGGCTCACTAAAAGGTCCACGTGCCTCCTCCCCAAACTGTAAGCTGTAGCCAGACATCCAATCTTAAGTCCTGGGACTCTCTGCATCCTTCAAGTCTGTCCCGACAGGCATAACGAGATCGGGTCCGCCACCGGAGCTACGGATGCCGCAGCCCAGGCGTTTGGCTGCAGCAGGGCGCGGGAAAGGGCACTTTGGCGCGGAGTGGGAACTAAGCAGAGGGGATGTGTCGGCGCGGACCCTGGCGGCGACATTCCCCCTCCTCCCTCCCCACCCAGCACGACCCCCTCCTCCACCTCCAGTAGTTCAACCTCCTCCATCCCCCGACATGAGCCCTTCAAGAAAGATTGCGCGGGACCCCGGACCTGGGCGAGCGCCCACCTGCATCCCGCCCCCAGCCGGAGCACCGAGGGGGCGGAGGGCATGTAAGAAGGGGGGTTGGCGACTGCAGTCTCTGGGCTTCTTGGGCGGGGGCAAGGGCTTTAGTCGGAGAAAATGGGCGGGGGCAGGGAAAGACAGACCCTGCAGAATCAGAGGGGGCGCGCCGAGCTTCTCCAACCCCCAGGACGGGCGTGCCAGGCAGATGGGGAGAGGATGGAGGAGTAGGGCTCCGGGAAAGTTTATCTGGGAAAAGCCTGGCATCTTGTGGGGCTGGTAGGCTGGAGAAACTGAAGCCACAGTCCAGGTGCCCTGCATCCCGGGGAGGGGATGTCTGTCTCCCAGGTCCCCCACACCGGCTGGATCCGGCCAAGTTGCGGCTGGGATTGGAGACATCCATGAGGGTAGAGGTGAGGATGTGGTCGAAGATGGAGTAGAGGATCCGGGCAGACAGAAGCGAGGATGAGCAGCAGGGTGGGTAATAGGAAGGAGGAAACCAAGCCGAGGTGGGGGAAGGGACTGGGACCGCGTCGAGGTTGGGTGGGCTCGGGTGGGGCGCACGGCGCGGCCAGACTCACCCGCGGCAGCTGAGGCACTGAGCAGCCCCCAGCCCAGCAGCAGCAGCAGTGGCGGCGGCGGTGGCGGCGGCGGCGGCGGCGGTGGTGGCGGCGGGCGGCCCCAGCGACTCCCAGTGCCCGGCACAAGCGCCCAAATCCCGTTTTCGCCGCGAGCCCTCCCTGCCGGGCAGCCGCAACATCTCTGCTCCGGTCCCCGCGAGCGCGGCATAGCGCGGCCGGCAGCCCGAGGGAGAGGCTCAGCTCGCCGCCGAGGAGAAAGGAGGTCAGGAGAGCTCTGTAGCTTTTTTTTTTTTTTTTCTTCCTGCTCCGGGAGGGGGAAAAAAATCCCGGTACGCGGGAGCCCTGAGCTTCTGCGGCTGGAATGAACCAAGTGTCCGCCCGGCCGGGGAGAGGAGCGCTGCGCTCTCGGAAATGACTCGCTCCAATCCCGCTACGCGGGGTTCGCGCCGGGGGGCGGGGGGGGGTGAATTATCCCCGGATTAATCACTCTGGAGCCGCTTCTCCGCCGCTCCAAATGCTGGGGGTGGAGGCTCAGTTAAGGAAAAAAAAGGGGGGGTGGAGGTGAGGGGTTTCTTCAGCGCCACCTGCACCTCCAAATAAACCGCAAATTACATCTAAAGGGTTGTTTATTCCTATTTGTTTTACAACTGACCAGTTTCTTTTAAGTTCAGTCCTCCGGCTTTCATTTTTAAGATCACCATTAATACACCCTCTCCCGTACACACACATACACACGCATAGAGACACACTCGCGTACACAGGCACATCCACGCCTCCTCCTCCTCCTCCTCGCTTGGAAATGGGAATACTGTCTGGGGGAAAGGTAACCAAAAGAGGATTGCAGTTTCCCAAGTCATGGCTCTTAGCCAATCTTGGGTGCTGGCTTTGAACTTTGAGTGTCGGGGCAGGGGGGACACTCAGGAGCTCCATTCGCAGTAGCCCATCCCAAGAGATGGGTGCGCTGCGCGCATGTAAAGGGAGATAGGATTAAGAATTGAGTGGTAAGTGAAATAGGGGGCTAGAGGTCCCCTTCACTCAGTTCAGGGCAATCTCACCCCTAGCCTAAAACAAAATCGCAGAGATGTTTATGGGCATGGGGGTGGGGTGGCGATGAGACTGGTAGATGGACTCTGTAAGAGTTACTTGTAAAATTTATCCTCTAATTTAAATGACCGAATCCTGTTTGTCTCCAACACCCTCCTCAAGCCAGATCAGTTTCTCCCAAGGAAGTGAGTGAGCCCTTCTCTTCCACAGGCTAGTAGTGTCTGCTTTCAGGACCCAAAGGCTCAGCGTCGATCCCCACCCCATCCCCCACTCCGCCTCAACAGCAGTCTCACTCTGGTCTACCCTAGACTGCTCTGCTAGTCACGATGGCTCCTTCGTTGTCCACGCCAAACTCTTGCCTAGGGCGAAGAGACGCTTAGGGAAGTGGTGGAGGCCTGAGGGGATCACGAGCGGCAAGGCTTGATGGAGGAGGCCTCGCCTGACACTCGCAGTGTAGAAGCACCTGCCGGTGTACACCCCACCCCCCTCTGCTAGAGGCATCCAGAGAGGCAGATCTTGCGTTTAGGGAGTCTGGCAATCAAGTGATTTGGCCAAGCTGGCGCTCTGGCATCCTGCAGGCACAGGAGAAAGGGGCCACTGATGGCGGCCGGCAGGGCTAGGACATTTCCTGAGAGGGACTTCAGGGTTGGCAACTTGGGTTGGGGCGTTGGTAAGCCAAGTTGGCCAGCTATGGAAAAGCCTGGGAATTTTGCAAGAAAGGCACGCGAGTGGGCTCCGGGGTTATGGCTGGGGTTGGAGAGGAGCGCAGGGGGGGGGGGGGGGGGGGGGCGGGGAGGGAATAAGGAGGTATGCAGGAGGAGTGGATGCTAGTTTCTTATTCCCATCAAAAAACTTGCTCTGCAGAGCCACACTTTTGTCAGAGCGCTCGGTGCGAGTCTTCCCCCACCCCATCCAAACCCCCGCGCCATCCATCCCTCCCCATCCCTGGTTGTTCCGGTTTCCCTGCATGAGCTCATCTCACAGCTGGGGAACCCGCCCGGTGGCCCCTGGGATGGGTAAGGAGAATTCTCTGAATCGCGGGCCCCATTCCCCACCCCCACCACACTTGCTTCCCTGGCCCATCCCGACACAGCCTCGTTGAGTGCCAAGAACCAACTGAAGCAGCCAGAAAGCCTCAGTGAAAGGCCTGCTTTATATGCCTGGGCCAGCGAGGGGGGGAACTGCCCGCTTTGCATTGTCCAGCACTAGCCGCCCCCTCCCCGCAAAGAGCTCAGCTAACTGAGGTTGGCTGAACCTTCCACCAGCCCTGCAGAGAGGGGGTGGGGGGAGGGCCTAGTGCTGTGGATTTAGGGGAGGTTGCATGCTGCCTGAGTCTTGCCTAGGGTGGACCCTTAGCCCTTCCTCTCCCTCTCCTGGCCAAGGTTCTCTTCCAGGGAAAGGCACGCAGTGATGGAGAGGCCTCTACAGCCTGCGACTGGGCTGTTCCGTAATTCTGACACTCGAAGCCAACGGACTTTTTCCTACCCAAGAAAGCAGCTCTACCCCTTCCATTCCCCCAATCAGCAATAGATAGGCATGCCCCGTTTACCTTTAATCCTCCGGGAAAAGAAACATATGTCTCTCCACTCGTCCTGGGGGCTGTGGGAAGGAGGGGCACACTTTTTATCCCTGTAAACGACCCACTTACTCATATCCTCCACCTCTGGGGCTTACTCTGATCTATTTGGGTCTACACAGATTCACACAGCGCCTCCTGTGTTCAGGGGCCCTGTGCTAGGCTGCGATGTGAGCCCTGTGGAGATGCTCAGTGTGTAGTCCTGGTTTGGGAGGAAACAGAGGTGGGAAGCCACAGGTAATTGACACAGTCAGACAGGTTTAATCGCCACATCAGCACACGAAGCTGGCTTTGAACTTGGTGTATCAGAAGGCGAATTTAAGGAGACAAGGAGGATCTGGGCTGGACCTTGATGGGAGGATAAGGACTTGGAAGAAGAGGATGGAGATTTGTTTGCTCAATAAATATTTATTAGGCACTATTATATACCCAGGTGCAGCGTTAGATAAGAAATACACAAGGTAGTGGGTGGCTCTTGACTTGTTGGGGTCTTTAAGTAAGCAACCATGCTTAAGGATCCTGATGACAGGTGCTCATGAAGGAAATGTGAAGTAAGTGGAGTGAGTTTCCCAGAGAGCACCTGGGACACCTCTCTGTTGTGACCCTGAAAACAGTTCTAAAACTGAGCAAGTTACAAAGGGGTTTCTGTATAGAGGGATCACAGAAGGCTCCAAGTGACAAAGAGTAAGGCTGGGTTGAGGTGAGCAGGACCCCTGCCCCACCCCCAAGGCAGATCATGCAGATCTCCTCAGGATTTGGACTTTATCCTTGTGCAACAGGAAAGTGGTTTATCTGCTTGCTAGGGCTGAGGCACCTGCCGATTGCTTGGCTTAAACAACAGTGACTTAAGCTGTGGAGGCTCAAGATGGCCCTGGGCTTGGTTCCTCCTGAGGTCTCTCCTCTAGGCTTGTTGACACAAAGGACTTCTTGCATTTTTGAATGTTCTTCTGTCTATATACGCCTGCGTCCATATTTCCTCATTTTAGATGGATATCAATCATTTGGAGATACTATCCCACCCTAACAATCTCTTTTCCACTTAATTGCCTCTTTAAAAACTCTATCTCCAAATAAAGCTGCATACTAAAATTGGGGAAGGGGTCATCAAGCCATGGCTTTTGGGGAGTGGGAGCACAAAGTTGGCCCCCAACATGTGGGGGGCGGGGACTTTTCAGGTAGAGGAGAAGCAGATGGATGACAGTCAGAATACATATGTGGGGAGGTGTCTGTTGGGGGGGGAGGGAGGGCAGGGGCTGAGGGTGCAGCTCAGTGGGAGAGCGTTTGGCTGGCTAAGCAAGTGTGAAGTCCTGAGTTTGATCTCTAGCTTGGAGGCCCGTAAAGGAGTAAGAAAGAGGGGTGCGCCTGTTAGGCTGTGAACAACACAGGGGGCTGCAGCAAGACCTACTGTGGGAGGTCAGTGCAGTACCTGGTTTAATAGGTATATTTTCATGCCTAGCCCGTGGAACCAAGCGACACAACTCTTCATGCCCTCTGGCCTCTCTGTGAGGAATGAAGAAGAAAGGGGAGGAACCCAGGAAAAGCTTAACCACCCAGGAGGCTAGCTACCGCAATGGTCTGGACCCCAGGTGCGAGTAATGTGAGCACAGGCAGGACCTGGGGAGGGGGGCAATGGCGGCGATACCCTCAGAGGGGCTATGAAATAAGAATCAAGTATTTCAGGCCCTCCTCCCTTAGGCCCAGGAGAGTGTGTCTGTCAGGCCAGAGTCAGCTCTTTGCTCACCCCTTCCGTTCCCCAGATAAGCAATAGGCAGTCCCTGGTCGAGGTCTCTTCTTAATATCACATTGCAGGGAGAGGGGGTGAAAAAAAAGCCCAACGCAGTGTAGTGACTTGCCAAGATAAGCCTAATATCCAGATAAGATCACAGTTTGTTTTAGAAAGAAAACAAAGCCTGATGCTTGGGAGAACTCAGCCTGATTCAAATAAAGACTGGGTGCCCCTGAAATTTTCATTCTGACCCAAGAAGAAAATCAAAAAGCCTTCTAAAGCTAGGAGGGAGAGAATGAGAGAGAGAGAGAGGAGAGGGCAGAGCAAGAGCTGGCACAAATGGGTGCTGCAGCCATGTGAGGGCTAGGCTTGGATATGGGTGCTGGGCGATGAGGAGTGAGCCTACAGAGGGTCTCTGGAGTCAGGGCTGGGCTTAGGAGGAAGGCTGGGGTCTGGCAGGGCTTCTAAGCCTCAGTATAATTAGGCAAAGCAGAGGAGGATTTTCTCAAGAGTGAGGCTGGCTCTATGGTGCTAGCAGGACAGGAGGCAGAATCCTGGGTGAGCAGCCTAGGAGGAGCCACACTGAGCTTCACAACACAGAGGGAGATGATGGGCCAGAGTCCAAGCTGCCCTCCAGGGTTACAGAAGGTTGCAGCCACCAAATTCTCATGCTCTTCTGGGAAAATCTCCAGTCTTAGAAAGGAAGAAAGAAGAGGGGTTCATGCCACAGGCAAGGCAAGTCAATCACACACACGTCCCGTTCTGTGTCGAGTCATAAATAGAAAGAGGGGGCTGCCCAGGTTTATTATAGTTTCTTAAAGCTCTCCTTAACCGTCATTTACCATCCTCACTCCACATCCTCTGCACACAACACCATTTCCTCTCCTAACTACCACTCAGCTCAAAAGCCACCTCCTCCAGGTAGTCTTCCGTAAGTCCTCCCCACTCTGACCCTCTGCTGGGTTAGATGACCCTTTAGGTATGGGTTGCTAGCTGGACATGGCAGATTTCACGTTCTTCCCTTTTGCTTGTCTGTTTGTTTGCTTGCTTGTTTTGAGTCAGAATCTCTCTGTGCAACAGCCTTGGATATTTCTAAGTCACCGTGCAAAGGGAAATCGCCTGCCCACTGGAAGCGCCCACCCTGGACCATCCTGTGTAAACTACTCTTTAACAGTAACAAGCCACTGAGTGACAGGAGGCTGCTGTGGCAGCTAGTTGTGCCCCTGGAATAGCTTTCTTTGTTTTCTGTTTTCCTAGGCAGTCCATTCATGAATTCCTCACGTATTCTCTCATTCATTCGTGCCACAAGTATTCTTTTATGTGTTGGGCTCTGTGCTAGGGCCCAGGGAAACAAAAAAAAAGGAGACATCACCCACGGGTCCTGCCCTTACTTGGTTGATGGTTTATAAAGAAGAGTCAAACACCAAGGCACAGTTAATTATGCTAGGAGAATGATGGGATGGAGTGGAAACAAGCTCAGTCAAGACAGAGGGAGGGAGGTGAGAATTAGTGCTTTGTAGAAAGACAGCACAGAGTGGTTAGTGCAGAGAGCTAAGATGAAACAGACGATGTAGCAGCCTATGGCACCAAAAAGAGGCTGTCAGTCTGGGACCCTCCAGGCTCTGTAATGGGCAGTTTTCTAATTTGCTGTCACCCAGGCTGACTGGAAGCTCAGGATGACAAGTTTTATCTTGCCTCTTAAATTCCCAGTGTCTGTACTGTGCCTAGAATTCTCTCCTCTCGAAAAACCCAGGAGGCTTTCCCTACTCACCTTTCCAAAACAGAACTCATTTTGAATCTCTGTTCAGCCTTTTTGTGAAGCATTGTCCACACTCACCTAGACTCCAGAAACAGAAGCCTGGTATTATGGTGCCTTCAGATGCTCCCAGCATCCCCCAGTCCCTACCTGTTATGGGGTATGGCTGGCATACCCCAGCCTCTACCCTCAACTCTCTGGCCTTGTGGCTAGACTGCCTCTCTCCCAGAGGCTCTTCCCTATATAATCCAGACCTTTTGGTTACCCGCTCCCTCCTTTTGTACCTTTGGCCTCCTGGCGGCTTTACTTGGTTTCCCCTCTCCTTTCCCCTCCCCCTCACAGTTCAGGGTCATGAATACTCTGGACTCTCCCAGCTATAAGGCAATTTCTCCCTTATAGCTACAATAAACTTTCTCCCTCACCATTCCTAGAAGTTGTCATAATCCTTTCCTTTCCTTTTTATTCCTTTTTTTTTTTTTTTCTTATTCACCTGGGGAGCCACCATAGACCCTCTCACTTGGCTCTTGTGCCTACCTGATCACTAGTCTTCTAAGTCAGCCTCCTTAGTGCCATAAAGACCCTGACCAAGACCCCATTGCTTATCTGTCTTTCAGTTGACTTCCAACCACTAAGCCACAGGCAACCCTGCCTCTGCTCCTGTCCTAGCCGCTCTGACTCTTTGCCATCAGTTATCTTTGGAAACACTAACTTAGCTTCGTAGTTTCAGTGCAGTCATCCACTAGTGCCTTCAGGGTCCTTGGTGGATTTTGGAGCTTCAAAGGTCATGTCTCACATAGGTTCACAGACTGGAATCCTTGGTCTAAGAAGGCTGAAGGACCTTGAGGATGCGGGTCCTTGCCAGAGGGAGTGTGTTGCTTGGGCCAGCCTTGGGACTTTATACCTTGGCCTAATGTCCTATTCAGGCTCTCTCTCTCTCTCTTTCTGGATATGGATAACCTTTTTCTCCTTAAGTTGCTTTCACTGGGGTATTTTAGCACAGGACCAGGAAACTAACTTAGTGGCCATGCAGTGAGCACGGATAAGTGGGTGGATGAGGAGATGGATGGATAGATGGACTTCTGACTGGATGGGGGATGGGTGAGTGGATGGCCAGGTGGATGAATGGATAGGGGGAAGGGGAGGGGAGTAAATTCTTGAGCAGGTTCTCAACAGTGTTTGTGAAATGGACCTGCTACTATCTCCTAGACTTCAGTGACTCAATTTCTTAAAGAAAACACCTTCCCTGGGTTATGATTTAATGTTTCACTCTCTGTCTTCAGAGAACCCTGGTATGAGGAACTGACCAACTTAACAGCATTTCTGTCTTTTATGGAAGCGGAATTGAATATATTGCCCACTGTGTCACTCAGTGTCCTTTATACAAGGACTCATGATAAATTCATGCTTGGGGTTGTTTCCAGGAAGCACTCTGTCTCCGCAGATGAAGATGTGCGCTTTCTGCTGTCGGGGGAAAAAAACCGCTTCTTGACCTGTTTCCACTTCTGCTTTGGCTCACAAGTAGGGACACCTAGTTTATTATCTTATTACCCCTGTGCAGCGAGGTCATTCAGGGGCCCGAGAGTAACATCTTTTCCTGCTCTCTTCCAATGGGGTCAGCCTGGGCTTTACTTTGTAATGCCGCATGTTGTGTTTGTAAACCTGAAAGCTGCCTCTCAGCAGCTCAGCATTAATTAGCTGAAAGATACGTTTATTGGTGACCAGTGTCCCCGTGCAGAAGTCGGGAATGGAAGGATAAAGCAGGAAGCTCCCAGTTGGTGGCTTTACTTAAGGTTTCTATGGCTGTGATAAAACACCATGATCAAAAACAACTTGGGAAGAAAAGGGTTTGTTTCACCTAACACTTAAGGTCACACATGCTCCACCAATGAGAGAAGTCAGGCCAGGAAAGGTTAATGCAGAGGCGGTGGAGGAGTGCTGCTTACCAGCTTGCTCCCAGTGGCTTGGTCAGCCTGCTTTCTTTCTTTTCTTCCTTCCTTTCTTTCTTTCTTTTTTTTCTTCCTTCCTTCCTTCCTTCTTCTTATTATTAAAGTATATGGATGTTCTTTTTGTATGTATGCCTGCATGACAGAAGAAGGCATCAGAACCCATTATAGATGGTTGGGAACCACCATGTGGTCGCTGGGAATTGAACTCAGGACCTCTGGAAGAGCAGCCAGCACTCTTAACCGCTGAGCCATCCCTCCGGCCCTTTAGCCTGCTTTCTTGTAACACCCTGGACCAGCATCCCAAAGGTGACACCACTCACAATGAGTTGGACCCCTGCCACATAAATCATCAATCAAGAAAATGCCCCATGGGCCAATCTGGTGTGGGCATTTTCTCAACCGAGGCTTCCACTTTCCTTATTACTCTAGCTTGCCTTAAGTTGACACAGTGAGGCAACCCAGCAGGGATCTTGTATAGAGTGTCTATCTGCAAAGAGCGCCTGGTGGCTAGCATAACTGGGGGTAGTAGAGAGGCCAAAATGAGGAGTGATGAGCCAGTCTGATTCTGGCTTCATTGTTGTCTTCCTGGGCCACCCTTGCAAGCCTTTGCTGCCCAAACATTACCTTTCAAGCCTGGGACAAGTGGCTGAGGACCATCTTTAACATATCAAATCGGATGCTGGTCACTAAGCTCCCCTTGCATTCCCCAAGTCCCTTACTGTTACAGGGCCCTCCTGACTGGCATACCCTACCTCCCCTAGCCCTAAACTTCTCCAGCGCAGGGGCTGGTCCGCTCTTCCCCTAACTGCTCTGCCCTCTATAATCCAACCATTTTGGTTCACTGGTCTTTTCCATCTACTCCCTTTGGGCCCCCTGAGTGCTGCGCCTGGTTCCCCTCTCCTTCCCTCCCTCCCCTCACATGGCTCAAGGTCATGGCCACTCTGCATATGTCCTTATCTCTGACTATACTTTCCTACATATCTACAACAAATTTTCTCCTCCACCATACCCTGGAGCAATCCTGTCCTTCCTTTTTTATTTCTTTCTCTCATTCACCAGCCGTGTCTTTCTTTATCCCAACTTTAATGCGAGTCTCATAGGTTGCCATTTTTATAAGACTGCTCATAATAATTGCTGATTATAATCTTGAGATATATATATATATATATATATATATATATATATATATATATATATTTTAGTACTGAGGGCCAGAGGAATCTTACATGAGTTTTGCCCTGTTTTTGTTTGTTTGTTTGTTTGTTTGTTTTTCTCTCTTTCTTTCTTTTTTCTTTTAAGTACAGGGGATTGAGCCTAGGGCCCCCACTCATCCACTCATGCAAGAGCTCCACCACTGAGCTATATATATATATATCCCCAACCTGTATTTCCCTACTCAAAATCCCCTTAACTGCTTGGTTTTTGTTCCTTTGCATATGAAGGCTCACCAGAGCAATCCCAAGGGCATCCAGCAAGTGAGCACAACACAGCAGGCATTTTAACTCAAGTGCTTCCGTTGCTACCTCCCAGGCTCCTACCTCCCTCAGCTGCTGGCCACAAAGATGCAGTTAGTAGAAATAATCCCGCACCCTCTGCTAGGGGTGGCATGGCTGGTGACGGTGCCTGGAGACTGAGAGCACCAAGTCACAGCCTTGCTTTCCAGAGCACTGTGCTGGCTTTCCAGAGCCCTGGGAATGGCTGACTTGTCTACAGCCTTCATCCATAATTGATACAACGTGGCATCAACTTCCTCTTTCTTCTCATATTTTGCACCTCAAGCAATTTGAAGCCTTTAGATGTCCCAGACCCACCTGCAGGCAGTTCGACTCTTTAGATATGAAGGAAATGGGAAAGGGGGAGGGTTATCTTTATAGATTTTTAAAAGGAACTTCCAAAAGAATTTGAGGCCTGGAAATTGTATATTAGCCCCACAATAAAAAGAAGAAAATGCCAACATGGGAATCAGTAAATATTTAATTAAATGCAAAGTATAACATTATGTCAGTTTCATTAACTGTCAAATTTGGTAGGCATAAAAACTTCATTACATTTGATAAGGATTTATAGGTTACAGTTTTCTCACTGCGCAAGATTTCCTGAGGAGGCACCAAGACTGGGGAGAAACTGCAGCTGACCATAAATTAAATAAATTACTTGAGGTCAAATAACTTTCAAAAGCAAAATGACAAAAAAACAAAACAAAACAAAACAAAAAAACAAAACAAAAGAAAAGAAAAAAAACCAGCAACAACAACAACAAAAAACTTGCAATTTTTGGGCCGGGTGTGGTAGCGGCACGCCTTTACTCTCAGCACTGGGGAGGCAGAAGCAGGCAGATTGATGTGAGTTTGAGGCCAGCCTGGTCTACAAAGCGAGCCTAGAACTGCCAAGATGAGACAGAGAAACCCTGTCTTGAAAAACTTAAAACAACAACAACAACAAAAAACCTTGCAATTTTCTTTTATATCTGAAACATTATCTTTCATATGAGAAGTGGGTAGGCTTCCTAACACAAGCCACATGAGGAAGATGGTTGGTGGGGTTTGGGTTTCAGTTTATTTTCAGATTTTTAGTTTTTTGCTTTGTTTGAGACAGAGCCTTGCTATGTAGTGGCTAGCCTACTACAACTCATTACGTAGCTGTCTTTTTCCGTATGCATGCCTAGGGTAAGTACTTTGAGCTACATCCTATGTTCCATTAAGTTTTTGAAAGAGTCCCAGCCATGCCCACTTTTCTTTTTTTTATTATTAATTTATTCATATTACATCTCAATTGTTAGCCCATCCCTTGTATCCTCCTATTCCTCCCTCCCGCTTTCCCACTACTCCCCTTCCCCTCCCGTATGACTGTGACTGAGGGGGACCTCCTCCCCCTGTATATGTTCATAGGGTATCAAGTCTTTTCTTGGTAATCTGCTATCCTTCCTCTGGGTGCCACCAGGCCTCCCCATCAAGGGGACGTGGTCAAAAATGGGGCACCAGAGTTCACAGGAAAGTCAGACCCTACTCTCCACTCAACGGTGGAGAACATCCTGCCCATCGCACGCTCACTTTTCTAAGTTTCATAAGCTAGTCATATTTTGTCAGACATGGGAGTAGCCTTCGGCTGGAGGGTGGGTAGAACGCTGCCTTCCCCAGAGGTTTTTCTGATTCCAAATGAAAAGCTGGAGAGATCTCGTGCACTTGGGAGAGTGCCCGCCTGGCATGCAGAAGACCTTGGATTCCGTTTCCAGCCCCTCAAAAACCAATAATCCCACCTATAATCCCACTGCACACCTCTAATCCCAGCATATCCTTGGGAAGCAGAGCCAGAAGGATCAGAATTCCAAGCTTGTCCCTGGGCTACACAAAAGCACATTTACGTTTGGTTTGGTTTGTTTTAAAAAGGAAAGAAAAGTTTAAAAAAAAAATGGGAAAAGAATGGGGTGGGGACAAGAAAGCAAGACTCCTCCCTAGTGACAGCTAGCATCCACTGGAGACACTGTCATCGCCATGCTAAGTTCTGAGCTCCTCCCACGTATTGTCTCAGCTGGCACTAGAAACCTCTGAGGTCAGTGTTTTTATTTCATCTATTTTGTAGAGGAGCCAACTGAAGGAAGCACAGAGAAGTGAAACAAGCCGGGCGTGGTGGCGCACGCCTTTAATCCCAGCACTCGGGAGGCAGAGGCAGGCGGATCGCTGTGAGTTCGAGGCCAGCCTGGTCTACAAAGTGAGTCCAGGACAGCCAAGGATACACAGAGAAACCCTGTCTTGGAAAACCAAAAAAAAAAAAAAAAAAAAAAAAAAGTGAAACAAGTAGCCCACGGTCATAGTCAGAGTAATGGGGAACTTAAGAACTTTCCCAAGTTAAAAATGACTCATAAACGAAATGATGTCAGCAGTGACTGTTAATGCCAGGCTTCAAGCCCAGCTAACTCCCTGGGCACTGGGATGAACCTAGTTTGTGCCCTGCCTCCTCTGTGCCATGTGCTGGTGGAATGCTTTGCTCCTTCATGAGGCAGTGGTCTACCCAGGGTGCGGTATTTCGCTAATCCTTGTGCCTTGCACTATGGGGGCTCATGACTGGTGTTCAAAAGTGCAGCCAGTCGGGGAGGTGCTACAGTGCATAAAACACTTGCTGCCCATGTGTGAGAAAGAGTTCATCTCCCCAGCATTCACATAAAAAGCCAAGTGGCTCTAGCAACCATCTCATAATCCCAGCATTTGGGAGGCAGAGAGAGATTTCCCTAGGCAAGCTTGCTAGCTAGGCTAAACCACATGAAGAGCTCTTGGTTGGGGGAGAGACACTGTACCAGTAAACAAAGTGAAGAGCAATCAAGGAAGATACCTGAAGTCAGTCAATCTGTGGCCTCTACATGAATACATCTGCACACACACACACACACACACACACACACACACACACACACACAAAGCGCACATGCATGTGCTGGAGAGGTTCACATGATGACTACCCCAGTACAGTTAAAATTCTCCCTTGATAGGCTGGAAGGATGGCTCAGAGGTTAAGTGCACTGTCTGTTCTTCCAAAGGTCCTGAGTTCAATTCCCAGCAACCACATGGTGGCTCACAACCATCTATAATGAGATCTGGTGCCCTCTTCTGGAATGTAGGCACACATGTGGGCAGAATATTGTATACGTGATAAAAAAAATAGTAAAAAAAAAAAAAAAATTCTTCCTTGATACACTTATCCCAGAAGCTGTGGATCAGAAACTTCAATAGCACACATGTCAATGTAACAACAACAACAACAACAACAAAAAAAAAAGCAAACCGACACGCAGTGCTTTGATAGACCTCTTCTGCGCCAGTTGCTGTTCTAGCAATTACTATGTGTTAAGCAGTTGCTTCCCAGTAGAGCATCTAGCACCAGCGCCGTAATACCCAACCCCAGAGAGTCCCTTCTCTTCTCTCTGCCTCTCCAACACTGGGAACATAGGCAAGTACCACTGTGTCCAGTGTTTTGATTGGGTGATTAGGGTCAAAGGAAAGTGCTAGTGCTTGCTTGTCAAACTTTTCATTCACCAAGCCATCTCCACCGTCCATAATAATCTTTTAAGAGAAGGACTTTGGTAGGGTCATGCACACAGAGGACCTCTGTGAAGACAAGAGAGAAAACACCTCTAAGTCTAGGGGAAAGAGATCCTTAGTGTTTCTTTACAGTTGCTATTATAAAAATACCCAGACAAAAGCCACTTATGGGAGAAAGGATTCCCATAATTTTAGGTGATAGTCCATCACTGAGGGGATGCTAAGGCCACATGAAGTGGATAGTCACATTCCATCCATATAAAGAATAGAGAACAGTGACTTCATGCATGCTCAGCCCACGTTCTCCACTCTTATTCAATTTTGGATCCCTACACAGGGAATGGTGCCACTCACAGTGGGTGGATATTTCCACTTCAGTTACCTTAACCTATGTTGATTATCTTATCACAGTCAACATGCACACAAGCCACCCTGACATAAACAATCCTTCAAAAATTTAATTGTCAAGTTGGCAATTAAAACCGATCATCAAGCTTCTTAATGAGGATAACGCTGCTGATGCCTATGCGGTGAACTCCTAGCTGCTAGAATTATTAGAAAGCAAAGCTCTACATTTTAAGCATATTGTGTGATGGCGTTAACAAACCAGTATGCCAAAGTACATAGTAGCTCACCTCAGTTTCTGGTGACAGACAACTCAAAACCTAGTGAAATCTTTTTTTTTTTTTTAAATCTTTTTAATTTTTTATATATACATTTATATTATTACACATAGGTAAAATAAACTACATACAGCAAGAAGAACCACGAAACAATCAGGAATTATATTAATGCTACATTCATAATGTTTTGGCTATTTGTATTTGGCAACTTTGAAGAAAACATTTTGCTATCTTGGTAAGTCTAAAATTCTGAACATAAATCAATATCTATAATATCTCATCTCTATCAACTTAAAACATCTATCTAGACCTAAAAACATCTTAACCCCTAAACAATTAAGCTTAATTGTGAATTCAAATGTGGCAAACAAGCCACTGGGCAAAATGTCCTCCTTTCGACCACTAACAGAATTCTGCCTAAAAATAGGGAAGCTTGGATGCAGGCAGAGTCGATGCCCAAACTCTACCAAGACAGGGTAAGCAAGTCCTCAATAGTTACTGCCTCACAAATATGTCTGCAGATATACTGGGCCAGAAGGCTGAAGATGATGCTCCGACATTATAGAGAGTTATGGGTAAGTGTTCAGACAGCAAACTGTCTCTGTCATTTTTTTTTTTCATTTTGGAAGCTGCTAACCTGCTCTTCTGATTCACTTAGGTAATTCATTTTATTCCTTCTCAAGTCTCTGATGGGGTTGAAGACCAGACAGCTTAGTGAAATCTTAATGTGAGCCCAAGTAATCTGACTCAAGAGTCCATGTGTCTTGTATGTTCTTTGTGCTGTGTAACGTAATTCCAGACACAGAGCCCCTGAGACATGCCTAGTACAGGTGAAGAACAATTTGCTCTATCTTATTTAAATAGGTGTGTGTGTGCACTTGTGTGTGCATGCTCCAGCACTAGCACATGCATGTTCCTCTGTGTGTATATGTGTGTGTGGAGACCAAAGGTCAACACACCAGGTTCCTTTCTCTACCATTCTGATTTTTTCCAGACAGGGTCTTTCACGGACCATGAAGCTCACTGATTCCACTAGAATGGCTGGCCAGACACACACACACACACACACACACACA